>CP142451.1:113555000-114167500 GCA_038049695.1 Cinnamomum chago
AAGTCGGGCGAGATAATGAGCCACCCGATTACATGCTCGGGCTAGATAATGAGCCACTTGATTACATGCTCTTGAGCAAGAATGATGCTCATTCCCTTACAATGGAATAGATGTGAAAACTATTTCATCATCCCCGTATGGTGCGAAGTTTGTCCACCCATCCCATGAACTATATATAGAAGTTTCATTAAAGACCTCATGCAACTAATTCCTCTGGAAAAAAAAGCTTGGACTGTCGAGAATCCATCTGATCCAGGTGCCTTTAGGTTTTTTTTTTTTTGTTTGTTTTTTTTTTTTTTTTGGAGAAGATTGAATTTCTAATCTTTTGGTCCTTGGGGATGGAACATAGGGGGTAATATTCTCTTGTTTAGAAACTTCTTAATTTGTTTATAAAGGCTGGGAGTTTGAGATTCTGATTAATGTCAAAAGCATCGTTTAACAGAGATCGGATTGAACATCATGAAAATCATCATTTCTTATGGAAAGTGTTTGGTGTAACTGTAATGTGATCACCAAAAGTGGCTTTGTTCCACTCCTCCAATGACTTGACCAAACATTGAACCTTATCTGTTATAAGGGGGTTAGAGTTAGCATAGATCCAATCCCCAGTGAGTTCAACCCATTACTGAAAATTAGCCACATCAATTCATATAGAAATTGGTAACTATTTCTTATTGGGTTGATTGAGCAGGTATACAAAGACATAAAGAGGTCTATACATTTTAACAACATTGCAGATGCTAATAAACAAATCTGACAGTGACAGGTTTAGTAGCATAAATCTTCTACATTTAGACAGTCTAAGCATGAACCAAACTCTTGATTTTATGGCACCATATATCTAAATAATAAAGGGGAAGGAATATGGTAAGATTCGGAAACCATTCCTGCCCTAATTGCCACAATAGAGCTTCCAGCTGGATGTGGTAGCGCTCTCACTTTCCGCGGTAGGGATAACTTTCATCATTCAATTAAAACCTTCCCTTAAGTGGCAATTCAAATAATTCTACACATCCAAGACCTGCCACAGTGCCACAATCCCTAAGAGCATATTTGGTAACCGACGAGGAATCCATAGATCTGATGATTATTCACTACCACTGGATCAAGGATTCTTCGCTGGGGATTTGTATAGTTGATGATTTTACATTGATATTGGTGTACATCGACGCATATAGCTGATAAAAATATGGTTGGGTGTGCATATCCACTTAAGTGTGGATTTTCAAATCTTATAGGGGGTGGTCGGATTTGAAAATCCTAATAAATAAAGATTTTTATTCGTCCAAATCATCGGGAATTTACAATTGCCAAACATGGATTTACCACAGCATGATGGAAACTGAAAATCTTTTCCCTAAAAAATTGGTTGCCAAACGTGACCTAAAAGAGCAAGGGCAAGGCCGCTTAAAAACACAATGAAATCTAACAACTTGCTTAACAACCGTTTGACCATCAAATTAAAATTTATTCCTCTACAAAAGAAAACATTCCTTTTCGGGATTATACAAAGGAAAACACCCAAAGCACATACATTTAAAATCTTCACAAAAATAGGAAAACATCTAACACCTTAAGCAAAATAATAAAATCATAAATAAATAGTGCAAGATTATTTTACCGTAAAATAATGAGTAGGATCTTGTACCTCTTCTCTGACAGGTGCCTGTTCCTATCAAACTCCATATCCTTCTTTTTTTTTTGCTGTCGGAGGGTTCCCAACCCTTTGGGCTGGACTAATCCCTCCGGGCCCAGAGGGAAGCCGGGTAAATCCCCTATAGCCCTAGTGTGGTAGCGGAGTTTCGAACCCACAACCTCCGGGAGCAAACCGTGGTCCTAGGCTAACTAAGCTACCCCTTGGGGTTATCAAACTCCATATCCTAACAAAAACGAAATGAAGGCCAACAGAAAAGCATGATAGAAAGGAGCAGAGAGAGAAAATTACCATAATTCTCACTATTAAAGTGTCATCCGATACATAAGATATGCGCTTGCTAACTGAATTTCAATAGAAAATGAAAACTACAACACGAAAACAAATAAAAGTGAAATGATTGAGCATGATTACCTGGTTTGTCAAGTCTTTGAGTAGATGAGAATAGTGGGAATGCTCTGGAAAGGACTACAGTTGTGGGTAGATTTTCGCAAGTCTTAATCAATTCCCCAAATCCACATTAAGAGAAAAGATAATGACTACAACCAATATAGATAGAAAAAACGAAAAGAAAATCAAACTTGCAAGTGCAATAACCTTCCGCTATTTAGGTTCCAATTGCTGTCGTTCTCCAACATTGCTCGAATCCAACCCTCATTTCTCTCATATTCAATCCTAAGACTTGTTAATACATGACTATCTGCTCCTTCAATGAGATGCACTAGATTTACGGATGAATTCCTATCACAGATCTTTCATTTACAGATACCCAGCTAATTTCTAGATGATTTATTATTGTAGGCTTGTCATGAATTACATCAGCAGGAGCACTTTTAGCTAGTGACTAATGATGCTTGAGAATGTAATTCAATCAATATTAGCCTAACATTTTAATGCTACCTAGTTTTACTCCATATTTTTTATATTATGCTTGAGAATGTAATTCAGTCAATATTAGCCTTACATTTTAGGGCTAATATGGGTTAGTAACCATTCAAAATACATTAAAAAAAATTAACAATTATATGGTACAGGAGGTCTAAAAGAAGATAAATGTGTGGATCTTTGAAGTATGCAAATATAGAAAAGAATCTGAAAGCACGAATCTTTGCAATTAGTAAAATGTTTGCAGTACAATTTCGATCAATTCATACAACATATATCATTTATTCCTCAAACTATTATTCTATGCTAATTCATAAAGCCATACAGGTCACTAGCATAGAGAACCCGTGCTGAGCACGAGTCCATCCATACAATTCAAACCAAATACAATTGCACAATAGTAAATTTTTTGAAAGAAAATAAAAGAAGAATATCTATTGATTGTACCTACAATTAAGAGAGGTAGAATATAAAGAAAATAGGAGAAATGAAGTAAAAAAAAAGAAGAAAAATATGTAGAAATGGGAATAAGAGATGTGAGTAAAAAAGGAACTTTTGCATAAACTAAAAAGCTGAAAAATGGAGAAGTTACAAGAGACATGGGTAGTTGCATGGGTAGTGAGAAATGGATCATGATATGAGATGATTAGTGTTGCATGGGATAAGAAGTGGGCCCTTACATGAGATACGGGAGGAGGGAATAACTGACACTCAAAATCAAAAGAGAATATCAAAATTAGATTGAAAACCTCTTAGTCTAATATAGTATAATGGCCTTGTCAAAAAACAACATTGTCTATACTATCTTCTTCAAATCAACAGTTGTCTAGATCCGCCTATCATTCTGTAGCACCTTCGAAATGGGGTGATAAAAGAGACCACTCCACATTATTCGGATTTTAGAAACTCTATAACACAGTCCTTTTTACCTCCAAAATTGTACGAAAAAACTCGATATTCCATGCCAATGAATATGACACTCACGTAAGGATGGAAAGCATAAAGATATCGCAGAAAAAAACTTCTTGGCACCTCGTCTCTATTAATATTGTGTCTCAAGAGCCATGCCGAGTCCATTAGTGTAAAAATTCGCAAATTGAATTCATCTGATTCGGCGAACATTATGCAGCCTTGGCACTTCCCCAAGCATTTGCTTTTATAACAAGAATTCTTTGGAATACTTGAGTGGTAATCTAATCATCATACCCCGTTTTCCTCTAATAGAGTGACAATACAAAGGCCTACATGGAATATAATTGGCTATCGAAAGGGATAAAAAAGATCAAAATTTATATTTATACAGAAGCATACATATAGACAAAAATCCGAAAGCATGAATCTTTGCAATTAGAAACATAATTTGTTATTTGTAACACTAGTATCTCATCTCTGTCGATTTTTTAATTCAAAACCCATGTTAAATCTTGAAGTGGGAAAATCCTTACTTCCTTATACACTTGTTCCCGTAAGAAGGATTTTCTTAAAATTCAAGTGGTGCGTTTATCATCATATATATATAGTTATCCTTCAATACAATGACAGTACATAGACCTTCAATATAAAATTGATATTTAATAAATAAATTATAAAAAATAAAAAATATTAGATTAGACTAAGTTACGATGTAATTATTGAACAAAAAAATTGGTTTACCTTTTTCCTATGCCACCCATTCCTGATAAACATGCTATTGCTGCAATTGAGAAAAATAGACTCATAAATAATTTTATGATTTATTTCAAGAACAAACTCATCATAGTTATTGGAATGTTCACAAGCACAAGGTAAGAACTCAAAATATGATCAGTGTAAATAAAAAATAAAAATAAAAGTACAATCAAATGACTTTTTACATCTAAAGTCATTTCAGTAAATTTCATTGTCTTCCAAATCCATATTCTATAAATGAACCAAATTCAAGCTACATTTGTGTTCTTGTTTAACTTTTAATTTATTTATTTTGGAAATGGAGAAGCCTAAGTTCCACTTGTTTAAGAAAATTAAAACACTTTAATTTTAATCTAAATTATGTGACTATATAAATTGATTAAACAGTATAAAAAAATAAAAAAATATCTTTTATATTATATATGTATTAAACGACATGCTCTTGTGTTAGTGCACGTACATAATTTAACTCATGCATAAAAAGTACAAGTAAAATCATAAAAATCTATTTTATATTATATATGTATTAAACAATATGCTCTCCTCCAAGGGTATGTGCATAATTTAACGCATGCATAAAAAGTATAAGTAAGTAAAACCTTTGAAATGAAAATTCTTATAATTTATGCAGGTTCCAAAATAGACTTAGGCACCAGTAGCATCAATCAGCTCAATTTGTCATGGCAATGCAACAATAATAAGATTCTAAGAAAATGAAATAAATTACAAGTGAGGAAGGGAGACCGATACTTGCAAAATGAATAGGATTTATGGATTGAAATGAATGAAAATGCTTTATTTATAAGCTAAAAAATCATAGATTATTGACACATGTCACTCATCTACTTACATAAAAAAGAATGCCAAAAAGTTTAAATACATAAAATGATAGTTTAAAGATAGAAAATCATAAATGATTGACAAGTGCCACTCATCTAAAATGTCATTCCAAAACGATGATAACAAAGTGTTAATAGGTTACATTCAAGTTAAGTTGTTCGAGGGTCAAAGAATATGGCAAGTTAAGTTAGGTTGGAAGGTCAAATATGATGTATTGACTGAACTCTAACCCAGTCTATTGATTAATTAGGTTAAAACTTTTAACTCGATCTACAATAAAACATGAAAGATCAACTTTAACTTTGAATAACTAAACATGGTTCAAGTTAGGTGGGCAGCTGGGTTAAAATTGCTATTACTATCAATATATTTTAAAACTTTCTCTAATTAAGGGATTACAATTATTTATCAATGACCTTATGCAAAGTTCGTATTAATTATCGTATATTTTAAAGGAGTTCATAAGATTTTCTTACTTTAGTTTGATTGGAAAGTGAATTTATTTTATGTTTATAAGTTTGTAGTGGCCTTATAATAGTTGTTTATTAGGTCAGAATGAAATAGATTCAGATCCAATCCATTGCAATAGACCCAACTATACGTATGTTTAAACTTTATTTTTTTTAATGTGTTTATAACAGCTGGATTCACCATGCATAAACAATATCTCGAATTACATAATCCTCACCTTCAAATTAATAGATTTTTCTTAATAATTTATTTATAAATCTAAATTATTTTAATAATTTATTTCTCAACCACTATTATATTAATATTAATACTGCTGATTTTGAACGAACCAATTTCAGTCTTAACTTCTAAATTGTAAATTTATATTACTACTCTACTTTTTCTCCAACTGTTTAGTTTTTCAAGGTGATTTTAGTCATTTTTATTTATTATATATGGTTAAAATAACTGTCTTATTTGTTTTCGAATCCCATTTGACAAAATGGATCTAAAAAAAAAATCTACTTTCTTGATAAAAAAAGCTCATGTCTACTTCACTTACCAATTTAAAATTATGATTCAAATACTCTCTATGATTAAATAATTAAATCGTTTTAGCCAAAATAATCTTAAAAATTTACCCTCGATCCACTCCACTGGTACAATCCATTTGGATCGGTGAAAACTCAATGAATCCAATGTAGTTCAGGGGTTCCGCCTGTGTGGATGATTCGGATGGATCATAAGGTCGGCCCCATTATGTTATCTCTCACCATAATATGGTGAGGGATAGATAATATTTCCCATATATACACACACACATGCATCAATTCATTACCATATGGTGATGAACAAACTTGTGGAGCCCACCCAGGGCATTGTTGATAATGGGACCTGGGGGATGTGAACATGTGTCATGGATGGACCCATATATCAAATTTGAGACTAATCTCATGCCTCTAACTCTTTCATCCATAACTCAAAAGTTTAACGACTTTATATTAAAGAAAAACTTTGACCCTCGATCCAATGGTCAAATTCATTTGAATATGTGAAAACTCGATGAATTCAGTGTACTTCAAGAGGTACCGTATGTGCAAATGGTTGGGATGGATCATAAAGTTGGCCCCATCAGGTGTCCTTAGCCGTAATACTATTGGTATGCCTAAATATAATATATATATATGGGAGATGCTCATATGAGAGATATCTCTCACCTTATGTGAGAGATAATGTAGGGGCCCTCACATCCATATCCAATGCTAACAACTTAAATGTGAGGGTCTCCTCCCTTATCTCTCATATAAGATGAGAGATATCTCTTATAGGAGCATCTCCCATATATATATATATATATATATATGAAAAATTCTAAAAAAGCCCCACTTTAAAAATGCCCATTTTTTTGCCTTTCTTTTATCTGGTCATGGGGCCCATGTTGAGGCAATCTAGCATTTTCACACACGTTACCCCCCATGAATAGTCCTAAGTTCAAGTTTGACACTTATCAAACTTTTCTTCACTGTTGGATTGAAATGATAATAGGGAAAATAGCAGAATACATACTTGTACTTTTGGTATTTTTGCAGAGCACTCCTGGTACTTTTGTATTTTGTACTAAACCTATGTGTAGTTCTAATCACAATGTAAATACAGACGGCCATGACGAAAATATAAGAAATGACGAATTTACCCCTCTATATATAAGATGTGTCTTGGCGTTTCCCTAAATTGACTCTTCTGCCTCTCTTGTCTACATATCCAAATCAACTCTTCTCCAACCCCTACAACCAGAAATTCCTAAAATCCTAAACCCCACACCATTTCCAATCACCCACCGAAATCCTAAATCAATCCCAGCTCATTGTCCCTCCCACCAACCTAAAATCCTAATAGATCCAAATTCTTGGTTGGGACGGATTGCCTTTTCTGAAGGAGCCCCAATTCACTGTGTGGCAGCTTATTTCACATGAACTTTGGCTATTTGAACAACCAAGCTCTGGCCTTCTGTCTTTTAGATAGCCCCACATCGAGAGCTTGATCTTGCAGAGGATGATGTGGCGACATCATTCAGGCTTCTCAACCACTTAAGCCCAATTCCCATCTCTCTCTCTCCCCCGCCCCCCCATCTTATTCATCATCTCCTTTCATTCTCTCTCCACACTATTCCCTCTTTCATTGCTTTTGTTTTGTTTTTAGGGCTCGATGCTGCTCGTTCTCTCGAACAAGGAATTTGAGCGGTGCTCCGACAACGCGTCCCTCGTTGCGAAGAAGGTCGATTCCTTCATTTGCAATCTCTGCCACCAGCTCGAGACCATCAAGGTGTAGGCCGATGCCTCCTCCATCACCACTGAGCAGACCTGCACTCTCCTCTAGCAGAAGTACAACTCCCATTCCTTCGATTTCTCCAAGCTCGAGGTGCAGAATGCTCAGTACTCTGCCATCCTCAAACAACACCTCTCCAAGCTCGCCAAAGCAAACACAGAGAAGCACCAACTCCATCTGCAGACTGAAAGCGCTTGAATCGATCCAATATTCTTCTTGTTCTTTCTTTGTAGATTTATTTTGTTTTTGACTTCAGATGAGAGGAGATGGCTGGAGATGGAAGCGCACGGCGAAGCGTAGGCCGAAGATATTTTGGATATGGGCAGAGAGAGGGAGAGTTGCAGATTGATTAAGTCATAAATTTGGAAAGGTGGGAATGAGAAGAAAAAAAAAAGCGGGCCTGAGATTTTTTTCTCCCAAGGGCAAATAAGTCTTTTTGGCAGGTAATTTACCACTAGAATGCACCATACATCATTTATACAACAGACGTCGTTAATACTAACAGAATCCGTGAGTTTTACATGTTAATTAGAACTACAGGTAGGTTTAGTAAAAATACCGAAGTGCAGGGAATACTCTGCAAAATAACCAAAGTCCAGGTAGGTATTAGCTTAGTTGGCCTAGGACCACGGTTTGTTCCCGGAGGTTGTGGGTTCGAAACTCCGCTACCACACTAGGGCTACAGGGGATTTACCCGGCTTCCCTCTGGGCCCGGAGGGATTAGTCTAGCCCAAAGGGTTGGGAACCCTCCGACAGCAAAAAAAAAAAAAAAAAAAAAAAAGGTAGGTATTCTGCTGTTTTTCCATGACAATAAAATAATGTCTCTAAACTATTAAATTTTAGGACCATTGATTAAAATGTTAATGGATTCAAGATTTTACATATTGGTAGGCATTACTCACATAGATCTTTCCATTCAACGAACTTTCATGATTATCATGCATCTCACTTAGCCAAACTAGGAGTTTAGGAGGGGTGTTTTCTCTTTGAAAAAAAAAAAAAAAAAGCCCATCGCTGCCTCTATATGTATATATATATATATATGTATATATATATATATCTGAGAGCAGCTCCCCTAAGCTCAAGCTTAGGGGAGCATAAGCTCAAGTGTGTGGGCCGCACGTGAGGTTTAAGTGGAGAGAAGCCCAAAATTTTCAGAAAGCCCGCTTGATTTTCATTTCCCCCCATTATCCCATCCCAACCCATGCGAAGCATTCAGTTTTGCAACTCTCTCTCCCCACAGCTAGGGCACAGCGAACGCGGGGAAGACGCTGCTCATCTCCTCCAGTCCAGGCAATCGGAAGTTTTCCTCTTCTCCCTTGGTCTCCAGCGCTCTACAAATCGCCTTCGTCTCTCCCTGTCTAGGCCTGCTTGTTAGTTTTCCTCTTCTCCCGTCTCCAGCTCTCTCCACAACCAGCGAGGTATCTCTGCACGTCGCCTTCTTCTCTCCCCGTCCAGGCGATCGAAAGTTTTCATCTTCTCCTCCATCTCTCCGGCGATCGACTGCCCCGGTAAGTGGGTTACCATTCTTCCCCATTTTCTTTCAAAGATGTTTTCTTGTGTTTCCCCTTTCACCCATTTCATTTGAAATCTGTGTAGATCTTTTGATTCCCCCATTTCATTGAAAGCTATTTTCTTAAAACCCATCTCCCAGATGCCTATATCAATTTCCTTTATTTTTCCTCTTTCAATCTCCCCTCTTCTTTTTTCAATCTGACCCTGCCCACAAACACCCCTGGCCTTGTTCATTTAGGGGTTTTCCACGCCACTGTTGAGGGTGAAGGAAGCTTGTTCGTTTAGGCGTAATATTACACAAGTGTGCGAACCAGTTCAGGAGCATCTTTCTATCTGCTTCACTTTCTATCTGCCTTGCTCATGTGTCATAACTTGGGCTGAATACTTAGCTAATGGGTCTGACCAGCAGAGGCAGTGGACTTTGTTGTGCATTCATGTGTGATAACTTTAGAAATGCATCTAAAACGCCCCAATTCAAAACGCATCCCGCCCCACGATAGAAAGCCCCAGCTCCTGCAGTTCGTTAGAAAGCCTCACGTTATAAAGCTTAAATTCACCCTTTTCTGTTTCAGGTCACTGTCTCTCATTTCTTTAATCTTTCTGCAGTTTGGAAAACTGAATGCATACCATCTATCATTTCTTTCATCTTCTTTCAATAATTTTCATGTCTATGCTTCTGCTTGAATCTTTGAACATAATTTTCAATAATGAGAACTTCATTCTTGTTATGATACTGAATGTCACATGCCTCAAACCATTTGTTTGGGATCCTAGCATTTTGAATATTTGATTAACTTTTTTTCTGGGTGTAACCCACTGCTATACTGCATTCATATTGAGCAATTCTCAAGTCCATTGAAACGGTTGTTAAAGACTAAGATGGTAGTCCCAAGTAGGTTCTCATGGTCCATGAACCAGCCTTTTATATGCTCACTGGCTGTTTACAATCCACATCCTAGACAACCACTGGAACTTTCAAACAAACAACAATCACAAAAAGGCTTATGTAGTAAGAAACAACAATCCTAGACAATCCAATTATTGATATGTAGTAAGACTTCATAAAAAAAGATTTTTCTTTTACAAAAAGGCTCCTCTGTTTTCATGAAAACTCAAAAATGCTCTTATATTTTATCTTTTTCTTAAAACCTCTCTTGACTAGCTACAAAGAAGAGCAAACCATCCAACTTTGTTTGTTTTAACTGATCATTTAGTTATCTGTCACTGAATTTATGCGCATGACACCTTGTTATCTGTCAATGAGTGAGGCCAATGTGGGTTCTATTAATATAGTGTTGGTGTTCTGGTGATTTTGTAGATTACTTGGCTCGGTCAAGTTGATATCAAACAAAATATATCTTTCTACATGTCATCTTCAAGTATGTAAATCACATTAAATTCAATAGATCCTATCATTTTTATGTATTTTACATTCAATTTAATTTCATTATCTTCGTCTGAGGTCTTACGTCATGAAAACGTAGGTAGGTCGACATTTGCTACACCACAAAGCTTAGAATGGGCTCCAAAGTGCCCATGTGGATATGGATACATGATTTTGAAGACTTCTCGCACAGCCCACAATCCTGGACGAAGATTTTGGAAATGTCCAGATTTACACGTAAGTGTCGATAGATTCTAATTTCTTAAGTTAATGTAATTTTTCAAGCCAATATTTATTTTGCATTTGCCATGAATTTACTTGCAGGGAGAAAGAGGTTGTGGGTTTTTCATTTGGATGGATGAAGTTGCACCTGAATATACTGCAGATCAAAATAGAAGACGTGAGCAACCTGAAAGTGGAATGGAAGAAATGAAAACATCACTTGAAAAGATGGAGCGAGAGATTAAGCATGAAATCCAAGTTTTGAGACAGAGTGTAGAAGCTCAAAATGTGCAGCAACAACACCCAAGAGTCAACACCATTATATTAATGATTTTTTTTCTATTTGTTGCATATGTATGGGGAGAGAAATGGGCCTAGAGGCCTTGAAGCACAACATAATGCAGTCCATTACAGCCTGGGTTCTTGTAGACCCGGCCAGGAATATCCAGTTTGTTAGGTTATTCCAAATTTCAGTGTCTTTTGGGAATTGTATGTACAAAAGGGTTATCTGCATGAGGGAAAAGAATCAGGGAAAATGAAGGTGGATGAACTGATTGTAATAGAAATCACTTGTATTTTAAACTCATTTTTTCCCCAGATCTGAACACCCTCTTAAAGTGTCACATTTCCTTCTTTTTTGTTTCTTTTGGTTCCTTTTATCATATATGTAATTGGCTGGACCATTCCTCTGTTGAAGTGGAGTTTATGTTTTTCCATTATTTATTTATTTATTATTATTGTTGTTGTTGTTATTATTTTGCTATGATGGACTGTTGGTCAGGGATGATACTTTACAGAATTGATATCATGATAATATAAAAATCTTCATCAGGTATACAGAATTGAATCCCTTTCATTGCTTGGGCTAGAACAAAATGCAAGTAATTAGTCCCCCAACTGTAGCTGGCCTGTTAAGGGACATGGGTGTGTCTGCACGAGTTCAATTCCCTAATAGAGCTAAAAAAAAATATAAAGCCGATAAGATTACAGATACATTATAGTTCATTTCTATGTTACAATTGACAGTCCACACCACCATAACAACAGGACGAGTGTCAGCGTTCTCTATTGCTCAGTGCAACTTAAACCAAAATTGCAAAAAATATAGCCTCCTGCAGTAACTGAAAAATATGCAAACAGTCAATGGATTTCCAGGACCGAGGAATAGCCTTTCGCCTCTTATCTGCACCAGAGCAGGGATAAACCATATATTGATGAAAACCATGAATGCCATCTGGTACAAGATATGCATGTATGCAAAAGATCATATGCACACGGCAAATCCACTCAACCAAAGCCCTCACATATTTCTAATCAAGAAATAAATCATCTTCATCTATTACTAAATCACATAATACATGACTATCTTCAAGGCTACCTTCAAGTGACCTGCACAATCATCATAGACAAACATTGTCTTTCCACAACATTTACTGACAATACACATTCCAATAAAGGTACACAAGGTTCTATTTAGTAAAGAAAAAGTTGAACCATGTCTCAACTCTCAAAACCAAAAAAAGTATTTATCTCTAACACCACCATCTCATGCCATCCCATATCTCAGTGAATCAAAGAACTGAACAACTTTATTGATTTAGACCATCATAATAATAGAAAACTAAATTGATACAGGAAAGCCCAAAGGCTTTGATTAACAGAGGAACTTGCATTTCATGCATTCTTGAGTATGTAAAGGGCCCATCGAGGATGCATATGACTGAATGTGATGCATAATGAATGTAGCTTGTTTGTTACAGGTACATGGCATATGGACCCGAATACTCATATCCACAGGTTGGAAGCTCCAAAACTGTGAATGCCCTTGAAATTTGTATATTTGTAATAGTAGTGTACTCTCTTAACATGTGGCAAAACTCTTCTGTTTCAAATTGTTGTAATTTGCAGAATATCTACAGTCCTTACACGGGGCAGCAGTACCTTCAGATGTATGGCACACCAGGAACAGTGAACACAATTGTTTACCCATATGGGCAATTGGGTCAGCCTCTTTCCAGTGGATATGGGTACACAACATAGACATTCATTCCACAGCTTCAACATCATCACCTGTAACAATATGAAGCTGATACATCAAGTATTACTGTTAAAAATTCTAAACCATTTTATTGGTGTCATGCATTTTATTTGGATAAATAAAACACTGTAAACTTAGACGAGTTCTGTGCTGACACTACCTTGTCCCCTTTCAGCATCGGAGCTTTCTAAACTTGCACAATTATAGTCATTTGAGATACTTGGACCGTCAATTAACCTGAAATTTCATGTTTTAAGTAACCATATTCATATGAAAAATGGTGGAAACACAAAAAAGACATTGGATTATTACCTATTCAACAACATAGGGCAGTTTCGCTTGTCGTGCGATACACCACGCTTGTTGCAACCACGACAAAGACGCCCTCTTGTTGCTTTTTCCTTCGATGATTTAAGTCTTTTCGCACGTCCTTTCGTAACAGCATGTGCTGGCTCATGATATTCAATCACATTATTGTCCACAAGTCCCTTCCCATTATGTATGCTTGTCTCTGTTGTGCTGTTGTTTAGTGTCATTTGCCGCAATTTGATTTCCAAATCTGCATGACAATTAGCCGCAACATCGAACCCTTCTTTGGATTGACTAGCTATGTCAATAAGGCCCGCAAACATACATGACAACTGATTATGTCTAGCCAAACAAGAGTTAACACCGGCAGTTCCAATGTCATCCACCCTATCAACAAATATTTCTTTTGTTACTCCTTTCGTCCATCTCTTCAAAATGAAATGCTCAGGCAAATAGAAAATAGAGTAATGCCTCAAAATACAGATTACATGACGATAAGGGATACCTACAAACTCGAACTTTTTACATGAACAATATGCATGCATCTCCTCTTTTTTCCACACAACCTGTCTATCAAAATTCTTTTCATCGGCAAAATTCTTCACAACAAAGATACATTCCACATCATCCTCATTTACAAGCTTTTCGCCAAGTGACATGGTGGTGAATAACTCATCTTGAAACTTATAAAATATGTTTCTTGTATAGACGTCAGCCATTTGATTCTCCATTGGTGAACACGTTTTCAATTTGGGCCTCCCATTGCTATTCTCAAAATCCTCCTTTTTTTGAAGATATCTTAAACGCTCAACTCCAGCATCAAAACGCAAAATGAAATCAAGTAATGAATTTCTGTATTCTACATACTGCTTTACAAATGCATTCATGCTTTCACTCCTTTGAGTAGTTGACATGCCAGCAAAGAAATTATGCTTTAAATATGCCGGAACCCACATATTACGAATCCTATATATATCTGCCAACCAATCATTATCCATAAGCTTATATTTTGTCATGATCTCAAACCAAGAACTCTCAAACTGAGAAGAAGTGTCAGAGTTATGAACACACTTTTTTAGCTCATCAATTAAGCCCTCATTGTGTATTAGGACCCCTCCTAAATTCGATGGCAATTTATCCAAAATGTGCCATAGGCAATACCGATGACATGTGTTTGGCATGACATTCTTTATAGCCTTAGTCATTGCCAAATCTTGATCTGTTATAATTCCTTTCGGTGGACTGAATGCCATAGCTTCAAGCCATTTGTTAAACAACCACTCAAATGACTCTGTTTTTTCATTTGGTAAGAAGTCACATCCAAATAAAGTTGTCTGACCATGATGATTGCAACCTACAAATGCAGCAAAGATCAATTCATAACAGTTTGTTTTATACGTTGTATCAAATGTTACAACATCACCAAAAAGTTTGTATGTCGAACGAAACGCCCCGTTTGCCCAAAAAACATGTGTTATCTTTTTATCTACATCTCTCTCAATGGTATATGTAAAACCACTGTTCATTTCTTTACGGTTTTCAAAGAGCTGAAATAACAACTGACCATCTAGTCCCCTTTTCTTTTCTTTTTCATCCCTGCGGTGATTCTTAGCATCGGTGTCTGTAAATCCAATTTTGTCAAGTCCCCCTGATTGCGATGCAAAGACTTGCATTTGTTGTTTGCTTCGAACATTTGCGGAATCATATGTATTTATGATCTGTCGCTTTGATTGTGGCACTTCACGATGCGACCTCAGCATAAATCTCTTACTAGGAGTAGTTGGGGCATGAGAATGTTGACAAACAAAACTTGAAACAACATAACCACCTGATTTAACTATTTTCACTTGCATCTGAGCCTTACAATTGGATCTTGTTTCCATTCGACGCCTTTGAACTAATTCTTTATCAATCCAATGTTTCTCATCTGTTTTACCCTGCTTTGAACAAACAAATCGCTTCCAAACTACCTCCCCATCTTCTTTACGAGTTGATTCTTTTCTAACGCTAAACCCAGCGACTTTTCCATAAGCATTGTAAAAGTTAAATGCCTCATTTAAATCTCCAAAATGCATGCCCAGTTTTGGTGTCATGTTATCATCTACAACCGGATAGTGCACGGATGGTGATTGTGACGATGAGGATATCATATCCATTTATACCTGAGGAATGATATCAAATCTTTCAAATGCTTTATCAGCAGGATTCAAAGTTACAAATCAGCAAAGAGAAAACAAATACAAGGCAGTAATAGAGTTGTCTGTTTTGTTTTGTGAGCAACTCGTTTATCAGGCAGGCACAGAAGACCACAATACTATTCTAGCAGAACATGATAACTATATGTTATGGGTAAAATGAGAGATGAAATCAGATTAAAAAATAATAATAATAATAATTTGGTATTTGGAAAAACTGCATGAAACTATCTGTGTCAATTGCAATTGGGTTATTTCATTTGAGTTTTGTTCATATTCGATTCTTTTATGTTATTGTTGGTTCTAAGTCAGATGCTAGTACTAGTTTTGAATTACACACTACTAATTGAAAAGAGAAATCATGGATTGGAAACGTTGTCATATGCATTTTCTTTTATATTTTAAATTACAATTTCGCATTCTCCATATATAGTCTTTTTGAACTCACGTTGGTGGACAAGATTTAAACAAATTTAGGATACCATTTAAGGCTATATTAGATGACCCACCACAAATTTTTGCTGCAGTTGTCGATTCAAAACAACAGTGCCTAGGAGAAAATTGCATAATGATGGATTGAACGGAGTTTAATATTCACTCATACTCACATGCCTATACAAAACATGTTCATGCACTAGGCTATCATCCACGGTGGTGGACCCGGGATTTTTGTTTGAGTGGGGCTAAACTTTTGCTAAAATTAGCATTAAAAAAAATGCATATGACTTTGCTAAATTTTTGCTAGACTTTGGCAGTGGCACTAGATGCAAGAGGGTAAAAAAAAAGACATCCATTAAATTAGCAGTGTAGGATTTGCACTGGACTATGATGCATTGTCTTTTACTAGTTACTACATGCTAGTCAAATTCAAAATGGTTCTAAAATCCCAACCAGCATTCATCATTCAGATTGACAAATTTAACACTTATTTGCTCAACAAGATGTAAATAAACATCCCTTCTAAAATTCCACATTTGGCAAAGGTAAAACAAGCAATCCTGTTTCTACATAACTGGAAGATGATTCTGACTTGCATAATTTCAAATCATAAATAATCAGTCTATTGTATTCCAACCAAAACCCTGACAAAGTTGAACAACATTTTTCAAGAAACTCAATATCATCCCAAATTAGCCATAATCTTCAAAAGATCCACATCAAGATATCAAAATAACGGTTGTTATTGGAACTAATCAGGTGTCAGAATGATCAAATATCAAAGAACCTAACTGGAATTCATGAACAAAATGTAGATTCTCACTCATAACGAGCATGGAAAAATGGGATGGACATGAATCCACTCAAAACATGAAGTATACATGCCCTAATCTAATAGTCTATAATCATCGTTAAAGAAGGAGTCACAGTTGGCAAGAAAAAATCGACACATCATGGCAATATGCAGCATTAGATTTCTATTTCAATAAAAATCTGTGTAGATCTTTTGAAATCTGGGAGATGGGCGTGGAAAACCCCTAAATGAACAAGGCCAGGGGTGTTTGTGGGCAGGGTCAGATTGAAAGAGGAAGAGGGGAGATTGAAAGAGGAAAAATAAAGGAAATTGATATAGGCATCTGGGAGATGGGTTTTAAGAAAATAGCTTTCAATGAAATGGGGGAATCAAAAGATCTACACAGATTTCAAATGAAATGGGTGAAAGGGGAAACACAAGAAAACATCTTTGAAAGAAAATGGGGAAGAATGGTAACCCACTTACCGGGGCAGTCGATCGCCGGAGAGATGGAGGAGAAGATGAAAACTTTCGATCGCCTGGACGGGGAGAGAAGAAGGCGACGTGCAGAGATACCTCGCTGGCTGTGGAGAGAGCTGGAGACGGGAGAAGAGGAAAACTAACAAGCAGGCCTAGACAGGGAGAGACGAAGGCGATTTGTAGAGCGCTGGAGACCAAGGGAGAAGAGGAAAACTTCCGATTGCCTGGACTGGAGGAGATGAGCAGCGTCTTCCCCGCGTTCGCTGTGCCCTAGCTGTGGGGAGAGAGAGTTGCAAAACTGAATGCTTCGCATGGGTTGGGATGGGATAATGGGGGGAAATGAAAATCAAGCGGGCTTTCTGAAAATTTTGGGCTTCTCTCCACTTAAACCTCACGTGCGGCCCACACACTTGAGCTTATGCTCCCCTAAGCTTGAGCTTAGGGGAGCTGCTCTCTATATATCTATATATTTTTTGGTTTTACTTTTGCATGGAAAGTAGTTTCGTTTGATTCTCTTTTTTGGAGGTTTTGGGTCATCTCCTTCAGGCTAGGGTTTTTTCTTTATTTTTCTTTCATACTATCAGGTTCTACTTCTCAGATATCCAATCGAGGGAGAAAAAGAGAGAGAGAGCTAGGGTTTCCTCTGCTCGATCTCATCTTCTGCTAAAAAGATGGCGGATCGACTGACTCGTATTGCCATCGTGAGCTCCGATCGCTGCAAACCGAAGAAGTGCCGCCAGGAATGCAAGAAATCCTGTCCCGTCGTAGTTACAGGTGTTTTTAGATGTTCTCAGATTCTTAGTCTCTCTTTATCGGTCTTGATTTATATTTTCTGTTCGAAGATTCGAAAATCTGCTCTGATTTGGTATTTAAGTTGTAACAAACAATGGGTTTGCTTGAAGAAGTGAAATTCTAGGGTTTCTTGTTACGGTGGAAGTGATTTTCTTTGATTGGGGGATGAAGTAGTTTCTTTGTTTGAGGATTGGAAAGGAAGTAGTTTGCCTTTGGAAGTGGGTTTTGGGGTTATAGTGTTGGAATGCAATCAATTAACTTTCTTGTGCACTTGTTGTTTTGCAGGAAAACTATGTATTGAGGTCACTTCAGCCTCAAAGATTGCATTCATCTCCGAGGAGTTATGCATTGGATGTGGTATTTGCGTCAAGGTATATTGCTTCTGCTTCTCTGTTTCAAGTTATTAGATATGGTTATTTGGCATACTAGATGATTTAAACTTTGAATTCTGTGTTTTGGGCGCAGAGATGCCCATTCGATGCCATTCAAATCATCAATCTGCCAAAAGATTTGGATAAAGATACCACACATCGTTATGGTGCTAATACTTTCAAGTTGCACAGGTTATTCTCTTTTTAAAGCAACTTGGTATCATGAAATGGTGTTTATTATTGGTGTATAGACTAATTAACAGGGTTTGTTTACAGGTTACCAGTTCCAAGACCTGGTCAAGTTCTAGGCCTGGTTGGAACAAATGGCATAGGAAAGTCAACTGCCCTCAAAGTGCTGGCTGGGAAGTTGAAACCTAACTTGGGTCGGTTCAATGTAATGCTATTTCTTGGAAACCATTTACTTGTTATCATCAACATTATCATTGTTTGGACTTTGATACAATCATCAGTTGCTGCCTCTCACTTTTTTGCTTTGCAGAATCCTCCTGATTGGCAGGAAATATTGACTTACTTCAGGGGGTCTGAGCTACAGAACTATTTTACCCGTATTTTGGAAGACAATTTGAAGGTTATGTCCTTTTAAACTGTACCTTTTGTGATGGCTGTGATATGCACCGACTGTTTTTAGAATTTATTTTATCCTTGAATCGTGGCACTTGTTGTTGAACTCAGTTACACTACTTAGTCTAGTTATATCATATTCTTGTGACTGTTTAATTTCTTAATAAAAATTCTTTTGGCTGCATCATGAGAATCGTGAGATGCCTCAATACATGATATCATATAATTAATACAGTTAGATTATTCTTTTGTGATCAGTCCTCTTCCATTAGGCTTGTTTGGTTTGTGCTTCCCAACAATGACGTTCTCCATTAGCGTGTTTTTTTAGGTCCTGTGACCCGATGAAAAGAAAAACCTTAAATCAAGGGTGACCTGCATGACTTCTTTGCAATTTGTTGGATCAAATTCACTTGTCAAAATAGGGAAGCTGACGAGGTATTTTCGATGATGTTTGATCTCTGTTGGAGGAAAAGTGGTGTGGACCGTATTTCTTAAGTTTCTTTAAGATAAGCAATTTGTTTCTATTCTTTCGGTCCTTTACTTTAACATTCGACTCTTTGGCTTATTGTCGGGATTTGAGATTCTTTTGGGTTGTTGGGAGTTGAGATTAAGGTTTAAAGTTTGGCATTCTCACTTCTTGTTATGATTTTGATGATATTGATTATTGTGTGACATATAGTGTGTATGGGTTTTATACCATTTGAATGAGCCCCTCTTGAAACCTGGCTGTCCTTATCATGGTTTAAAAAATCGGCAGAGTCAACTCATACTCGGCACATACCGAGTCGGGTCGCGTGGGACTCAGACTTGAATCATGTGAGACTCGGCCGAGTCCTAATGCGACTTGACCGAGTCCTATAGGACTCGGCCATCCAACTGAAGTTGGCTGAGTCCCATGCAATTTGGCGAGTCGACTCGGACTCGGCTATGAACGAGTCGGGTCCCGAGTCCGGTTTTTTAAACCTTGGTCCCTATTAGGTGGGTATACCTCTACTTGAGGCATTTACACCTCTCTTTTAACCCTTTGTTTGGGAAGGGGGGGTAATGGGGGGGAGGAAAAAAATGGGGGGAAAGTGGAGGGAAAATGATTTTGGAGCGTGTTTGGGAAGGGGGGAGGGAAAATGGGGGAGGGGGAAATGGAGGGAAAAATGATGTGCTTTCCCTCAAAAATTTTTCCCCCAAAACAGGGGGGAAAATGAGGGGAAAGTTTTGGAAATGACTAAACTGCCCTTTTACTCTAATTGATTTTTTTTTCAAAAGCAAGGATAAAATGGTCTTTGTCTCTGTACCTCACAAACAAACAAAATTATACCTTTTCACTTTTCTTCTATGATGCCTAGATACGGCACGAACACGGCATAGACACAACAGGGACACAGATTTTACATGTAAAAAGGGAAGTATCGGATACGATACGTTGCCCATTTTGAAGTATCCGTGCATCATAGCTTTTCTTCCGCCTACTTTTTTACTTCCCAAACAAGAGGAGGGAAAATTAATTCCCCCCCCTCATTTTCCTTCCCCCTCAAATTTTCCCTCCCCTCCCCGTCCCTCCCCTCCTCCCTTCCCAAACGGAGGGTAAGGGATAGTGTTGATCAATGTTTCTTAGTATATTTGTTTTTATGTGTAATGTAAAACATTTTTACATATTGACATGTCTTTGCATTATAGTATCATTATGTTAGCCATCATTGCATTGACTCATCGTCATCATGATCATCATCAAAGCTTTATCCCAACTATGTTGGCTACATGAATTATGTTTCTCTATTTTGGACTATCTTGAGTCAAATCCTCGGATAGGTTGCATTTCCTCAGATATTTCTTTACTACTTCTATCCATGTCCACTTCGACTTACCCCTTTTCCTTGGTGGGCTATGAACCTTCGTAGAAAAGTTTTTTCATCATTTCATTGATTATGTAGATAAAAAATTAATTTATTATAAACTATTATCATCGTTATTATTTTGGAAGACTTCCTACCAGGTTTTTATATTCTAATGCCGGTCTCCATGTCGGTCAGGATTACGATGAGTCAGTTTGCCTATGCTAGCCATTCTAGACCAGCATGGCCGCCCATTTTGGCATATAAAAAATAAAAAATTTCAGAAAATAAGTAAATTAAATAAACTGTAGAAAAATGTTAAAATATGTAAATTTGATGATTTTATTATATCTTACGTCAGTTATAGAGATCTAGTTTTCTTTATGCTAACGCAATGTCCATCAGTTACTGTAGTTAATGGAAGGAATTTGACACATGAAGCAGAGCACAAGATTACCAATATATAATAACTATTTAGACCTTAATAGTCATAGTGACATTAAAATAGTAAACCATAAACCTTAATATTAACTGATGGGTGGGGGCTTGAGGCCACCAACTTTTCAGTACCACATTGAGTTTCAAGCGGGCTCGAGTCTGCTTCGTCATCATTTCCATAATCTCTTTTTATTGGATACTTATGGACCTAAAATGATCAAACAGAAGCTCTAGCTTTATTGTTTTGCTGATAAATCCTGTGTAGCATTGATCATCAATCTCGCACTGTAGAGTTCACCATCATGCTAATCCTATGTGCAGGCCCCATTATCCATATTGATGAGTATAAGCATTTGTTTTAGTACCACACTGATAAAGTGATACTTATTTCTTTCAAACTCAGGGAAAATGAAAAAATAAATAAATTCTTATATATGTTTTTTGTTTGAGTTACTGTGTGACCCAGTTCCATTCCAGTCCATACCAGTCCCTGCTGGTCTCCTACTGGTCCAATTCAACCGAGTCGGTGCATTTTTGAGTTCTTTGCTCCAATCTAGGGTTTAGGGCGGGAATGAAAGCACTTAACATGGATTAGGGGTACGTACGTGATCGACATTATGTGATGATTGTGGCAATCTGTTTAAGAAATAAGAACTCCATAATTTAATGATTTATAATTTTATATGTAACGTACAATCGTGAAACTTTGTGGCACCTAGATGGTTACAATCCATTATGTCGTATTGATAAGTTACTCACCTTCCATCCTTGCTTTCAATCCTGCCCTAAACCCGTAATGGACTGCATCGAGGCGGTTGATTTCATCAGTTTCAAACTTGTTGATTGTTCATAGCCAAATTTTCCTCATAGTAAAAGATGCTAAACTTTGAGGCCCTAAGAACTATGGTTTTGGTTGCAAAGTGGCTTTTAAAGATTAAATCAAACGGTCAATAACAGTCCAATCACTGAGAATTTGGGAAGCATGGCAACTCACAGGGAGGATCGCTGCAGGGTTAAATTTATCTTGCATAGGCATCACATGGGGATCCTAATTTTCAAATTTGAAACCTACTAACTTTAAGATCCTCTGTAGCCATTAGACGGAGTATTTTTTTGATCAAATCCAATGCTGAATAACAGTTGAAAAACCTGAATTTGGGGCTTGCCTATGATAATTGTTATTTTTGTTGGATTTAATCACAAAATGTGATTTTATCTAATGGTTACAAAATGGTAACATTAAGCCCTTAAATTAGGAGCTTGGATGATCATATGGGGAACATTTTTTGCACACCCGTAATCTGCACAGAGACCTGCTTCTCGCTAGTGATTGGAAAACTTTCAAGGGGGATCCAGTCTTAAGTTGGCAATATGATATATGCCACAATACACAAGTCATTTCAAGGTCTCAATTATTTTCTTGTTCTCCCTTCTGAAAAAGATAATGTTGCCTTCTTTTCCAATTCATAACTTAGAAATTGTTTTCAACAGGCTTTAATCAAACCACAGTATGTTGATCACATTCCAAAAGCAGTACAAGGGAATGTTGGACAGGTGCTGGACCAAAAAGACGAGAGAGAAGTAAAGGCTGAACTCTGCAATAATCTTGATTTGAATCAGGTTATAGATCGAAATGTAGGAGATTTATCAGGTGGAGAGTTGCAGAGGTTTGCTATTGCTGTGGTTGCAGTTCAAAATGCAGAGATATACATGTTTGATGAGCCATCTAGTTACCTGGATGTAAAACAGAGGCTTAAAGCTGCAGAAGTTATTCGATCATTGTTAAGATCAAACAGGTTCCATTTCTCAGTTTACTAACATGCTTGATTATTCAAAGCCATATTCTGTTTATCACCCATTGCTTTGATTGAGGAAATGAACTTAAAACAGTAGTGCTTTGGTATGTTTCCTTCTTCAGCTACGTGATTGTTGTGGAGCATGACCTGAGTGTCCTAGATTACTTATCAGATTTCATATGCTGCTTATATGGGAAACCAGGAGCATATGGAGTTGTGACCCTTCCCTTCTCTGTTAGAGAAGGAATCAATATCTTTTTAGCTGGATTTGTCCCTACTGAGAATTTGCGGTTCCGAGAGGAGTCCCTTACATTTAAGGTAATAACTCCTGCATTAAGGCATAATTAGTATTCTGTTTTAAGAAAAGGTATTCTGTAATGCACTAATAATTTATTTTCAACATCATTGGGTTTGTCAGGTTTCAGAGACTCCACAGGAAAGTGCCGAGGAGATTGAGACATATGCACGTTATCGGTACCCAACAATGATCAAGACCCAGGGTAACTTTAAGCTTAAAGTTATGGAGGGTGAATTTACGGATTCTCAGATTGTTGTAATGCTGGGTGAGAATGGGACAGGAAAGACAACATTTATTCGCATGTTGGTATGTTTTCATGCTGTTCATGATTGTGACATTTCTTGCCTCAGACCTTTTAAGTTAAAGCTTTCTTAATTGAATATTATGAAGCAATCCATTATTTCGTCTATATGCATCTGTAACTCATGACCTTTCCTCTTATTTTGATTGCTTCCGCAGGCCGGATTGTTGAAGCCAGACATGGTGGAAGGTGATGATGTGGAAATACCTGAGTTTAATGTTTCCTACAAGCCCCAGAAGATCAGTCCGAAATATCAATCAACTGTCAAAAACTTGTTACTTCAGAAAATTCGTGATTCATATGTGCATCCTCAGTTTGTATCGGATGTCATGAAGCCCCTACAGATTGAGCAGTTATTGGATCAGGAAGTTGTAAATCTTTCTGGTGGGGAGCTGCAAAGAGTTGCATTATGTCTGTGTCTCGGAAAGGTATTCTTTTCTTTTTGTGTCATTTGTTTGTATACTTGACATACTTATGTGTAAGTTTTGTTGTACCTTTATTGCCTATATGTCAACCAGAAGAAAAAAAAAAAAAACGTTGTGAGATTAATGCATAACGAAGGGGAGTCGCGGGGCAACCAAGGTGGAGGAGATGGAGGGGATAGGGAAATTAGGGATTACGTGAAAATTGGCCTCACACCAAACTCCAATCTAGGAGGCAAAAAGAACTCGGAGAGAACTCAGAGAACTTGCGGAGGATCCCAAAAGCACTCGATTTCCATTAATCTTTTTTTTTAATTGGTAAGTTGTATTAATCAAAGCAAAACAATACAAAAGATATATGCTGAAAAGCAATGAAAAAACAAAAGAGAGAAATAAACCATCCAAAATAGCAAAAGAGGAGAAACAAAGCCTCCCTAGCAGGCCAAAGGCCCCAAAAAAGACAAACCAAAATTAAGAGGATACTACTCTCCATTTAAACAACATAACATCAATAGGCACTCCCCAAAAATCTAGCAACATAGATACCTAGGAGGCAGCGAGGAGTCTGGCTTTCGTAGCAACAACAACTGAGGAGGAAGAACAATCTTCGAAGCAGCGTCTATTCCTTTCCTTCCAAATTGCCCAAATGTTAGCAATAAAGGAGGACTGCCATAGAAACCTTCCTCTCTTGGACTGAACTCCAAACTTCCAAGCATAAAAAAGCTCTGAGATGGAACGAGGGAGGACCCAGCTACAACCAAAACAATCAAGGGTAGAAATCCAGATAGCTTGAGCGAACCTGCAATTTAGCATAAGATGGTCCACAGTCTCCTCCGCCGATAGGCATAGTGGGCAAGTGTTGATTAGAATCACCCCTCGCTGACGGAGATTGTCCATAGTGAGGATGTTGCCTTGAAGAGCTAACCAACCAAACGCCAGGGCTCTAGGGGGAGCCTTGGTCTTCCAAAGATATTCAAACTAATTGTGTGAATTGTAAGTGTCTGACAGCACCGCAAAGAAAGATGATACTGAAAACACACCGTCCTTTGAAGCAGCCCACACTCTGTGATCTTCCCCTTCTACAGGAATGAAAATCCGACCGAGATTTTCCATGAGATTTATAAGGTTCTCTTCTTTCGACTCAGTCAAATCTCTTCTAAAAATTGGACCCCAAAGGACCCTATTCACATCCCTATCCATATAATCAATAACCTTTGCTTGTCTGTCCCTAGCACAACTGTAGAGGTCCAGGAATTGCGCCGGTAGTGGAGTATCCTCCACCCAAACATCATGCCAAAAGAATATGTCTTCACCGGTCCCAACACGGAACCTGATTTGCGAATCAAATAAGTCCTTAGTGGCCATGATATCTTTCCACCAACTTGAGCATCTATAGGATAGTCCAGCAATGTCCCATCCATTTCGTCGGACCCCATATATGGACAAAATGATATGCCTCCATAAACTATCTGACTGTTCTCCAATTCTCCACCACCATTTCTCTAGAAGGGCTTGGTTCATAATCTTTAAAGATCTGAAGCCTAGGCCGCTCTCCCTTTTAGGTCTACAAACTTTGCTCCACAAAACCAAATGATACTTTTTCTTAGTGCCTTTTCCTTGCCATAGAAAATCCCGTTGCAACTTCTCAATTCGATTGGCGATCGACGCCGGGCATTTGAACATGGACATGAAGAATGTTGGAAGGTTAGAAAGTGCCGATTGAATCAAGGTAATTCTTCCCCCGATAGATAAGTATTTTGCCTTCCAAGTAGCCAGCTTCTGTACTACTCTTTCCACCACTGGATTCCAAACTTCTTTAGAAGGCATCCCGAGACAAAGGGGCAACCCAAGGTAGGTGGTCGGAAAAGACCCAACCTTGCATCCCATTATGTTTGCTAGGAGCTCCATCCGATGTGCCTCTACCTCAATGCCTATAAGAGCACTTTTAGAGAATTTAATTGAGGCCTGAGACCGCTTCAAAACACATGAGAACTGCTACGACATTCTTGATTTGCTCTTCCTCTGCTTTACAAACAATGAGTGTATCCTCAGCATACTGCAAGTGAGTGATCGATGGGCCACTAACCGCTGGTTTAAATCCGGAGATCATATCTACCTCGCCCGCAGTTGATATCATACGACTTAACGTCTCCCCAACCGTAGCAAAAAGAAGTGGAGACAGAGGATCACCTTGGCGGAGGCCTCTCTGCGCAGCAAAATAACCATTTGGAGATCCATTAACCATAATAGAGAATCTGGCGGAGGAAACACACTTCATGATCCAACCCTACCACTTGAGCCCAAACCCCATTCTACACATCAAGTACGATAGGAAATCCCAATCGACTCTATTGTATGCCTTTTCCAAGTCATAACACCCCTTGGCAGCTTGTCCTTGTGCCTTGAGTGCAAACGCTCATTAGCAATAAGAACCCCATCAAGGATTTGTCTCCCGTGCACAAAGGCTCCCTGTGATTGAGAGATGATGGTTGGCATACTTTTTATCAATCTTGTAGCCAGGACCTTAGCTAAGATCTTATAAATACTGCCAATAAGACTTATGGGTTTAAAATCCTTCAAGCGATCAGCGCCCTATTTCTTTGGGATAAGAGTAATGAAAGAAGCGCTAATGCTATTTGGAAGCTTGCCTCTCAAGTGAAAGTCTATCAAGAAAGCCATGATATCCTCTTTTACAGTATCCCAGAAACGATGAAAAAAGGCAATCGGGAACCCATCCGGACTCGGAGCTTTATCCCCTTTTAAAGCTGACACAGCCTTTCTCACTTTAGCCTCCTCAAAATCACTTTCCAAATAAGCAGCATTCACATCCCCAATAGTGTCAAACTGCAAATTATCCAAAGCAGGTCTGTCCCACTCTTCCTTAGCATACAGAGTCGCAAAGAAATCTTTAATATGGGTAACAATATTCTCTTGATCTAATAGCCTCACGTCCTTATCCACCAAGGAGGTAATTCTGTTGTTTCTCAATCTTGCTGACGCCATCCCGTGGAAAAACTTAATGTTCTTATCCCCCTCTTTGAGCCTTTTACACCTCGATCTTTGTCACCAACTGATTTCTTCCTCTTTCACTTTCCTTTCAAAATCAATTTTCAAAGATGCCCTTCATGACTACTCTTCCTCAGTCAAGCAGCAAGCTTCCTCTTGGATGTCTAAACTCTTGATTTCTTCGAGAATACCAGTTTTGGCACACCTGATATCCCCAAAGTGATTTTTAGTCCACTCTTTGATTTCCATTTTCAACTTTTTGAGCTTAATCAACAATCTTAGCCCCACACTTCCATTCACCTCAAAACTCTTCAACCACAGCTTAATATTCTCAACAAACCTCTTCTCCTCCAACCACATTAGCTCGAAACGGAACGGGGCTGGACCCCATCTTTCACAATTAGAATCCAACAGAAGCGGGCAGTGATCAGATGTTGGTTTAGGAAGGGCAGATTGCATGACTTGAGGAAATAAATCAAGCCAATCACTTGATATTAGGTATCTGTCAAGGCGCGACAAAGACGGTGGATACTGATGGTTGGACCAAGTGAATCTAGCGCCATCCAATGGTAAATCCACAAGAGCATGCTTGTTTATCCAATCGGAGAAATTGACCATGTCAGCCGAAGTTCTACTGCAGCCCAACTTTTTTGAAGGAAATCTGACTATGTTCCAATCTCCCCCAATACACCAAGGCCCATTCCATCTCTTCTGAATATCATCCAGTTCATTCCACATTAACTGCCTCTACCCACTATCATTAGGCCCATAGACAGAAGAAAGCAGCCAAACAAAATTGTTAGAGAGATCCTCAAGCAGAATTGAAACTGAAAACTTGCCAATACACTGATCCTTCAATTTGAAAACCCTGCTGCTCCAAATCACTAAGATACCCCCAGTAGCACCAATTGCTTCTCGGCAACACAACTCTGTAGGAGAGTTACCCCACACCTCTTTCAATATAGAGTTTGGAACAGTCCTAAGCTTAGATTCCTGAATCAACAACAAATCAATCTTGTTCCTACGAACAAACTCCGTGATAATTGCACGCTTCACCCGACTCCCCAACCCACGCACATTCCATGACATTATCTTCATGGACAACGGTTGATCGACCCCTTACTTCTCTTTGCATGCCTTGAGTTACACGTTGTTTCTTTACAACAGTTGTGTCTGCTCTCATAATTGATAGAGCAATCTAATCTCCGCAACTCCCTTTGTCCCTTTTCTTTACATGTGCCTGGCAAGGAAGACTGTCTATTCTCTTCTTCTCTGTTGTGAGCAAAAGCCAACAAACTCTCCCACCCTCCCTTATTTTTATCAACAGTAACACCAACAACTTCACCACATTGCCGGACCTTCTGGGATAACCACATCTTTGCAGGGTCCTCTATATCTCTGAGATGTAAGGTCGAATACTTCACCCCAACGTTTCCTCCCCCTTTGCTATTAAGATCTAGAACAGTGGTACCCTCTTCAGGAGTATCCAAGGAGACCCTGTCATTATCAATGACCCCTTGTGTTGGAGGTATATTCCAAACGTCAGCCTCCTGTTCTCCCTGAGCTCTGAAATCCTTGGAGATGGAAACCCATCCCTGGTGAGGGGAGTGACTGTGCATTGGGGCACTAATGCTTCCACCAATTCCCCGATCATGCGGAGCAGAGCACTCAACAAAAGCCCTAGACCCACCCATGGATCCATCGTCAGTCTTTTTCAGAAATTCAGAGGATGAGCTTGCTACTGGGGATTCAAATGAATCAAATCGCCACAGATCACAGTCAGACCTTGAGCTCCTTCTTGTGTGGCCTTTTCTTTTGCCTGACAAACCCCCAGAGCCCCTTACATGTTTGCTGAAAGCTCGATTTCCATTAATCATTTACCATTCTTGAGCCAAAGTGGCTTACAATGCGTCTAATAAGCCAAAAAACATAACCCTAAAGCTAATTTGGACCATCCAAACACATCGATGACTAGGATTAAAACATCCAACTAAAACAACTTAAAACATAAATAAATAAAACTCTAAATAGACTAAAGATAGATGGGCCGGGCTCAAAGGCTGGTCGACCCATGGGACCATGGGTCTGTCCTGCATCATTTTCTTTTTGTATTTTACAACGGTCTATTTTCCTTTTTACACTGATGCTCTGAGGTGATGAATTGATATGGCAATGATAATGAACTAGCATTAACAGGAAAATAATCAGTTGGTAAAAGTATTTCTTGCTTACTTTTTGAAAGGGAAATGCTTTGTTTGCTTTGCATTATATATAGATATTTTTTGAAAATATATTTCCAACAAAATTCCTGCTAATTGCAGAAAAGGGTGTAAACTCTGTTTTGTACCTGTTATCCATGGTTAAATTTGTGCTTTGTGTTCCATTTTTGCAAGCTGACATGGCTTGGTGTTAATATGCATTGGAGTTGAAATCCTTCACCCACTCTATTTTCCGCAATGAACAGTGAAACTCCAGTTTTTAATTGGTGCTATTGAGGATTTTTCATGATGAAACATGATGTTAGAATCTGTTACATTACTTGATGCTTCTCGTAGTTTGAGAATTGTTGACGCAGTCTGTAAGTTGATGTTTGTTTTGATGGTGGTTACGCAGCCTGCTGACATCTATCTGATTGATGAACCCAGTGCTTATCTTGACTCGGAGCAGCGTATTGTTGCTTCAAAGGTGATAAAGAGGTTCATTCTACACGCTAAGAAGACTGCCTTTGTTGTTGAGCATGACTTTATAATGGCGACTTACCTTGCCGATAGAGTCATTGTTTATGAGGGGACAGCGTCCATGGATTGCGTTGCCAATGCACCCCAGTCCTTGGTGACAGGAATGAACTTGTTTTTGTCTGTAAGTTTCTTCTGCATTTTCTTTTAGAATTTTCCTACTCTTGCCGCACTCTATGTCCGACTACATTATTCTTGACTCTTCCATCTGCATGTGCTTTACTAAAATTAAACCACTCAAGAAAACCTTCTACCACCAGTCATTTCATGGATTCTTAAGGTTATCAGGAGAGCAGACCAAATCTTGAACCTTGTATCTCCTCTACGTAGGAGGGTGTGCCTAACTGACACCTAGGGTTGTCGGCAGTTATAAAGGCTTGTTTACAGCTATACTCCATTCCTGAATGTCTCTATTGAGTGCAGTTTACAGCCAATGAAATGACTGCATTCTTATGGTCCCCAAGTGACAATTTAATTTTGATAAATCTTTTTGGGCTATATCAGTTTACATGAATTCTGTTTCTACATTCCAATCAGGTCGGGAACTGGAATGCAGTCTTAAATTTTAAATATAGAAGTTGGGAAGTGGAAGGGAGTTTTATATATAGCTAGACAACCACTTTTAGATAGGACTCAGCCATTCACCAAAAAAAAAGGGTCTTGGCCGAATCCGAGTCGGACCCGACCCGACTTGGTAGTGACTGAGTTCGAGTTGATTTGGGCTCAATAAAGTTTTCAAACCTTGGTACGACAAGAGTTGTAGCATGGTTGTAATTTGTTCATTGTCACAACCAGGAGGTTGCGAGTTTGATTTGTTACCAATATAGAAAGAAATGAACTGTGAGAGGTACCTTTCAGGTGAAGTCCCATGAGCTGTCACAACAGCCATGCAGGGCACCTAAGGTCCCATTCCCTTTGTAATCTCCCGTACCTCACCTCTTCTCTTCTCCTGAATTGTCACCATTCCCAATTTGGCGCTCAGACAAACATTACCTACTATATTAGATTTTATGTTGAAAAATTCTTTTTATCATGTTGTCATTCTTGATTTTAAAGCCTTACTGTTTTTACAGTATTTGAAATCCTATCAACCTGATTTTCAGTACACCCCTCATTCATTCGTGGACCTCTTTATACCCTATTCTCATCCTTAAATGATCACCCAAGTGGGCCTCACAATGGTGTTGTGCACTGTCTTGATAATTACTCTATACATGCATGGAAATGATCTCATGAGACTTTTCATTTTCTTGTTGGGTCCAACTTCTCAAGGTCCCCATATGATTAAGCAAACCCCTCACACTATCCCTATGGATTATATTCACCGTTGAATTGAGGCATTCTTTTTAACACTTTTTGTGCTGTGTTGTTTGGTTTGAGACCTTAGAATCTACACGAGCTTGATTCTAATCAGGCTTCGCTTTGGTGTATACTGTATACTAAATGAGTTACTCCCGTGGGGCTCAAGGCCCCACAGTTATCAAGCAAAACCCCTCTCATACATTACCCTCCATGAGGTGGCACTCACACTGTTTGACAGTCATGACTATTACATTTTCTATTTCACTGAGACACCCTTTTCTAGTACTTAAACCATTGAGTTTGAGGCCTTAGATTCTATACTAACCTGAATCTAATAAGGCTGGTTTGGGTGCATCCTTTATCCATACACATACCTACCTAATCTCTCCATTACATCCATCATTGGTTATGGTCCGAGGCAGGCCTCGCAGTTTGTCACTCAATTGTCTATCAAGGGCTCAATTTTGATATACCTTATTTTCAAGATTATATGTAATTTAAGATTCAGCAATAGATGGCTTGCTTGTTCATTTTATGTTGTTTTCTTTGTTTAATACACATGAACATTGCCTTTCGCTAAAGATGAGGTTTTGTTCACGGTCGTGAATATTACTTATGGAGCATGTATTTTTGTTGTATGCAGCATCTGAATATTACATTTAGGCGGGATCCAACTAACTATCGGCCACGAATAAACAAATTGGAGTCCACTAAGGACAGGGAACAGAAAACTGCTGGATCCTATTACTACCTCGATGATTGATGTAAGTTCTTCAGTACAGGTTTTTTTTCCCCTCTTTTTGCTTTATGCAGCTCACTAACATTATGTCATTGTTGACTTGGAGGATATGCAAAGTACCCTCAGGCTTTGAGTTTATACATTGATGCCTGTGGTTTTGGTTGAGACAGTTAATTCTGATGGCCAATGGAATAAGGTCATGCACCAAAGGTAACACAAGGTTGGAATATGTTAGCCATGCAAGGCTTGATATTCCTCTGTTAAACTTATGGTATTACTGTTTTTCTTTCTAAGCCATCTGTTTGCAGTCTGTCAATTGATGGCTTAGATTTCTGTTGTGGGGATTTTTGTGGCATGGTCTGTCCATGGTGGTGCCTATCAGGTAAAGAAAGCACTTTGGACCAACAAACAGTTGTTCCTTGCAAATATTCAAGGTCTGAGGATATAATAATATCTTTAGTCAAACATTGGATGGTATCCCCTTGGAACTCGTGTATAATTCAGATTTTACATTTTGTGTAGATTAAATGGGAAAATGTCATGACTGACATCAGCAAAGGCCATTCGACTCGTCTGCTTCAAATTCTGATACTGGAACATGGTTTCTGCTCCATTTAGTGGCCCTGCGGCCGCATGCTTAAGTTTATTTCATAAGCAAGTCTTGTAAAGGCATCTGCTTGCCATCTTATTCCTCTCATGAATGGCATTTTATCCTAGTTTTTAAGGAAAGAAATCACAGATCCTTTTCTTCCCTTGCATCAAAAGATAAATAGAGCTAGAATAGTGAATGTTATTATGTGGGGAAGCTCCCAGGTGAGATCCAAGCTACTTGCTTGGAGATGCAAAAATTTGAGTAATTTGATTCTCTTCCACTCATTTGATTGAGTCAATATTGTTGAACATATATATCATAAATTTTGAGTAATTTGTTCCATTTTTTTTTATAACCTAGGGTATCTCCCGCCCAACTCAGCCCAGCTCAGGAGCCTTGGGCCCTCTGCCCGAGGGACATTCGATTTTGGATAGCTGAGGATTAATCTCTAAGGGCACATACAAACCCTCCCATCCACATGCACCGGCTAAAATTATGGGATATTTATTTAGAAGTTCCACTATTTCACTCATTGATTTAAGTGTAATTTTTATATAGAAGTTCAAGGCTTGGTGATATTCCTGCATTTTGGTTTCTATGATCATGTCCATTGAAACTGATCTTTATAAAGATTGGTTAACATGAAATCTTGTTGATCTTCTCCGTTCCACTTCCACTGAAGCTTTTCTTTTATGAACAATGGTTAACATGAAATCTTGTTGAGCTCATTCTAACTTGGTGCTGGGTATCTGTTCTAGGTACACAAGGAGAATAAGATGCGCAGGAAAAGGGTAGGATGTTAGGGCCTGTTTGTTTGAAATAATTGTGAGAATTATTGTTTGGGAGAATTGAGAGAATTCCAAATGTTGCCCCCCCAAAATAAAATTCCAAATGCTCAACCCCACTCTAGCATTTGGAATGTTGGAATTTGGGAATTCATAAAGCTGAAAGTACCTTTACATGTGGAAAAGAATTCTGAATTCTTGCATCAAAGAGTATTTGGACTGCTTAGGGGACAAAAGGAGCTTTTAAATGCACAGCCCATTTCTTTTTGCACACCCTCCATTTCTCTCATGAGAGCTTCTAAATTCCCATGCTGGGTTAAAATGGTGGGTGCGCAAAGAGAAATGGGGTGCATTTAGAATGTCTCGGGGACAAAAGGTGAAGGCATGTAAGAAATTCCCAATAATAAGCCCAATTTTTTGTTAGAAATGCCTTTATCCAAATATGTTAGTGTCGGTTTGGTGCTTGCACGGTTGCACCAGACACAAGACCCTATCTTAGTAAGGCTAACTGCTACTTCACTTCTCTCTCTCTCTATCTCTCTCTCTCTCTCTCTATATATATATATATATATAAAATAGGGCAAGAACAGTAATCTTATATAAATTATCAGAGACAATTGGGATGGGGTCTAGATCATTCTCATGCCTCCTACCGCTTGGTATTCAACTGACAAATTTAATGGCTTTATATATATATATATATATATGAGTCCCTTGATCCAAAGGTCAAACTTAGTGACTGTTGCTTTTTTTTTTTAGGGGCGGGGGGGGGGGGGGGGGGGGGGGGGGGGGGGGGGGGCGGGAGGGGAGAGGTCTTGGTATCGATTCCCGGTTCCCCCCTCTTCAGGAACCGAAGGTTGAGTCTACTCGTGCTACCATTGGGGGGGGGGGGGGGGGGGGAGAGCTAGAAGTCTTGGTATCGATTCCCGGTTCCCCCTCTTTAGGAACCGAAGGTTGAGTCTATTTGTGCTACGACCTAGGGGCTATAGGGGTTTTACACTCGGAGTGAATAGTCCAGTCCAAAGGATTGAGAACCCTCTATTAGCACAAAAAAAAAAGGTATTTTGTGCAAGGCAACTCGTGGGGCCCACTTGGGCAATGATCTTAATCGACCATCAAAATCATCCCTATTTACAGTTAATCCATTGGTTTTGCATGCACCCATATGAATGGATTGGACTATTGGATTGAAGGTTCTTATATATGTATATATATTCATAAATAAATAAATGGGTCATGAATTAAGGGATTAGAGGTTTGGGATTGACCTCAAATTTGATATTTTAGACCCAACCTACCCTTTAGGATCTTACCATCCTCGGATCCAATCCAATCATCAGTGGGTCTCTAGGTAGGCATCATCCAACTACTTTGCACATAAGATCATTCTTTGGGGTGGGGAGGGCCCGGAGGGGGGTTGTCTGGGTTGGCTTCCATGGTCACCGATTAATTAAAGTGATGTAGAGAGGAAAGAGTGCCCTTCCACTTGATGGAGGAGGGTCGGGCTTTAGTTCTGTGTGGAAAGCTGAAAAGCTTTTCATCGGATTCAATTCTAAAGCGTTTGTGTCCTAAAAAAGATGGTTGCTGCCACATTCAAGATGCATGACTATTGGCCGATAGTGATAGGGAATGAAATGATAATTCCCGGCAGCTGGGCTGGCGCACGATATTGGTGCCCATGCCATGCATGACTGTCCAAAAAGGCACGGGATGAAAAGATCTCATGGTTGCCTGCCTGAGTATACCTTAAAAAAAAAGAAAAAAGAAAAAAGAAAAAAGAAAAACTACATCCCATCACTATGGCTCTCAATGTTTAAACGCATCGAATTATGGGTTCTTCAAATCTCTATCCAACGTGAATACGAGCAGGATGAGAATGAAATTGGTGTTTGTGCCAACGTACTGGGGTGGGAAAGGAGGATAAAAAGTAGGTGGGTGCCTGCCTTTCTTCATTTTATTTTGTGTTCTTGTTTTCATCTTAAATTGGCACAACCAAGTGATTGTGGGACGATACACATTTTCCTTTGACATTAGTTACTGTTGATTTCTAGGGCATTTTGTTGCATTAAATATCATAATGACTTGAATACATAGGCATTCATAGTCAAATTAGTTCATCAAAGGATTATTAAAGATGTATGGGGTGAATGCTACGAGGTGAGGAGTTTGAGAAATAAGGTGGAGATGTAGCACCGACTTTCCTAAGAATTTAATTATTAGGGTGATGGTTGGACATTCATTTTCAAACTTTCCTCATTTCAATTTCTATTGAAGGGGAGGTTAATCGATTGTCATTTTTTTATAGTCACCATTGATTTTTCATGTTTAACTAGTTATAAAATTATAATTATAAGTATTCTATTACATGAAACAACCAGACCCTCAAGACTTTGAAATTCGCAATAAAACCAATAAGGCCGATCTTTGCTACATTTCCTACTGTCTTCCTATCTTTTGATTATCTAGTGGGGTGGCTTGAGGTGGGCTACACAAAATGTCAGGCCAGCAATAGGGGTGTTCATGGCCCACTCCGTGGCATATTTAAGTCCAGCCCGTCTTTAGAAATATAGGCTCATATTCGGCCCAAGCTGTGGGCCTTAAGTGCTTGGCCTTGGCCTTGGCCCCCCTTTTGGGCTTCAATTATTTAATTGTGTAAATTAATACTAGATTACATGCTTTTCAAGCCGAGCCAGCCTGTGCTTGGGCTATCTTTAACTGAACCCAAACCTGGCCCTTATGTTAAACGGGCCAAAGATCTAGATCGAAGCTCAGTCAAGAGCGGGCTGGGCTCGGGTCGGCCAGGTTGCCCTGTCGGGCCTGTCCCTTGAGCGCCAACGTTGCATTGGGCCGGGGGGGGGGGGGGGGGGGGGGGTGGTTGTCATTCCATAAATTTTAAAAGTAGGAGCATACTAAAATTTCACATCTCCACATAAGCACACTTAATATAGGGGAAATTCCAAATAAGGCCTCAAGTTTTTGCCTTATTTCAAAAAAGTACACAAGTTTTAAGACTTTTTAAATTAGATCATAAGTCTTTTTTGGAAATTTTCAATTAAGGATGTCTGTTCATATAAAGAAATTTTCTCGCAAATTTTCCCTCAATTCTTTTAAAATACCCAAAGTACCCTTCATTGAATAAAACTCTCATTCACTTTCTCTATATTTTCCTCATTTCCTTTGCTGACGTTCTCACGGTGATCAAGAACAACCAACAACCTTCGACAATCAGCTCTATGTGGTGGACATTCTCACTGTGATCAAGGACAACCAACAACCCTACAACAATTGGCTATATGTAGTGGCGGTAGAAACCAAATCATGACTTTTAATGAAAGGTAGTTTAGGTATTTTAAAATAATCGAGTATTAAAATCATAAAAAAATACCTATAAATGACTAGATGTCCTTAATTGAAAATTTACTGAAAAATTTAGGGACTAATTTGAAATTTTTTAAAACTTATGTGCTTTTTTGAAATAAGGCAAAGCTTATGGCCTTATTTGAAAACTCCCTGTAATATCTTATATTAGTGTGTTCGTGTTAGCATGCTAGTTTTTATTTATTTTTTAACCATATATGAATCTTACAATTTAAAAAAAAAAAAAAACTAGAAGGCATTATATTTTTTTAACAAGAAGCTAGAGTGAAGTTTCAATGCAAAACATTCCAGCCGAGACGCAAAGGGTCCTTTTGTTTACATGGAATTGTATATTTAGAAAATCACTGCCACAAAGGATTATTAGAAAAGTGAGGGTGATGCATATAAGGTGGAGATGAATGTGGACTTTGAATTTCTCATAATTTGAATTACTAGCGTGATGACCATTTTTTTTCCTTCTTGTAGAAGGGTGATGACCAAATGTTCATTTCACATTTCTCTCATATCGTCCATTTTCCAAGAGGAGGAGATTATTTGACCATTATTTTTTTGATATTTAACTCTGTTTTTTTTATTTTTATTTTTATTTTTTATTTAACCACTTCTAGAGTTAAAAGGCCATGAAGTTTCTTGGAATTCAATTACATGGAACTAATGGGCCATACGGATTGTTTAGATTAAAAAAAAATGTGGGTCTGTCTTGATTTTAGTTTTTTAATAGTATACAATATCAATTTATTTTTTTCATAGCTATCGGGGGGTTCCCAACCGTTTGGGCTGAACTAATCCCTTCGGGCCCAAGCCCGATAAACTCCCCTGTAGCCCCAGTGTGATGGTGTAGTTTCGAACCTACAGCCTTCAGGAGCAAACCGTGTTCCTAGACCAACTGAGGTACCCCTTGGGGTTAATATCAACTTATCTAGATGTACACATGAATTGCTTTATTTAAAGACTTGGTGCCGGGCACTTGCAATGCACGCCAGAGTTCTACTAAGATAATAGGAGAATTCGTGGTAATGAGCCCAATGGAGAAATACTAGCTTATTTAGTGGCATAAAATTTTGGCAAGTTGAGAAATTTACATTCACTCATTGTTTTCATGAAACTCAGTAGAAGTTTCAATTAGAAAAAAGTTAAAGAAAATTACATGACAAATACATGGAAGGAAAGTGACTGAAAAAAGGTTGCAAACCTTTTTCCTGAAACTTATAACCAAATAAATACCAAATTCATGTTGAGAAGCACCGAAGGGCAGTAATACGAATATAAAGAAATTTGAACAAGATATTATGAATGTACCTTCTTTAGACAAGGAACTATTGCAGATAGCGGTATGAACTGCTAGATGATGAGCTTCTTTTGCCACTTCTTAACTCTACAATTGATCTAAAGCATTCATCTTACAGTGATTTATGAAGGTGGGAACTTTCTGGGATCTTTCATTCTCTGTATAGATTCAATTAAAATATAATTAATGTTTGCTTGATGCAAATATATAAAGCATGCAGGCATATCTCTATCACTAATATATTCCCTTCAACTTACCCTTTTTTTAATGAATGTTGTTTGGGGCATTTCATTTTCAGAATGATTTCAATTTTTAAGAAGATGAAAATTATATCAACAGAAAGGTTCTCAAAAGAGGAAAAATTTAGTTACCAATTTAGATAACTATTTAACAGATGAGAGAGAGAGAGAGAGAGAGAGAGAGAGAGAGAGAGAGAGATTAATTTTACCATGTAAGGGTCTGGAATGATGTGAATGATCAAGATCAACATGATAATTGTCAGAAAAAAAATATTCTAGAAAATATTTGCCACGATCAAGATCAACATGATAATTGTCAGAAAAAAAATATTCTAGAAAATATTTGCCAAAGAAGGGCTTATTCTGAGATCAGAATATTGTCAACAAAAACTCATTCTAAAAGGGTTATAGATGTCTTCTTGTAGGATGCGAGAAAACAGAAATACAGATAGGTGCCTTTCTTAGGGGGCTGGGCTGGGCTGGTCCGTGTAATACAGGGCAGTCCCTCGTTTTGGACAGTTGGGATCATGCACTGAAAATATTCTCCTTATGTACTATACCAATCCGAGTGAAGAAAAATCCCATGGTGATCGTGAGTGGACCATTCACAGTTAACCATGTCACTGTGGGTAGCCTGCCTTGCATTGAGTTCAGAACTGGTAAGGGAAAATCCCATGGTGACTGTGAGTGGACCATTCACGGACCACTACATCATCGCGGGCAGCTTGTCATATATTTAGATAGAAGCTACCCGCGGTGACGTGGCGAACTCTGAGTGGTCCACTCACCGTCATTGTGTGTAACATCACTTAGAGGATCTCGATTTGCCTTGCATCCGGGTAGGAGCTACCTACGGTGACATGGCGGATCCGGAGTAATCCACTTATAATCACCATGTGCCTAAGTTCACGGAGGGATCTCCCTTCGTACTATGCCCATGTTATGTCCTTTTTTTTTTTCTAACAACAAGAGGTCTTAAAAAGTTTCACAGTATGTAATAGCTTTGTTCCTAGGAAAACATAATATGCTACATACAATTGTGGAGCCTATTACGGAATCAAATCATGAAAGTTGAGGTATCTTATCACCTTGAAAAGATGAAGTCTGACTGGAATCTTTTTAATATTTTAGATGAACATGGCTATCCTTATGAACCCTAGAGTATTTAACATTGAAAACATAGTGTGGCTTGATCTAACGGCCAATATATTTTTTTATCGTTAACCCAAATTATCATTAGCAAAAAGGAGGAAATAATACAAAAGAAAAGGTAAAAAGTGGAGAGGTACAAGAGCATTAATCTAACAAATTCATTGATCTAATGACAAACATGATTAAGACACGAATCAAAATTTGGCCATGGCTAAAATAAAGGATGAAAATTTTAAATTAGCGTGGATTCTAAAATATGGCCGCGGAGGCATTGTCAATTATACTTATGCCATATTTGTCTACATTAAAATACATAGAAATTAAATACATGAGTTGATTAAAACAAATAATCAAGAGTGAATTTCCAAAAAATAAGCTTCAAATAGAAATTTTCTTTTAATTCTATTTTTTTAAAAGAAAAATATTATTTGATCATATTTCCCAATTATTAAAGTGGTCCACCTCCCAAACTCATACTGACCCATACAACTCTTCTATCAAATTTTCTCCTATAGGTCAAGACCAGATGTCAATGAAGCTCAGCCTCCATAAAAAAAAATAAATATAAAAAATAAAATAAAAATAGGCCCCATTAAATCTCACATAACCTACTTTGGACTATAAAGATAATATTTCCCACCTCTATTAGGTCACTTTTTTTCATTCTGGGCATCATTTCAGTGTGCCAAAGGTAATGAAAATGACTATTCCCGCCATATTCCATTTTAGACTCATTTCATTATCTAATCCATTTCGTCTTAAAGCCATTTCGGCGAAACAAACGCTACCTAATAAACCGTTCAGGCTCTACAGTCATTCGGCCGGAACCCGAACCCGAACCCGAACCCGTTTACAATTCTCATCCCTCAGCTCTACCATCTTGGACACAGCAAGGAGAGATATGACTCCATGTTGACAGTGTGCTAAGAAGTAGGAACAAAAACACTTGCACTTGTTTCTCCTCCTCCTCCAAAATCCCACCATTGCTACCAGGATCCAAAACTATTTCCAGTCCCAGATCTCATCATCTAGATCCATCGTCTCCAGTGGGCTCCACAAACCCTACATGATCATTTGACCCTTCTTCCCTAAATCTCTATCCCCCCCGCAGACCAAACCCTAGATCACAGAAGAAGAAGAAGAAGTTGGAGAAGGAGAAGCAGAAGGAAAAGATGATGTTGGACGAGCCACTCGCGCGTCCTATACCACACCGACCCTTCATTTCCTCTTCCATGCCCTCTTTCCCCACCTTCTCCTCCCCTAATGGAAGCTCTAGCCCTAGCCCTAACCCTAAACACTCCTCCCCTGCAAGCCCCAATCCTAGATTACCATCATCCTCCTCCTTCTCCCAAAACCCTAGAATCGCCATCGCCCTTGTACCCTCCGCCCTCTTCCTCCTCGACCTCGGCGGCTCCCCCGTCGCCGCCACCCTCACCATCACTCTCATGATCTCCTACATCCTCGACCTCCTCCGCCTCAAGACCGCCGCCTTCTTCGGCGTCTGGTTCTCACTCATCGCCTCCCAGATCGCCTTCTTCTTCTCCTCCGCAGCACCATCCTCCTTCCCCTCCTTCTTCCTCGCCGGACTCTCCCTCCTCCTCTGCGCCGAAACCAACTTCCTCGTCGGCGTATGGGCCTCGCTCCAATTCCGCTGGATCCAGATCGAGAACCCCTCCATCGTCCCCGCTCTAGAGCGCGTCCTCTTCGCCTGCGTCCCCATCGCCGCCCCGGCTCTCTTCACCTGGGCGACCGTCTCCGCCGTCGGCCTCACCGCCGCCGCCTCCTACTATCTCGCCGCCTTCAATTGCGTCTTCTTCTGGCTCTTCTCCCTCCCCCGCGCCTCCAGCTTCAAAGCGAGGCCGGAGCTCAGCCGACGCGGGAGTGGCGCCCAGCTAACCCCCCATGATGACTCCCTCATCCTCTCCCCACTTGAGAGCTGCATCCACACTCTTTACCTCCTCTTCCTCCCTATCCTCTTCCACTTCGCGTCCCACCACGCCGGGGTCTTCTCGTCTGCGGCCTCTGTCTGTGATCTCTTGCTGCTGTTCTTCATCCCGTTCTTGTTCTTGCTCTATGCATCCACTAGGGGCGCACTGTGGTGGGTCACCAAGAATGAGCACCAGTTGCAGAAGTTAAGGGTTGTGAATGGTGCTATAGCGTTGGTGATTGTTGTCGCATGTTTGGAGATTAGGGTTGTGTTCCATTCTTTTGCAAGGTATTTGCATGTGCCCGCGCCATTAAATTATGTACTTGTGACTATTGCGATGCTTGGAGGAGCATCCGGGGCGGGCGCTTATGCTCTTGGGATGGTTAATGATGCATTTAGTTCGGTGGCTTTCACTACTCTTTCAGTTCTTGTCAGTGCTGCTGGTGCAATTGTTGTTGGTTTTCCTGTATATGTAAGTATTGGGACTTTGCAGTAACTTTATTTAGCTCAGATTTGGAAAGACTTGCTTTGTTCTAGTTTAAAATTATGAATTTATTCTGCCGTTTAAGTCTTATCTCACATTTGTTTGGACTGACTGTTTTTTTTTTCTTGTCATGTTCAATATGTTATTTCCAGTATTACAGTGCTTTGAATTGTGTTTTTAGTGGCATTGGATTCCTCACATTCTTTGTTAATGGGCTTTAGCTGCATTTTGTAAATGAATCTCTGACTCGGATAGAAGATAACTGGATTTTTAGTCATAGTGGATTCAGTTTGTTTTGGTGCATACTGTTTGAACTGGTTTGGACTGGGCTTGAAGGTCAAATACTCAGTCAAGAATTCAATTAGGCTTTTGAGTTAATCTAGATGCTTAACTTTTTGCTAAACAATCTTCTATGAAACTCCCATGCCAATTCCTTATGTCAGTATGAATAGATAGTTGCATTACTGGTATAGACTGCCCATCCACTCTGGTGATGCAGCCAACATTTGTGGGACGCCATGGTTAATCACAGTGATTGGAAGTAGTTTTAGTCGTTGGACTATGGTCTTCTTGGTTGCAATGTGAGCTATTGAATTGGTTTCACTTCCCTTTTTTTCATTCATTAAGGAGGAGGAGAAGGAGGAGGAAAGGGAGGGGGGTGTTGTGTGTGATTGGTTTTGGTTTGCTACTGCTTCTTAAATAGTTATTAGATATTCCTTCTTCCTGCTCCATTAATTCTTCATTGGTCTCCTCATTCTCCTTGTAACACTTCAATTCTTTATGTGATGACAGGTTCTGGTCTTATATGTGCATTGGTGCATGTCCAAACCATCTTAATCAACGTTCCTCACATTTTTTTCCTTTTTTTTTTTTTTTGGTTTGAGCCATTGCCAAGATTCTTTTTGTTTTCTCGTTCAAATTCTATTTGTTCTTGTTATTTCACCCATATTTTAGAAGGGTATGCATCTCAGTTCCATGTACTTTCTCTTGTCATTTCTTCATTGCTTAGAGCTCGACTCCATGCAGGAATATAGTTAGACTTGCTTTTGCAGTGTCCTCATGCCCTCTTTATAGTTTAATTGCACTTCGTAAAAACTAAAAATTGGTACACTATGGCACTTAGTGGTTTCAAATTTAACCATATAACCACCCCTTCCCTACACTTGGATCAATTAAACATGAACTGTATATTTATTTATTTTCCTGGTTGTTAATTTGTAAGTATGTTAGCTCTTAATGACCTGTCTCAATTTACAATTAAATACACTTTCCACCTGCCTAATGTAGAGATATGGTGCTTAGTGTGGGATTAAAGTCTGTTTTAGAACATGACTTTGTATTTTGTAAAAGACAAGTTGTAATTGTTATTATTTCCCTTCATTGTTTTTAAAGTATTAATCTTATATAAAGAAAGGCTAACTATAACATGTGGTCCATTGTTAATAGGTTATTGGATAAATATCTTAGGAAACTAGAGGGCGATGTGAATTTCTTGTCATGATTTATCGAATTATATGGAATTCTTGGTTCGTGATTGCCTTTCAGGAAATGAAAATCAGTTGGTGTGGTATCCTCTATTTTGTTTCAATCTCTTAGATGATGAATTGGAGCACTTTAATTCTTGCGTTCCTATCACAAGAACTATGTTTTTATAAGTGGATTTGAGGATCTTGAATTGTTTGTAGTTTTCCTTACTATCCAGTATCCAAAACAATAGGGTTGAGCATTGTTGTCAAAATTGTAAGATTCATATCCTAAATCCTATGTTTCCTATTGAATCCTGAGAAAAAGATTTGTATCTATACAACGAATTCTCTTTATATGTTGAACCTTATGATTCAGGTGTGAACCTTACGATTCAATACCTGTTTTATTAGATCATACAATTCATGTGATTCGTCTTTGGGAATAACCACAGCTGAATTGCTAATATTAATAATTAATTCAGTTTTTTTGTTAGTATTTCTATCTTTAGAGTTTATCTAGTGATTAACAAAACCTCTTAAGAATTTGTGGGTTTTGGGGAGGTTTTGAGATTAATAAGGAATAGGCATGTGACTGGAGTGTTCGAGCATATGGATGGGTTTCTTCCTCCATGTGTTTTTCAATTTTTTTTCTTCATAAACAATTTTTTCAACTTCAGAGTAGCAATCATGTTTTGGATCTTATTTTTTATTTTTGATATAAAGGAAAAAAAATGAAACTCATTTATTTTGCTAGTAAGATTAATATCTTAAACATATTTAACTAATCACAAATATAGAATTTATGATATATTATATAATATATATATCAATAATGTTTTTCATATGGATTAGAAATGAATGGATTATGATAAAGTACCTATTCATGATGTGTTTCACTACACAATGCAATGCCTTAAACAAGTTGGCGAGTAGCGATATGATTTCTATTTTCAAAACAATGTGGTTGAGGTTAACTCGTTGTTCACATGTTCATTCTTGGTTCTTTTATCATTTTGTTTTTTCAAGTGATAAGATAGGTCTTAGTGATCAATCAAATGTTTTTGATTTGGTGCGTAATGTGAACAGCACCTTCAATCTGTATCTTATCCACTATGCTTTGTGAAAAAGATTTGGATTTTTTTATTACTTCATTTTGATGTCACTTGATGATTCCATACCATCTACTTGGATTCATAGATTCATGGTGCTGGACCAGAGAGAGAATTTGTATTCTATGAATTATTTTGTCTAGTACTGAAACTTTGGTTGATTTGGATGCAGCACCACCATAGAACACTTTTAGATGTTGCAAACTCTTAGACTAAAGTGACAAACAATGGTACATATTGAAGTCAACTTTGGGGATCAGGGAAAGTCATTGGGTTATAGAACTTTGTGATGAGTTTAATCAGAGTTGGATATATGTGCCTATGGAGCCATCGAGGAGGGTGATTTATGCAGTTTGGAAACTCTATTAGCTGGGACTTTCAAGCTAAAGTGATGCCTTGTGTTTGTGACTCCAAGTCTGTTGGTATAGGCACGTTGATACAAGAGGAGCCCCTAGGTATTCCAAATCTATCCACCTATGTTGATGTCAGGCTTTTTGATAGGCAATACTCTTCACAACTTGCACTGGATTTAGTCAATCCAAAACCCGAGTACCCTTTGCAACTAACCCTATGGGATAAGAATTAAGGGATGTTTAGTGGCTAGATTTGGTCAGTTGCGGATGAGTCAGGGGCGACTTTTCCTGACTCAAGTATCAACATTCGACAGTACCAAACAAGTCTCCAGGGGATTTATCCGCGCTGTTTGTTATGGGCACGTTACCGTGTTGTCTTGTTTTTCAACTCTTAACTCATTTGCTTTGCTTCCTTTTCTCCTGTAGTCTCTTTTCTAAGGCTCACCGGATGTTGTTTTGTAGATCATCTTTCATTATCTAAAGTCTTTGTTGTACTACCATTAATTCATAGAAAGATTTTTTTCTGCAGGTGAATTTATGAAAAGGGAAAAAAATCTTTCTATGTGTGCACTAACTCTGTTACAGATTATCGTCAGCATCATCATTGACACCTTATCCAATCTATTTGAGCTATACTTTGCTTCCTATGTGAGCTGTAGTTTCCCACTCAATCCTTTCTGTAGCCATGTTTCCAGTAACTCAACAATCCATTAGGTCCTTATTGTTCTCCCTCTTTTCCTAGTTCCTTGAACATATTATGTTACCCTTCAATGTCTTCAAGGGGCTGTTTGGGGGCTTCTGGTTAGTGGTTTCGCTAGCATACCATTCTAAGTGACTTTATTTGATTTTTCTTGTGCTTATTCCTAATTCTATCCTATCTCATAACTGCACAGATTCCTCTAAGCATGCACATTTTCGCAACTTGTAGTTTTGCTTTTCTCATAGCCTTTTGCTCTACGTTCAGCTCCGATATAAATAAAAATAAAAAATCAGCTCCATATGATGTAGTTTTCCTACTGTATCATAGATTCACACCTTAAATTGAAGTGGCACAAACTCTTGCATATCAAACAACTCACTCCTTTTATTATTGATGGACTACTTCTCCACAACAGTCCTTTTATTATAGATAATGGCCATGAAAATGAAGCATGCTTTTAAATGTTTGCCCTTCATTATATATTTATATATTTTTTATATGATAGATTTAAGGGCCACAATAGGATAATTTACAACTCTTATTAATGCTCTCTCTCTCTCTCTCTATATATATATATATATATATATATGGGAGATGCTCCTACGAGAGATATCTCTCACCTTATATGAGAGATATGAGTGGAGGCCCTCACATTTAAGTTGTTGGCATTTGATATGGATGTGAGGGCCCCCACCCAATCTCTCATTTAAGGTGAAAGATATCTCTCATAGGAGCGTCTCCCTATATATGTGTGTATATATAAGGAAATATTTAGGTGAGAACTAGTGCTCGCGATCTCATCGTGCTTTCGTGAGAACTATTGGTGGGGCCCACCTAGCAACCCATCCAAACCATGCACAAATAGGGACCCCCCGATAGTCACTGATCCCAATTCCCAAGGATTGGCACACATCTGAATGGACTGAACCATTGGATTAAGGGTTGAATCTTTTTTTTTTGAATATGAAGCCATTAAACTTGTGGGATGTGGATGAAAGGGTTAGGGGCATGGGGTTGGGGTCAAATTTGATACTTGGGGAGGTCTCACATAGATCTTTCCATTCCCCCCGGTCCCATCCCAAAATGGGACCCACAGTTGGGCCCCACCGAAAGTTCTCATATAATAGATGGAAACTATTAGATCAAAATAGATATAAAGCGGCTGAACCTCGGATAAGACTGACAAATCACGGCTCATTGCAAAAGAGGAAAGGCGATGCTCACCAAATGATAAATGGTGTAGGGCAGCCTCGTAGGGCCTATTGCAGGGTGCCTAAAACAGTCTAGCCCATAGCGTCAAAACAGGAAACTAGAAAGGGATTTAGGGTTGCAGGGCACCTCTGTTTCTTTTATCTTTTTAATCTTGCAAGCTTATTCCACCTGCTATTTCAACATAGGGTCTTGGGTAGCCTCAGGGCCGTCTTTGTTATCATCTGTTTGCGGAATATATTCAGTTGATTGCAAAATTGTTGACTATAGTTATATTTTTAATATTATTGTTAAACATGGGCAATCAGTTATCTGTGCTAATCATAGATGCAGAAAATTCTATCTTGGGCTCAATATTATCATCAGTGTGCTCCTATTTGTTATTTGTGATTTAACACAATGGCTTATCGTGAATTGCTGGCCGTGTCTTTGATGTGTTGTGTGGTAACACTAATGTTATTTGTCATTTTTGCAGTTACTGCCACTCCCCTTAATCTCTGGCTTTTATCTCGCTCGTTTTTTCACCCAGAAGAACTTGTCATCATATTTTGTTTTTGTCATGCTAGCAAGCTTGATGGTTGCATGGTTTGTTATGCATAACTTCTGGGATCTCAATATTTGGTTGGCTGGTATGGATCTGAAATCCTTCTGCAAGTTGATAGTTGCAAGTGCCATCCTTGCAATGGCTGTTCCAGGCTTTGCACTTCTTCCATCAAAATTCCGTTTTGTGACCGAACTTGGTCTTATTAGCCATGCTTTGCTGCTATGCCACATAGAGAATCGGTTTTTTAACTACACTGGCATATATTATTTTGGATTTGAAGATGAAGTGATATATCCAAGCTACATGGTCATCTTGACGACTTTCTTAGGCTTAGCTTTGGTAAGGAGATTAGTTGTGGATCATCGTATTGGGCCAAAAGCAGTTTGGATTTTGACCTGCCTGTATTCTTCAAAGCTAGCGATGCTTTTTATTACGTCGAAATCTGTTTTATGGGTGTCGGCTATTCTTCTATTGGCCGTTTCTCCCCCATTGCTTCTTTACAAGTATGAACTTAGCCACCTCATTTATTTATTTTTGATCAGTTTTGATAATTTTTCTTTATTAAAATAAAAGTCTACAAAAAGGAAAAGAGAACCATCCAGATAGTATTGAGAATGGCTCCTTACCCGAGTGGTAAAGAGCGGCAGTTCTCACCTGGTTGCCCAGGGTTCGAACCCTGGGTACGCCACCTCTTCCCGCGTGTGCGGGCACCCTTCCTGCATGTGCGGGCTTCTTTCCCACTTGAGTGGGCTGTCTTCCCGTTGTGCGTATGGGCTCTCTAATGGGTCCCAGCCCCATTCACCGGGGTACCGAAAGGAGAAGAAGAAGTACTGTACTGTTTGAGCTAATCCCATTCCCATCCTAAAATAGTATTCCCCTAATTTACATTCCCCTTAACTCATTTCACAAAAAAAGGTCTATTTCTACCTCTACTTTGGCCAAACTATCCTCATTGCTTTCCCTACTGATATGCTGAGAGATAATAAATCTCTTCCCTTAAAGACAAATTTCTCTCATGCCATACAGGACCTCCTCACAACCTTTCCTATCCTAGATGCCTGCTTGATTGCAAATTTTTTTTTTTTTTTTAATTTCTTTCTAGGTCAACCTTTCTGTGAGGTTTAGTTTGAAATTTCTGAATGCCTCTTCAGTCACCACCTCATTTATGTTTGACTTAGCTGCTAGCGCCTAGCAGTGGCTTTTGCTTTTGATTTATGGTGGCCCTTTAGCTTTGAAGATTGCCATCACAATCCTTCCAATTCCATCTATTGTGGATCTTTTATGTGCTTGATTCATTGCCTTTAAGTGGGGAGAGAGTTAAATCTTTGATGTTGTAATCTAGGAGAAAGAAGCTTTACATAGAGAGAGTTTTTAAGTTTTTCCTCCCCCTTCTGATTCCGATGCGAAGAAACAAAATATACTGTTCTTACTATATATACTCGTGCTTTGTTCATTTTGAAAATTTGCAGGGACAAATCAAAAGCAGCTTCAAAGATGCAGGCTTGGCAAGGTCTTGCACATGCTGGGGTGATTGCTTTCTCTGCCTGGCTTTGTCGTGAAACGATATTTGAAGCTCTCCAGTGGTGGAATGGAAGGCCTCCATCTGATGGCTTGCTTTTAGGATCTTGGATTCTTTTAACAGGGTTGACCTGCATACCAATAGTTGCTCTGCACTTGTCCCATCTTCAGGTATTCATACTTTTCATCCTTTAGACCAGTACAATGAGAATGTGAATTGTCTTCATCTAGCATTTGAATAGCTCCAAGTTATAACAACTATTCAAGCAATATTTTGAATTATTTAGTCATGAGCCTTATGTCTTTCCTTTTCTTTGGGTGGCTGAGATGTGTTATTATTGGAAATTTGTTATGCACCTATTTGCAATTAACAATGGCAATTTTGAGTATGTTATATGGTGCTCTCTCTCTCTCTCTCTCTCTCACACACACACACACACACACACAAATATATATATATATATATATATATCGAGTTTGGGGTTACTTATATTTTATGTAGCGGTCATCATCAAGGAAATCTGGTTGAGGCTGAATCTAAGAGAGTGAAACAAGCCTTAAAGCAGTTAGTTGTTAGGCTTTAGTCATGGGTCTCCCACCATGTAGGTTATCAGTTTCTTTTTGTTTGAGGGAGGAGATCTTCCATTATGTCTAAATTGGATTTTTTTTTTGGGGTGAATCTTTTGACTAATGTCAATTAGAGGTACTTACCTTCTTGGTATTTTTTTTAATCCTAACCCCGGAAGCAAACCTCTTCTTTGAAATATGTTAAAACATACTAAGAATCTTGTAAGTATATGAGGACATGATGTTATACTGAATTTTATGTGGTGGGATAGTGATGCAGGGCATTTTGAAAGGGTTCCTAATAGGGTATTCGCATGATCTTCAATGAAGCTCCCAACCTTCAGTGTCTTCATTGAAAGGGCTCCTAACTCCTAAGTCCCAATGAGATTTTCTGTAGAGGAGGATGTGATTAATCTTAATTAAAGGGGACATGTGAAATTTCATTGAATTAATTGAGTTACTCGGGGTACAAGAGAGGGGGAGGGAAACAGAGAGGAGGGGGAGGGGGGAGTGGTTCTATATAGGCAGCTGCTGCAAGAATTTGTCGTTTTCAAACATGAATGAGCTCTATTCTGTTAATTGATCCTAAGACTAAGGCATTCCTTGAAACCAATGCATGATTGCTGTGTGAAATACATAAGACTGCTAAAGTTGTCACATCTTTAATGAATAGGAATGGTGGAGATAGCCCAAAAGTTGCAGTTGGCATCTTGTAGTCTTGGTGTGTTGACAGGGAACTATGTTTGATGGGTAAATAATATGAACAATGGGAGGATAAACTTAGGGCCCTAACCGAAGTGTTGAAGATTTTCTATTTAGGAAAGAGTAATGTGGGCATTTTGAAAGGGTTCCTAATAGGGTATTCGCATGATCTTCAATGAAGCTCCCAACCTTCAGTGTCTTCATTGAAAGGGCTCCTAACTCCTAAGTCCCAATGAGATTTTCTGTAGAGGAGGATGTGATTAATCTTAATTAAAGGGGACATGTGAAATTTCATTGAATTAATTGAGTTACTCGGGGTACAAGAGAGGGGGAGGGAAACAGAGAGGAGGGGGAGGGGGGAAGTGGTTCTATATAGGCAGCTGCTGCAAGAATTTGTCGTTTTCAAACATGAATGAGCTCTATTCTGTTAATTGATCCTAAGACTAAGGCATTCCTTGAAACCAATGCATGATTGCTGTGTGAAATACATAAGACTGCTAAAGTTGTCACATCTTTAATGAATAGGAATGGTGGAGATGGCCCAAAAGTTGCAGTTGGCATCTTGTAGTCTTGGTGTGTTGACAGGGAACTATGTTTGATGGGTAAATAATATGAACAATGGGAGGATAAACTTAGGGCCCTAACCGAAGTGTTGAAGATTTTCTATTTAGGAAAGAGTAATGCAAGAAATGAGGTAGGCATTGCCCGGATATTGTAAGAAACTTACATTATATAAGAGATGTATAATGTAAATAAATTGGTTTCATTTGATGTTGTTTGACTGTTTGACCATATTTATTGTTGTAGATGGTTGTCTTAACTTGTATGGTTTACTGCCACTGGTTATAAATAAGTTTTTCTAATGACATATATTTTCCTTCTTCAGTCAGCAAAAAGATCCCTAGTGCTAGTGGTAGCGGCAGGTCTGCTGTTTATCTTTCTGGAGCCACCAATTCCTTTGTCATGGGCATTCCAATCTGACTTGATCAAAGCTGCTCATCAATCTGCTGATGACATCTCAATTTATGGCTTTGTTGCCATGAAGCCTACATGGCCATCGTGGTTGCTTATCACAACAATCTTACTTACATTAGCAGCTGTCACCTCGATCATTCCAATCAAGTACATTGTTGAGTTGAGAGCCTTTTATGCAGTGGGTGTCGGAGTCTCGTTGGGTGTCTATATTTGCATGGAGTATTTCCCTCAGGCAACAATTTTGCACGCCCTCCTTCTTGCAACAATGGTCAGTGCATCTGTCTTTGTAGTCTTCACGCACCTTCCATCTGCTTCAAGTACGAGGCTCTTGCCATGGGTGTTTGCTCTATTGGTTGCACTCTTCCCTGTGACATACTTATTGGAGGGTCAGTTGAGAGTAAAGGGCATATTAGAAGGTGAAGAAGGGGACAAGCTCATGTCGTTGCTGGCAATTGAAGGGGCGAGAATGTCGCTTTTGGGGCTATATGCTACATTGTTCATGCTAATTGCATTGGAGATCAAGTTTGAATTGGCGTCATTGATGCGTGAGAAAGCACATGACCGTGGTGTTATGCAAAACCAATCGGGTCGGAATTCTGTTTTCCCACCGAAGCTTAGGCTCATGCAGCAACGAAAGGCATCTGTGGCACCATCCTTCACAGTCAAGAGGCTGGCGGCAGAGGGTGCCTGGATGCCTGCAGTTGGCAACGTCTCTACAATCCTTTGCTTTGTTATCTGCTTGATATTGAACATCAATCTCACAGGTGGTTCAAACCGTGCAATTTTCTTCCTAGCACCAATCCTTCTGTTGCTCAATCAAGATGCAGATTTTGTTGCGGGTTTTGGAGATAGGCAGAGATATTTTCCGGTGACGGTGGTTATATCATGCTACTTAGTGTTGACAGCTCTGTACAGGATATGGGAGGAAGTCTGGCATGGTGACTCCGGTTGGGGGCTTGAGATTGGTGGGCCGGGCTGGTTTTTTGCTGTAAAGAACTTGGCCCTTCTTGTGCTTACTTTTCCCAATCACATCCTCTTCAATCGCTTTATGTGGGATTATGCAAAGCAAACCGACTCAATACTTTTGCTGACAGTGCCCCTCAATTTACCATCTATTGTAATTACGGATATACTCACTATAAAGGTATTAGGGTTGCTAGGAGTTGTTTATTCCCTCGCCCAGTACTTGATATCGAGGCAGGTTAGAATCCAAGGCATGAAATACATTTAGACGTGAGCAAGAGCAGACAGGATAGAGTTTTTGAAGGTGGTGGTCCTTGCTTCTGTTATACTACAGTGCCTTTCTTTTTGGTTTCTTTTATGATTAATTTCCTTGCATACATGTTCTGTGATGACCCAAATAAGGAGGATCTTGACCATGCTCTGTACATTGTTGCAATATGCAGGTGGATCATAGCTACCCCATGCAGGTTGCGTCAGCGGGACATCTGAATCGTTTGTTCGCTGAGCCTTGAATTTGTTGATTGTGGGACAGTTGAGATTTTCCATTTTTAACTGTCCATTGTGCAATATGGATTGAAAAGGACCCTAAGTTGGTGATTTGGGTAATGCCCAGTGATGAGACCCTCTGATAGGCGTGTCTGGGTCAAATAGTATCGCCACCTGTACACAGTCTGCCTGAGATTACAACTTTAGTTACGGGAGAATAAATGTTTAGTGTCTAACCCTTTGCATTTTACTTAAAACTGTCGCTGAGGACGAAAGTTATGGGGGCAAATGTTCCAGCAAATCTGACGTCTCTTCTGGTTGCCACATTTATGGGCCATGCAAAAATATTCCACCATTTTGATTGTTTGATGTAACTGTTTGATCAGTAGTTTCTGTTGTTCCCAACATATCTATTGCAAATTAGAACTTCTTCTCATGAGTACTGAATGATGAGTTATGCTTTCCTCTGTTCAATTCAACACAATCCAACAGCAAATATCACTGCTGTGGGTGCCGTCCTGTTGGTGTGTTTAGTTGAATGACTTGAATTCTCTGGAGGTTTCTTCTACAGTGGCAGAGGCTCTCATTCATTGAGTCTGGGTCTCATTTGGTACGTGCCCCTTTTTTGGGGCAAGAGGGGGTGTGGACAGGACATGAAATTGGTTGTTTGTAATAATGTAATGAAGGTATTGAAAACTTGACTGATGGCCGATTTTGTGTGCTTTTATGCACCCTGAAATTACATCGATATAATCATTGGGTAAAAATGAAGATTCTGGGTTATATTTACCGTAAGAAATTTGAGAATTTGGCTCGAAATAGATTGGAATGGAGACAATTTGTGTAGCTGATTCTAACTTAGTTGGGACGAGGTTTTGATGATGATTTAGACTGTCAGAGTGTTTTGTCCTATTTATGTTCACCTCCTAAAAAACATGTCACTTTTACTGCTTTTATTGGTATCTTCCTTTTTGGAGTATTTTATTTCTTCAGGTCAGTTGTTTCTGTTCTTCTATGCATCCAAATCTTCTCAATTGCAGTGGAGAAAATCATAGTTTTCTTGTGCATTCAGGTCTACTTCTATCAGCATCTTATAGTAATACACATCTTAACTCATATGTACTTTGTTTTGTCATTTCCTTGTTGTACGGTCTTGTATTCAGGGTCTCTATCTCCCTTAACGCGAGTTCTGTTTCCTCCACTGTTCAATATCACATGGAAAGTGGTGGAAATAGGGTGGGTTATGATCATTTACTCGTGTGTAAGAATATGTGAAGAGGCTTTAGCCGCTGATGGTTGGACTGAGGTACATTGCACAGGGCACACATTCTTGTGAGCACGTGGTGCTTATTATATGCGCGGGTTTGTTTGATAAGTCTACTAATAGAGTCAAGTGAAATAAAGCCTTCATTTCTCAATAAAACGTCACATCAAAAGCATTTTAATTCAAAATTTCCGTCATTTTTTTTTCAAAAAAGAAAGTAAAAATGCAACCTCCTTTCTCCATGAAAACACAAAAAAACTTTTTCTTTTTATATATAAAGTCAAAAAGATTTCATATCAAACAATTAAAAATGAAAAACCATCATAACCTTATATTTTATTCTTTCTCCAAAATAATCTTTACTTCACTACACTATATTAGTAAGTTTCCCAAACAGGATTCTTGCACTTTGCACTTTGTAGGACTTGGTAGGTCATACATAACCATTCCCTGTTAACATTTTAGGCGACAAACTTGTTCAAGAACGGTCATTTTGTCCATCACTTGTTGTAAAGTGTAACTGACATTTCAAGCACCTACTTGAGGCTAAGACCTTACTTGCAACAATCAACTCTGATATTCTTCCTTCCAAATATTAAATTTTCTGTTTTTTGATTTCTGAGTTTGTGATTGTCTCATAAAAATGTGAATGTAATTTAACTTTTCAGTGCTTCATTGCTTGGTGCTTAGGATGATCTTTAGTACTGCAAATCAGGCTTCAACAACTCTATGCAGGGCTTTTATTAATAGTCCGCTGTTGGAGGCCTAAAACTAGGAAGCCATTGTTTGGTTGACAGCGTTAACAGCCTTGTACCAAATCATTATCATTTTCAAGCCATCATCATATTTGTGAACTGAATTTGGACCCAGATTCAAGCAAAAAAAGAAAAAAGAAAAGAACTTGGACCCAGATTCAATCCCGCTGACATCTTGGGTTCTTGAAGTCATCATCTCTGAATCTTAGGATCCCCCTCCAACTTCCTAGTACAGTAGGCAATGCTTAGTAAGTTTTGCTTGACCTCCGGACCACCTGCAGGCTGCAGCACAAGAAACATTCTAAAGGTTCCATGACAATGTCTTGTTTTGATGGATTATGAATGGTTGTATCTCGACATCTCCATTGTATGATCTGGGCAAACCTGACTAACCATTAGACTGACCCACAACAGACTGGATATGGACAGGACATAATATGTGCAAGGGTCTGATGTACTCTTGAACAAAGGAATGGATTAGGCCTGGGCTCTACTATGAGATGTCACCCAAAACTGAACATAAACCCATTTTACGGTTTCATGGAGCCAATATTTTTGGCCCAGGATCTAGAGTAAGGGCTTGAATGTTCAGCCCAAGAGCACCTCATTACATCAAGACTATTTTTTTTTTCTTTTTTAATGATTCTCATTGGGCTGAAAGTTTTGGCTCAGTTATAATTGGATCGACCTTAGAGCAATTTGTGCTCCAGAGTGGACGGGTCCACTGCACAGGCTTGTATAAGCCTGGCCACACAAATAATCAGGTCTGGTATTCAAGCACGGATACAGCCCACATACCTGAAAATAAGGCCTGGACCCAAATCTTAGGGACATATTAAATGTCTTTCTGTTTATTTTGGGCTTGGCTGCGCCCACCCTGGACCGAAATGACCTGGACCATGATCACTGATCCAAATAGAAACCTGCCTGATATCTAATTTACCTAAACCCAACACGACCCATCTGAATTGGTTTTCTTTTTCTTTCCTTCAATTTTTTCTTGTGAGTTGGGTGTAGGTAGAGTTTAAGTTGTGTTGGGTTAAGGGTTCAGGTAAGTAACAAAGGCCAAGGTTATTTTGGTTCTTCTCTAGAATTTCATTTGGGTAATTCAACTGCCGACTGCTGTAAAATGATTTGGGTATTTAACTGTATATAGTTCATAGAAGCACTATATGTACAGATGGAGAGAGGGAACATGGCCTGTGGGGCCCTTCCTGTCCCTATGTGATCAGGTTAATTCCTTCACAACCCCACCTTGGATTACCTGACCCCAATTTTTTACACATCCAAACTTTCTGGACCTCCTATTGATCATGCAAAAAATTGTCACCCAACCAACTTTATCTAGATGCTAAAATTTAAAAGCTTGGCTGACCCTTGGGATTGTGCCAATCCCTTTAACCTTCCTTGCATAGAAACCACCCAGGATTGATCTGTGACTATATCACTGACTGTGAGAGACTTGGATAGGATATGTGAGTATTTACTGGAGGAAGAAGAAAATGCAGCCCTTAATATCATATCTCCCATGATCCTCTCTACCTCCTTAACCCTATTTGCATGCTCCCAGGTGACCCCACTGCCTGTGAGAGAGAGAGAGAGAGAGAGAGAGAGAGAGAGAGAGATTTTGTTGTTACTGTGTCCCTTTTTTTTTTCTTCCTCTTCTCCTGCTCATTTTTAAAGGGTAGACTGTCCCCTGAAAGGACACTAACCATTGTTTTATAATGCAAAAATCTGCAACAACAAATCCAGCAAATCCCGCTTTCTCTCCTGTACATGAGATTTCTTTTTGTATTTCCTTCATGTCTTCAATAACAGATTTCATTAGTTTAATAGCCTCCAATTTAATACAATCTTTGACTACTAATTCATTACTTACTACTGTAGACTTTCTCTTCTGTTGCCTTCTGTTGTATTTCTTGGTCGGTTAGTCTTTGGTCAAACTAAATTTCTTTTCTTTCTCCCTGTCAGATATAACCACACGAAATTGGAGATCCCCATGTAATCAATCATCTAACTCACTGTCTCAGTCTCATGGTACTCTTCATTTTTTAGCAGTGGACTTTGAATTTTTTTTCTCTTACTAGAGCCCATTTGGATGTGGGGAAATGACTTGGAATCTCTGCCCATGTGAGAATCTGGATCCCCTCTCAGAATGGCCATTTTTCACTTATAGGGGACCCTGGAGGTCTATGGAGTGAGATTTTGGATCCATGCCGTCCACAAAAATGGGACCCTCTTGGATTAAAGATGTAAACCTGCAAGTGGAAACAACTCCAATTTGAATAAAATTTAGTGACATATCCCATTAAGGGAGATCATTTTGAGGTATTTGGATTTTTTATAGATAGGCCCCACAGCAGAGTTCCACTCCCCTCACTCATGAGAAGTCATGAGTGTGGGATCAGTCGCTCTGTTTCCGTATACATTGGGTTTCAAGTGAGTGATGAGAAGAGCACGGGTGAGAGAGACCTCGTTGTGATGTTTGTTTGTTTGTTTTCTTTTCAATGGATCAAGTAATATTTATCTTAACTACCCTATATAAATAGTGGGAGAAAAAGGTTTGCATCGACGGAATGAAGATAATTTTATTATTATTATTAAAAGAAGTAAGGTATTGAAATCTTAATAACTCTATTAATGTCTTTCTATCGAAAGGGCTGAAACTGAAGGAAGACATCACCGGTGTTTTAAGACATGGGCTTTATCTAGGTACCCATTCTAATATTCCTAACGTCATGACGAAAACTCTTTTCAAAGTTGTGACCAAATATGAGCCAACCTTCATGCATGCCAATCATAATTAAGGATGAATCAATAAGCTTTGATGTTATATGGGTTTACACAAAATTGATGGGATATGATAATTTCCGCAATCTATTTGAAGGCCTCAAAGTAATGTAATTTTCTAAGTGCATTTGTAACTAATATATTTTGAGAATAAAGGGATGTACTTCTGAAAAGGACTCCTGCTCTCACACTATCGCCTAGGATCAATCCTTGAGTGGGTCGGTTTAGGAAGTCCCCCACGGCCGCTGGGCCAAGCAAGCAAGAGAAAAAAGAAAAGCATTTTGGGCCCATAGTATAGCTGATTAAAAAAAAATGAGGAGATGATTACTTACAATCATCAAATAGTTTCGATATATGCCCAACCTTAATCCAGATTAAGATCTTCCAATCCAACTCATTATTAGTATACTGAAAGTTGTAACCAGTCCTCCAGCCTAATTGATTAGCAAAGGATGAAGTTTTGAATCATAGCTTGTGAAGTGGTCCTGGGCCTTAATATTTGGTTGGACAACTAAATGGGATGGAGAAGGACAAACTTGGCCTACTATGATCTTTTTGCACTGAATGGTTGGGCCTCAAAATAGAATAATGATAGTGGTCAACATTGTATTGGAAAAGGACCACTCTCAAATTACATGTTACGAAGCTAGTGGATCTAGGTTTAGGGCTTATAATAATAACAACATGAAACATGCTGATGGGTCAATTCATATACGGAAACTTTTTTGTATGCATGGAAATTGAATACATACCAAACTTTTTTGTTTGCATGAAAATTGAATACATAAGAATTTATGGTGAAATGAACTCTGTGATTGGATCATTAAAGAGGCAAGGGTGAAGGATATGAGATGAAGGGTAAAGGAAAATGAGATGGAGATGTGGATAGGACCTTCACTTTCTTATGAACAAGAAGAATTCTAATTGCTCTGGGAAAGATTTAGGAGGATTGAAGATCCATTATTTTGCACTCTCATCAACATCTTTAGAATTTTTTTCATCACTTAAGGTATCATTCAAGGTTTTGATCATCTCTTTCTAGGGTTGGAAAAACAAGGATTAATAGCGTGTTCTGGTTGAGAATGGGTTAGGCCATGGATGTTAAATTCAAATTAGGAAAGGAGTTTATGAAGTTGGGTCTGATGGACACTTTTCTTAGGTGTAGGGGTCGGATGAAACTTTTGCTCTACTTTTAAGAGAGGAAAACCTGCAATTTAGGCATAACTTAGGCTTTACATGTCGGATGCAACTTTTCCTCCTCTCTGAGGGGAGGAAAACCTGCAACACGGGTTCGGCTTTTCCTCCTCTCTCAGCGGCTGCTATTTAGGCATTATGGGGGGATACAATTTTTCGTCATCTCTCAGTGGAGAAAAACCTGCTATTTAGGTCCGATGCAGCTTTTCTTTTCCCTTAGCGGAAGCGGAAGGAAAACCCGCAATTGCTTCTCTTCCCTTAGCGGAAGCAGAAGGAAAACCCGCAATTGCTGCTTTACCTCCGATACAATCAGCACTAAGCCTGTTACTAGAGTATTTTATATGTTTGGGATCGGGTATTTACCGGGGCAACCCTAATACTTTAGGCGATACAACTTGATTTTGACCAAGATGAGCAAACTATCATACAATTATACTTCGCAAAATCTATGTGTTTTGGGACAAAACCTTGGAGAATGTTACCACACCCACCAAATATGTAAGAAGACATTATGTTCGTTTCTAGCCACATATGGGTGTAAAAACAATATTCTTGCCCGACTGTCCAAAAGAAACAGGGAAGAAGAAGAAGCAAATCCGTTTGTGCAATTAAAGGAAGTCCAAAATCTCCAAAACCACCATCCTGTTTCCAAATCCATAACCCCTCTTCTGATCTTTCATCTTGTTGTATTCCCTTTTCCCTTTAAAGATTAAGGAGGTGCCACATCAGTCTAGAAGAAGAAAAAAGAGGTCTCCTAATTTTTTTTTTTATCACTTCTCCTGTGACTCCTTTGCCAAACGATTTTGAAAAAGTTCTATGATGAGGTTGAATCTGATTTGGGTTCCTAAAAATTATGGTGAGCTTTGGAACGAATCCAAGATGACGGGGATGAGATGAGACGTTTGTGGACATGGTTGAATGTGGGTAGTTATAACTGTGTTTTCTCAATTGCTCATTTCAGTTACAGAAAAGAGGGCTCCATATATACCCATTTCAATCACAAATCCCCATAGGCCATGATACCCATTTCAGTTACAAAGCCCAATGGCCCATGACCTTTTTCGGAATCTCAACCCTTTGGGTTGGACTAATCTCTCCGGTCCGAGAGGAAAGGCATGTAAACTCTTCTGTAGCTATGGTAGTGCAGTTTCGAACCTATAACCTCTGAATGCAAACTGTAATCCTAAGCCAACTGAGTTACCCTTGGAGTTATTATTAAGATAAAGTCAAAACGAAAAAGATGGTCAAGATCAAATCAGACATTAGGCTTAAAATCGAATTGAAAACAGTCTCTTTCATGTACACGAATTGAATTCTAATAGAACTCTCTTTGCCTGCACTAAGTACTCATAAGATCTACTAAGAAAGAGTAAAGAGGGCCTTTATAAAAAGAAGCCAAGGTTACGACCAGCATAAGTTAGTCATGTGTGGACTCTAGTGATCATCTTTTGGAATCCGACCGAGCACTTTAGCATTATGGGTGCACTCAATATTTGACTTCTACATGAACGGATATCACCTTGGCCAACACATGCACTCCTAGTAACAGCCCAGCTCACTCGGCTGCTGTCAAGTGCATCCTTAGCTCCTTAAAGGAACTATTACTCATTTTCTTTAAAATGATGTTAATGAGTTATTAGTATAACATGATTCTAATTGAATGATAGGAATTCGGAACGGAGAAACATAATTCGTATAGCCGACTCCAACATAGTTGAGATAAGCCTTTGATGATAATTCTAATTGAATCAAAGGTATTAATTTCGGTTAAATTGACTCGAGGTTGATTGCATTTTGTATTATCACCCCGATTTAGTTCAAACTAGGATAAATCTATGGGGTTTTATTCACTTAGGGCGTATTAGTTTGCATGTAATATAATTCTTAGGTATTCATGTAAAATAGTCTGCAACAAATGATTGTTAAAGAGGTGAGGGATGGAGTATATAGGGTGTAGACTCATTTGATACCTTACTAGGATTTGATTACTGAGGTCATGGCTTGGCTGGAGACAGTGGCGGACCCAGGATTTTGACTTGGTGGGGGCTTAAGGTCACTTGAAAAAGTCAATTGATATTTTGTTGGTATTTCTTGACATTAACTTTTGCAAAAGAGAAAATGTCTTGCATTTACAAAATATCGAATTACATGATCAACTAACATTCTATCATAAAAATTCATGATCAGTTGATCACCTAATTACAAAAGATTTTCTTTAGCAAAAAAAACAAAAAACCCTCAAACAAAGCTTTTACAATTGCCCTCGACGATTCTTCATGTTTTGAAACCTTTGCATGATTGTCTCATCGTTAATGCTATTAAATATATCTTTTTCAATATAGACAAGCAAACAATTATTCATCCACTCATCTTCCATTCGATTGCGCAGCCGATTCTTCACAATTTTCATAGCAGAAAATACCCTTTCAACGGTAGCAGTGGCAATTGACAGGGTCAACGCCAATTTCAAAAGCAAATAAACCAAATGATATACAATGTCCTTTTTTGTTTCAATCATCTTCTGTGCAAGCCCGCTCATTCCTTTCACTTCCAAGAACTTTTTATTTTTGGGCAAGTAAAAAACTTGGCTTGATTTATTAACAAGGTGAGCCCAGGCCATAATTTTTCAAATTTAATGGACCCAACATACCTTCTACATGGGACTCATGACCTTCCTCCTATCCTCCCTACTGTTTCATTTTAAAGTTAGACCTATCTTTCCCATTGTACCCATCTAGCTCGGACCCACTAAAGCTATAAAACTCTCTCTCTCTCTCTCTCTCTCTCATCGTCATCATCAATTCATCATCATCCAGAGAGATTCTTATAATTCAGTTCAAAGATGGGATGAAAAGAATCACAACTTTGTAAACTGGGTCATGCTTAGGTTGTCCTTGGGCCTAGTTTGGCTGAGGCCCAAACTGCCCAAATCCTGCATCATAATTCTAAAGCTCAGTTGGAATTAGTAAATTCGTCCAAGTTACTTGAATCATCAAAAAAGCTAAACTTGGCAGAAACCTCAAATGGACTCAGTCGATTTCTAATCAAAATCAATATAATTTTTAAAAATTAATATTCTGTTTTCCTCTTCTTCATATTAAGACTTGACTTTTTGTATAGTCCAATACCTTGCCAAATGCCAAGTCTCAGACAGTCAGACTAGACTTTGCAAGAAAACCTAGTTGCAATCAACCCTCTCTCTCCCTCTCTCTCACATTGAAGAGTTCCAATGGCACTCTCTCTCTCACATTGAAGAGTTCCAATGGCAATATTATATGGCATGCCTGTTGGCCGTTTGGGTTAAGGAGACAGAACATGTCAACATTTGATTCCACTAGCCCTAAAGAATGTCCCTTGCATTGGCATTGGGATTGGCCCGATTGGGTATGAGGGTATTGTATGTCTGAATCTACTCTAACATGCTCCAAGGAAAAACAAGCATTGTCTTCTTTTACAAAACGAGAGAGAGAGAGAGAGAGAGAGAGAGAGAGAGAGAGAGAGAGAGAGAGAGAGAGATGAGTACCTGGTGGGTGGGGCTGGCCTGCAGTAGTGCAGCCTGTTGGATTGAGGGATGGGCCGGATGCCGGCAGCCACCAACCAAGCAGCCAGGGCCCAGTAGCCTGAGTCCTGAGATAGTGAGATGGGGATTTTTGAGAGGGGGAGGGAAAGAGATGAGAAACAGAGAAAGAGAAAGGGCCGGGTTTACTGTTTTTAGGTTAAAGTGGTAAGGGAAATAAGGATCGTGGGGAGTACTGGGGACTTGGGCCATTTCTAGCTGGGGGCTGGGCTTAAGGGCCCATAGGGCCCTTATGGGCTTTTTTCCAATTAGGTGGGGGCTTCAGCCCCCAGCCCACAGCATGTGAGTCCGCCACTGGCTGGAGAGTACTCATTTGATTACTAGATCCATGTTACCCTACTTTTTTCTCCGTTTTCTTTTCTTTCACTCCCACAGTTAAACTGACTATGAAGCCCACTTCTGATGGGGCCACTACAACTTTTGATAATATATCATATAAAACAATACAAAAGACGTTATGGGCAACATTTTGGGAAATATTTTCTTTCTTCTGTTTGGAAAGCAACTTTTGAGGTGAACTAGAAATTCCCGAAAATGATTTTACCTACACTGAATACTGTCCCTGAGTGCAACAGTGGCCAAGATCATTCAATTTCTCGAGATATGATTAACTGCCCAGAACTTGAGTAGAGTTTTTTTTTTTCCTCTTATTAGCTAATGAATTAAGAAACAGTACTATTAACATTTGGATCTGAAAACTGATTAAGAGTTTCGGGTCAATTTTGATGAGGAGAAAATGACAAGTGAAGAATCGAGATTCTATGCATATCCCTAATGGCGATTCTCCAGTGTGTTTAGATTTAAATGGAGAAAGATAATAGGAGGATTTATCATTTCATAATAGCTTAATGATGAAGGTGTCCCTCTTAAGGCTGTTAATAGGCTAGATTTGGTTGGACTCACCTGTGTCCAAGTTCTAGTTCATTTACAATTAAGGAGTCCCGAGTCCAGGTATGGGACATAGACCCAAGAACTTGGATCCAAGTCCACCTGTTTGGGAAATTGGCAGGCCCCTTTTGTACCCATTTTAATATATATATTTTTATAATGGAGGGTGTCTCAGCCCTTTGGGCCAAAATAATCCTTACAGGCCTAGGGGGAGTCGGGTAAATCCCTTGTGACCCCAGTATGGTAGTACAGTTTCGCACCCTCAGCCTTCGGGTGCAAACCGTGGTCGTAGACCAACTCAGCTACTCCTCGGGGTTTACCCATTTTAACGTTTGTTAGTAGGTTCGGCCCTTGGGGGTTTAGGATGGAGTATGCATTAATAAAAAAAAAAAAAATGAGAAGAATCATAAAAGTCATCTTTATAGCATGTATATACGTTTTCTATTAATAAGATTTTATGGGAGTATTTATATGGTATAGACAAAATATTAAGTATAACCCATAAAAGGCCCAATAAACCTCCAATGGGCTTATGACCCAAGGCTCAGATCTGGCCCGACAAGGACCCTATCCGCATATCCAGATCTGGCCTGTCAGACCTGGATGCATGTAGAGGCCCACCTAAATGGAATTGGATCTAGTCCTGATCCAGGAAATATTTTGGCCCATTGACAGCCTTGGTCACACCAGTCTTTTCTTCTTGTTTTTTTTTTTGGTTAGGTAAGTATTCACGTCTTCACACTCACAAAAGTCCCTCACCACCAGTGCTACAGCCGGTGATTGTTTCTGTGGAAGAAAGGTGCCTCACCAACTCAACTACCAGCGGATTGGCTCATAAGGACCTGATGGGTAAAATGCAAGAGAAGACTTTAGCTTTCACATGAAATCATGATTTCTTGACTAGGAGAATTTTCAAGAGAGAACCAGTTTCTTTTTTTTTCTTGAATAATTTTTGGGGCCATATTGATCTGAAGTAAAGACTTTGATATAGGCCTACCCCTCCATGTATTGACACTCATCCTATTTGACACTTATCAAACAAAAAAAAGAAAACCTTTTCTCAAAAAACTCAAATAAAGAAATTAATTTATCTAATGGTTGAAACTAAAGGCCCCTGACCAATTGCTATGATGATTTGATTGGGACCCCTACACCCATGACTGGCATGCATTCATATGGGCCCCATAAAAATATTCCTTGTTGAAAAAAAGGAGAGAGAAGAAACTGTTTCTCATGGAATATTACTCTTCATGGATATTCTGGCACAACTAAATCAGAGAAATCAGATCATATTCCAATGGTTTTAGCAATTAGTTCCAAACAACCCTTCTATTATTTTGTCTCTTGAAGCTGAGCAGGAGATCTGTCACAGGATTTGAATCATCTCTAGAAGTAGTCCATACAAATTTCTTCAAACTTTGGTAGCAAGGAAACATGGTAGGCTATGTGAAGCCATGAAAATCCTTCATATACATTTAGACTTATAGTAGTCTTCACTCTTCAAGCTCCATGGAGAGTCAAATTCAATGATAGTACAGTGGTAAGGATGCATCCTATCTGCATAGATATTAGGGCATGATCAGAGGGTTTTTTTGTTTTTTTTTGTTATCGGTAACAGTAACTTATATTAAAAGAGAAGAAAATAATACAAATAAAGAGTACAAGAAGAAAAGAAAAAGGGGAAAGAAACAGAGGTACAAGAGAAATGTACTCCCTCACACCACAACTACATAATAAAACCCTCCCAAGGAGAAAAACTCTTAACACCTTGCTTGGCTTAAGCGTCCGCCATCATGTTTGATGACCTACTTTTATGCTGAAAGCTAACACTAATGATGGTGGATAAAACACGGATTTCATTGAAGAGGAACTGAAACTTCCATGGATAAGCCTTCCAGTTCGAAACCCAACTCGCTGCATTAGAAGAATCACTCTCCACAATAAGATTGCCATGGCAGTACCTCGAAAAACACCGAAGAGCTTCCAGACTAGCTAAAACCGTAGATTCATTAGAGTTACCAACCCCAACATATTTGGAGAACATAAATAAAACGTCCCCATTGCAATTTCGAAGCACCCAGAGGTTTTTTTTAATGATACTATGACAGAAAGAAGTAGAATAATGATCTTTCACTTAAGCACTTGAATAACATAATTTACATTGCGTATCAATTCCAAGATCATGATTATGGAGAGTTTATTTTAATGGTTAAACTGTACCATGCCTTGGAGGTTTCTCAAAACATTTGAATTATGGGACTTGGATTGTACTATAAACTCTATATACTTGATTAGAAAGTTGTTTATTTTAATGATAAAACAGTAGCATAAAGATCTCGCTGATATAATTTATAACCAAAATGAGTTGCACGCTGTGAAGATCTCCTGCAGAATGATCTCGGGCTCATGAACTCAAAAATTCAGAACTGAAAACAGGACATAGTTTTGGGCTGCTAAATCTCTCATGGGTCTTGGAAATTACATGCTTGGGCTACTAAATTAAGCAGTAGTCTCCTTTGAAAACTTCTGCAAGCATTTGAATTATGGGACATGGGATAGTACTACAAACTCCATGGTCTTGATCAGAAGGTTTATTTTAATGATCAAACAGCAGGCTAGAACATCTGCCTTGTGTAATTTATGAACAAAAAAAGGGGGAAAAAGCAAGTCTTTGACTACCTTTCATTGTATGTCCTGAGGTTCACGATTTCACAAATTACTGAAAAACAGTACTTAGTTCTTGAAATTATATGATTGGGCTAATAAATCTTTTGTCAGTCTTGGGAATCACAAACTTGCGACTAAATTAAACAGTATTATCCACTGAAGACTAATACAAACATTTGAATTATGGGACTTGGGTTGTACTAGAAACTCCTTGGTCTCGATTAGAAGGTTATTTTAATGATCAAACAGTAAGCTGGAAGATCTAACTTTGTAATTTATGACAGAAGTAGCAAGTTTTTGAGGATCTTTTGCTGTATGATCTTGGGTTCGTGACTTCACAAATCAAGTATTGAAAACAGGACTTTATTGTTGGAAATTACATGCTTGGGCTACTAAATCTCTAGCGGGTCTTTTTCAATAAGTGCATTCTGCTGCATACTTCCAAACCTCTTTATGGACAGGCTGGATTCACTTTGCATTCACAAGGCTAACAGCCAAACAATCCCCTGTTTTGGAGCCTCAGTTTAGTAGAAAACAGAACAACTACAACGAGTGAGGTCATGGGGTTGTAATTTACAGTGTTCTCATGCACACATGCATGTGTAGTGCCGCCCAAAACCTCTGTTAAAACTAGAAAACCATTACTAGATCTAACAAAGCATAAGCATCCATCCATGCCCCCGCAATCAACGTTCCGTACGATATTGTCGAAGCTGTAAAGGGGGGCTTCTCCGTGGTTGCCATTTGATTGCGCTGTCATATGCTCTCATGTGTACTTGAGATTTCTTGCAGTGTTCTGTTTTAGAATTTTTTTTTCATTTCATGTACTTATCATTTGCATGTCCTTAGTTGGAGACTAATGTGCTTGATAAACATGGAATTAACATTAATATGAAAATATAATATGCATTCCTATATTATCTTTCCCAATGCAAGTACATTAAATTCTATAAGCTAGTACTCATTGGTGTCTTTCTTGTTCCGCAAAACATATTATAATCTGCACCAATTGCAGGTTACAGTAGCATCAGTTTATGGATAGTCTCCTGATGCAATCACCCAATAAAATTGCATACAATGATTCTGTGATCTTCACTATTGATCTGAGGGATACAGTTGTAGATGGTGGATTTCCCAGAACAAGTTCAGACTAAAAGATGCCACCCAAAATTTTATCTTTCTTCTTTGATACTAATTATATTTTCGTCTTAACAGTCTAATTGTAGTCAGTGCCTTTCCTCTTCTTGGAAATGATATTGGGATCTGGAAGTTTTTTTTTGGCACGTTACTCGTTACTGGGTCTCATCCTATCCATGGTCTAGGTCAGCTAACCATGGGCACAACAGGTGCAGATGCATGCTTCAGATACAACTTGTAAGTGGGGCCATTGGTATTGATTTAGTTTGGATTTGTGGTGGGAAAAATAAAATAAAGTTCCATGTAGTTTGACCCACAATAGCTGCATCTAATCACAGCCTACTAGACATGGGCACGTGTGTAGGTCCTTCTCAACCTCTACTTCCCCCACATTTCCTGCACTTTTCTGTATTTTTGTTGCAATTACACCAATACCTCAAATCCCCTCCAGAGGCAGTTATTTAATCATTCACAACCCTCCTCTCAGCAGCTACCAAGAAGCTGAAAGCCAATTCAATGAGTGTGTTTTTAAATAAGAGAGAGAGAGAGAGAGAGAGAGAGAGAGAGAGAGAGAGAGAGAGAGAGAGAGAGAGAGAGAGAGAGAGAGAGAGAGAGAGCGAGCGAGCAAAAATTAGTACTTAAACAGGCAATCTGGTGGTTCTTCTGAAGGCCTTTCTGTCCTCTGAGCATTCTTTTTCTGCAGGTCTTGTTGATGAGAGTGCTCTTTGACAGAGATCATCAATGAACTTCTACATTCCTCATCACTCACTGCTAGTGTACACCTTCCCTATGATGGGGTTGTTCTCTAAATTGCTGTAAAATAGTGCACACTGATAATTTCACTGATACCGGAACTCTGTCATTCTTTCGTGCTTTCTTGACTGATAATGTTGATTAGTTGCGATCCCAACGACGTAGAAGGTGGTATGAAGCTTATAGAGGATCTGACTGTAAACGCCAACCATGTCCAGCAACAGGTACTGAAGGAGATTCTAACTAGGAATGCAGAAACTGAGTATCTTCGCGTCTTTCTTAATGGATGCAGTGATAAAGATCTTTTCAAGAAGAGCGTTCCCATAGTGAATTATGAAGACATCAAGCCTTATATTGAGATGATAGCCAATGGGGCGCCATCTAAGATCATTTCGGCCGAACCCATTTCAGAGCTCCTTACAAGGTAAATTGATTTCAAAAAACTTACTCATCTCTCATGTTGAACATAATTTGAATTCAGTTACTTGGTGTTATTCACAGCTCCGGGACATCTGGAGGACAACCAAAGATGATGCCATCAACAATGGAAGATTTGGATAGGAAGACCTTCTTATATAATCTTTTGATGCCCGTCATGAACCGGTGAGATTCCTCTCTCTCTCTCTCTCACACACGTATTTAGCTTTAGCTTTAGAATAATATAATGCTCAAGGACTTGATTAGTAGAGGATCTCTAATCTGTGTTTTCAATTTCAGATATGTTGATGGTTTGGATCAAGGAAAAGGCATGTATCTCTTGTTTATCAAGCCCGAAATCAGGACTCCATCTGGTTTAATGGCACGACCAGTCCTAACCAGCTACTACAAGAGCAGCAACTTCAGAAACAGGCCTTTCAATAAGCATAATGTCTATACTAGTCCAGATAAGACTATCTTGTGTTCAGATAGCAAACAAAGCATGTATTGCCAGTTACTCTCTGGCCTGATTCAGAGAGACGAGGTTCTCCGCGTGGGGGCTGTTTTCGCTTCTGCCTTCTTGCGGGCGATCAAGTTCTTGGAAGATTATTGGGAAGAGCTCTGTTCTAACATTAGAACAGGCCATATCAGTGATTGGATAACTGACCCGAATTGTCGAATTGCTGTGAGTGAAATCCTCGCACAACCCAATTTGAAGCTGGCCAACGCAATCGAGTATGAATGTAAGGGAAGATCTTGGGAACGGATAATTAAGAGGCTGTGGCCTAGAACCAAGTATGTGGATGTTATCGTTACTGGAACCATGGCTCAATACATTCCAATGCTTGACTTTTACAGCGGTGGATTACCTCTTGTTTCAACGATGTATGCATCGTCGGAATGCTATTTTGGTATCAATCTAAAACCACTAAGCAAACCATCAGAAGTCTGTTACACACTGCTCCCTAACATGGCCTACTTTGAGTTCCTACCTGTGGAGAAAAACCAAGGAGAAGCAACAGAACATATTGTGTGCAATGGCAACTCTGATCACAATTGCATGAAGCAGCAAAGGCAGCAACAAGATGAAGCAATTGATCTCGCAGATGTTAAGATCGGTCGCTATTACGAACTCATGGTCACTACTTTTACAGGTGAAGTTTCCTTATTATGGTAAAACTCTATCCATTTGATCACATCCCCATAAGAAAAACAGAGCACAACTGCTGAAAACAGTTGTAGAATCTGACCCACAACAGAATTTTGATCACCTCAGCTTCCTTTTAATCGATAATAGTGTTCTGTCCTAGGATGCTCCTAAGCCATAATTCACATGCCTTTTCTGGAATCTGCTCAACAAAGCCTGAATCTAACTTTAGGCTTCGGGGCACCCCTAGATTCAGAAATGCCATGTCCTATCACACCCACTGTGCACAAGTGGGACCCTTGTTTTGGCAATCCAGACTGTTAATAAGATGGAGTGCATTGTGGATAAATCTTGCTCTAGAAATCTCCCTGGTAAGAAAATCCTAGCCCTTGGAGACAGTTCAGTGGACCAATGTATGGACAAGATGTTGTCATTGAGGTTTTATCGGGGAGGTGGTCCATCTCTGCTTTATCCATTAGATCACCAGTCTGTAAAATTAAAACATGGACCACATTTACAATCTAACTGGAGGTTGAAGCTCATAGAACTTTTGAGATCATTTTGCCTCTGTTTAATTTTCACTGACAAATGATGCTTGGGATGAAGAATGAAGTACAACAAGTGCTTCAGCATTAATATTTACCCCAATTGTTCTGATTTGACCTCAATGATTCTGTCAGCTGGATTGAAACTTGCCAAGTTATGTACTTACTGTGAGCAACTGCAGAACAATTTGTTTCAGCTTAGATACTTGACCCAGTTCATGGAATTGAAATGAAATGAAATGACTAGTTCAGTCACTTTGGAATCTGACCCACCATTACCTTATCCTAGAAAGTTGGACAGCCCACGAAATGATTTTCATCAGATGAGACAATTTTACCTAATTCATTGAGAATAGCCCACCAGTTGAGCTGTTTGAATCTGATCCCCAAGTTCATTAGCTACTTTTCATGCTCACCCAAAAAATAGGATATACCAGCTAAGATAGTTAGAGACAATTCATGGAAACTGTACCAGCTTATCATCCATCAAAATATGGCCTACAAATTTATGTTATCCTGTTTCTAAGGTGGACACCCACAAAATTATTTTTTGTCTGCATAGTTATAAAGACAAACCCAATTCATTACACTATACATGAGATTGGTTGTTCAAATCCTACCCACAAGTTCATTTCTTTTGCACAGGGATATCAATTCCCTGGAATTTACATCTTCACCTGATCAATAAGGCTGACCCGACCCAAATGGTCCATGGAATAAAGGACTGAAATATTCACATTATGAACTGACATGGGCAGTTGGTTTTACAAGAAATCTCTAACCAACCTTTCTGCGAAATTGTCTGTCTTACTCTCGCACTAATCTGTAGGTGGTAAGTAGAAAAATAGTAACTCCAACAATTCCTTTGTTGTTGGAACAATGTCTCAGTAGTCAGAATTTGATTGTGTCAAGTCTGTTCCAGGCCTATACAGGTACAGAGTTGGAGACATACTGATGGTAACCGGATTCCACAACAATGCGCCGCAGTTCAAATTTGTTCACCGCCGGAATGTGGTTCTAAGCATCGACACCGATAAGACCAATGAGGAGGACCTCTTACAAGCTGTCATGCGAGCTAAGCGCCTCCTTGATTCACTTGACTGCTTACTAACTGAGTACACTAGCTATGCGGACACATCATCAATCCCAGGCCACTATGTGCTATTCTGGGAAATGAAGATGAGGGAGAATGGAGAAGTAACAAAGATTGATTCTATTGTAATGGAAGACTGCTGTGCTGCAGTTGAAGAGTCTCTGGATTCAATTTATAGGAGGTGTAGGAGCAGGGACAAATCAATTGGGCCACTGGAGATAAGGGTGGTGAAACAAGGAACTTTTGACGCGCTCATGGATTATTGCGTGTCACAGGGATCATCGATGAATCAGTACAAGACGCCGAGGTGCATTAAATCTAAAGGGGCGCTGGAGATCTTGGAGATGAGGGTGGTGGGCAGGTTCTTCAGTAAGAAGGCTCCAATGTGGAAGCCTTATCGGATAGAAGCTCATTAGATCCCATGGTTAAAGTGGTTAGCTTGGTTTTAATTTGATTTATGTAATCTGGGCATGTAGCAAATTTGAGTTTTGTGAGATGTTTGTCTTTAATCTGGGGGAATTTCAAATGTAAAAGCTCTCTCTCTAGCTCTTTATCTCTGTATCTATTTTCTAGCATTTTGTAAGTTGGATTCCTATGAATATCAATTTGAAAGATTCAATGTACTTTTGCTTTTGTCATTAGATATCAAGAGTGAAATTCTAAAAGGTAAGCAATAACTGTTTTGTATCAGTTTTTGTTGTGAAATTAGCAATTTTATGTGGTAACAGTTTCAACAAGAACACCGCAAATTTTCAGCCTCCAATTTTATGCGGTTAGGCTTCATCTTCCTCTAAAGCACCCGGGAAATCATGAAACTTGGCTGGTTATAACACTCCAAACTGAGTTGGAAACTGCGTTTGTAAAAAGAAATGATGTCATATTTGACAAATATTTGAATTAACTTGACAATATATAGTTTTATATTTGTGATGTGTAATTTTAATTTAATTTATTTAGCATAACTTAGTTCTATCACTGTTCTCGAAGCCTATAGTTCGCTTTATTGATTGTTGTGTTTGAGAGAGAGAGAGAGAGAGAGAGAGAGATATTATGATAGGGTGTTTGATAGGCATTGAAGGAGAAAGGCATAAATATATATATATATATATTGCTATCGGAGGTTTCCCAACCTTTTGGGCTGGACTAATTTATCCGGGCCTAAAGGGAATCTGGGTAAACACCTCTGTGGCCCCAAGGTGATAGCACTAGTGGACTCAACCTTCGATTTCTGAAGAAAGAGGAATTGGGAGTCGATACCAAGACCTCTAACTCCGGAAGAGGGATGAACCGTGGTTCTAACCACTCGGCCAACCCTTTGGGGTTAAGAAAGGTAATCGAAGAAAGAGGAATTGAGAGTCGATACCAAGACCTCTAGCTCCGGAAGAGGGAGGAACCGTGGTTCTAACCACTCGGCCAACCCTTTGGGGTTAAGAAAGGCATATCTGTTAGTTATTAGATATTATACAAGACATTTAACGAAAGAGGGTGAGAACTATATGTGGTGTTTATTAAATTTTCCGCTAGAGTTGAATTGCACCAAAGGTCTATATTGTCTCTATTATTCACTTTGATTATGAACAACTTAACGGTTTACTCCAAAGTTGATAAGATAAGACTAAAATTATGATATGGAAACTTAAGAATATATATCCAAGAGAAAGTCCATGGCGAGTGTTGTTGTAGGGGATGAGGTAATCATTTGTCAGAAAAGAGATCAAGTAAATGACAGGCTAGGGCTAAAAGAATTGTTTGGGTCAAATGGGTGGAAAGTTAGAAGATAAAAAAACAGAATAGAGTAAGTGCAAGTTTAGTGTTTCTTAGAATAGAGATGTGTTGGTCAAAATTGAAAATAAAATAAAACCACAGTTAACGTAGCAAGTGAGTAGAAATGAAGGAAAAGTTGAAGTCCTGCATCTTTCCTCACAAGATAAGGAAGGAAAAAAAAACCTCATGAATTGGAAGATAGAATTAGATTAATTCTATCGCAGCCTTGTATTTTTAATCCATTTAAATTGAGGCTCAAGCAACGTAAGGGCTCAAAATTGACTTTTAATAGCCTAAATTGAGTCCTAATGAGGATGGATCGGCCCATGGGTGCAACAAGCTACATGACAAGACAAGTTTCACATGTGGGACCCGAGATAGTTGTGCTCAATAAAGTTCCTTTACTGGAGTTCTTAGAATTCATGTTTGGAGGTTGTCTGGGAATTCCAAATGGTGGAATTTTAAAATGCCACTGAATTCTATCATTTCTGAATTCTATGTTTCGTTTTTATTTGAATTCTTGCCTGAGAATTTCTAAATTTCATAAAACTCATGTTTCATTGCCACATAAATTTTAGACTAAAATTACACAATTAATGCATTGTAGTATATGAGACCTACCTTTTGTGGTTGTGAACTTGGGATCCAACTGTAAGAATTATAATGTGAACCCACTTCAAGGATATGGTACATGGGCCCATATTTTAGAAACGAAAGTGTGAGACCTAATTTTAGAAATTTGAACATGGACCCATCTTGATAGGAATCACATGGGCCCAATTTTTATAATTGTGAATATGGGGCCCACTTTATTGTTGGTGGGAGGGTTCACAATTGCGTGCCGGGGTTCCAACCAAATTAACTTCTCGGAGTTCTATAATTTTGAAATGCTCTTAGAGGGGGTAGCATTTTGGAATTCCACCTTTTTGGCATTTGAGAATTCTAGCTGCTTTTAATATTGAGAATCCCATTGAAAGAACATTGAATTTCTGACAGGAATTCTTAAATCCACAGACGCCTAAATTCCTGTCAGAAATGCTTGTAAAGAAATAGGCCCTAAATCCCTATAAAACAAGGAGATGCAAAAATGTCAGAATTCCTTAAAACAAGGTGCACTTGAAGGGGCAAGGATTCCAAATATAAGAAGAAAGAGGGTTTCTCCAGTAAAGGGACATCTGAGAGGGTTTTCAAGCCCTAGCAAACTTTCTAATTTTGGTTTATTTCCTTTAATTTAACAATTATTGGGTTTTATAAGGACTAATTTAATATTTTATCTAATTAACTAAAATTATATGAATGGATATGATTAATTATAAGAGCATTATTTTTTTATGCACATCCTACAATAAGAACACATAGGAGGATGTCCAACTCATGTTTGGACAAGTTTTGCTTATTTGAATTAAAGTGCAGCATATATTTGTTCATTTGTTCTATTCTCCATTGGATTGAGAGTGTGTCTCATAATCGTTGAAGATCAATCAAGTGGAAAATTAGTGATTTGGGGTAAGTTGTTTTCTACTTTTCTCCTTGTGATTGTATATCTAATTGTAGATCCAGCTTGAGCTGGATCTATTTTTGAGTTTTTGGATTGAATCAAGCAATCACTGTTTGAGCTCACTAGAGAGTCATTCGCAACCAATTCTACATCAATAGTGTGATGGTTTTTGATATTTAAAAACAACTATCTAACTGAAAACTGGGTCTGTGTGGATGTTGCAAATAGGATAGGCACACAGTAGCTAAAGTAGGAGACAAGCAAGTGGAGTATTATCGATCATTTCGTGCAACTTTGATTGAAGGAACTCTTTTATAAAATGCACTTAAGAACGGCTTCTTACCTTAGTGGTAAAAAGTGTCGGTTTTTAAATGTCTGCCCAAGGTTCGAACCTAGACAGACACCTTTCCTCACCTGAGATAAGGAGTTCTAAATAGATATGATTTGGGTTTTGTATAGAACGCTAGAAATAATCATCCTCCAAAAACTTGGAGAACCTGGCAAAGACTTTAAACGAATTAGTGAGGACAGAGCTGTTAAATTTTGAAATCATAAAGAGTAGGGATTTAAAAATGGCCAACGAGAAAAATAGACTCCTAAAGAGATCCTAAATAGATGAGATAAAAGTGTGTTGATAGTAAAGTAGACGGAGAAAAACTTGTTTGAAGGTAGTATAACTAGTGCTTTATAAATATTAGATAAAGCAGTTAATAGTTTGGGTGGAGCTTACTACGCCGCTACTTGTCTAAATATTTGAAGTGGATAGAGGTTTGAAAAATAAAAGCTTTAGCACACGATTCTACCCCCTACCAGTTTTAGAGAAGTAGAGCAAATCCTCTTAAAATGAATCGCCCCAACTCTATCAAAATAAGAGTAGAGATAAGATTACCATTTTTTTATGAATTGTTTTCATGGTCTTCCTAGTTAGCTATACGATTTCATAGGATGGATGTTATATGATTACATTCCTTTCCACATGGCTACTAGTAAGTCCCTTGGGTACTCATTTACACACTGAGTGAAACATCACCTTCTTCCAACTTTGAAAGTTAGAATACAAGATCACAAACCTTTTTTGGTGAAACAGTGAAAGACAAAAAACTTTCTGGACATACAAAGGCAAATCTCTAAAAATGACCACAAAATAATCTCCTCTTTAATGGAGAATGAATCAAGTGGAGATGTGAAGTGGGGTCCCATCTATATCTCTAACCTCATATCCTCCATCCCTCCCCATTTTAGTAATCCTTTGTTTGAGCTATTTGACCATGGATTCTTATGTATTTAATTCCATGTGAACATTTAATTCTACCTACGCCCCCTAACTCACAACCTTCATATTGTGGAGTTAGAGGAATGGTGGAATGAGTCTTGTGAGCACAACCGCCAAACTATTCTTCTAGGAACATGTCTCGCAGTAGTTTCAAACTTGGTAACCTTTGGCTATGATATCATATTTATAACCATTAACACCAAAAGCTCGAGCTATTAGTGAACTATAAAACATTATATATCAAAGGGTCCCAGTAGCCCCCTCACATGTGGGGCTCAGCACATGGACAAAAACACGCCAAATGACCAATGTGGATAGAAACACGTCCTCATGGGTTTCAAACTACTAAGCTCTGCCTTTGATATCATGTTAATAATAAAAAAAATACTAAAAGTTCAAGCTATTAGTGAACGACATAGTAATATATATCAACAATGGAAGGTAAGAAACAAGATTTTATTCAAGGGAAGCCAAATCAACCCCATATATTTAATCGCTTCGATTAAAGCATTGATTGATAGTCTTAATAACCCTTACTTGGTAAGAGATAAGAAGAAGGTAGGAGAAGATGAAACCCGCAAAGTGATAAGATCTGTGGAGGATATTGTTATATTCTCACATGCTGCTTTTAGGATAAAAAATAGGAAAGCTACATTTGGTTAAATTCTTATGCTAAAAAGGGCTGTTTCGGTGCAGGTGCTTTGATCAGTCTGAAAGTCACCTTGTCAAATACAGAACACATGGTGAAGGAAGGAAAAAAAAAAGAGGGTGAAGTGTGTCAATAGAAAGAGTCCTAAAAAACATGAAAATCGATGCCCCCAATAAAAGTAATACCCATTTTAAGCAAACATCGAAAAGGACCATGAGAAGGAAACAGAAGGAATTATCGTTAATCCATTCATTGAGCACAACTAATGAGACAATTCTCTCTTACAACTAATTAGAATATTCTTCAACTAAAAAGATTTTTCCAACAGTTGTCACTATTCAATCAATATCTAATCTCAAACATTCAATACCCTTGAACCACTAATTCAATTGCAATTTCATGAAAGGCAAACATCTTTCATGTCAAGGACTCCAAAAAAGCTATAGATGAGCCATTATCATAAACAGCAAGTACACTGTGCATGTCCTTGTACATGTATATCTCTACCTATCTTAGTTGTAAAGGTTATGAAGGCAAAGGCTAGCATGTAGCCACGACTATCGGCATAGAGAGAGTCCAGAGGGGGTGGTGGAATGGAATGGCAAAGGGACATAGAGAGCAACACATCAAGACAACAAGACCTGTTGTTGAAGTGCTGTCTGCTACTGAATCTGATGCCATTGCGCACGAGCCCTTGGCTCTGTCCCTGGCATTTATGGATTACAAGTGGCCTCAACAGACACCTCAGAATAGATTGGAAGATGGACCATCCACATCCATTTTTTGCACCAGTTCTGTTACTATGATGTCAACACTATCAGATATAGGGTCATTACTCATTAGTCGTTACCCTGTTGAGATTTTGGAAATATGGTGTGATTTTTGAAAATATCGCGAGATCTTTAAAAAAATTGGGCTATTGTATATGTGGTCAACTTCAGCTAAAATGGTTTTTTATTTTTTAATATTATTTTGATATTTCCTGAAATATCGAAAGAAATGAAAATTCCATGGAAACATTGGAATAATGTTGGAAGAAAATGAGAAGATTAGGTGAAAACAATTTTTTAAAGTAGTTCATAGTTATTTTCTATTTCATTTTTATTTTAGATTTCTGAGAATTAATTTATTTTTCTTTAAATATCTCTTATGATATCTTGAGAGAACCCTTAGTTTGAAAAAAAAAAAAAAACCCAACATTTTCTTGAGAACAATATTTGTGAAAACATCGTTGTCGTCATCCTTGAAAAGAAAGAAATATAATGAAAATTTATTAGAAACCCAAAACATTCCTTGACTATGTCATGAATGTAAGCGGCAATTTGAAAACATTGTTTGGATCTTTATTTGGAATAATGGTGGGTAATTTTTATACATTTTTAAAATACTCTCAAAATTTAAGAAAACCGTTATAAGTTTGGAGGAAAAATGAAAAAGTAGGAGAAATGAACAAAAATATTTTTTATCAGTTCTTTTATTTATTTATTATTTTATATTATTTTAAAATTAATTTATTTTATATAAAAGGCTCTCCAAAGCTTGAGCCTAGAACAAAATTTTATAAGCTTATGCTTGTAGGGTCCACCTTTGGTCCATCCAAATGGACGAAAGACAAAACATAAACTAACCCTTTTAGATATTACCAACTTGTTTGCACTAATTCTTGACCATGCCTTGATCCTCACATTAACTCAGAGTTTGTATTCTTAAGACATGAGGCAAGTTTCAGACATTGTTTGTACTCTTAAGCACAAGGTCATATACGTGATGGCTTTACAAGGACACTCAACCAGGTAAAGTTGTGTGAGATATATAATGAATGTTACTAATAGGGATTAGTTCACTAACTGCCTTGACAATCATTTATACACTGAATTCGATCTCTTGAGGAAGCTGTCTTTTCTTACTATCATTTGGTTATTATGGAAGGAGAGGAATTCTAAGTGTCTTAAAGGGATTGAGTCATCTATTGATTCCATGACAGAGAAGTTAAAAGTTCCAAGTTGCTTATTGGGTGTCATCCAAAAACCGCTCTTCCATGGGCTCTCAGTGAACCCAATTATGCTCAAGTGGTCGGAGGTTGTCTCTTCCTAATTGGCTTTAGCATTCTTGTTGTCCTTGGGCTGGTGGTGGTTCAATTTAATTAATTGGTTTCTTGGTTCTCTATTTTTTTTTTCTTGTGCTATGGTTGGGTGTTGTAAGCTTATCAGTACCGGTTCAAATAAAATTTGGGCCAGTTCCCATATATTATAGAAAAAATATCAATCAAGAAAAAGTGGCCCACACCTACAAAATCAGGTGGGCAGTAGTCCCATCACTATAAATATTTTACTAGTATTGAAGAGAAAGTGAAGTAAATATGATCATCTTCAAAGTTCAAACAGTGGTGATCCAGCAAAGCATGACATAATAGTCTCCAGGAGGATGAGAAATTATGTGTTCTTTCATGTCATATTGTCCCAATCCATCTGTGATGACCAGAGACATGTGAGGGGTGTGAGTGTTGGCCAATATATGGGAACTATCAAGGACATGCACACGTGTGGTGGATTTGTTACAAGTACCAGGGAAAACAACAATATATATTCAATGCATTGACAGGAAGCTTTGGATGTGGATGTGCTGATACTGTTCTTGGGACCCAGAATGCCGAGCAAGAAAGAGAATGAGATACTGACATGCCAAAGGGCAAAAAATAATGTGAAAGTGACCTCCCAAAGGCCAGTGCATGAAAATCTAATATGTGGGGCTTCTTGGTAAGGGAAGGTTAAAACAGGTTCAAAGGTGTACATGCACAATAATTGGGCCGTTTATCCCATCTATCCTAACCATTGGACAATTGTTAATTGCTATAAATCCATCACTGGGGTTCACCTTTACATCCAAATGACATCTGTTTTGATAAAAAAAGGCAAATTCCACTTCAATCAAAGTTTTGTACATTGTTAGATCAATGTCAAGTTTTGACATTTGATTAAATAAGAAAAAATAATTGAAAAAAGTGATGTGTTTTACATATCACCAATTTTACAGCGAGCGTAATTTTGTTTTGGAGTAAAGTTTTATCTGACGATGGACATGTTGAGACACCATGAAAAAAAAAGTACTTTTAACAGTACAGATTTCTGAGGTGGGCTGTACTGATGAATTTATAGTGATGAGTTTAAAGGATTCCAGAATCCAACCTCTAATGTTAGAGTGATCTGATTATACACTTATGTTGAAATTGAAGTGTGAAGCATTTTGCATATCAACCATCCATTTGGGCACATCGATTCCTCTCTTCATTATGATTTTCAAACTGGGTCTCTTTGGCTGAATTGGAGAGGTTCTGTTTGGCGTGCTTTTAATAGAAGTCATGTGGTTTGTTTCCCAGTCGAACTGACATTATGAGATATAAGGGATCATATATTAGCCATCTATAAAAAATCAAACATAAGGGATGTTGCCAGCTGTGTGGATTCAATAACATATTGATACTTAGAACTCCTATGATTTCGCTCTCCATTTTATGGTGATTCAAAAGTATCATAGTGTATTAGAGGTGAATTAAATATCACTACGACTTGTTAATTGTATTCATTAATTGAAGGGCTCCAAATTTCTTTTGGTGCAGGTTCTTTAATCTTTTTTGAAGGGCTCCAAAGTTAGCGGTTTAATAGGTCCGTGAATTAATATTAGAGCTTATGGCCCTTAAATAGATGGATATGATCAGGAGAGAGAGAGAGAGAGAGAGAGAGAGAGAGAGAGAGAGAGAGAGAGAGAGAGCTAATTTGATTGGAGTAAGACTCAATTCTCGGTGCTAAAACAAGGAGAAAGGGATTATTTTGAGCACTTTGGATTCGTTATGATGAGCCTCGTACGTATTTCCATATTTCGACTTCAATCACAAAGTTTGGGATTAATTGAAAACATCTGAAAGGAAAATAGTTTTTTTGAATAATTAGAAATAAATCAATCAATACTAAATACTATTAGTCAACCACCACTTTCGCCCCAAAAAAATCCAGGTTCTGCCACTGCAACCAACTGTGGTTGGCATGGAACTAGGTGGACCATGTGGAAATGGTTGTAATCCTTAATTCTGCAAGCAGTTCATGTAAAAAATCCCTCTATTAATGAGTATATTGTATCTTACCAGTGCCAAAACCTAATTTAACGACCCAAATATGGGCCCGACCCACTGTTGAAGAGGTCTGGGCCTTCTGCTTCACGGTCACTCTCAGGCATGAGTTTGATCATCATTTGAAAGGGTCACCGAGGCCTGTTCGACCTCAGCCCGCATAGTGCCCATTTAGGTCATGCTTCTAAGGCCCATGAATGACGATGTGTTTCGTTTGGCCCAATTGCTGTGTTAGAGCTTTCTATGATTGGGCATTAGATGATGTCCAGGCCTGACATGTTTAACATAAATGGGGGAGAATACTTTGCAAATTAGCTGGGCTTGGACCAAATGTTTAGACCCATGGGCTGGGTGTGGGCCTTAAGAAAATGTTGAAAAAAATCTGGGTAGGACAATATTTGGCCGAGCAGACCTATGTTAGCATACTTCTAGTCATGACTTAATGACTATGTTTGTTTCTAACATTTTGAACCTTATATCTATACTCTATAGATTGGGTAGCCAAAATTATTTGGTATGATATTCCTAATCTGAGGTGCAAGGCCAAGACAAGAACAGCACTTGGTTAACTGATGGGAAGCCTCTAAACAGACCTAGAGACATAGAAAAATACAATAAACACATAAGAAACAATAAAAGACTTAATGTCCAAAATAATAGTCTTTCGAGCCCAATCTTCTTTCCCGTTAATGGCTTCAACGGCTCCCTTGGCATCGGGCAAAATGATGAGCTTGGAAAATCCTCTACTACAAGCCTTTTGGCATTTTATTTTTAAAATAAAGTGAAGTGAAGTAAAATAAAAAGAGGGAATAAAATATAACTGGGTTATGATAGTAGAGATGAAATATTTTTGACTTTTTGTATGGGAAAATGAAGTTTTTTTTTTTTGTCTAGTAGTGAATAAAGGTAGTTGTTTTTTGACCTTTTAAAAAAAAAAAGAAGATGGAAGGAGTTTTAATTAAAGTGCTTTTGATTTTATGCTTAACTTTACTTGACAAATAAAATTACCAAACGGGCCTACGCAAAGAGAATAACCCGTACTTTTACTACTTTAGAAGAAGAGACTCTTAGCCTATAATGAACACCTGCAACTAGTGGAATATTAATCTTTATTGTACAAAAATCATAAGAAGACTTACCATCCTTTGCCCGAATGTCGCATCCGTATAATTCTTGATCTTACCAATAGAATCATAATAAATTGATTCAAGATATGGTCGGCGAGGGGGAAAGATCTTTTTCCAACCCCTGAGATATTGGTATTGCATAAATTATTCACCAAAGTAAATTTTTTTTTTTTTTTTTTTTTTTACCAATATGGCTGCCCTCTAAATATGAGGTTGTTCTTAGTTTTACACACTGCCCCATCAGGTCACAAGAGCAACAAAGGCTAGATTGACATCCTTTTGCAATCTAGGCTTGAAGTGGTTGGAGTTCAAGCTTCTTGTGCTATTTGGGTAGCCATCAAACTACATTTTACTTCTCTTGAAAGTCCCACTTTAGTTTAAACTTGTGGCAAGAATAATAATGCATGAACTGATTTGATCATTCCTTTCCCTCCCTCCCCCCAACACCCACCCACCCACCCAATTTAGCATGAACTGATTTGATAATTCCTTTCCCTCCCTCCCCCCAACACCCACCCACCCAATTTCTCTCTCTCACCCACACACAGACAATTTTATGGGACCATATGTGTTGGGAACCCCACAGCCTGAGATGAGCTTTGTCTTTTTCTGGAAGGGCCCCATTGTACAGGGCCAATCATTAATCTTACCAGTTCATTTCAGTGTATCTTTTTCCATGGACGTATGTAGAATTTTCTTCTTGTGTCTCATGTTATTAATATTCAATGCTAGAGTCGGCCGTGTAGGATCTATCAAAGCATTTAAATCTTCCAAAACCGCTGTCTTTGCCGACTGCAGCGCAAGCACCGGCCCAGAGATCTGTGCAGCAATGTTAGTTGTGAGACTGCCCTTGTGAAAGTGCTACAAATTAAAGGGCCCTTCTCCCAAGTCCTAGCCTGTCCCTATTAAAAACCCAACAGGCCCCATTGCCCTACAAAAAGCCCCAGGGAAAGTGACTCCCCATCTGCTTTAATTTTTATATATAAAACCCTAATAGCCCACAAGATATAACCTGTTGGGTGCCAATTTTTAACCATAGTGAAGTGAAGTGATTAGGGGTTCAAGTTGACCCTTTAATTTAAATTTGATCAGCATTTGGCATTTTTGACCGGTTTAACAAATGGGTTAGTTTGTATTGGGTCCATTGTTGCTATTTGACATGCTAAATAAACTTTGAATGCAATCCGACTGCACTAACTAATAGTTGGAGTCTTTGATTCATGTACCTAACCACAAGCTCAATTTGTTAATTAAGGGTTTGGATTCATCCTTTTTAACATTCCAATTGAGTTTGAGTTGATAGATTTTTATTTTACTAGATTCAGGTTGAGACTCTATACATGCTGCCTGTAGTGTTCAACCCAACTTGAACATTATCTAACCCATATGGAACACCATTTAACATTAATTTAAGATTGAATTATTCAATACCATGAAGAAACCTTATTTGAAAGTCATATGCCTCATGAAATATGACACAGAGAAAATCATATTTGGGTACCTCATTTGATCTAAAAAGTTGATTGGGCCATATACTAGGCTGGAATGACGAAATAAAATTCATACAACTCGCTTTAACATAATTGGAGCAAGACTTTGGCGATGACGATGATTTGATCTAAAAACCACATATGCCTAAAATGAATAAAAGGCCATGTTACACATAATCCCTTGACCTTGATCATATGATGACCATGTTGCTCTTTTAGTAACTTATGGATGATGCTCGAGTGTCACAAGCCCTAAGGCCAAGAATTATATACCCTTCGTCTTTACCAAAGTGCCATAGACATCAAAAGCCTAGAGAAAAAAACATCAACTATTAGGAAAAACATAGGGATATTGATTAAATACTCAAGAACATATCAATTTGATCAAATGATGCTACCCCTTACATTTTGGGCCTTCATTTTCCAACGGCTCTATATACAAATCTTATTGATGGCTCTATTTTATAAATGTGTTATCATAAAATTCAGTAGTGACCAGGTTTAGATCAAGGTCAACTTTAGATGTTGTTTCCATGAAGGGATCGGACATAAGTAGAAGAGGCATTTTGGAGAATTTGCCATTAATCATGTACAAATGGTAATTACTAGCTTCATTACCTTAACATGTGGAAGCTTGCCACCTCTAATTGAGCAAGTGACCTATGGTTAATGAAAACATTTAATTTCTAATACATCTCTTTTAAGTCTTTTAATGGTTTTCATCTTTACTTGTCCATAAAGATGTAAGTTAGGCAACAAGCACTTGCTTATTGATTCATTACAAAGAAGAACATGACAGACATGATTGAATTCTTAAATTATCACTAAGCAAATATGATTTTGCAACAAAAATGAGATTGGAGGCAACTAATATCAATCTTAGTGGGTAAGTCCTTACTAATAAAAAATTATAAAAAAGTGTTTACTTGATTTGACCACCAATAGTTTTTTTAAAAGTTGTTTAGAGGGGTATCACCTCCTCGACGACTTAAGCTAAATTAATTGCTAAAGGATTATTGATAAACGCGTACTACTATTGATCCAAGTCATCGTTACATCACAACATGTTTCATTACATTAGCTAATCAATGGTTAACACCATTTCTTTCTATTATCTTACTCAAAGCTGCATTGATTGAAATTGCCGGATCCAAGAAACAATAGTCCTTAATATAAAACGCCCAAGTCTCTCTAAAGCCTGTTGTATCACAAGGGAACATGAAAAGAGCAAGGGATGGATCTAAACACATACTATACTAATATCAAATCTGTGGGTTAATAAAGAAGACCAGTGAAGAGGAGCACATGGTAATGACACCTCACAAATATCACTGATAATTTTAAAATATCGACATTTTAGTGAGAACAATGTTAATCACAACATATCTAATATCATATTTTTTTTCAATATATGTCATGATGCAAGAATATACCAATATTTAGCAGTATTTTGTTGACATTTGTATATTAAATCTCTATAGTTTTAAGTTCTTCCAATTGCATTTCAAGAAAACCCTAGAAAAACTAGAATCAAGAATTTCGGAAAAAAAAAAAAAAAAAACCCTTGCGATGGTTTCCCAAGAAAAAAAGATCCCGAGAACGAGATTTTTGTTAATGGGTAGCACTATGGTCCAATAACATATATTATCTAAAGTATGATTACCTAGGGCTATGATTTAATTTTACTCTAATCCAATTAAATAAGGTACTTTGCATGTTCTCTTCCAAATTTCAATACTAATACAAAACCCACATGACCTTTAACTTCCTGTGAGAGAAGGGCTCATGCACATGGATGTTACGTCTTTAAAGAAGCCAAACAGTAGATATGTTGGCCACCCAAAGCTAATGGCCGGATTAGAAAATTGTGTGGGGGAGAGGAGGTGGTTGGGTGTATTCACTTTTATCATTAAATTTCATGTCATCTCCATTTAAAAACTTATGAGGATAGATACCAAACTCTTACATTTGGTTCATGTACATTTAAGGAAATGACCCAACCTTTTCGGATATTAACTTTTCCAAATCAAGAAGCCCATGAGCTCTCTTTATTATTATTACTACTTTTTCCCTGGCCCCACCATGTCAGGCTTCACCTGGCCCAAATTGCAACCCTCAGTTCACCCAGTCTCTACTCCAGTTTTAAAAATGAACATGTTGCTTCTGTTGGAATGTGAAGACTAAGAAGGACATTCCTAGGCCCACATATTCTGGACCCAGGGCCTGGATTTTGAGGCCTAAGTAGAATTCAGGCCAAGTATAAGTGGGCCTTGTGTACCTGGAATTTGGCCTCTGTACGTTTCTGAATTATATGTATAGTATGAGCCTGTAAATATATTGTAAATATAACATAAATAAATATAATATGTAATGTGTAAAAGCAAGTACTTGTAATATCACTAAGGCCTGGGATTGGGTTGGGCTTATATCTTGGATTTGAGCTCAGGCCCAAACTAATTAAATTTGGTCATAAGAGGAGCTTTAGGTTTTGTTTAGGTATTCTACATGTGAATTGAGTGATACAACCAAGCAGGCCAGTAAAAGAAATGTTACTGTGCAACAAAGGTGAAATTAGGTTGGTTGGCAACCCCACCTCTCGCTTGGATGACCAGGGATCGACCCTAGTCTCCACCCACTCCTTACATGTGCAAGTTTTGATTCCACGTGTGTGCGGGTTCTCTCCTCACATGTGCAAGTCTGTTGGGGTCCCAGCCCCGTTAACTGGGATGCCGAAAAACAAAGGTGAAATTAGTGATCCTCTCTATGAATCTTATCTTAGTGAAGAATTATTAGGAAACCATTTTTCCAAGGCCTTAAGAATTAAAGAGTTGTTGGACATTATGTTTCCTGATAATTGTAGTCCCTTCGATATTCATACATGAAATGGATATGAGTTCTTTGTGACCTTCATGGATCAACAGATATACTTAGGTGTACTTTGTTAAACACAATGCTTGAAAAGCAAAAATAGGAAAACCAAGAAAATGAAAAAGGAAGTACACATTGTTGGATATAGTAAGGTCTGTGCTCCATTATGCCACCTTTTGGGTTTATCAAGTGAAGCATTACTTACAACACAATATATTCTAAATCTTGAACCATTTAGCTCTGCTTCAATAACTCTTTTGAGTTTTGGGCACGATCCATGCCTAGTCAAGATAATTTGGGAATATGAGATCCAAGTATAACAGATTGATATTTGAAATAGAGAGAAATGCATGCTCATTTATGTAATATTGATTGTATTCTAAAGGATATCATGTGTATCATCACAATGACCAAACACTAAATGTAAGGACGTATATTTTTCAGAAAAATCTTTGGCGAATTCTAGAGATGGCATAACTCTGGTGGAATTCCTTGGAGTTTCCAAGGACAAAGGGTGAAGAGAGGTATGTGGAGATGGTACCTTTGAGGCATGTAGAGAAACTAATGTTAGACGCTACATAAAAAGGTTTGAGCATAGAAGAATCTAAGAAGTGTATAAAAAAGAAGTAATTGAAAGGTTTCGCGAGTGTTGGCTAATTCATTGGGGATAGACAAAACCGAAAATTTATTTTATAATGTATTTTTTATATGGACCACCTAGAAGTGAGTCAAAATTCACATTTCTAAGGAAGCCCCAGCAACTCGAGTGCATCCCGATCCACTCAAGTGCAGAAGATCCCGAGAGCTGTCTCGCTGGAGCGGACTGCTCCACACTCGAGCGCATAGTGGGAAAATCTGCTCGCCTCTGGCCACTCAATTGCTTGACCCGCAGAAACAAGTTTCTCATTAGGACTCTGCATTCTAATTTGAGACAGATTACTTATTTGAGTTCTATCCATCTTAGAAGACTTGATGTAAGAACCAAGGTCTATATATTGTGCATTATAGCATCCGAAAGGATGGATCTTCAATTTTCTCTTATTGTAGGAGAGTGTTCAATAAGGATATATGGAAGTAGATTTAGGTAAAATAGATGTGAATGATATCAATGCCAAGTTGGAGAATGTGCAAATACCATTAGATAAATTAACCCAATCATAATATAGCTTAGTTGGTTAGGGACACCAACCACTCCTCTTTGAAGGCAAGAGTGCATGTGTTCAAGCCCTCTCTACTCTCACCCAAGAAAAAAAGCCCTTTCTAAGAAATACATAAATAATTATAATAATCCCATCAATATGTGGAGAATTTGCTGGTGATGTTGGTGAAAGTAGCTGAGCGGAATGGACAACCTGTGATCGACGATCAAACATGCACACATAAATCCACACAAAATCAAGTAATCAATCCACAAAGAAGATGAAGACACAGTGATTTAGTGGTTCAGCAAAAGCGCCTACATTTACAGAAAAAGCTCACGTCAATTCCTTTCTCTTCCTACTGTGGTCCACCGGGTTTATGGTTACAGATTAGATAATATAAATATATATATATATAATATCCCTGCTTTATCCCTGCTTTCTTGGCCTAAAAAAAATAAATTTTAGCACAAAAAACGAACCCCAAACCCGGTTACGGGTAACTTGAAATACAAAGCAAATAACCCAATCGGGTGAGACCTTAGTGCACGGAACCTCATCTCAACCCTCTCGATCCTGCTTTGAAAACGCAGATCGATCTTTTGGAGCGGATCCGCCTTCAGAGTGCGGTTCGATCATTTTTAGAGTGCGGTTTGATTATCCTCGAAGCAGGGTTCGACCGAATATGGAGCGAACTGTGCAGAATCTTATTTTTTCATGCATTTTCTTTTTCTGTAAGCTTGATATTTATCTTTTGAATGAAGAAAATTCTTTTGACTTATTAATTATTGTCTATTTTATGTGATAAAATTGCAAAGCTAGTTTTTTTTTCCTCTATTTTTGATACTTGAATATATGGATAAGATATATTTGTGTCCATTAGTTAATTGCTTATAAACCCCACAAGCACTATATTGTATAAGCCCTCCGGAGGCGCTCCGGAGATATAATTATTTTAAAACTTAGCATTTTGCCACTCCCACTACGCGCTCTAAGGCGCTTAGGGTGAGACTATATTAAGGGGTTTGCTCTTCAAACAAAAAGTATTGGAAATCTAGGGCACCTACCTAAGATCACCACTACAAAACAATTTTACTCCAAGTGGAGTGAAATGAAGAAAAATCAATACACCAAAAAACGGTCATTCTTGTAAAACAAAAGGTATACTGAAATCTGTTTTGAAAATCCCAAAACGTCGATGGTTGCTATGGATGCTTTGATAGATAATTGTGGGAGAACAAATCTCTCCTAGTTCAAGTGTTCCCTGATTGCGAGAGATCCAATTTACTTGCAGTGACACCCATCATTCAAAACTGAATTCAAATCAAAGGACAAAAGACAACTAAATGTGCCCTTAAAAAGTAAAGCATCAGGAACATATTGGTTTAGCTCGGTTATTGTGTTTCTTTTGGTAAAATTTATTCAGTGAGTTTTTCTTTTTTCAATTTTTTTTAACTCTAGCCACCTTGGCTGGGGCCCAAGAGAGAGCCCACAAACACACGGGAAGGGGACCCACTCAAATGGAAAAGGAGTCCGCATAAACAGGAAGAAGTGACGTACCCGAGGTTCGAACCTCGGCAGTCAGATAAGAATTGACACTCCCTAACTCGGGTAAAGAGTCGTTCTTAGCTCAGTGAGTTAATAATACCCTATGCGCCAGTTTATTTGCCTTGGAACACTTACAAATTGAATACATAGGAATTATGCGATGAGTGGTTAAAAATAAAGTTGCTAAGGTGGATTTAAAAAAATGAGCATCAAATTACTTTTTCTTTCGTAGAAATATAATCAAAAGAAGATAATAAATTAATAGCTACATTGATTCTATTTTCATAAAAGAAAGATTATTTGATGCCCATTTTAAAAATTGACCTAGGGTCTTCATTTTTAACTACTTTTTGGCATAAATCCCTTGTATTTATTCCGATGTAATTTTAGGTAAACAATTAACGGGCCTTATTAGTTTGTACAAGTCCTAAAATCAATAATATTACCCCTTGTGTGGGTGGGATCCAGGGTTCCCCATTTCTTAGTTAAACGGGTCCATGATTGATCAATGAACAACATCTTTAAGATCAAGAATTATCAACTCCATCTAATGCGAGGATCCTTAATCATTGTGTTTTAATGAGCGGCTATCTATATAGTGGATGGTTGTGAGGTTTGATTGGTGGAGGATGATTGGTTAGATGGACGGTGGATGGTCGAATGTTGTGATGGATGTTCAATTTGATAGATATTATATATAGGTTTTCGATGATGTTGACTTGAATAAGTTTATTATTATTATTATTATTATTTTGTTTTTTTATCCTTTTTTTTATCATTTATCTAAATTTTTTTCCTTTTTTTCAAAATTTTCTTCCAAATGCCAGTATTTTTTTCATTTTTCCTTTTTATATATGGTTTTTTTTTTCATTTTGCCTTTTTCATTCTTGCATTAAAATACAACATGACCCCAAAAGTGGGGGATTACAGCTGCTGAAAAATTGGAATTAAGGAAATGTATTAGTAGTTTGCTCCTGCAACTTACAAATGCTAAGCTTGTAGGCCCTCTCATACAGGATTAAGATTTTAGAACACTGTTATATATATACTTTGTCATTTCATTCTGTAAATCTAATTAGAAGTGTAGATCATGATGGTTGAACCACCTAGGGTAGATGACCATGATCATTTTTTGGGGTATTCCTTATTCTCAATGGGACTAGTTATTAGGTCAAAATTCACCAATGGTCCACTTGAATGGAATTATGGATGAGTAAATGAGGTTAATTACTTACATGTTGTAATACCCAGGACGAGTCGGGGCACAATCGCACAAGCCCGGCCCATGTTGTATTGAATGTGGGCAATGCTTCTAAGACAAAAGGGATATTAGTGGGCCTAGAACACCCAAATCAACCCTTCTCTTTACATTTATCACACAAGATAATCTGTTTCTGCCTATGAGATGGGAGGAGACCTAACTCTATTGCACATGTTCTGGATCTGGGCTTCAATAGTAAATCCATTAATTAAAGGCTCTCTGTTAGAATCTGACTCTTCCGGGTCAGACAAGGCACATGTACCACCCTGCTCAAGACTAATCTATTGGGATTTGATTCCCAAAACGTTAATATTCTATTTCAACATAATTATCATGACTAGCTGTGTTATAATCACCCCAGGACTGGATCTGGGTGTTCTCCGGACTCGGATCCAATGCTAGCATTTTGGATACTTTTCGGAATCACCATCAGACCATGATCTAGCCCTTTTCAAACTTACGATTTAGCGGATTTTTTTTTTTTTTTTTTTGATAGAAGATTTTGGGCCATTTCTAGGCTTATTTAGATGTTTAGATTTATGCGATTCTAAAATCAATCAAAGTCATTTTCCCACAAAAGTTGTTAGGCCCATTTTTGTGCATTTGTTGTATGTAAGTTGCATAGGCCAATTGGTATTGCTTCATGGCCCAGAAAGGCTCATAAACCCATAACCACAGCAAGCACACGCAGGCCCATAAATTTGTATATATATCGACTGATATGTGGCCCTGAATGTGCATCAGATCTGTATTTTACCTTCTGACGATTTAGATTCATTATTCGACTATGTTCAGTTGAGCTTGCCAGCTAGGATAATAAATGGAGCTGCATTAATTGTTTTCTGGAGTGACCCGATTAATTAAAAAATCGGATTGGTAGATTCACTTCAGTTTTTGTCTTTTTGACCTGTTAAGTTTCATTTCTGAATTTTCACACTATGGATTGCTTGTGTTTTAAGCCCATGACCTGTTCATGTTTGCTGAAGTATATATGGGGCCATTGGAATGTTCCATCAATGGCCTATGCGTCAAGGCTCATGCTCATGTTTGGTTGGCACTTTGGCTTGGCAGTTCAGAACCATACCCTGTGTTTTTAATCAGGCCTTTTAATATATATGGGCTGACTTTGCCCATGTATATAATGGGAAGTTTTCAGGGAGCTTGTATGCACAGTCTAGTTCTGGTAATAAAAACATGAACTAGTGTGGCAATCAAGCTTCTTGTATTTTTTAATGGAAAGAAGCGGAGAGATTAACGCCTAATTAATCTTAATTAGGTGTCAAATATGTGTTTTGGATGGTTTTGTGATGGAATAAGTAGATTAGTGGAGTGTTGAACCAACTTAGGTAGATTTATGACCTTTTTGATAATTTTGGGCCACACATGTGTTGCCAAAGTTTATTGGGTTTAAGTGAATTTCATAAGCATGTCATTAACATTAAAATTCATGTATGGACTCAACCTAATTGGACCCAACACAACCCATTCTAAGCCATTCCTCACTCAAAAGCCCTGTTTTTAGAATTCCTTCATGAAGAAGCCTTTTCCCGAAATTTTTCATAAGACATTGGACTTGCATGCAAGGGTTATAAAAATTGCCCCTTAACGAGCCATCACCATCGTCCCACATTATCCATTCATCTCATCTGTTCCCAGCCAAAGGAAATTACTTCTCCTTTCTTTCTCCATTTCCATCCTTTCTTTCTTCCTTGCCATTTCAAACTATAAGAAGGGCATGCATGTGCAATCTAGCCACCAGATTCATCTCCTTTCTCCATTCAATTTACCATATGCAACCATCTTCCCCAAACCACTACACTTCTCATGTTGAAAGGGCCTCTCACCCAATCACTCCATTAACTTCAATTCACTCTAGGAATTGTGCATGTTTAATTTGAAGAGCTAGAAGCATTATCCATCTCCAAATTCGATATCTTCTCCAACTCAAGCTTTCTCCTTCACTGTTTCATCTCTACCCACTTTCTTGGTAAGATTTCTCCTCTCTAATGTGTTCTTTAGATTATACTAGTGGATTATAAAGAGTTTTAGATAAATTCACCGTAGGTTCCAGTAAAGAAATGATTACATTTATAATCATAATCAAACTAACTTTATCTTTAAGATAATCTTATCCCAAGAATAAGGATAATCTACTAAATCCTAACAATATTCTGTTTCTCCAACATTCCCCCTCAATCACATGATCTTTTTACAAAAAGGATCTGTGATTGGTAACATGAAAATATATTGATCTCTAAAATAAGAAAAAAAAATGAAAATTTCTTCCAAAAACCAATCATCATGTCTAGTGATCGTTGTCCGTCCGTGAATCCATCACTATCGCAACCCGCTCTTCTTGAGTCTGTCGGTGCCGATGGTCCAGTAGATCAGATCTAACGCGACTCCAGAAGCTTTGATCGATGAAGATTTGATGAAGATGACGAGATCATAAGGCTTGAATGCTTGAATCGATGGAGGAAAGAGAGGGAATTTGAACAGAAAAATTGACGGTGATTATTGCGGAAGATAGAACTGAACCCAGCTTAATCGTAAAATCATCACTGGGCCTAGCTCTGGTACCATAAAGAGTTTTAAATAAATTCACCGTAGGTTCCAGTAAATGAAATGACTACATTTATAGTCATAATCAAACAACTTTATCCTAAAGATAACCTTATCCCAAGGATAAGGATAATCTACTAAATCCTAACAATATTCTGTTTCTCCAACAGATTAGAGTCATTTAAAGTACATGCAAGTTAATAGATTTTCATTTATTGCATTTCACCATTGTAGGGAATTGTGATTGAGTTAGCTTTTGGGGGTTTACTTGCATTTGAGTTTAGATATTGGGGATTTTACTTGATTTGAGCCAAATGAAAATATTAGAATGAAAAGCACCAAAAAGAGGTAAGTAAATGAGCAATTTGAGATATATGCATGCTAATGATTCATTGATTGAAAGTTATAGTCACTTGTGTGTTAATTCAACATTGTTTCATTGAATTAGATTGATAATGTAAAATGGGTTCTTTTGTTTGGACTATCAAAAGAATGAATGGGATGTGTGGAAAGATATGGACCATAGAAGCAAATGGAGGCTCAAATTGATCATTTTATGATCTTAAGAACACCTTAGAAGTAATTGGAAGAGTGGAAATGAATGAGAGTGGAAATTCCTTAAAAAACAGAACCATGCTGTTAGGGGTGAGTATTCGGTCAATTCGGTCGGTTTTGGTTGAAATTTTGACCGAACCGAAATATTTCGGTCGAATAAATTCTTAACCGAACCGACCGAATTATGAGTTGTAACCGAATTCGACCGAACCGAAAATATTTCGGTTAAATTTCAGTCAATTCGGTCGAAAGGCCATATGTTGGGCTTTGTTATGGGGCCCAAATTTGTTGGGAACATTTCTATAATAAAAAAAAACTCAAAGTATAGACAACTAGCAAATTCTAAATATCCAAAATAAAAAAGATATTAAAGCCAAGTATTCAACAGTTTATCAGCCTTAAGAGTTTATATATTTTATATATCTAAAATACAAACTTTTATATGTATATTAATAAATCCGGTTAATTCGGTTAATTTGGTGAAAAAAATCCAAAACCGAACCGAACTATATTATCCAAATTTGCTGTAAATCTTAACCGATCGAACCTAACCAATTTAACCGTATAACCGAACCAAATAAAAAATTTCGGTTCGGTTCGGTTTGAAACTTCGGTTCGTTAGACAGACGCTCACCCCTACATGTTGTTGATTCGGGTGACCAAACAGCAAAGCATCTCGCTATAGCGAGATGACCCATTGGGCCCAATAGTGTCATCTTTCGAACGACCATAACTTTTGATCCATATGTCGGATTTTGAAGTTCCACATATCGTCGGAAAGCTCTTAGAGCTTAGAAACCAATAGTCCATACATCCTAATGACATATAATTGGATTGAAAGTTGAAATGTGGATCATTGAACCGGGCCCTCACTCTTTTGGAAAAATGGACTTTAAATCTAGTTGGACTCCTAAGTTGGAACCATTGACTATTAAGGGAGTTAATCCCACTTCAAAAGGCCTAATCTCTTCATAATTAATCCCCGAGGATGATCGTGACGCAAACACTACACCAATAAGGTTCTTAGGTTGTAAAGGATTCACACGGTAGGAATATAGAATGATACCCATCATCGATTATCATAGTCTAATGGAAATTGTAACACATGAGAAATCTTGGGCTGAGATTATCTCATGTGCTTATCCGTTTGTCTGGCACTTTACCATGGGTGTTGGTTTAGGGATTTCGGTGCATCACGTACACACACAAAGTGACACCAATAAAATGTAGCACGTGCATCGAATTACCTAAAACTACATTGAAATGGATGGTTAGAGACGGCGGGTAATTAGATTAGGCTTGGCTAGTAAATATCCTTGATTCTATTAATATATTTGCATTTGCATATTGAGATTGATTTATTTATTGCCCTCAAATATTCGGTTACTTGTTATATGCATTATTCGTATTATTTTACAAATTGTACTACAATTTCCTTACAAATGTTATCATACTTTGATGTGATATTAGAATGGGGTAAGCATATGATTCGAAATTATGGTTTGGAAGTAAATGGATTTGACTAGAAATGATTCGGTTAGAAAAATCTTACTCCAGTCTAATTATTATTTGATTCGAATGGTTCAACACTACTTAGCTTCGACCTTGTGATACCCGACAAGGCTACAATTTAGTTTAGTTATTCGAGACTACTGCAGTATGTCATCTGGAGTACCGGAACTCCAGAACCGGGTAACCAGTCAGCCTTTGGCCTGAAAGCTGGTGACATCCCAACTAAATTCGCTCTCTATCGGAGAGGATGAGCAAATGTAGAAGCCAACTAGAAAGTGAGTATTTAATTATTGATTCGATAAAGCATGATTTATTCATAATGCGCAATCTGCCTAGTTGACATTTATTGGATCTCTTAAATCTATTCGTTTTTAAATTCGAAATTTGAATAACATGTGTTGAATCTTAATTGCTCATATATATTGTTGAATAGTCGTATATATGGTGTTACACTTGGTGTTACAGGGATCCAGGACACCAAAGAGAATTACTAATTAATAACCATTCAAATTAGAGATTTGATTGGTTAGCATATTAGTTAACTATGATCGCTGGAGTATGCATCATAGTGGTAATTATGGGCCTGAGACAAAGTATTTCACATTGTACTTAGCTTAAGGTAACACATATGATTAGTTTTATTTTACATTTGTATTAGGATTATGTTCCTTTGAGATAAGCATCTAGTAGATATTCATTAGAGTACTTGTGTACTATATTATGCATTTAAGATATTTAAATGATTAGCTTTGTTAAAGATAAATTGCAATATAATAGATTGGTTAATAGACTGCTCATGGCTTTGTTATTGTTGATATGCATGCTTCCGCAAATAAATGTGATTGACAGGTGTCAGTGAGTAATCATCACCAGTGATAGTGGAATTTTCTCCTTTATGAATTTGGATTTGATCCCAGGGGGTACGCGTGTTCACGGGGGTACGCGTGTTATACCTTGGAAACCACCCTAATAAGGGGATTCTCAATCGAGTCCGGGATGTGACATAAAGCAACTCAAATCTCATCTGCAAAGTGAGGATTTTCTTGTTAATCATCTTATGAATCTTCCTCGCACAATGTGAAGAAGTCGTTGTCGTCGGATCTTACCAGCAGGAAATAAGACTGATGAATAATTGGCCAAGCCTAGTGGCAATTAACTTCAAGAATTAACTTGAGACTAACTGACCCAATACTACATTATTTTGTGTCAAGCCCACATGAAATATAGTAGGATTAATTGTATTAATATTGCATCTAAATGGGTAGAACCCGTATCTAATTCATTCGAGATCTAGCTAATTGATTGCACTGAAATCAAGAGAAGAAATTATAGGAGGCCCCCCAAAAAAAAGGTTGGTACAAAATTAGCCAATCATACTTGAATACACAAGCCCAAAACTCAACATTCAAGTTCTACAGATAAACTTTCCTTTGAGTCCCAGCAAAGAGCAATTAACTTAAGTGGGCGCCTGTTTAAATATGAAATCAAGAAGATTAATGGAGCAATCCAACATTTTTCTTAATTTTAAATTTAAAACCTGATTGACATATATATATATATATATATATATATATATATATATATATTACAAGACCAATCACAAACTTGAGGGCCACATCATCATGCTGACAGTAGTCAAAAACATCAAAGACATTTTTTTATTAAAAACTGGTAAATCACACCTGACAATCGAAACAAGTAATCACACCATCCAACCTACGGCTGCAAGATGCAGGTACAATCCTATAAAAAGCAATCACCCACCCACAAAATGCTCATTATGATATATTAAGCTAGGAGGTTTTGGATTCAATTTTGACTTGTGGTTATAATTTTGAGCGATAGTTATGTAACTACTCATGCAACTACCCACTCATTTTTCCATCAAAACATTCATGTCTCAGTTATTCCTGTATAACCATACCCTTTCTACTCCAATTTTTCTATTTCTATTTTATCCAACTTGTCCTGTGGAAAGAGGTAATTTATTTTAATAAGTGATTATTTATTTTGCAGTGCATGGAGATACCGTGCTGAGCACGGATTATTGGGATAGTATATAATTGAGCTAAACGATAACCAAGATCACCAATTGAGACTTCTTTTGTCTCTTCTCAATCAGCCTCCTCTCTTTTCAATCAATTAAAGGTGCAGTAGTTGCAGGAGTAGGAAAGCTATGCAAGACTACTGTCTCAACTGTCAGCCCTGGGCCAAACCCAAACAACACTCCCCACTCCAGCCCCTCTCCAGTGGTCTCCTTATTCTCCTCCAATGACTTTCTCCTCATCTCATCCAGAATGAACAACACACAAGCACTAGACATGTTCCCAAACTCACTCAACACATGCCTTGTTGCCCTTAGCTTCTCTGTCTTCAATTGCAGCTTCTCCTCCACTTGGTCTAGGATCGCAGGCCCGCCAGGGTGCGCAATCCAGAACAATGAGTTCCAATCCTTGATCCCCAGCGGCTCGAACGCCTCCACAAGGCTCTTCTCGATGTTCTTCGATATTATCCCTGGTACATCCTCGAGCAAGTGGAAGGTAAGCCCCACCTCCCGGAGATGCCCGCATATTGCACCATCTGAGTCAGGCAATATAGTCTGTGCAGCTGACACTAGCTGGAAGAGGGGGCGCTCCGCTGAATTGATAGAGAATACAGATTAGAAAAATAAGCTGTGGTTGTTAGTTTTTTTTTTTTTTTTTTTAATAGTTCCCCGGCTATAGGAGCTTGGGACCCCCCTCGGGAGAGAATAGTGGACCACGGGTGAAGTGATGGAGCCCTCGGGGGGCGAGGGAAATAGACCTCCGGAGAGGTGTCAAAGCCCTCTGTTGAGGGAAGGTGTCATGTTGTATTTGTTAGTTATGTCAGGTACTTCTCAGTAAAGATAAAAGATGAATCAGATGTTATTTTACCTTGATCAGGGTCTGCACCGATGATCACTGCAGCAGCGCCGTCGCCGAAGAGCGCCTGGCCGACTAGGTTGTCCATGTGACTGTCTGAAGGCCCACGGAAGGTGACGGCGGTTATTTCCGAGCAGACAACAAGGACCCGTGCGCCAGCATTATTCTCAGCAAGGTCCTTGGCAATCCGGAGGACTGTGCCGCCGGCGAAGCAGCCTTGGTGGTACATCATGTGGCGCTTGATGGAGGAACGGAGGCCCAGGAGCTTGGTGAGCTGGTAGTCGGCGCCCGGCATGTCGACGCCGCTGGTGGTGCAGAAGACAAGATGGGTGATCTTGGATTTGGATTGGCCCCACTCCTTGATAGCCTTGGAGGCTGCTTCTTTGCCGAGCTTGGGAACCTCGGCGACGATGATGTCTTGCCTGGTGTCGAGAGAGGGAGCCATGTAGGCACAAATGTTGGGGTTCTCCTTGAGAAAGTCCTCTGTCAGCTGCATGTAACGTTTTCGGATCATTGATTTAACGCCTGCATCAATCATTTGTAGATCGATAAAATTCATCAATAATCAAATGTGTAGATTTCATCGTGAGAGTTAATACAAGCGGGGGAAAATAGATACAAACTCAATACAAATCAACTAAGAATTCTTAGACCTTGTATTTCTCAAAGTGATTTAAATTGTAACAAAGGAATTCTGCCGAGTCGGGCTAGGGTCCTGCTTGGGCCTATGATTTAAATTTTGGGCCAGGACTGGATATTGCTCAGCCCGGCCCAATCAGACCCATGATTACCTTTAGCTCTCATCAAATTTTATGGGTTTAGTCTTTTTTTCTGCTCTTTCTTTTAGGATGGGCATCTAGTTGTTTGGCATGAAGTAGTGAGAAAATATAAAACTTTTAGAATGCGTGGAAACAAATAGAAAAGGATTCTAAAAGCTATTATGAATTTACTATTAAGTTTACTATTTGAGTATTGAGTTTACTAATTTTTTAAATTCCACATACTGCTATTCATGAAAACTGAACAATAACTTTTTTTTCCCTAAAATCTTACATTTTTAGATTGTCTTTGTAATATGAGGACCATGAGCCTCAACCTTTCTCATATTAAAATTTAAGATAATGTAATTAATAAGCTAGAAAACATTCACCCACACATTGTGCATCCAGACCATCTTAGAGGCGGGATGCCACCTCTAAATATGCATAACATGTTGTTCAAATGCACGGAGTACCCAAGTTGATATTTTCCTTAGTAAGCTAATACTTTTTTTAACCCATTGGGGACCTGTTGGTCTCCGACTTCGGGCGAGGTAAGGGGCACTCAATGAGGCATCATATATAAAATTCGAATCCTAAGTAGTTAGGTGAGAACTATCTATCTTTTACCACTAAGATAAGAGGCACCGCTAAGATAAAGAGGCCATTATGAGCTAGCTACCACTAATGATTTATTTGGGGTTGCGATACTAAAAAATTCGCCTGAACTTCTCCTTGAGCTCGGTCATGTGCTCGCTCTTGGTGACCCTGAAGTAGTAGTCAGGGTAGTTGGCCAGGTACACCACGTTCGGTGGCGTGGCCGTGCCAATGGCTAGCACAGTGGCTGGGCCATGCGCGCGTTGTGTTCGACGAATTTCCTCAACCGAAGGTGACATTTTGATTTCTCTCCTAAAAAAAAGTTGAGAAAGTAGGTTTTGTGATAATATTCTGTTCCTCGATACTCTATATATAGTCTGTCTGGTGGGGATTAGCAGTTCCCGGAGCCTTGTTTTTATACAAGGGGGTTGATTAGATGGACGGGTAGATGGGCTGCCATATGGGCCTAAGGTGGTAATCAGGGATGCTGCGGTGGATGAGAGGCTGCGTTGTTACAGCTGAAAATTCTAAATAGCTGAAAATTCTAAATACGTGTTACTATCGATGGCGAGGTTTGAACAACGACGGCGAGGTTTGAACAGTCAAGTCCATGCCCAGGCCCCAGCATATGCACATCTATAGTTGAATCCAGACCAGACCGAGACCCAGACCCAGACCCCCACCAACCCCCCTGAGGCATTTAACCTAGAGAATTCCTGGGGTTGCATGGGGTATCCTCAAAATTTTATGAAAAATGCGATAATGAATACGCATGAGACTGTGCGCGCTGATCAATTTTTTATATCAAAAGGACCATCCAATGGTGGAGAAAACTCGGATTGGCATACAATTTGGGGATGTTCTATATGCCTGGAGGGTGTTTATTTTTAACGTTTTAGATTTCAATAGATGGGCCTCATTGTAGAATTTCTGTCCCTTTTTAAGTTGGAATTTCTCTAGGCTAAGCCTTAGAGGATCAGGATTGTGTATTGTCGGCTGGGTTGGTCTACTGTTGAACTGTCACTGTTTCATTCTAAGATCAGGTAATATGAAGCCTTCGGATATGAATTAAACATCCCCATATGCAGTCATCCCCTTCCGGCCGCCCTGTATGAAGTGGCATCTTATCTTTACTTTGACATACATGTAGTCTCCAAAATTATTTTAGGTCCTGTTCCCTAAATTTAAAAAAAAAAAAAAAAAAAAAAAAACTGTTTAAGGATGGCAAGACTTCATGCTATGAAAGTATGGGTTATAATGATCAAATCAAAATTCCTCTCCCAATCCAATTTTTCCACTGTAAATAAAGGGCTCAATAGTTCCGGATTGGAAGGGGAGAAGAGGCTCATAACCTCCCAATAAAAATTCTAATGGACAATATTTTTCAAGAGCTTCGAAATGAATCATTAGCTACATAAATAAAATGATTTAGGATAGTGTCTTCAAAGAGCCATTCCTCTCTCCCTCTATGCTGATCTTCCTAGCTAGTCTAAATCAGTGCCATTCTCAAGATCACTTACCGAGTTTTCAAAATCCTCTTCAGTCATGGGACAAGACACAATTTTGCGTTTTTCAGTTTAGTAGAAGTATTATATTTATAGAAATTCTAAACAATGTCTTCCTATCAAATGTATGAAAATTAAAGGCTTAAAGGTGAAAGCCCATGAAGTGCCCTCAGGAAAAGGTCTGTACTTTGGATAGGATATAATTACTCTGTGATCACCTGGATAAATAAATTATCAAGTCAAAAACCATTCTACATCGCCACCAAATATCCTACACTCCTCACCTCCGTGTTACTCGTTCATTAGCACTTACTTTGGATTACTTCGAATTTAATGCAATGTAGGCAAAACAACCACAAATTTCATACATGGGCAAACAAGCCCATAGTCTGGTCGAGTAAAATTCAATTTCTACGATCAGATTTCATTGAACTCTGATTCTATTCCCACCTAATTGAGCATGCTTTAGAGATTTGGAGTCAATTTCATGACTGTTTTCGAGTACCCACTTCCGTTCATTTGAAAGGAACTTAGTTTCTAGGAATCCAAAGAAATATCCTATCAAAGTAGCTAAATGTTTTTTTTTTCTTTTTTTTTGGGTTAATCATCAAAGTACCTAAGTTGAAGATATAGAAATGGAAAACCGGACAGAAGGCATCAAATAGTCTTTATTTGCGGGGAAAATAAATACTCAGACATATTCCTAGTAAATTAAATTCCTAGAGAAAGTCAGGTTCATGTACATCTCTACCTTATATCCATCACATGTCACCTATTAAATGTTCAATTGTTGGGACCCTTTGTTACCATGAATTCCTAGAATTTCAATTTCATGCAAACAAATGGTCCCTGACCCATTTTTTTAGTGGAAGTTCTGACAAGAATTTGGTGTGTTGAGTTTTTTGAAACATGATGTGATGGTTTGTCTTATGGCATTTCCAAATACCATGTTTCTTAAAAATAATTATAAAACTCTAGCCATCTAAAAGTTTCAAACTACCTTTGGAATTTCTAAAATTCCACTTACTTTGCTTTTTTGTAAAATTCTCGGATGCTTAAGTACAAAGAAGGATTTCAAGAATTCCACCATGCTGGAGACTTTAGATATTCTCTAGACAGGAATTTCTTGAATTTCAATTAATAGAGCTTCTAACAAGAATTTGGTGTGTTGTGGTTTTTTAATATGATTTAATGGCCTATCCCCTCGCATTTGTAAATGCCATGTTTTTTTATAAGAATTTCAAATTTTCATCCACCTAAAAGGTCTCAAATGACTAACCCTGAAATTCCAACCTCCTTACTTTTTAGTGAAATTCTTGGATTCTTAACTATAATGGAGGATTTAGGAATTCAATTATGTTGGAGAATTTATAGATCCTCCATACAAGAATTCTTTAAACCAGTAAAGAAACATGCCCTAAGTTTGAAACCCATCTCCTTAGCTGGTGACTTCTTTCATCCATGCATAACTTGCTCAGGGGCGGATCCAAGACTTCTAATCTGGGGGAGCTACACTTAAGTTACACAAAAAAAAAAATAGCAACAATGTCTCACCAAAAACTATAAAAAATAGCAACAATGTCCCACCAAAGATAGCAACAATGGGCGTTTGATGATGCGACATTATAACCTAATATAGTAAATAATCATCAATATACAATACATAAGACCTGTTTTAATTTTTTTTTCCAAAGTTTTTTTTTCTTTTCATTTTCAGCTCACAATAAAGTGATGAACAGAGTTACAGAGGTATCGTAAATGGGAAACTCAATCCCATAACGCACTACAACAAAATACACTTTTAGCGACGTTTTTTTTCGTCGGTAAAAGTAGAAAAAACGTCGGTAAAATTTTTAGCGACGTTTTTTGTTTCGTCGGTCAGACGTCGGTAAGTTGACGTCAAGAAAGGACTTTACCGACGTTTTTACAGATTTTACCGACGTTTTTTTTCGTCGGTAAAATGATTATAAATAAATAACAACACTTTGCCGACGTTATTTTTTCGTCGGTAAAATGAAAAAGAAATAAACAAAAAAATAAAACTATTTCACCGACGTTTATTTTTCGTCGGTAATATTAAATAGAAAAATTAAAAAAATTAAAAATATTTTACCGACGTTTTATTTTCGTCGGTAAAATTAAAAAGAAAATAAACAAAAAAATAAAACTATTTCACCGACGTTTATTTTTCGTCGGTAATATTAAATAGAAAAATTAAAAAAAAAAAAATATTTTACCGACGTTTTATTTTCATCGGTAAAATTAAAAGGAATAAATAAAAATTAAAATAAAATATTGACCGACGTTTATTTATCGTCGGGAAAATTAAAAAGAAAAAATAAAAAAATTTAAAAATTTTTACCGACGTTTAATTTTCGTCGGTAAAATTAAATGCAATAAATCAAAATAAATTACCGACGTTTTTTTTCGTCGGTAAATATAAAATTAAAAAAGATAAAACAATTGCCGACGTTTTTTTTTTCGTCAGTAAAAGTTTTTTTTTTTTTTATAATACAATTCTCATTTTTCGTTTAAAATTTCCCTGTAAACATGCTGATGCACCTGTAATACACCTGTAACAGGAAATTAAACCTACTCACAATACAATTAATAATGAATCCAAACAAAATCATCCACAAACCTACTCACAATACAATTACAAAATCATCCACATTTTTCATCAAATCATTCATCTCCTAAAAATAACAGTACAATTAATAAAAATTTCTAATAGTCCAATAAAACTAAAAACATATACAAATAGTCGAATAAAATTGTCCAATATACATAAACAAATAAACTAAAAACAACAAAACGACACCAAAGTGTGCATCCGATCCAAAAGCGTCCATCAATCTGCAATGACAAAAACAAAAACAAACTTAGTATCTTTTGAATTAACAAAATTATATAGAAAATAAGAAAAATAACTATTTTTCTTGAAATTTGGATGAATAAATATCATTTTACTTTACAAGACTTTCTATTGGTTGGTCTAGTTGTAAAGTGGGAAAAAAGAGAAGTCTTACTTTCTCACAAGTGATGGTATTTCTACCACTTGTTTTCATCTGATTCATATTGGTGTTTGGAGTAGTGCACAAACAATTTCACATGCTCGTTATAAATATTGTCACTTTAATTGATGATGTAAGTAGATATATTTCTTGCATGCAAAACCCAAAAGTATTTAATGCTTTTAAAACAATCTTAGCCCTTTTTGAAACTTAAATTTGTAAAAAAACCACGATTCTTTGATCTAATTCATGAGGAATATGGCTCACATGCATTTCAAGAGTTTCTCCAAACTAAATGAATTTTATCTCAACTTTGGTCCCCCCACTGAGAGCTCATGGGGTTAGAAATGACATTCATGCGGCACAGAGGGCAATTCACGTTAGATTTCAACCATGGAAGAAAAAAATAAGAAAAGAGTACGATTGTTTCATTCGATTTCTAAAATTCAATCATTGTCAGAGTGTTTATCTAGACTGAAGTCAAGAAGAGTCTTGGAAGGAAGAACTCACTAGAAAGAATTTAACCACATTTAAAAATAAAAAAAGAAAATTTTTATATAAAGAACCTGATTGAGGGAAAGCTAAATAACTCAAGAAACTCAATTCAATAGTCATAACAGTCAGTTGATTATTCAAAACACAGAGTGTAGCTCAAGACTTTCAATTGAATGAAAATTCTTCTGGTATACCATTGACTTACTGATTTTTTTTAATGCAAATCACTCTCAGCCACCTAAATTTTATTGTGCATCTTTATTGCCAATGTAGTTTTCAGGTTAGTTAGGTAGCAGCCCGCATCCTCTCTGTTATCCAACTACTAAACAGCATGTTGCTTTTCAGAACTAGAATTCTCTCAAACTGTCTTTGTAATGCCTAGATATTGTTAAGACTTTTGGTCTGGCCTATCACACCATGTGTGACCCACATAGAATCTCGCATTGATAAAATCTCAAGTTGGTGTTTTTTGCATGAGGAGTCTCATTCCTAGTCAAATATGTGGGGCATATCTGCTGGCATCACTGGAATCAAGGAAACTCCAAGAATCTCTTAAAAACAGGAGATTGAACCCCATGTCCAGTGCCTACTGATCACCTCAATCATGATCGATTGGATTGCACAAAGTCACAGCAGGTCTAGATTGTGAACCCATCTCAAACTTGTAAGTCCAACCCCACCCCCCACACCACCACGCGATTGTGAACCCATCTCAACCACCCCACCCCCCCCCCCCCCCGCCCCCCCAAACATGAGCTTTAAAACCCTTGAAAAGCAACCTCTTCTGCTTCTTTCTATTAGCACTAGCATCAAAGGAATCTCCGGTGGGATTGGGAAATTGTTACGGATAGCAGATAGACCGGTGAGAAGTGGTTATATTTTGAATTATATTAACACTCAATTCTACTCATAAGATGTAATCTAGAGGACCCAACAATTTGAGACCAAAAGTCTCTCACCTGTTTTTGTTTGCTTTCATTTTTGTATCCTAGAACTAATCATTTGAGAAAGAGACCTGGGCGCCGTCAGTCCGAAGGGCCGTTTTCGAGCCTAAGTGTTGGAAAAGAGTCGGTTTTCGGCTCTAATTCCCTAACCGGGAGTCCTATCAGCGAGCCGTCAGTTCCTACAGGTTACTCTACCCCCGAGCGAACTTCCCGTGCCGGTCCCCGAATTTTCCGGTCGCCGTTTCCCGTTCCGGGCCCCCGAAGGGCCGTTTTCGAGCCTAAGTGTTGGAAAAGAGTCGGTTTTCGGCTCTAATTCCCTAACCGGGAGTCCTATCAGCGAGCCGTCAGTTCCTACAGGTTACTCTACCCCCGAGCGAACTTCCCGTGCCGGTCCCCGAATTTTCCGGTCGCCGTTTCCCGTTCCGGGCCCCCGAAGGGCCGTTTTCGAGCCTAAGTGTTGGAAAAGAGTCGGTTTTCGGCTCTAATTCCCTAACCGGGAGTCCTATCAGCGAGCCGTCAGTTCCTACAGGTTACTCTACCCCCGAGCGAACTTCCCGTGCCGGTCCCCGAATTTTCCGGTCGCCGTTCCCCGTTCCGGGCCCCCGAAGGGCCGTTTTCGAGCCTAAGTGTTGGAAAAGAGTCGGTTTTCGGCTCTAATTCTCTAACCGGGAGTCCTATCAGCGAGCCGTCAGTTCCTACAGGTTACTCTACCCCCAAGCGAACTTCCCGTGCCGGTCCCCGAATTTTCCGGTCGCCGTTCCCCGTTCCGGGCCCCCGAAGGGCCGTTTTCGAGCCTAAGTGTTGGAAAAGAGTCGGTTTTCGGCTCTAATTCCCTAACCGGGAGTCCTATCAGCGAGCCGTCAGTTCCTACAGGTTACTCTACCCCCGAGCGAACTTCCCGTGCCGGTCCCCGAATTTTCCGGTCGCCGTTCCCCGTTCCGGGCCCCCGAAGGGCCGTTTTCGAGCCTAAGTGTTGCAAAAGAGTCGGTTTTCGGCTCTAATTCCCTAACCGGGAGTCCTATCAGCGAGCCGTCAGTTCCTACAGGTTACTCTACCCCCGAGCGAACTTCCCGTGCCGGTCCCCGAATTTTCCGGTCGCCGTTCCCCGTTCCGGGCCCCCGAAGGGCCGTTTTCGAGCCTAAGTGTTGCAAAAGAGTCGGTTTTCGGCTCTAATTCCCTAACCGGGAGTCCTATCAGCGAGCCGTCAGTTCCTACAGGTTACTCTACCCCCGAGCGAACTTCCCGTGCTGGTCCCCGAATTTTCCGGTCGCCGTTTCCCGTTCCGGGCCCCCGAAGGGCCGTTTTCGAGCCTAAGTGTTGGAAAAGAGTCGGTTTTCGGCTCTAATTCCCTAACCGGGAGTCCTATCAGCGAGCCGTCAGTTCCTACAGGTTACTCTACCCCCGAGCGAACTTCCCGTGCCGGTCCCCGAATTTTCCGGTCGCCGTTCCCCGTTCCGGGCCCCCGAAGGGCCGTTTTCGAGCCTAAGTGTTGGAAAAGAGTCGGTTTTCGGCTCTAATTCCCTAACCGGGAGTCCTATCAGCGAGCCGTCAGTTCCTACAGGTTACTCTACCCCCGAGCGAACTTCCCGTGCCGGTCCCCGAATTTTCCGGTCGCCGTTCCCCGTTCCGGGCCCCCGAAGGGCCGTTTTCGAGCCTAAGTGTTGGAAAAGAGTCGGTTTTCGGCTCTAATTCCCTAACCGGGAGTCCTATCAGCGAGCCGTCAGTTCCTACAGGTTACTCTACCCCCGAGCGAACTTCCCGTGCCGGTCCCCGAATTTTCCGGTCGCCGTTCCCCGTTCCGGGCCCCCGAAGGGCCGTTTTCGAGCCTAAGTGTTGGAAAAGAGTCGGTTTTCGGCTCTAATTCCCTAACCGGGAGTCCTATCAGCGAGCCGTCAGTTCCTACAGGTTACTCTACCCCCGAGCGAACTTCCCGTGCCGGTCCCCGAATTTTCCGGTCGCCGTTCCCCGTTCCGGGCCCCCGAAGGGCCGTTTTCGAGCCTAAGTGTTGGAAAAAAGTCGGTTTTCGGCTCTAATTCCCTAACCGGGAGTCCTATCAGCGAGCCATCAGTTCCTACAGGTTACTCTACCCCCGAGCGAACTTCCCGTGCCGGTCCCCGAATTTTCCGGTCGCCGTTCCCCGTTCCGGGCCCCCGAAGGGCCGTTTTCGAGCCTAAGTGTTGGAAAAGAGTCGGTTTTCGGCTCTAATTCCCTAACCGGGAGTCCTATCAGCGAGCCGTCAGTTCCTACAGGTTACTCTACCCCCGAGCGAACTTCCCGTGCCGGTCCCCGAATTTTCCGGTCGCCGTTCCCCGTTCCGGGCCCCCGAAGGGCCGTTTTCGAGCCTAAGTGTTGGAAAAAAGTCGGTTTTCGGCTCTAATTCCCTAACCGGGAGTCCTATCAGCGAGCCGTCAGTTCCTACAGGTTACTCTACCCCCGAGCGAACTTCCCGTGCCGGTCCCCGAATTTTCCGGTCGCCGTTTCCCGTTCCGGGCCCCCGAAGGGCCGTTTTCGAGCCTAAGTGTTGGAAAAGAGTCGGTTTTCGGCTCTAATTCCCTAACCGGGAGTCCTATCAGCGAGCCGTCAGTTCCTACAGGTTACTCTACCCCCGAGCGAACTTCCCGTGCCGGTCCCCGAATTTTCCGGTCGCCGTTTCCCGTTCTGGGCCCCCGAAGGGCCGTTTTCGAGCCTAAGTGTTGGAAAAGAGTCGGTTTTCGGCTCTAATTCCCTAACCGGGAGTCCTATCAGCGAGCCGTCAGTTCCTACAGGTTACTCTACCCCCGAGCGAACTTCCCGTGCCGGTCCCCGAATTTTCCGGTCGCCGTTCCCCGTTCCGGGCCCCCGAAGGGCCGTTTTCGAGCCTAAGTGTTGGAAAAGAGTCGGTTTTCGGCTCTAATTCCCTAACCGGGAGTCCTATCAGCGAGCCGTCAGTTCCTACAGGTTACTCTACCCCCGAGCGAACTTCCCGTGCCGGTCCCCGAATTTTCCGGTCGCCGTTCCCCGTTCCGGGCCCCCGAAGGGCCGTTTTCGAGCCTAAGTGTTGGAAAAGAGTCGGTTTTCGGCTCTAATTCCCTAACCGGGAGTCCTATCAGCGAGCCGTCAGTTCCTACAGGTTACTCTACCCCCGAGCGAACTTCCCGTGCCGGTCCCCGAATTTTCCGGTCGCCGTTCCCCGTTCCGGGCCCCCGAAGGGCCGTTTTCGAGCCTAAGTGTTGGAAAAGAGTCGGTTTTCGGCTCTAATTCCCTAACCGGGAGTCCTATCAGCGAGCCGTCAGTTCCTACAGGTTACTCTACCCCCGAGCGAACTTCCCGTGCCGGTCCCCGAATTTTCCGGTCGCCGTTCCCCGTCAGTTTATGCTACTTTTGCATTCCTCATAGTATACGATCCAACATGCATTAGCAAGACCAATCTCATTAATTAAGTTGATTCCAACCTTAATCTTTGTAGTTCGACTTTTATGTTGTGGTGTATATATATACTCATCCAGGAGGTGCAGTGAAAATTTGATAATGCAATCTGGAGGTGCAGTGAAAATTTGTTCAAATACTACATTGTCAATGTTTGTAAATTTCAACTAGTTATTATGTGCAAATTTCAAGGGAGTATTCTACTAACCAAAGAGTCGCATCATAATCCTCCAGGAGCCGTGCCATCCCCAGCAGATGTGGTCCCCCCCGTGGTGTCAAGAAAGGCGGCCGGATCTATCCCTGCTACAGCTGCCAGCCTTTGAACAAAGGCCTCAAGCTGTCGTGTCCTCCGGTCCTGCTCAGCCTGCCTCCGGTCCTGCTCAGCTAGCCGCTCAGCTTGCCTCCTGGCCTGCTCAGCCTGCTCGGCTAGCTGCTCGCGCAGGGCGACCACCTCAGGGTCCGGTGCCCGAGACTGTGTGGAAGAGGAAGAGGTCCTTGAGTATATCCCATACCCCTTTACGTAGCCCGACCTCTTCCCAAGCACATCAGCAGCAATCTGCTCCTCAGTCATCGGAGTGGTGACAGAGGGCTGCGACTGCTCCTCGGTCCGCTGCACCAAGGCCTCCTGCCATTTAAATCAATAAAAGATTTAGAATACTTCTATGACATTATGCAATCATAAACCATTTATTAGGAAACGTACATGTCTCTGTTGCGCCACCTCATTTACCCACTGATTACGAGATCGTCTATAGTGGGTGTCGCGGAAGAACTGAGTAATGGGCGGCGCTTGACCGGCATTCTGTGCCGCCTATCATTTGAAAAAGCTTTATATTAGATATGAACCCTGCAACATATTTAGAAATTGATAAACTTAATAAAGTTTCTTCATATGAATATAAACAGTACCATCAGAGACATCCTCGAGGCAAATGACCGGGAGCCACTCGTATGATTGTATGGCAACTGAGCTCGACTCTCTTGTGCTTTCTTTGACTTTGCCTACATAGAAAAACAATAATACAATAGCAGTCAGGCTATAAAATCGTTACTAATAGAATTACATTGGAATATAATTAGTAGTTGTAAATAACATCACAAGGTCACCTTCCAGGCTGGTGATTCCCAGCACTGCGAGATCATCTGCTGCCAGTCAGCTAAAGTGCAACCCTCTGCCGGGTGGTCCTGGGGTCGGGGAACCCCCTGCTCCAAGAGCTCGAGATAGTGAGTATGCAGCTCATACTTCCAACCCCTATACAAGATCCCGCATTGGCGGTCAATGTCCGCCCTAAGCTGCATATCACCCTCGTAATCCCCGATCTCAAAGAGTTGCTGCAATTAGGGGATAACCATATTAGTCACTAGTAATAACAAAATATAATCAGATATTGTAAGGAGGAGCATAACTGTAACAACTTTGGTTGATGTTTATCGTTTCAGTTTACCTTAACTGCAGTGATGACGGCAAGCTTGATCCCAGAGTCAAGCTTCTTCCAGCCATGAGGCCTGACTGGGGCAACCTCTCTAATGGCTAACCCAAGATGGTTAGCCAGTGATGGGGCATGTTCCCCCTCTGGCCTATGACTGGAGCTGGGGATCGGGACTGGGATGTTATGACCCAGTTGTCTCCTCAGCTTTGTCGCATTCTTCCCCCGCGTGACACCCCTAACGCGGCTCGGAGCACCCGAAGCTGAGGCTGATGCTATTAAGACGACAGTGCTAAATGAGTTAGTGAGCACAAATGATAATTGAGGTGAGATAATCAGAAGAAAAGAAGTTAAAGAGCACAAATATAAATTGAGAGGAACCATTATACAGTTTAAAAGGTTTTCCGATTTTCTCACCGACGCTGCTCCCGATCGTATGAGGACTCGCGGGAGGCTGGGAGGGCAGGGCCTGGGTCTGCGAGGGCTGCTCTATCAAGGGCTGAATCGGCAGAGGCTGGGGGGCTGCCGATTCAGGGGTGGTCCCTGATCCTCTGGCCCCTGTAACATCGAGTGCAGCTGGCGTAGGCTGCGTCGAGGGCTCTCGTGTGCTCTCCACAGGAGCTAACCCGAGTGCAGCTGCAACCTGCCGAGCACGTTTCGCCCTATTTTCCCGAGGCATATCTGTAATCTGACTTAAAGCAAAGTGACAAGGAAAATAAATAATTATTAACAACAATAAATAATATTCGCAACGTGAATATAAGCAAAGTGACCATGTCATTATGTAAGAAAAGATATTTATTAATTTACTTAATCGTTACATGTGCAAAACCTGAAATTTAATGTCGACTTCGATCTCTTCTAGCATTTCTCCTAATTCCCTCAAGTCTAGGAAATTAATCTTGAGCTTAGCATGAATTTCTTGTACCGGCCAAGGAGGTGGTAGAGTGCTTACTATTGAACGCACCAGATCTACAATATTTGGTTCAAATCCTCTTCTTTTGAGATTGTAAAACAATTCCTCCTTGTTTAGCAAATGTTTTCTAACAGATATTCCTTCAACCATTTTCTCTCTCCGGAACTGTATCCATAAGGGATGAATACATTTTTCAAATGACTGTAATAGGTCGACGAACTCCACTGCATGCCATGGTCGTAAGACTTCAAATATCCTCATTCTTGCAGCATCCCAAGCCCGTGGCAATGTTTCAGCAATTTTTATCATTATATATCTTTCAGGGATGAAATTGCCACACAGTCTCAGCCACTGAGCCAGTTGAATTTTGCGGGAACCATGCTTTGCTATTGGAGTTTCATTTTCAAATGATTTATGTTCAAACTCATTTGTCCATTCCCTAACACGTTGAGAGTCTTTGCCACGAAAGTATTTGAGAGGTGTATTCATATGTTCTGTGTTAGAGTTGAAAAATTGAATTGTTTCAATTTTAATTTAAAGAAGAAAGCAACATCGGATAAATCAAACATGAACATAATATAACAAGCTAGGTAATAACATGGCACACAGCATATATAACAATCGAATGAAATTAAGCATACTTTTTATAAGAAAAGTTCTTTATTAATTTACTTAATCGTTACATGTGCAAATTAAAAGTAAACACTACATGTCATATTCCATGTCATCATCTTCCTGACTATGACCATCATTCCCTTCATCATCTTCGTATTCCGCCAGCGTTTCATCCTCGTCTTGGCCATCCTCTGATGCTGACTCATCACTGACAACGATCTCAGGATCTATATCATCCCTAGAGAATTGGTCACTAGTACCATCGACGAGGACTGGGACAACAAATGTCGTTTCGTCCTGTTGAAATGCATCAACCGGCACATCATCATCATCACCGTCGTCATCCCGCTTAGCGGGTACATCCCATACTCCCCGAGTCTTGACCCGTTCTACAACTCTCCAATTTTTTCCTCTGCTGGTGTCATTGACGTAGAAGACTTGTTTCACCTGACTTGGTAGGACAAATGGATCATCCTTACACCACCGACCCGTGATATCAATGCTTGTAAAATGGTCTTCGATGTTTATCTTGTGCTTGGTACTAGTGTTGTACCATTCACATTCAAATAAGACCACCTTACCCCCGTGCCGATAGGACAATTCCCAAACTTTGCAGATGTAGCCATAGTAGTCATGTTTCACCCCTTCATATTCCCCTTCAACGACCAATCCGCTACTCTGGCTCCTACGACATTTCTCACGGTCTATAGTGTGGTATCGGACGCAATTACAATCACACCCCTGGTAAAGATTCACTAGGGATCTAGGGCCATTTGCTAATGACCACATCTCCTCAAAAGCTTCTGGTGACCCTATAGTTCGCAGTTGATTCATCTACATAAACATATTAAGACAAATGTATTAGACTAATGTTATTTGAAGCTTATACTCAAATAATATCAAGCTATTAAAATGATAATATTTTATGTCTTACACGTTGTTTGAACCATTCTGCAAATTCTTTTCGTTGTATCTGCCCGATGTCTCCACCTCTTTGGTCTTGAACTAAATTCCTATGTTCCCTACTCAAGATAGCTTTTAATGAATAAGTACGAATAGAGAATGAATAAATGAATTAACAAGCAAAACATAAATATGGCTAGATTGAAGCACATACTGTAGATACGGCTCCACTTCGGGGCAATTATTCAGCACAAACCAATGAGCCATGTCACGCTCCCTTTGAGAAGGATCATGTGCCCTTTGCATCAGCCCGATGGGACGGACAGTTTGTGTGAAGATTGACATCCCCGCACCCCGTTCGCCACCATCATCATAACGCTCTACTCTATCAGTTTGCCTTAAATACATTGAGCAAAAAGTGAGACACTCTTTGACAATGTAAGCCTCGGCGATTGAACCTTCAGGACGTGCTCTGTTGCGAACGTACCCCTTTAGGGTCTTCAGAAACCTTTAAACAACAAATGATAACTATTACGATTTCCAATGCAAGGCAATTACACTAATATATAAATAATTTTTCGATGGTCATCAACTATTACCTTTCAATCGGGTACATCCACCGATATTGCACCGGTCCACCAAGAATGGCCTCGCGCGGCAAGTGAACCGATAGATGAACCATCACATCAAAGAAAGCAGGAGGAAATATCCTCTCAAGCTTGCACAATATTAAAACTATCTGCTCCTCCGATTTTTTCAAATCATCGTGCCTCTGTGTTTTCGAGCAGATGTCTTGGAAAAAGCTGCCTAACTCAAACAATGTTGTACAAATATCCTTATTCACAAAGCCACGCATGCCAATAGGAAGGATCCGTTGGATAAGGATGTGGCAATCATGGCTCTTTAAACCAGCCAATTTATCATTTTTCGAGGTTACACACCTCGAGAGGTTCGCGGCATAGCCGTCTGGGTATTTGATCGACTTCAAGAATTCATAAAATCCATCTCTGTCTTTTGGTGCCAGAGTGTAAGAGGCATGCGGCTTCAAGCTGGATCCATCGCCCCTCTCCATTAGATGCAACTCTGGCCTGATGCCCATATTTTTCAAATCCTTACGCGCTTTATCGGTGTCCTTGTTTTTGCCCTTTATGCCCAACATTGTTCCAACCAAGGCTACACAGATGTTCTTCTCAATGTGCATAGGATCAAGGTTGTGTCGGAGTTTTTTGCACTTCGAGTAGGGCCATTCAAATAAGATGCTTTTCTTTGTCCAATTCAACTCTCCAGACTCACGCGGTCTTTTGTTATTCTTGCCAAACCTGACCGGATGTAGTTCTTCGAGCTGGTCTAGTACCTTTTGCCCCGGTAGATCCAAAGACAGCTTTTCACGCTCAGGCTGACCATTGAAGGCCTTGCTTCTACGCCATTGGTGGTTTACTTCCAAGTATTTTCGATGGCCAATGTACCCAATCTTATCTTTCAACCTCACCCCTAACGAGGTGTCGTTACACGAGGGGCATGCGTTATAACCTTTCGTACTCCACCCAGACAAGTTACCATACGCAGGAAAGTCATTTATCGTCCACATCACAGCCGCATGCATTTGAAATGTTTGTTTAGTGGAGGCATCATAAGTAGATACACCATGATCCCACAACTCCTTCAACTCATCAACCAAGGGCCTCAGATATACATCGATATCGTTTCCCGGTGAGTTTGGTCCTGGAATAAGTAATGACATCATCATGAATGGCTCCTTCATGCACATCCATGGTGGCAAATTATAGGGCATAAGTATGACAGGCCACATGCTATAAGAGGTGCTCATGTTACCAAAAGGATTGAATCCATCAGTGGCTAACCCAACCTCACATTACGTGTCTCTTGGGAAAACTCTGGATATTTCTTATCAAATTCTTTCCATTCCACTGAATCAGCCGGATGCCGCGCTATCCCATCGTCAACGCGCTTATCACTATGCCATCTCATCTCTGTGGCTGTCTTCCTTGACATATACAATCTGCGTAACCTCGGTATCAATGGGAAGTAACGGAGCACCTTATGCGGGATCTTCTTTCGCTTGCCATCATTGGTCTTGTACCTAGGCTCTTCACATTCTGGACATTTTTCCAATTGAGCATTCTCCTTCCAATACAACACACAATTGTGTTTGCAGGCATCTATGTTCTTGTATCCCATGCCCAAGTCACGCAATAATTTCTTCGCCTCGTAAATTGATGCCGGCACCACATGACCTTCGGGTAAGAAGTCCTTAAAAATCTGCAGGACCTTGTCGAACGACTTATTGCTACACCCACTTTCTACCTTCACGTGCAGTATCTTGATGATAAACGATAACAGAGTATCGGAGCTTTTGCATCCTGGGTAAAGGCCTCGCTGAGAAGCATTCAACAAATTTTCAAAATCATCCCTCTCTTGAGTATCTTCCTCCAAGTAAGTTCCCCTACGATGATCATCTATCAACTCATTGTACTCATCTTGATTATCTTCTGATTCATCATCGCTCTCATCCGAATCATCGGGTTGAACTATGGGTTCCCCGTGATATATCCACTGTAGATAATGGACCATCATTCCTTTAATGTGCAGATGACTTCTCACGGTTACATAGTCATGCTTCCGATGGTTACAACAATCGTTACACGGGCAGTTAATCAACACTGCCCCGCCCGAATTCGCCTTTGCAAAATCAATAAATGAGTTTACCCCAGCTATGTACTCCGCACTAAATCGGTTCCGATAATGTAATATCCAACTCCTGTCCATATCTGACCAAATCACAAGTAATTAGCAATTAGCAATTATATAATGTCCACTATTTTGTTCTCTTTCAATACAAGGTCCATGACAGCCCTTTTTGGAAAGAATCAATAAATAAATAAAGAAAATAAAGAAATGAATTGGATACCTAAGGGCTCAGGAAAATTAGAAGAGGATGGTCTCAATAAGCAGAGAAGTCTGCTAGCAAGAGGGTTATGAAAGGTCAATATCTTGTACATGTATGCCAAATGTATGGAATCCCATGCTAAATATATAAATCAAATTAGTTTTTTACTTAAAACACTACTACAATTTATTTAATCATCCAATTAAACCTAAACTAAGACATGATAGAACCACTTGTGGAACTCAACATTCCTCAGAACAAGTCAAAAACATTAAGCAGATCATTTTCCTTTGTCATCATGTGACCGGGATCTAACCAATGACGTTACACGTAGGGCCAGGATAATATTGGAGGCTATATTTCCAAGTAGTGCTCCTGGAGAACGATGTGTTACTGGAACTTTGCAGAGTGCAAGCTTGATGGACAACATTTGGGCAGAACAGAGAAGGTTGGAGGCCTTGAAGTTATACTATAGGGTTTTGGAAGCAATGTGTAAGGCAGAGCATCGGATATTGCATGGTGGTAACTTGACTTCATTACTAAACAACGAGAGGTTTCACAGGTGCATGCTAGCTTGTTCAGCAGAACTAGTTTTGGCTACGCACAAGACAGTTACCATGTTGTTTCCTGCTGTTTTGGAGAGAACTGGCATTACTGCCTTTGATTTGAGCAAAGTGATAGAGAGTTTTGTCAGGCATGAAGAAACCCTTCCAAGAGAGTTGAAACAACATCTAAATTCCTTGGAAGAGCGGCTGTTAGAGAGTATGGCATGGGAAAAGGGCTCCTCCTTGTACAATTCATTGATCATAGCGAGGCCAGCCCTTTCTGCTGAAATAAACAGACTTGGTTTATTAGCTGAACCCATGCCGTCATTGGATGCAATTGCAATGCACCATAACATCTCAACTGCAGGCTTGCCACCTCTGCCTCTGCCAAAGCATGAGATTTCACCAGGTATCTGTGTCATCTCATCTGAAGATCTTAAGTAGTTAAAGTGTATGTTGTTAATTTTGTTTTTTTTTTTTTTAATGTTTTTTCTGTATGCCTTTAGGAGTGTGCTGCTTCCACATTTAGATTTTTTAAAAATATTAATTAAATTTGTATATGTTCTTGGGTACTTTTCCTATATGATGTTGGCAATTTCACCTGGAGAGGAATCTGATTTCTTGACCCTTAAAGTTATGTTTTTTGTAAAAATTTGTCTGACATTTACGAGTTTGGAAATTGTTTTTTACTGACATATAATGCGTTGCTTTCACATTCATGAGTTGATTGTGCAGATCGGAATGGAGATGTTAGGTCCCCAAAGAGAGTATGTAGCGAGTATAGGAATGTATTAGTCGAGCGTAATTCTTTCACATCACCTGTAAAGGATCGTCTACTGGGCCTTAGCAATCTCAAATCAAAGTTACCACCTATCCAGTCAGCTTTTGCCAGGTAAGGACCTTTTGAAATAATTTTGAGCAACATGCAATCGGATGGTGCATGATTTGTTTCAGTCTGAGGTTTTTGGCAATGAATACTTGCAGCCCAGCTCGGCCAAACCCTGCAGGAGGAGGAGAAACATGTGCTGAGGCAGGAATTCACGTATTCTTTACTAAGGTAGAGACGGACAAAATAATCTTTTGAATGCTCTATTTATTTATCACTGATATATTTAGTGGGCATTGTAGCAACATCAATGCTGATTCAACATGCCCAGATTATGGATATTGCACTGGATTGTTCTCCTTTCATTAGAATATTCTCTTGCGGTCCTCTTTCTAGTTGCAACAAATCCTTAGCCTGCAGACTGCTCTTTTCTTCAACCGACATATTGACCAACTTATCCTCTGCAGCTTCTATGGGGTTGCCAAGGTATGATTGGCATTGTGGGATTTTGTGGTTTACTCTTTAGTCTTTAATCATCCAATCTGATTGTTCTGACTTTGATCCATTGCTTGCAGATTTCTCAATTAAGCCTAACATTTAAGGAAATCATATACAACTATAGGAAACAACCCTTGTGCAAACCTCAAGTTTTCCGTAGTGTCTTCGTTGATTGGCCCACGACAAGCTGCAATGGGGTAAATGGGGTAGACCTCTCTTTACTTTTAAGGGTGCATTTGTTCTACGAAAGGATTCTGTGATAGAGAGGATTTTTTTTTTTTGCAGCCCACTGTTTTCCGCTGCTTAATGTGACACATTTTCCTCGCAGAAAAGGAAAATGATCTGATGTTCCTCAATATATTTCCAAAAAGAAAAAAGAAAAAAAAAATCATAACATTTATCCAACTCTGGTCTGTTTGGTTTTTCACAGCCTATTACATGCACACAGATGCTAACAATTTAAGCAGTAACCTGTGTTTGTGCTTAACCTGACCCATTAATTTAAGTAGTTGCATCCCTGGACATCTGGAGAGTGTTCTCCTTTCCCGTTTTCCTTCCCTCTTTTATGTCCAGAGAGAGCTCTGTCTTCCCTCTTGTTTAGGTTAAGCCTTCTACAAAAATCAGGGTCCGTTTCAACTCTACTGGCTATTAGGAACTCCCTTGAGTCCCTAGGCTTTTGGAACTCCGTTTATATATATATATTCCAGGCTTTTGGAACTCCGTTTATATATATATATTCCAGGCTTTTGGAGCCTGGAATCAATGTTTCTGAAAAAAAAAGGGGAAAAACGATAACTCTGCACTACAGTACGGAGAAAAACAACAATCAATGGAAGAAGAAGATTTAGAAAAATAGAGAGCACTTGCAGCAGATTTAGAAAAAAAAATGGGGAAAAACAATGGAAGAAGAAGAAGAAACTGTGTACCTGGCACCGGAGAAAGCGTGGGTAGGGCCTGGGCTCCGACTGGGCGTGGCACCGGCGACTGGTGAGTGGCGACTGGTGGTGACTGGTGAGAGAATCAGAGCAGATCGAGAGAGAGAGAGAGAGATAATGTGCAGATCGAGAGAGCGAGAGCGATAGAGAGAGAGAGAGAGATAATGTGCAGATCGAGAGAGCGAGAGCGATAGAGAGAGAGAGACAGAGCAGAGCGAGAGAGAGAGAGAGAGCGAGAGAGAGACAGAGCAGAGAGCGAGCGAGAACGAGAGTGAGAGAGAGATCGAGTGAGGGAGCGAGAGTGGGCGAGTGAGATTTGGGCGTCCGGGGGCTGCTGCAGTGGTCGTGCGCCTGGGACTGGCAGAGGTCTGGAGAGGGAGGGAGATTTGGGCGATTCACGCGGAGTGAGGGAAAAGAGGGATTGCAGAGGTCTGGAGAGGGAGGGAGATTTGGGCGATGGCGATTCACGCGAGCGAGGGAGACAAAGATCGACCGAGGGCGGGAGAGGGGGTTTTGGCGCAGCGGGAGTGAGAGAAAAGACAGAAAAGAGTGAAAAGAGAGTGAGGGAAAAGAGAGGAAAAGAGGGTTTTGGCGCGGGAGAGGGGAAAAAAACATTTTACCGACGTTAAAATTTCGTCTCCAAAATTATAGAAAAACGTCGGTAAATTCTGAATTAATGATTCAGTCTCTTTGCCGACGTTTCAAAATCGTCGGTCAAAGAAATAAAACGTCGGTAGAGTTAAATTTTACCGACATTTTTTAAAACGTCGGCAACATGTGTAAACATTTTTTTCCTTTTATACGAAAATAGTTCTTATTTTACCGACGAAAATAAAACGTCGGCATATATCAATTTTACCGATGTTTTCACATAAAACGTCGGCGAAAATCATTTTTACCGACGTATTTAAAACGTCGGCCAAAGTAAAAAAAACTTTTTTCCGTTTTCTGTGCTCATTTTACCGACGAAAATAAAACGTCGGCGAATATCAATTTTACCGACGTTTTCCGATAAAACGTCGGCGAATATGATTTTTACCGACGTTTTTAAGACGTCGGTAAAAGTTTAAAATTTTTTTTTCCTTTTGACGTGCTTAACTTACCGACGAAAATAAAACGTCGGCGAACATTAATTTTACCGACGTTTTACCATAAAACGTCGGTAAAAATCACATTTTGCCGACGAATTTTTTAAACGTCGGCTAAAATCCATTATTTACCGACGAATTTAGAAAACGTCACTAAAAATATACTTTTACCGACGAATTTTATAAAACGTCGCTAAAAAACGTCGCTAAAAGTGCAACTTCTTGTAGTGACGTGGCAGGCTAGAAGCTTCTAGTAACACAAAGAGCAAATCTTTCTCCACAACCACAAAGAATCAAGGTGAAGAATAGAAAGAAACTACAAAACCTCCATTTCAGAAAACCTTAAAAGAAGAACAAAAAACCAGAAAATGAACAAACCCATGTAATAAAAACACTTCAAATTCGTACCTGAGATCTGAAGGGTATAACCACAAAGAATCAAGATGAAGAATAGAAAGAAACTACAAAACCTCCATTTCAGAAAACCATAAAAGAAGAACAAAAAACCAGAAAATGAACAAACCCATGTAATAAAAACACCCTAAATTCGTACCTGAGATCCGGAGGGCACAACCACAAAGAATCAAGATGAAGAATAGAAAGAAACTACAAAACCTCCATTTCAGAAAACCATAAAAGAAGAACCAAAAAAAACAAAAAAACAAAAAAAAAAAAATGAACAAACTCATGTAATAAAAACACCCCAAATTCGTACCTGAGATCCGGAGGCAGAGAGAGAGTCGCCGGAGAGCGTCGTTCTCGCCGGAGAGAGTCGCCAGCAACCGAGCAACGAATTCACAAACCACTGAAACCAGCTACTTGGAGCGACGAAGGCAGCCTCAATTTTAAAATGGGTGAGACCGTGAGACTGAGAGAGTGAGAGGTAACAGAGAGACAGAGACAGAGAATAAGAAAAGGGTTTTGACTTTTGAGACTTGAGTTGTGGCTTGTGAGACCGAACCCCAAAAATGAAAAACTAGTTTTTTTTTTTTGGGTCTGAAAGCCTGAAAGCTTGGGTGGGTTGTAGCGCCCCCCCCCCCCCCCCCCCCCAAAAAAAAATCCACCCATGAACTTGCTATGTAGACTACTAGGCCATCGCAGGCAAGTGATCGCTGAAAGGCACAACAAATATTTTTATCATTGGTTCTTAGGGGTTCCTTTGCCCCAAGTGCTTCTCAAAAGGAGACTAAAACGAGGGTGGTTCTCTTTGCATTGAACAAAGCTAAGTATAGCTTGCTCAAGATTCAATTGTTTTTGGATGCTTCTTTTGACATTTTGATATATATATAATCTATTTAATTATTATTATATAATTGATTGTATTTTAGTCAAATACGCGATTAGTCTCAATAGAGACTACCTTGGGCTTAGGTTTGGTGAGTTAGGCTTGTTGGATATATAGGTGTCCTGACACATAGTTAACCCGGGCTCCGTTCTTCTCAAATTCAAACTCTTATCTATTTAAAACCCAAGCTCTATGCTCTTTAGAATTTAAGTTAGATTACAACTCTTATTCTTATTCTCTATACAATTATACTCTTTTATTTTCACACACAATTCTCTCTTTTAACTTTGGGATAGCATAATGGGTTTTGGCAATAATAATTTTAGACTGTTTCCCTCAACCGCGGACCTAAACAAGTAGTTAACCATAATTTGTAAATCTTTGATTTGCGTGTTAATACATGTAGAAACCCCTTTCTGGCCCTTTAATGTTTGATATCTCTATTGTTTGGATGAGACCGTGCATATTGACGATGTTCCTCAAATTAAGTAGACATGGCAGCCCCTTAACTTTCAGTTTGAAACCCTTTCTTTAATACCCTTGGACTCATGAAATCATGTATATCACTTTGAGGTGATCAGTGAGTGCCTTCTGTAACTCAATCCTTCCCAAGACTTGCAAAGGAAGAACTTGAATAGGTCCCGGACTTGGAACCATGAGGTGTGATTGGACTATGGAACCTCGGGTGGGCCCTGATGTCAGATCTAATCCGTGGATCCGAATGAGGACCCACGGGCGACCTTAAAGAGGCTGGACCCGTAGGCAGTGGACCTCATTTGGGCCATCATCTTGTGGACTGACCAGTAGGGGGAGCGTTTAGGGAAGGAAGATCCAGTTTTGGCACCAGTTGGTTGTGGGACCCACTGGATGATCCGATCCCAGATTCGGTCCGTTCATCGGGCCGGACATGGCGGGACGACATTAGGAAGGTGAACTCGTTTGAGGTGGGCCACGTTTAGTCCACCATCTAGTAACCCAAAGCGGCTGGCGGTATTGAGAAAGAAAAGAGGGATTTCCCCCTTTTTTTTTGTGGGGCTCAGGTGGGCCACCGATTTCAGATCAAGTCCCTACATGTTGAAGAGGGGGCCTGGGCGACCATGTGGATGGGGACTCATCGTGGGCTCTTAATAATCAGTGGGCTATTATCATTGATTTGATTCAGCCCGCAGAGCAGAAATAGTACCGAAGTGCACAGTTGCTGTGGCGCTAGACTCCATGACAGAACTAGGTTCTGTGTGAGGAAGAGCAGGGTGATGACGTGTGGTGATGACGTGTGGATAAGTGAGAAGAGAGAAAAAATATCCTGTTTGGACCAATCAGTAGATACCACCTGCGTGAAAGATGTCACATCACATCTCCCCCATGAAAAGAAAAGAAAAATCCTGGGAGATCCGTTTCCGAGAAGAGAGAATGGTGATGACATGGGGGTGAGAAAGAGGAGGATGGTGATGACATGGGGTGAGAAAGAGAGGATGGTGATGGTGTTGACGTGGGGAGAGCGGAGTTCCGATTGTGAGAGAACCTAGAGTAGGTCACTATGTTACTACTTTAACCCCTTGAGTTTCTAAAAATTATAAGAAAGCCTTGGTTATTTTAATTAACTCAAATTAGACCTTTGACTTACTTTGAATGTGGAAAATTTTTTGGGATGGGGTCCTTAAGTTTTCTAAAAATTATAAATGAAGGTTATTTATCTTTGTCATTTGTAAATTAAATATATATTAAATGATATCTTTGGCTTTCAATGTGTTAACTTTGTATTTTTGAACTCTATTAATTTGATCACTGGACCGAGTAAATACTGTCCGGGCACACGGTATATTACTAACGTAGGGTTTAGTACCTCGTATGACTTCGAGGAAATCTTAATGGGTTCGGGCTCAACCCATCTTTATTGGAAAACTCTTGATTGGATCTATGCACCATTTATTGAGAAGGGGTGAGTTGATCTTTTATCTATTAGAGTTTTATGTGGTTGTTGGGTGCGAGTCCTTATGTTTGACATGAAGATTGGCTTGTGAATTATCTTGGGTTTGCATGTATGATTGAGATTGATGTTGATTTATTAGCTTCATATCCTACATGGATTGGATATAGACCGTGATGTGGCGTGGCAATCGATTGATATAGTGTAGAGGTTTAATCGAATGATTTAATTAGTATTCAATTGTGGATTTTTGTGTAGCCGGCCATTCACTTTGACCTAGGTTTCCGTGTCAGAGCTTTACAAATCACTAGATTTATTTTATTATGATAATTAGCAAGGATGGGCCCCTAGGGATTAGTTCTCGGCTATCTAAAATCGAGTGTCCCTCGGCCTCAGGGTCAAAGGCTCTTGGGTTGAGCTGGAGATACCCTGGGTTATCAAATAATAATAATAATAATAATAATAATAATTAGCAAGGATGGGGAGATTGATAAAAATATCGAACATAGGAAAAAAGTGAAATGGTTGAAGTGAAGACTTGCTTCTGGAGTGCTTTGCGATTGACAAATGGTAATGAGATTGAAGGAAAAAATTTACGGGATAGTAATTAGACCAGCTATGACCTATAGAGCAAAATGTTGGCCAGTAAAAAAGAAAAATATGCACAAAATGGAGTTAGTAAAGATGAGAATGTTGAGGTGGATGTGCGGTAAAACTTGAAATGATACAATTAGAAATGAGCGATTTAGATAGTATTTTGGGGTAGCATCAATAGGGGATAAAATTAGAGAAACGCTGGAGTTGTGACAAGTATTGCATCCCAATAGGCAATGACGTAAGACTAGTACAATCCATAATGGAGAAATACTTTAGTGAATTGAGGTTTCCCAGCCACTCTGGCAATTCCATTAGTCTCGGACATGCTCTAATATTTAGGTCTTCCATTTTGTAGGGCATCAGGCAAGGATGTTAACTTATCCAAGCACAAAATGCACAAGTGTTGAAGGTTGGGGAGTTGCATACCCTGCGGCAATGAAGCGAGCTGTGGACAAAAACCTATATCCAGTCTTTGAAGGACTGTGACATGCTGCATTTCACCTAGAAATTAAAGTCCCTAAAATTTCACATTGATGAATTTGTAGACGTCGAAGAGAGGTCAGGCCCCCTAACTCAAGGATGTTAGACCATTACAGCATTTAATAAACAAAGATGATATAGAGCGATGAGGTTTTTGAGGTCCTTTGAAAGATATCTGAGCTCTGGGCACTTGGATATTGACAGATCTGAGAGAAGTGAAAGGTTTTGTAGCAACCCGTCCTCAATGGACTCTAGCTTTGCAAAATCATTAATGGAGAGGGACATGAGCGAAGTAAAATTTGCCAAGCATCTTAATAATGTCTCGTTACTCTCTATGAGCAGGAGACTTTCAATAGATGGAAGGCGTGGTAGGTTTGCTAGCTTTGGGCATCTCCCGACTGTTAAGCTAACAAGGTGAGGAATTATTTCTCTTTCACTGCCCACCAAAAGTTCCTCCAAATTAGGCATATCCGTGATGGTGAGTTCTTTCAACCACTTGTGAGTTGTGACATTCTTTCGCACTATCGATACATTTAACATCATCCATTCCACAAATTGAGAGGACCTTGAGGAAAGGCAGTTGGCCAAATGAGGGAAGAGATTCACATCTTCCGCTTAGGCTAGGCCACACACACACACACATATATATATATATATATATATATATATATATATATATATATGAGGGAGGCTCTCCTCCACTGCAGTGGAGGAGAGCCTCAGCTGGGCATGTGGGCTTGGCTCGTGTTGGCTGAAAAGAAAGAAAACAGTGGGGGTCAAATTTCGCTGGAGCGAAACCGCCCAAATGCATTTCCCTACATTTTGTTTCCCCAATCTCCCCTGCGATTTTTCTCTCTCCCATCTCCCATCTCCAAAATCACTTCCCTACGATCTCTCTCTCCCATCTCCCCCGCCTGCAACGTCTCTCTCGCTGCTGCCTGCGATCTCTCCAGCTACCCCGCTTCTCTTCCCTGCGATCTCTCTCTCTCCCATCTCGCCCGCCTGCGATCTCTCCCATCTCTCCCATCTCGCCCAATTGTAGGGTTTTGTCTTTTAAAATCTTCTTTTTGTTTCCATGGTCTGTGATGTTAGATCTTTGATCTTGGGTTAGGGATCCATGAAGAAATTCAATGTGAGAGGACAATCTATGTTTGACGTTTCAGAAAATCTTAAGATGCTTCTACAAAATAATTTATAAGTGTTTTCTGTGGAGACTCATAATGAGAAGAAAACCAGTCAGATGGGATTGTTTGCAACCTTTTCTTTTCCATAGGACACGCCCAAATTTTTGTTTCGACAAAACGAGAGGAAAGGGAGAGACGATGGAGAAGAAGGTAGTAAACAAGGATGGAGAAGAAGAATGTGGTCTCATCTACTCCAGGCACTAGCAGGTACTCTCTCTCCCTCAAAAACAATTATCTATGTAGCATCCCCACCCTTCTATTAGAGTTTTCTCTTTCAGATTAGGTTCTCTCTAAGCCATGGATTTAGAACCCATTTCTTTTCCTTTCTGTGATGCTCTCTTTCTCTTATTAGGTTTTTTCTTTCTCTGTCTATGCCATGGTTCCAGGGGGAAGATTAAGAATTTTTTTATGGTTTTTGAAGATTTGGGTTTATGATTCTAAAATAAATTTTTTTAGGTTTTATGGTTTAGAAATTAAAATTTTAAGATGTTTAGGAGTTGAAATTGGGGTTTTTAGTTTTATTTATTGATTTCAAAATGGGGGTTCTCTGATTTCATTGAACTTCCCACATGTATGTTTCATCTCAACATTTAGTGTGTTCATCTCATTTTAGGCTGAGACTTGAGGTTGAGTTTTTTTTTTCTAATCCATTACAATTGCAATTTTTTGATATGTGATGTGGGTTTCATGTTATGAGAATAAATTTTTATTTTCTAATTCTATTTATGACTTTTTTTTCTATGTTTATGTATAGCAAAAAAGTGGTCATCACCTCTGAGAGCTTGAACAAGAACTCTACTCTTATAGGCCTGAAGGATTTGAAGGATGGCGTGGAGGATTTGGATCAGATGGAGTTTTGTGAGAGACTGAGTCCAACTTGGAAGAGGCTGGGATCATGATTTAATGGATTTTATGTTTCTTTATATCTTTTTCCTTGTGATTTAGTTTTTTATGGAATTTTTTGTTTATGTTGTCTTGGACTGCAGAACCGAGTTGGTATTTTATTTTTTAGATCTAGGTCAATACTTATTCGTTCTAGGCAGATTTTCCATTTATCTATCATTAATCTTTGTATTTTCAATATCATTATGAGATTGTTCATCTAAATTTTTTTTCCTTTTTTTCAAAATTTTCTTCCAAATGCCAGTATTTGTTTCATTTTTCCTTTTTATATATGGTTTTTTTTTTCATTTTGCCTTTTCCATTCTTGCATTAAAATACAACATGACCCCAAAAGTGGGGGATTACAGCTGCTGAAAAATTGGAATTAAGGAAATGTATTAGTAGTTTGCTCCTGCAACTTACAAATGCTAAGCTTGTAGGCCCTCTCATAGAGGATTAAGATTTTAGAGCACTGTTATATATATACTTTGTCATTTCATTCTGTAAATCTAATTAGAAGTGTAGATCATGATGGTTGAACCACCTAGGGTAGATGACCATGATCATTTTTTGGGGTATTCCTTATTCTCAATGGGACTAGTTATTTGGTCAAAATTCACCAATGGTCCACTTGAATGGAATTATGGATGATTAAATGAGGTTAATTACTTACATGTTGTAATACCCAGGACGAGTCTGGGCACAATCACACAAGCCCGGCCCATGTTGTATTGAATGTGGGCAATGCTTCTAATACAAAAGGGAAATTAGTGGGCCTAGAACACCCAAATCAACCCTTCTCTTTTCATTTATCACACAAGATAATCTGGTTCTGCCTATGAGATGGGAGAAGACCTAACTCTATTGCACATGTACTTGATCTGGGCTTCAATAGTAAATCCATTAATTAAAGGCTCTCTGTTAGAATCCGACTCTTCCGGGTCAGACAAGGCCCATGTACCACCCTGCTCAAGACTAATCTATTGGGATTTGAATCCCAAAACGTTAATATTCTATTTCAACATAATTATCATGACTAGCTGTGTTATAATCACCCCAGGACTGGATCTGGGTGTTCTCCGGACTCGGATCCAATTCCAGCATTTTGGATACTTTTCGGAATCACCATCAGGCCATGTTCTAGCCCTATTCAAACTTATGATTTAGCGGAATTTTTTTTTTTTTTTTTTTATAGAAGATTTTGCGCCATTTCTAGGCTTATTTAGATGTTTAGATCTATGCGATTCTAAAATCAATCAAAGTTATTTTTCCCACAAAAGTTGTTAGGCCCATTTTTGTGCATTTGTTGTATGTAAGTTGCATGGGCCAATTGGTATTGCTTCATGACCCAGAAAGGCTCATAAACCCATAACCACAGCAAGCATACACAGGCCCATAAATTTGTATATATATATATATCGACTGATATGTGGCCTGAATGTGCATCAGATCTGTATTTTACCTTCTGACGATTTAGATTCATTATTCGACTATGTTCAGTTGAGCTTGCCTAGGATAATAAATGGATCTGCATAATTGTTTTCTGGAGTGACCCGATTAATTAAAAAATCGGATTGGTAGATTCACTTCAGTTTTTGACCTGTTAAGTTTCATTTCTGAATTTTCACACTATGGATTGCTTGTGTTTTAAGCCCATGACCTGTTCATGTTTGCTGAAGTATATATGGGGCCGTTGGAATGTTCCATCAATGGCCTATGCTGCTATGCATCAAGGCTCATGTTCATGTTTGGTTGGCACTTTGACTTGGCAGTTCAGAACCATACCCTGTGTTTTTAATCAGGCCTTTTAATATGGGCTGACTTTGCCCAGTCCAGACATAATTCTCAGGCCATAAACCATGTATATAATGGGAAGTTTTCAGGGAGCTTGTATGCAGAGTCTAGTTCTGGTAATAAAAACATGAACTAGTGTGGCATTCAAGCTTCTTTTAAATTTTAAAGAAGTGATGAGATCGGGTTTTAATTTTCGAGCAGGGAATTGGCAATGGCAGCTCAAATCTCATCTGCAAGGTGAGGGTTTTTTGGTTAATCATCTTATGAATCTTTTTCGCACAATGTGAAGAACTCGTTGTCTTCGAATGTTAACAGCGGGAAGTAAGACAGATGAGTAATTGGCCAAGCCTAGTGGCATTTAACTTCATGAATTAACTTGAGACTTACTGACCCAAAACTACATTATTTGGTGACAAGCCCACATGAAATATATATAGTAGGATTAATTGTATTAATATTGCATCTAAATGGGTAGAACCTGTATCTAATTCATTCGAGATCTAGCTAATTGATTGCACTGAAATCAAGAGAATAAATTACGCCCCCCCCCGCCCCCCAACCAAAAAAAAAAAAAAAAATTGGTACAAAATTAGTCAATCTTACTGAATATATGACACGACCCGAGCCCGATATTAGAACGAATTCGAGTTAATCCCGAGTCATGTTGCATACTTACTCCCGTGAATCTCAACACATTAAAATTCACAAAGGATAACAATATACATTATGCGAAAATATTCACAAATATACATTTACACTATATACAAAATCCATCACTTGCATATTTAAATACAATGCAAGGATCCAAAAGTGTGAAACGTTTTAAACCCATCTCAACTCAAAGTTTCATTTCAATATCATCAACTGATATTGCTTTATTTCCATTCCACTAGTCCTCCTAGAGGAACCGTGCCAGACGTTTCCGGTGGCGCTGTGGTATCAGAAGGACCGGCATGAGCAGCTGTGCTTTTAATGTCATCAATAACACTATGAATTTTCACAATTCAGCAATGTATAAACAACTACATGATTCACATGCTAATGATACATTTAATTCATTTCATTTCGTGATCGATTGGTTCCATTCCAATTACAACTCATAATCAATAAAAGTCTTTGTATTTGGCAAACTACAATAGCATTTCAATTTCAATTCAAATTCCATCTCCCTCAAAGGAGAGGAATCTCTCTTCTCCCTCAAAGGAGAGAAGTCTCTCTTCCATATGGAAGGATTCAGTTAGTGTGGGACTTATCAAAGTCCGGGCCAAGGACAACTGATATCACCACGGAGCTCCGGAACACTCCCAAATAATCTGCTGCAGCAGTAGCAGCTCTAATGAGCTTAAAGAAATCACCATGTAGTGTCAAACTCATTACAATTTAACAGATTCACTTCAACATACAAACTCAAGTAAATAATACAATTCATTCAGGTGTAATACTCAGTTCTTTAATGTACGTGTTATGCTCGATGAACATTACAAGGTATATGTATTTTGTACATTAAGTCTCTTTAATTAACACCCATAGAGGTAACATAGTATTAACAATAGCCTTGATCTAATCAATAGGCTCCTTTCCTTAAAACTCAGATATTAATTCTGAAACTCTATTAATTTCGGTTAACCAAGCAATGTCTTATCCACTAGCTTTAGAAGCTAATTTTTATTATCAAATTACAACTATTCGGCTTGAGTTAACCTTTTGGTTAACACTCAATTCATCTTGGATCTAAATCCAAGAATATTATTTCATGAAAAGGGTAATTAACTTACTACTCCGTAATTAGTCTTCAAACTAATTATGGACCACTTATGTTCCTAAAACCATTAATTGGTTCAAATAGAACAAATTTTAGTTAGGACCTGTTATACTTGTCCCCATATCCACTTCATCTCCCAATCTATGCTCACTAAGAGGTGTATACCATTGGTTTCTACGTTTCAAGAGCTTTCCAACGATATATGGAACTCAAAAATCGGACATACGGGTCAAAAGTTATGGCCATTCCAAAGTTGGCATTGTTGACCCAATGGGCCGACCCACTCGAGCGGGCCCACTCCGACTGGCCCAATTCTGGCCAAAATTTCAGCAAACATAATCTGTTACTTCACTGTGTTTCCACCCCCTTCTTTCCAATCCTTCCTACTTCAATATATAATTCACTTATTCAAAGATAAAACAGTATATAGAATAGAATAAAGTCATTCTTCCTTGTACATAGGCTTTAAGCAACATTGACTAAACTCAACAGTCACTTATTCAAAGATAAAACAGTGTATAGAATAGAATAAAGCCATCTGTATCATAGGCTTTAAGCAACAGTGACTAAACTCAGGGATTTTCTTGTGAATGGGGTTTGATTTCAACAGGAGAGGGCTCTTATTGTTCAGATCTTCATCTATGAATTCATGTTCGACCCCCTTTTCTAACAGGGCTATTCTTGCTCTGTTGGAAAAAAACAGGGCTAGCATTTGTACCCAGCACAACTACCTCATCAGCCATCAGAATCCACAAATAGGAATACAAAGGTTGAAATTGGGTATCCTATCCTGCAATCATTCTTTGGAACTTCCTGTTCCTCTCTTCACCCACTACATATACACAAGGGATCACTTCCATTCCCACATGTAATCACTAAAACCATCCAACTTGAAGCCATCTAAACAGTTCAACCAAATCAATCAACATCTATTTCTAACAAACAAATTACTTAAACTCTCAAACAATTAACACATCATCATACACAAGTGTTTATACTTGCCTTTTACTGTGATTTAACACAAAAATCCTTTTGTTCCAACCTTTCTTTGAGTCAAACTCACCAACTTCAAAGAAATCAACAACCCACTTGATGAAGAGGCGATGGAGAAGATGATGACCCCTTTCCTTATCAACTTCACTTGAAAAGTCCTTGAGTCCACACCTTGAAAGCCAAGAACGAAGAAGAAACCAACTACTGTATTTTTCTCTGTTTACAAGTTGTGGAGATGAATACACTTCACCACATGCAACTACATGCAACTTAAGTTATGGACACCTATCCCATGTATTTTGCATATGAAGCCTTTACATTAAAGTTAATTCTACTTTAAGTCAATTCAATATTCTTTTGCCCCATATTAGGTCAAATGACAACGCGTGTATTATGAAAGTTACTGTACTCATCGAAATACACACGATGGTATCAAATTTCACCTCATTCGACGAAATACTTACACATTCATATTTACGAAAAACTCCTTCCTATCCTCACTTTGAGTGTAATTTCAACACAATTAACCCAATCTCTTCTAAATTCAGTCATTATGTACAAGTCCCTCAAATGAAACTAATTCGATTCATGTTAGTCCTTAATCACGCTTAAGCTGACTAATCACATCTAAACCATATTAATCTCGATTAATTAACGTTAATCTTGATTAACTCGGGTTAGAGTGTAACAATATACAAGCCCAAAACTCAACATTCAAGTTCTACAGATAAACTTTCCATTGAGTCCCAGCATAGAGCAATTAACTTAAGTGGGCGCCTGTTTAAATATGAATTCAAGAAGATTAATGGATCAATCCAACATTTTACTTAATTTTAAATTTAAAACCTGATTGACATTTAGAAAAATCTATATATATATATATATATATATATATATATATATAGAGAGAGAGAGAGAGAGAGAGAGAGTGTGTGTAGCAGTTCCATTAGAAGAACAAAGCAACAGTAATTGGCCTGTCAAGCGCAAGTGCCCAACAAGACCAATCACAAACTTGAGGGCCACATCATGCTAATAGTAGTCAAAAACATCAAATATATATATTTCATTAAAAACTGGTAAATCACAGCTGACAGTCTTTTTTCATTCAAAACAAGTAATCACACCACCCAACCTACTGCTGCAAGATGCAGATACAATCCTATAAAAAGCAATTACCCACCCACAAAATGCTCATATATAATTGAGCTACATGATAACCAAGATCACCAATTGAGACTTCTTTTCTTCTCAATCAGCCTCCTCTCTTTTCAATCAATGTGCAGTAGTTGCAGGAGTTGGAAAGCTATGCAAGACTACTGTCTCAACTGTCAGCCCTGGGCCAAACCCAAACAACACTCCCCACTCCAGCCCCTCTCCAGTGGTCTCCTTATTCTCCTCCAAGGACTTCCTCCTCATCTCATCCAGAATGAACAACACACAAGCACTAGACATGTTCCCAAACTCACTCAACACATGCCTTGTTGCCCTTAGCTTCTCTGTCTTCAACTGCAGCTTCTCCTCCACCTGGTCTAGGATCGCAGGCCCGCCAGGGTGCGCAATCCAGAACAATGAGTTCCAATCCTTGATCCCCAGCGGCTCAAACGCCTCCACAAGGCTCTTCTCGATGTTCTTCGATATTAGCCCTGGTACATCCTTGAGCAAGTGGAAGGTAAGCCCCACCTCCCGGAGATGCCCGTCTATTGCACCATCTGAGTCAGGCAGTATAGTCTGTCCAGCTGACACTAGCTGGAAGAGGGGACGCTCCACTGAATTCATAGAGAATACAGATTAGAAAATTAAGCTGTGGTTGTTAGTAATTTTGAAAGTACCCCAGGGGGGAGAGGGTAGTAGGCCTCGGGTGAGGTGATGGAGCCCACCCTCGAGTGAGGGAAATAGACCTCCGGAGAGGTGTCAAGGCCCTTTGCTGAGGAAAGGCGTCATGCCCAGGTTTCAAACTTTGGGCAGCCAAGTGAGAACTGCCGCCTTAAGTAGCCGTGCTCAAGTTGTATTTGTTAGTTATGTCTGGTACTACTCAGTAAAGATAAAAGATGAATCAGATGTAATTATTCTACCTTGATCAGGGTCGGCACCAATGATCACTGCAGCAGCGCCATCACCAAAGAGCGCCTGACCGACTAGGCTGTCCAGGTGACTGTCCGAAGGCCCACGGAAGGTGACGGCGGTTATTTCCGAGCAGACAACAAGGACCCGTGCGCCAGCATTGTTCTCAGCAAGGTCCTTGGCAACTCGGAGGACTGTGCCGCCGGCGAAGCAGCCTTGTTGGTACATCATGAGGCGCTTGACTGAGGGACGGAGGCCGAGGAGCTTGGTGAGCTGGTAGTCGGCGCCGGGCATGTCGACGCCACTGGTGGTGCAGAAGACAAGGTGGGTGATCTTGGATTTGGATTGGCCCCACTCCTTGATGGCCTTGGAGGCTGCTTCTTTGCCGAGCTTGGGAACCTCGACGACGACCATGTCTTGCCTGGCGTCGAGAGAGGGAGCCATGTAGGCGCAAATGTTGGGGTTCTCCTTGAGAAAGTCCTCTGTGAGCTGCATGTAACGTTTTCGGATCATTGATTTATCGCCTGCAGCAATCATTTGTAGATAAAATTCATCAATAATCAGTGCGTAGATATCATTGAGAGAGTTAATACAAGCAGGGGGCAAAATAGATACAGACTCAATACAAATCAACTAAGAGTTCTTAGACCTTGTATTTCTAAAAGTGATTTAAAATGTAAGAAAGGAATTCTGCCGAGTCAGGGTAGGGTCCTCCTTGGGCCTATGATTTAAAATTTGGGCCGGGACTGGAAATTGCTTAGCATTGTTCTTATCAAATTTCATGGGTTTAGTCTTTTTCTGATCTTTTTCTAGGATGGGCATCTAGTTGTTTGACATGATCAAGTAGTGAAAAAATATAAAACTTTCAGAATGCGTGGAAACAAAAAGAAAAGGATTCTAAAAACTATTATGAATTCATTCTTAAGTTTACTATTTGAGTATTGAGTTTACTATTTTTGTTAATTCCACATACTGCCATTCAGGAAGACTGAACAAGTACTTTTTTCCCTAAAATCTTACATTTTTAGATTGTCTTTGTAACTTAAAATAATAAAAGTGTGATTTTATTAACATAAACAATAGGATATGTATCTCAATTGTACAATAATAATAATATCATTGTCATTTTATGAATTTATATATATATATATATTATCATTTATTATATTATTTTGTACAAAATGTCATTTTCTTATTTTAATATAATTTATACAAAATATCATTTTTCATTTAAATATATTTTGTACAAAATGTATAGGGAAATGTTCAAGTGCATCCATCCCTCACCATAGGGTGAGGGATGCTTCCCTTTTTTACACATGAATCCTCTTTTTGTACTTTACCTCATGTACTTGAAATGCCCCTTTTGTACTTGAAAATTTTCATTTATGGAAGCATCCCTCATCCTATGGTGAGGGATGGATGCACTTGAAACTTCCCCAAATGTATAATGTTTTTTTTATTTTTTTATTATAAATCTTTAAGAATCTATAGGTGTATTATTGAATCTTCCTAACTCTTCTCTTTAGATATTCGTGAAAATCAACTAAAACAAACGAAGATTCCTCGTGGTCAGGTGTCGGCTAGCCGAACTAGGATCTGGCGGCTAGCCGCCATCTGACCGACAGGCTGACCACTGGAAATCGAGGTCCAACGCAGCTCTCTGGAAAAGAAACCGAACTGACTTCGGTCGGCTTACGATTAGCCGAAAAGCAATCCGGCGGCTAGCCGTAAGCTGACCGTAGAGCTGACCGCTGGGACCTCGGTCTGAAACTTAGCTCTCGGGAAAAGAAGCCGAAATGTTCGGTTGGCCAGCGGTTAGCCGAAATGGAGAATGGCGGCTAGCCGCTCGCTAACCGTCAAGCTGACCGAGTAAAAATCAAGTAAAACAAACAAAGATTTCACTTTCAACTCGCCTAAACACGTCCACATCAACCTAATTATATCATGAATCGGCCAATTCACATGCTCGTACATGACAAATTAGTGTATAAGTGACTTTTAATAATGACAAATTCTGGTTGGCATATCAGTGGTTGAAATAAGAATCTACATGGCCAACAACCTACAAACATTCCAAAACAAATCTTAAATCCCTCAAATATACATGCCTCACTTAAACTTGGCAGAAAAAATTTCACTGCTGTGGGGCCCATCCGACCCCACCCAAAATGAAGGGGGAATTTTTATATTAGATCTATCAAAAGTTTCTCACAGTTGAACCCACGTCAGGGAAGGATATTTGGATGAGATGGGTTTACAAAAGTTTAATCTAGCTAAAAAATCAGCAATCTCTATCATCTCATTAAGGATACAAAAATTGGGTTCAACTGTTCATTTTTCTTGTTTTGCTCTCCATTCAATGATTCTAACTATTAAACAAAAAGTTAAGCCATCTGAAATCGTATAAACATGAGAACTTTCATCAACAAGTTAAAAGAGCAAGCTATAAGAACCATTGGCATCCCAACAAAATTGAAATAATTTCATTTTTAACTAAAAATGAAAATAATAGAAGGTTACTTATGCTTAGAGATTGAAATAACAATTTTAGCACCACATGGGTTGATCCTATCAACAACCCAATCCCCATACTCACTGATACTTTATAAATTGTCCATGATCTCCCTAACTTGACGCTAGTCTAAATTATATTTACCCCTAAATTCAATTTTGTTAAAGAATGTAACTTAAGAAATTTCAGACTTTAAAGCCTTTAAGTTGCTTTGGATGTGGTGATCTAGCCGATATAGTTTTACCAAAATCATATTTATAACGAGACATTTCCATCCCATGATTCCCCTATGCCTATATAATTTTTTTTTTCTTTTTTACTTATTCACTCAAACGGCGAGTGCAGTAAAAGTACGAATATTAGCCTAATATGCCGTACTAATTAACAATGGGAAGGACACACTAAAATTTCATATCCAATTATAGCAATTTGAGGACCATGAGCCTCAACCTTTCTCATCTTTAAAATTTAAAACAATGTAACTAATAAACTATAAAACATTCAACCGCACACTGTACATCCAGACTATCCTAGAGGTGGGGTGCCACCTCTGAATATGCATAACATGTGGTTCAAATGCACGCGGTACCCAAGTGGATATTTCCCTCAGTAAGCTCAAGATTTTTTTAACCCATTGGGTCCCCCTCGGGCGAAATAAGGGGGCCCTCAATGAAGCATCATATGCATAGGGATCGAACCCTGAACCGCTAGGTGAGAACCAACGTCTTTTACCACTATGATAAGAGGCCGTTATGAGCTAGCTACCACTAATGATTTATTTGGGGTAATGATACTCACACATTCGCTTGAACTTCTCCTTGAGCTCGGTCATGTGCTCGCTCTTGGTGATCCTGAAATAGTAGTCAGGGTAGTCGGCCTGGTACACCACATTCGATGGCGTGGCCGTGCCTATGGCTAGCACAGTGGCTGGGCCATGCGCGCGTTGTGTTCGACGAATTTCCTCAACCGAAGGTGACATTTTGATTCCTCTCCTGAAAACAAAGTCGAGAAAGTAGGTGTTGTGACAATATCCTATACCTCAATACTCTATAGTCTATAGTCTGTCTGGTGGGGATTAGCAGCTCCCAGAGCCTTGTTTTTATAAAAGGGGGTAGGTTAGATGGACGGGTAGATGGGCTGCCACGTGGGCCTAAGGAGGTAAGCAGGGAGACTGTGGTGGATGAGAGGCCGCGTTGTTACAGCTGAAAATTCAAGATACCTGTTACTTTCGATGGTCGTTTCTCTGTCAGTTAGGTTTGAACAACGGTGAGGTTTGGGTGACGTACGACGGGTTAGGTGAGGTTTGAAAAATCCATGCTCAGAATGAACATGCAGTATAGCTGGCTGAACCTGGATCCCCAGAGGTTGAATTGAAAGGAGTGCAACTCCACAGTGGGGCCTAGTCCTGGATGTTAAAACTTGCCCTTCAGATGTATGGGGTATCCTTAAAATTTTATGTCAATCGGAGTTTATCTATCTCACCATTTAATGAAAAATGTGATAATGAATACGCATGAGACTGTGCGCCCCGATAAATTTTTTATTATTATCAAAAGGTCCATCCAATGGTCGAGAAAACTCATATTGGCATACAATTTGAGGATATTCTATATGCCTAGAGGATGTTTATTTTTAACGTTTTAGATTTCAATAGATGGGCCTCACTGTAGAGTTTCACTCCTTTTTAAATTGAATTTTCTCTAGATAAGCCTTAGAGGATTAAGATTGAATATTGTCTGCTGGGTTGGTTTACTGGACACACAATTTTGTGTTTTTCAGTCTAGTAAAAATATTAAATTTATAAGAATTCTAAACAATGTCTTCCTATCAAATGTCTTAAAATTAAAGGCTTAAAGGTGAAAGCCCGTGAAATGCCCTCAAGAAAAGGTCTCTACTTTGGATAGGATATAATTACACTGTGATCACCTGGATAAATAAAATCAAGTCAACGACCATTCTACATCGCCACCATATATCCTACACTCCTCACCTCCGCGTTACTCGTTCATTAGCACTTATTTTGGATTACCACAAATTTAATACAATGTAGGCAAACAAGCCCAACGTTTGGTCGAGTAAAACTCAATTTGTATGATCAGATGTCATTGAAATCTGATTCTATTCCCACCTAATTAATTGAGCGTGCTTTAGAGATTTGGAGTCAATTTCATGACAGTTTTCGAGTTCCCAGTACCGTTCATTTGAAAGGAACTAAATTTCTAGGAATCCAAAGAAATATCCTATCAAAGTAGCTAAATGTTTTTTTCTTTTTTCTTTTTTGGTGAAATGTTCAGATGCTCAAGTACAAAGAAGGATTCAAAAATTCCACTATGCTGGATATTCTCTAGACAGAAATTTCTGGAATTTCAATTAATAAAGTTGCTAACAAGAATTTTGTGTGTTGTAGTTTTTTAATATGATTTAATGGCCTATCCCCTGACATTTGTAAATGCCATGATTCTTTATAAAAATTTCAAAATTTCATCCACCTAAAAAGTCTCAAATGATTAACCCTGAAATTCCAACCCCCTTACCTTTTAGTAAAATTCTTGGATGCGTAAATACAATGGATGATTTAGCTTAAATACAATGGATGATTTAGGAATTCAATTATGTTGGAGAATTTATAGATCCTCCATACAAGAATTCCTTGAACCAATAAAGAAACATGCCCTAAGTTTGAAACCCATCTCCTTAGCTGGTTTTTTCTTTCATCCATGAAACTGAGAGGAGGATAGGTTTATTTCATCTTGTGTTTTTGGACATAATGGATTATTATGCTGATGGTTTTGATTTCATTCAGCTTAATCATATACCTAAAACTCTTAAATGAAGTTGCTCATAAGGTATAAGCTAAGTTTGTGAGTCATGTCAGGAAGAAGTTGTGCGGTCTGTGATCTGGTTGGTCCGGTTATTCCCCATGCGTTGTTTCTACTTCAATGGGTTTTACTTTTCTTCCCCAAGAAAAAAGTGGAGATTGTGCTTGCCCAAGTTTAGACATGTAGGACCAGTAGCCCACGTAGCATAAACAATTTCAGAGCCCAAGCATCCAATTGGTGATCAGAAAAGGAGTCCACAGAAACCATCAAAATGTCATAAACCATGAGCTGAGAGAGTCCTCAAATTAGACCAAGGGTGTGTCTGTGTTCACATCCGACAAAGTGAGAATCCACAAGATCCAGGCAGACGCAAAAGCCAAGGAAGATCAAAGACATGACTCTGCAATGCAGATCTGGGAGGATTTCTCAGTAGCATCCATTTTTCATGTTTGCTATTTTTTCTTTGTTTGGGCAAAGCATTTCTCCATAAAAGAGAAGAGATTAAACCATTTACTGTTTTTTTTTTAAATTAGAAATCACATTTTATGTAAAACCGTAGAAATTAAAGACAATACTTCATAGTGCGGCAAAATTCCATAATCACACAAACATGCCTAGGGTGCATTTGTAGTGGATGTTCGCGTTCTTGATGAAAGTCCGAGATCCGAACCCAAGAGGGAGGGTGAATAGGGTGAGCTACAAAATGTGACCAATTCTAACTAATTTTAATTTCTATAAAGTAAACTAGTCACAAATGATGATTTACCAAACAAGATGCGGAAGCTAACAAAAGAAATCACCACAAGCACACACCATAACACAAAGGTTTATAGTGGTTCGGCCTCAATGCCTACATCCACTACCGGTTTGTGATCCAATCACTCCACCGGATTTCCACTAACTATGCTTTTTACTAGACTAAGCAATAACCTTTACAATATTATTTTTCTAGGCTCAACAACAACCTTTACAAGATGCTTTTCCAAGGCTAAGCAATAACCTTTACAATGTGCTTTTCTTAAGCTAAGCAATAACCTTTACAAATGAAAGATTTCTCTAAGAATGTGTCTATACAAAACACTCTAAGTGATACAATTTAAGCTCAATTGAATTGCCTCTTAAATAGGCTGATATAAAAGTTTGAATCAATGAACAAACATACACAACAATAAGCTAAAGTGTGTGCACAAAGTGTATGAGAGTTTTACTTCAATCAAATTCTAAAATGAAGCTCTTAAATAAATGCTTGATGCATTTTAAAATCTAAGCTCAGAATATGATGAATGAAGTTATATGCTAATCACATGAAAGATTCAAGCAACTTGAAGGAAAGTACTAAACAAGTTGTATGAAGATTAAAGACTAAGAACACATGTGATTTAGACAAGGATGTTTGCAAAGCAATCTAATTTTCCAAAGATGATATTGAGTTTGCTAAACATTTCTTTTAAAGCTAGAAATCATGCATATATGAAAATACAAAGAGTTAAACATGCATTGAATGGAAACCAAGTCTTAACTTGAAAGATATACCTTTGTCTCAAGCATTTTGGATTTCCATTTATCCTCTAGCCTTATCAACTCATTCCCCTTTCTTAGGCCTCAAAATAGCTCCAAAAGTTCACCCCAACAAGCCTCTCAAAAGAATGGAATGGAATGGACTTTAAAGCAAAAAACAGTCCAACAGCTAATTGGCCCAGTCGACCACATGACCCCCGGGTCGACCTGGCCCAACGGCTAGTTACCCGGTCAACCTGGGCCTGGCTCGGTCGACCGGGTACACTGGTTGTTTTTCCAGCAGGCCAGTTGGGCCGGTCGACCGGGCACAGGGGTCGGTCGACCGACCAAACTGGCCTGGGAAGAGTTCCAGCAGAGTTTTTTAAAATCCAAAGAAGAAACTTGGAACTCAAGGCCAGTGTGATTAAGCATAATAAAATGATTCTAAAAATGGAGAATGTATACAAATCACAAACCTAAATTCTTAATTTGATTTTCCAAAATAATGAATGAAGAAATAGGTTTTCAAATGAGTATTTGGATTCTAAAACATGCATGAATAAAACATTTGAAAAACATATGCAAATGCAAGTAGAATCCAAGATTCCAAAGTCAAAACTAAGATCATGAGTGTGTGTGATCATTTGACAGTGAAAGTGAAAGTTCATCCATCAAAATTGCAACAAACAAGAACCTAACACTTGATTTCTCTCAAGTTCAAAGCCTCTTTAACACAGAAATTAGTGCTTTATTTGTAATTTTACATGTAAATAAAAAGTATCGCACCAAATAAAAAATGTACTGTAGAAAAAATCGAATGAATTTGCTCGATTATTCTCTCTCAATACACAGATGAGTCAGGAACTTCGGGATGACCTAGTAGTAAAGGTTTCCCTGGTGGGTGACTTTACTCCTCTTCAAGTTGACTAATGAGCCAAGTAAGTGAAAAAAAAAATTACACAGATGAGTCGACTTGGATTCATGGGTGAGGACATCGGGTAAAAATGCTTACAATATTAGTCCGATCATATGATCCAAGTCCTTAATTGTAGCTCCTCAAAGTTTAATGGCTGCGTTTTGTTAAGAAATAATTTTAATAAATGCTTCCGGTGGTTAATGTTCTAGTCAGTGTTAAACTAAAGCTAGGGCCATGTCAAAGGCTTTTGTGAGAGATTAGACTAATTATAGGTGGGCCCTGCATGTAAAGACATAACCCATGTAGTATTTCCCATTTTTATTAATGTTTGGACGTCCTGAGAGAGCTTCCTAGTTCCTGTTGCGATACTGCAAACGATCCGGTAGGGGCACAAATGGATATGTTTGTAATAGTCCATGATATATTTGTTGAGGTCACCATCGCTCCTGAGCGATCATACTTGTAGTCGAATCCTCGCCTTCATTATGAAACCATTGTTGTACCGTTTCTCATCACCAATTGGTTTTGAGGTGGGTGGAGGGACCGGGACAGAGAGAGAGAGATGGTGGCGCCGGCGGCAGCCGGGGAAAAGCAGGGAGAGGGAAAGAGAGGGAGGAGGAGAGGGAGAGGGAGAGGGAGAGGGAGAAGGGGAGAGGGAGAGGGTGGGCGCGCGGCGGCCAGCAACGAGCAGGGAGAGGGGTTGGTCGTAGGCGGTGGGCGGTGAGGTTGGACGGAGTGGGCGGCCGACTGACCGAGAGAGAAAAAGAGAGGGAGGGGTAATTTAGGAATTAAAAAATAGAAAAGAAAAGGAGTGCGTGTGTATAAAATAATATTCAGTGTATAGGCACCAACTCTCATGCTACCGACATGGATGCACTGGATGTCAATAAAAAGAGTTTATGCTAGGGTAGTAAATTTTGTTTTGCAGGTCTGTCCTCTAAAATGAAATGTTCGAACGGATTCGAGCAATGCAGCAGATCTGTAAAAGAAATATTAAGGAAAAGGATAAATATAAAATAAATATATATTAATTTTCAGAATGTTCAGGGGTTTCTTAATAACTTTAAACTTATTTCAAGTCTTGGTGGGGGCTTCAGCAGTTCAACTTGTGGGTGGGTCCGACCCGATTCATACAAGGAGCATCTGGTTCGTCTTGGGGTGTTGGTGGAGGAAGCCATGACAAGAAGTGGGCGTGCAAAGGAGAGAAGAGAAAAGAGGCTACAAGAGATCGCCCAACTCAGAAAAGTCCCTTACACAGACGCCCAGAGGTATATATTCAAATCTCTCTCTCTTGTCTCTCTCTCTCTCTATTCAATGAAAGGAGAAGGAACCTTCTAAGTTCTAACCACTCACGGATTTTCCCACCCACCCCACTGATTGTTGGGCGTGTTCATCTTCAAGAATTTGGAGTACTTGGTCACACCCACAGCCCTTATTTTGAATTTTAGCAATGCCCACTATCTTGGGCTGACAATACTATGTTTTGACTTTTGAGGATATCACAAATTAAGGTTAATGGGTTCTTTGCTTTGGAATTTTTTTGTGGGGGGGTTTCAAAATCTTGGGTTTTTCTTAGATTGTAAAGAGGAACATACCTTGAAAATTTTACAGTGCTTATATAATTCTAATATGTGAATGCTAAGGAAAAAAAAAGTATTGGAAGGGTTTTTAGTTGGCAAGGAGATTAATGAGGACCTTGGGTGAAGTAGCTAGGAAAAACATATGGGTATGCAGGGTAACTTGAGAACATGGATTCAAATAGGATTGGATGGAAGTCTGAAACTCAAAAAGGCCATAAAAAAAAGGCGATTATGAAGAAGATCTTGGTGGATCCTTTCTGAGATAGAAGTGACATAAACAACACTCAGAGATAAGAGAGTATGAGGGAGAAGGGCTTCCGAATGAAACCATCCAAATTGGAACAAAGGAAAGGGAAAAGAGGGTTTGAGGGTATTCTTTATTAAGTTAACTTAGGTATAAGCTGTTGTTTGTTGTTAAAGAAAATGCAACTGTCATGTTGTTTTTGTCATTTTATTGAATTAATCAAAATACCGATATATTTGTGTCAATGCTTTTGTTAATAATAGGCTTTATCTCAGGCCTTGGTCCATTTTGAAGGCTAAATCGACTGCCTTCGCGGAGGACAACTTTTTAATATTGTTTTTCTATTGAATTGTGACACAAAAGAGGAAGGGGAAGTAACCTGCTCAGGCTTTTTTTTTTTTTTTTCTCTATTGTACGACTCATATACCCACTTATACACACTACCAAAGTCCCTAACCATCAAATCTACGTTTAGGGACCAAACTCAGTCATTTCTATAGAGAAAGAGGTTCCTCGACATTGAGCTAACAGTTGATTGGCAACCTGATCAAACTTGAATTGCGAATAAAAGCAACTAAATCCCATGTCATTTACTTGAGTGAAAATGGTGCTTTCAAACAAACGTGGCAATATTCTTCACATCTGTAAGTTTTACATATGTTTGGGTTATGGCAAAATTTTATGCTGGTTGTCAACCTACCTAATGCAACCCTCCTCCCAAGCCTGGTAGTAAAAACCGGCGGAGTTTTACAACTTTAGTAGGTATTTACAAAGAACTGAAATTACTGTGAGAATTGAAGCATAGGAGATACCACAAAAAAGATTCTTTCCATTATCTTGGCTCGATAATTAGAAAGGATAGGGAGATTGATGAAGATGTCGAACATAGGATAAAAGCGGGATGGTTGAAGTGAAGACTTGCTTCTGGAGTGCTTTGTGACTGACGAATGCTAATGAGATTGAAGGAGAAACTTTACAGGACAATGATTAGACTAACTATGACCTATAGAGCAAAATGTCGGCCAATAAAAAACAAAATATGCACAAAATGGAGGTAGCAGATATGAGAATATTGAGATGGATGTGTAGTAAAACTTGGAAGGATACAATTAGAAATGAGCGATTTCGAGAGAGTTTAGGGGTAGCATCAATAGGGGATAAAATTAGAGAAACTTGTTTGAGATGGTTTGAGCACATCCAACATAGGCCGGCAACGGCGCCAGTAAGAAAAAGTTTGTGTATGCAAGTTGATGACCAACTAAGGGGAAGGGGTAGGCCGAAGAGGACGTGGATGGAGATAGCAAAAATGGATTTAAAGAAGTGAAACTTATCTGAAGATTTTGCTGAGAATAGATCGGAATGGAGAAACAAAATTCATGTACCCGACGCCAACATAGTTAAGACAAGGCTTTGATGATGATATAAGTTTAACATATGTAAGTCCCATTTTCATATGCCGTGCGTGAAAGACAGACGATCCTTAAGACTTGACCATGTGCATATCTTGTTAACCCTGGTGCTAGTCATATTATCCCATCAATTACAAAACAATAAGCAACAATTTGAGGCTGCAGATGGGGATAATGGAGTGTTCACATGCCATTGAAGTTGGTGTGCCTGAGTAACATTCTTTTTGTTCGTAGATAGCAGAAATCTGAAATCTTATTTCTTTCACAATTAGTTGATGGAAACTATCTTCTTCCTATGTCTTAATGGATGTATCATCCAAGACTATGGAATTGGAAGCAGATTTTGAGGGTGTGAAGGAATAGGCATATTTTCTATCTGTTCACTTTGGTTTGGGAAGAATTCCAACCTTTCTTTTTTCCCTTGGATTCCATTGACAGATTTTTTTCAATTTATGGCGTTGTAGACTTGAACATTTACATTTGAATAAGTTATCGGCCAGGTTGATTTGTGGTTTGATAAACATTAGATTTCATTTGTCTTCCTATCATGTTAATTCATCTTGTGCTATTTGTTTTATGGAAATCTTCTCAAGTTGGACACTGCATTTTGTATTTGGCTTCTGATTTATTTTTGGTCGCCTATGCTCTTTAAACTCATGTTTTATCATGTAGTGTTGTCCAAAGTGGTAATACTTTTCTTCTGATTGTGATTTAGATGGTGGTGCATGGAAACAGTTGCTGTGGTGACTGGTAGTAACAGAGGAATTGGATATGAGATTGTGCGGCAACTTGCTGTACATGGTATGACTGTAGTTCTCACATCAAGAGACATTACAAAAGGCCAGGAAGCAGTGAAAACTTTGCAACAAGAAGGCTTAATTGTGGTATTCCATCAATTAGACATTCTCAATGATGCATCCATCAAAATATTTGCTGAGTGGATAGCGAACACCTATGGTGGACTAGATATTCTGGTAAGATTCTTAGTGGTCCCTTTTTTCTATTAGTAACAAAAATTACTATTAAGTAATAAGTATATCAAATTACAGGAGTGCACACACAGAGATATCACATCAATTACACATATATCACATCAATTGGTAATTAAAGGTACTTTGTGGGCTCTCTCTCTCTCTCTCTCTCTCTCTATATATATATATATATATATATACATACTTAACTAGGAAGATGAGTTCTACACCAACTCTTCATTTAATTCTTGTATAACCTGACCTCTTTTGATTCATCCTGAAAAAATCAAGTGTTGTCTGCAAAATGAAGATCAGTATTCTTAAATTTATGTCTCCACCCCAAAAGCTTGAAGAAAGATTCACTTCATTTTCTTTTTAAAAAGACTTAACTATTCTTTGATAACAATTTAAAAAGGTATGGTGAGTAAGGGATCACCTTGACGTAGCCCCTTTGAATGAATCAAAGCGCCCATTGCAATCCATCCAGAGAATGTTTGCAAGATCCAAGCTGCTCAGTGGTAGGACCCAAGTCAGGGTTGTGATGCCAATCTGTGCAGTGGCCCTAGTCAGCCCAGTGATGCGAGTCTCCTTATTGTTCATAGCTGTAAAAGGCCAATGGCCAATGACCCACATTCTATAGGTTTGTTCGTTCGTCCCACGGAATGTGGAGTGGAAGCTGACACCCCTGCTGGCGAACCTAGCACTCATATTCTTGACCTGGTTTGAAACCCTAACCCTAATTTCACCCCTATAGGTCGAGAATTGGAGGCTTGTGTGTGCAAAAGCAATGGAAATTGCTGGTTGGAGGAGTAAGAAATTTGGTTTGGATTCAAGCAGGGTTCCCTCTTGGGATGACATTGAGGAAGGATTTTAGGGCTAGGTTAAAGGAATGGCAGAGGTTGTCCTATGTGGGGCCGTATCAGGAAACTGGAGAGGTGAGGAGATCAAAGGCTGGGATGAAGGCGTAGGAGAAGCGTGCGCTGGGGGCAGTTCATGAGTTCTTGAGCTTGACAGTGGAGGATGGTCGAGGTGGAGAAGATCAGCCCATTTCAAAACGTGGTTTGGGATTGAATATAAGAGACTTGTTCTTAAATCATCCTGGGATGTTTTTTCTAAGGCTTTAAATGGGACTTGATATGACTCAGCCAAGTCGGGGGACTAGACTCGGACTCAGCCCTGACTGAGTCAGGTCCTGAGTCCGATTTTTAAATCCTGTTTTTTTTATTTTCCAGTTTCTTGCATCACACGAACGAACCCTAAACACAAGTTCACTTGTTTAGTTGATTGGCCTGATTTTAAGCCTTGAATTCTTCACTTAAGCTGAGCCCAATTAGCGGTATAGATCCAGCAAGCACATCACATGTTGGCATATATGCTCATTTGTATGTGAGTAAATAGTCTTTTTTAAACTAATTTTTTATAATGGGGAATGTTCATGTGCATCCATCCCCCACCATAGGGTGAGGGATGCTTCTATAAATGGGGGGTTTCAAGTACAAAAGGGGGATTTCAAGTACATAGGGTGTACTTGAAACCCCCCATTTATGGAAGCATGCCTCACCCTATGGCGAGGGATGGATGCATATGAACATTCCTCTTTTATAATTATGATCTAATCATCTGATAAGCCAATTATGCATATGATATTGATGCAGGTAAACAATGCTGGTGTTAATTTTAATATTGGGTCAGAGAATTCTGTCGAATTCACAGATAATGTTATTGCAACAAACTATTTTGGCACTAAACAGATGATTGAAACCATGATACCGCTGATGAAGACTTCTGCTTCTGGTGCTCGAATAGTGAATGTGAGCTCTAGGCTTGGTAGACTGAATGGAAGGCGGAATGTAAGTGACCCTGTGTTTCAATTCATTCCTGAAGATCCTTTCAGTCATCTTTCCTTTGTCTTCATGACATGTGAATTTGCACAAAAGCTAGTGGCATATATAGGATACAGAATCTTTATGTAATCAGTCTTTTGTGGAATACAATTATGTTACCACTGAAAAATTCTCTTCTTGATAAATGATTGGTCAAACTTTATTCAAAAGAGGAAATAAAGTTGCAATAAAATCAAATCTAATAAATCGGTATAAGATCACTATGCTGACAGAGGGGGAAAAGTGAAAAACGCATGCACATAACAAAGAGACAAAAGAAAGCAATACAACAACAGCCCTTAAAACATATTAGATCTGACTGCGCCTCCTTTTGCTAGAGCTTCAGAAACTTCCTTTGCTGCTTGAGTGTGTTCTGAAACTTTAACATCCATGGAAGAACTAATTTTCCAAAACTTGCTCCATATAAAATGAAGTCTCCAAGAACTAGCCCCTTCTGAAACAAGGGATGTAAAACAGGTAGTGGACCTGACCTGATTTGGTCTTTATGTCTAAACCCAAGCCCAACTCTGGTAGAACCTATTGGACCAGGACCCAATCGAGATGTAAATTTATGTAAAACTTTAATATACATTAGAAAGCAGGCATCAGGTTTTGAACCTGAAGCCCCACCCACCCCCACCCCCGTTACAATCCAACCCTCTCACACTTACCAACCCCACAAAAATTATCACTCACCCTAATTTGATTAATCTGAATTATACTTACAATTAGATTGAATTTCATAAAAGTATATATATATATATATATAACTTGAGGAACCATTGAACTTTAATGTCCCTAAATGAAGGTTACGATGATCCGATTGAGATGAATTTTTGCTCAAACTAGAAAGGGATCCATACCCGGATTATTCAGGTTGGAACTTTGGACAACTGGGGATCAGGGAGGTCAATTAGCATCCTTAGAAACTTCCCAATTGATAGCATTAGAGGAGTCACCTCCAGGGATTAAAAAATTGCCCGATTCCAACTCAGAATTGTCTGGGACCGAGGTGAAAAGCCTTTTTTTACTGGAGAAACAGCACATTCTACCCCTTTTTTCTGCAGTAACAGCTCAGTTCTTACCCTCTTCTTTGCCACTTTCACAAGTTCTGCAATTTTCCCTAATTTCTTCCCCACTATCCAATCGTGTGCTCTAGGACTTGAATTTTTAGAGTCAGTTTTTTATTCTACTAATTTTTCATATTCTTCTATATTTAAATGTTCTTTTTCTAATTTTTGGCTTTTGCACCATGTCTTTTCCAAAATGGAACAACAAAACGACTAGAGTGCCAAAACATTCCATTCCATGGCCTAAAAAGATTGAGTACCAGAATGGAATTGACAACAATGCCTTCAAGGTAAGTTGCAATCTGTATACAAGTATCCCAATTGATAATGAAGGCATTAAAAGAGAGGTTCTCAAGTTTCTTTCTTGATGCCATCGATCCATTTATTCCAACTTCGACAGTGTTATTTTATGTCTCATTAGTTGGCCTGTAAAGCTCATTAATCAAGCACTTTTAGGCAAGCGGTTATGGAGATTTGGAGAGGAGAGAGATAGCTTTTGGAGGACATGAAACTCTTCATGAGGGGCCTGAGTCTGAGACAATTGGGAATTATTTTAGCTTTTCTTTTTTTCTTCACATGTATCCCAATCTATCATGAAGTCATCAAAAGCTATATGCTGGGGTTTCTTTCTTGACATCATCCACTTCCCTGTCACATCACTTTGGCAGTGTTCTTCATGTCTTGTCATATTTCTAAATAGTCACGTCTCCCTTCTAGTCTAATGTTTAAGAGCATGAAACTTTCATGAAGGCATGAGTCTGAGTCAATTGGGAATGTTTTAACTTCCTTTCTTTTCTTTTACTTTTTTTCTCCTCTTCTTTATATTTCAAATTTTAAAACTCTAATTTTTTGAGTGCTCCTCAAATCTACGTTTATCAGTGATTGATTTACTTTTATCTCTTGAAGTCGAGTTCTTTGAGTACATGACCCAGTTCTGTGACTGACTTTCTAATAAAATTCTTTTGAGCATTGAGCAAGTTTTAATATTATATCTTTGACAATTACAAAAGAGTAAAAATAAAAGATGGATACCTTCTTGGCCCTCTATCTTGAATTTCAAAATGCGTTCCCTTTCTCCAAGAACAAAGGAGACCACTGTACTACCGAACTAATGAGCCACACAATTAAACTTTGGGGGACTATACTAGAATAAAGTGCACGACAAGAAGCAAAATCTCAAAGAACTAGTTAGGATTCATGTCAAGTAGATCTACTGTAGAAGTCATTTTTCATCTTTAGACGACTAATGCAAAAAAAAAAACAGACAAAAAATTAGAGAAGGTTACAATAGGGTGTTGCAGTGCTTATTTACCAGCTATTGAAGATACAATTCATCCCTAATGGTTATATCAAAATTCTAAAGGCATGTACAAGGGGAAGTACACGAGTGGAAATGGTGCAGGAAAACGTCTGATTTCGGTTGGAATTGGACAGTGGATTACGCCAACGGTCAGTTATTTGCCTCTATATATTTTTCTTGTTTATGGATAACATTATGGAAGATATCCAAGATTGAGTTCCATGATAAATGTTGTTCGTAGATGACATGCTATTCATAATTAGACAAGAAAGCTAGTCAATGATAAACTTGAACTTTGGAGAAGTTTTATCCAAGCCAAATGGGCTGGCTGAATTTTAGCAGATTACATAGAAGATTATGGACCATTTTTAGAAATCAATCACATTGGAATAGATTTGTGGATGAAACATAGAGTTAGGTATAATTGTGAAGGAACATTGAAAAATAGTACTCTGTATTGTAAAATAGTGTATGCTTTAAAACATACACCTTAGGAGCACCATACTAATTAGATAGCTGATTGACTCTTGTCTTGTTTGATTGTAATATCCCAATCAAGGGAATTAAGAGTTGTAAAGAGGAGAGGCCATCGTCCAAAGGGCACTGCTCTGTTCTCACCAATATCATCTTCTTATCATTGTCATAATTGTCCTTGTATCAGAGCCACAACAACTTCTCTCACATTAATTACCTTGAAGATCCGATAATTATAGATCAGACTGGGATTTGATTCCGGTGGAAGGGTATATAGAGAGTTGTTGCTGTCAAAGTTCGTACTATGGTATAAAGATAGATGTTATGACGATAATTAATACATCAAAGTAAGTACATAGGGTATAAAGGCGATAGTTTTTAAGTGAAGGTTATAAGTGAACATTGCGAGCACACTGTTTGTTAGGCACCTCCCTCTAGGGAAGCAGGTCTCAGGTTGACTTTATGAGAACTGTAACAGTTGCTTTTTACTTTCCTGAACCAATTATGTAATTGTGAAAAAACAAACCAAAATCATTTCCTTCAACCTTGAAATGTCTCTAAACTTGCCCTTTGGATATCTTTTGTTTGGAAAGTGATAGATATCCTATTTATTCACAGTAACTAATATTTCCTTGCTGTTTTCTCTCTATATGGTGATGAAAGGGATTTTACAATAATATCATGTGTGTTTTTATGTTGGCAAAGATTGATTATTATGTGACAGCACCCATATATTGAAATTTAAAATGTGATAGGGTAATACTTTGCTTACTAGTTACTGCTGAGATGATTCATGTGCTTCAATCATTGACAGAGGCTAGGGGACATAACCTTGAGACAGCAACTTGCAGAAGAAGAACAGCTCTGTGAGGAATTGATTGACGGAATGGTTGCTAAATTTCTAGAACAAGTGAGACATAACAATTGGACAGAAGGTGGCTGGCCTCAAATGTTTACAGACTACTCGGTATCGAAACTTGCACTCAATTCTTACACGCGTCTTGTGGCAAAGAAACTTTTGGCTCGGCCAGATGGTAACAAGATCTATATTAATTGCTACTGCCCAGGCTGGGTGAAGACTGCCATGACTGGGTGGCAAGGGAACATTTCTGCTGAGGAAGGTGCAGATACAGGAGTTTGGGTAGCCTTGCTGCCCGCACAGCCAGAAACAACCAGTAAATTTTTCGCTGAGAGGCGTGAGATAAGCTTTTGAATGCTTTCCGCAGTTGATATGGTGTAATTGCTCGGTACGATAATTTGCGCATATTATAATTATTGATGCCATTGTTTCCAAACCCCGAATAAAGAGATGTGACCGGGAAATCTGTCCAATACAATCATTTAAGATGAAGAGTACCCAATTAACAGTTTTAGAAGTGACCTAGAGTCAGAAGGCTACTATTGTTGTGGAAGATGATATAAAAGAGTTGATACTATGTTGACATTGTGGCAAAAGTATGTTGCTGGGGTCATTCAAGGGCATCTTAATTTCTTGGCAATGAAGAATTGGTTTCCTTGCAAACATCATATGTAATATGAAGGATGAACTTGTCGCAGAATAATCGACCTATGTATCTATTTAATATTGTTTTGAAATCTCAAATTAGTTTCTTTAATATCATCTTTCCTACAGAACCATATTTTACCTTCTAATGCACTAGCATGATCATGAAACGTTGTTTTCTCAGGATTCATGTTTAGGATGTGATAAAAGTTTTATGATGACTGTGGACCTTCCTAACACAACCCCTCTTTTATCCGGGCTCGGGACCGGTTTTTACTACTGACGAAGTTTAGACAGCTGGCTCTAACATGATTGGGACAAGACTTTAATGATACTGATCTTGATAATTATATTTTACTTGATATCAATCCAGTGGTTCATGTTATCTCCAATTCAACTGAAATTTGAGTTGGCTAGTTATGCAGGTGTATATCTGATGTGAGCAGATTTGATCACACGAGCTTTTAGCTGCCTTCAACATCATATTGGCGGCAGCATGGGATAATTTCTCGTTATAAATAGGGTTGTCACTATGACACATTTTCTTCTTCTCCATTCTCTCTCATTCTCACTTTCCCTCTCCCATTGTTGGGTCAATGTGTCCCATGAGGCACCCTGCTCCAGCCCAAATCCAAAATCTTATCATCATCATCTCAACATCTTTATTATTATTATTATTGAGAATCAAGGGAACTGGGGTTTTCATTAAGAAACTGAAATTCTGTACACCATCTAAATAAGCTTATTAAGATTATAGACTACTAAAATAGAAACATAGACAAATGCTCTAAAGAATTTTTACTAATTAACTCCGTTCTAAAATCAATCCATTCGTCGCAGGAATGGCATTTTTTTTTTTTTTTCACTCTCCTGGAATATGAAGGAAAGAAGCCTCCATTGAAGGTGGCATCTGTTTGATCACTTCTTATTTTAGGAAATAGGCTCCAATGAGCAGACTGCATATTGTGGAAATATGGTCTGGAGCACAGTTGGATTCATTCTTGTCATTGAGCACCGGATGCATGGAAATGTCTATTTATAGATAAGGATCTTTTTGAAATATCAATCCCATCAGATTATCCTAGCCCTTGATTTGACAGCCTTAAATGTTAATGGTCTATTGGCCTAAGATTTTTTTTTGAGATTCGAACAAACGGTGATTGAAAATTTGGAATGAGCGTAAAAATGGGCATGATGCCAGCACATAGGTGGGGAAGAGCGTGAAAAGGGTGCACTGATCAAAGGTGCGCTCCACTTGGGCCCATAGAATTTACTGCACCACATACAATCTTCAACTCGATGATCTGGTGTTTCTACCTGGAGGTGGCAATTCCTGACCGGATCCGCCAACCCAACCTGAATCCAACCCAGTAATTCAGTGTTTGTGTTGGCACTTACCCAATTATTAAATGGTTCGGTTCAGGTATAACCCCTTCTTACTGACCAGGTAGTTCAGATTTTTTTTTTTTGGGTGCGATGTTGGGACACTGGTTCAGGTGTGCTGGCAATTATTGATACCAACACCACTCCAGCGTGAAGTGTGCTGGCAACTCAGGTGTGGGTTGATACTTGACACTTCTCAAATATGTAATGTGTTAGGTTTAAGTTACAATCTATTCTTACCAGTTACCATGCAGGGTGTGAAGACAACAACAGGGACCTGACCATATTTATTAACTGCATTTATGATCCACCCACCCAACAAGAGTCTAGACCTGTTAATAATTGATCTAGGTTGACAGTCTCAATCCCACAAATAAATGGTCAGGTATAGAAAAGACACATGAACCTCCTTCCATCTTCTGTGTGCTGCCCTACCTGCAACTGTGGTTCTTTTACCTTGGGAGGGTAAGAACTCAAGCACTCTCACAGCCACCCTAACCAGGTAAGCTACAGCTAAGGGCTAAATATGGATCATCAGCATTGCATGACAAGAAAATACAGACGAAATGGAGATCAAAATTAAGCTGTATGAAGTTTAATTAACCTTTATCATCTTTCCAAACCCAAACAACCTTAAGAAAGATTTTCCACCGGACAGCACAATTAGTGCAAGTCACCATAAGGTGGGTGATTGCTGTGACAGTAGGGCCACAAAAACAGTGAAGCTATTATGAGCATCCATTCAATTGAAAGAAAACCCTCCAGACAAACTCATAACTGTAAACCCCCTATCCAATGGACAGGGAACTCTTTTACATCTCCAGAAATGAGTCAGTTTTACATCTTTGCAAGAATCAAAGAGACAGTAGATTTGGAGACACATTCAATTATCTTTTTGGCAGCTCCATGCACCTATTCCACATAGCACCTGATTCTCTGAACACAATGCATGGTCATCTTTCCCTAGTTTGAGTGATCCAAGGAGATCCATTCGATAAGGAGATGTGTTCACCAGTAACCAATAGTTTTATTTTTGGGGGCCACGAATGGGATTTAAATTGTTCCGTCCTAGCCTTACATTCAGGACCCAAACAATCCAAATAAATAATTGTCTAAAATATTCAGGTCGAGCACTTCATGAAGCTAAACCCACATATTTAACAATGTCCACAAACGAAATATGTTCCAAACCTCGGGCTTGTCATTGGACTGGCCCAACCAGGCATGTATTAACCTACATCTGGGTTATTGTTTAGGTCATTGGGCTGGGCTTGGACTATTTCCACCCCCAATGGCAAATTACCGGGCCTAGGCCTATGCATGCTTAGAAGCTTACCTAGAGTCCAGCCTTTCCCCAACAAATTTAACACTTGATGAACAGAAAGAAAACACATAATATTCTTATATTAGCAGGACGGAAACGTGTGTATATACAATCAAATAACAAATACAAATAAGAATCATGAAAAGGAAAACCATTCAACACATGCATCTCACTTGATGAAATGATGTCAGCTAAGGAAATACCACACAATATTCTTATATTAGCAGGACGGAAACGTGTGTATATACAATCAAATAACAAATACAAATAAGAATAATGAAAAGGAAAATCATTCAACACATGCATCTCACTTGATGAAATGATGTCAGCTAAGGAAATACCACACAAACCACACACACTAGAGGGAAGCTCAAAACCGATGCACAGAAAACACAGGGCAGCTGCATTTGGGAGGGAGAAAACAGCAACACTATATGATAAGGACAAGGAGCACAATGACCAACACCAGAACAAAAATAATCAGCACCCACCAACACTGTTCAGAAAAGCAGCAGAGAGAAGATCAAACAAGCTAAAATTAGAAAAAAAAAAACTGTAACCAAATAGAATGCACAAGGAAATGAAAGAAAATTAGTTAATTTGAGCTTATAAATTATACTTTGATGTTCATTTTCCTATAGTTCTGCAAATTCTACTCGAACGTCCCTACTCATACACTTGCAAGCACACATTTATAGAGCAAAACTTTGTAATTCACAAATAGGGCATTTTTTGCTGATGATCGAAATAAATAGTTTGTGTTAGTGATAATTTCAGGAGGATATTAGGAAAAGAAAGACCAAAAAAAAAAAAAAGTTAAGTAACAAAACAACAATCAATGCTTGAATGTACCGGAATTGATTGTCTAATTTGCCTATGCGGAGATCCGAACATACCCTTGAAAGGCCCACATATAGAAGTGCCTTCTAGTATCCCATATAAATGTTCCCAATAAATATGCCTCGTACAAAGAAAGCAGAGGGAAGTGAGGTGCTAAAAACTTAATAATACTCTTTTTTCTTTTTAGTTTGCTTCATAAGGAATACTGAATTCTCATCTAAGATTCCAAATTAAGTGAATACCCATATATATTCAACATAAGACGTCAGACAACACTATGATATTGATGCTGGTACTGGATACTTGTAGGTACTCATTAAATATGCTTTTCAATGAATCTCTTGTTGTGCAGGGTTCATTATATTTTAAACTGTAATAATTTCACCACACTTTTGTCACAATAAATAAATTTAAAAAAAAATAATGCTACAGAAAAGGATGCAGGTTGAGACACTTAATCATAACAACAACAACGACAAGAATTTAGTCTTGTTACATGTGAATGCTTAAAAGGCTCTGTGAAGTCTATTACGACATGTTAGGACATTAGGTTTGCCATGGAAGGATACCGGATACCATTAGTAATTTAAAGAAAATGGAACATATCGAATAAGATCATGATACTTCTAGTTATCTTTCGTTGTACCTTATGTATGGATGCATGTGTGGTGGTCTCATTATAAATGATATTAATATGGTGATTTTCAGAAATTCTTTGAGACTTCACTTGTTATCAAAGCCACAATTCTGACCATTCATCAATTTTGGAGTCTGACATCTCAGCCCCTCAATCACCTCTTGATCAAGGAGCCACCATGCCTACTCCATCAATTAGATTTCTGCTTAGCTTTTTGCTTCTTAGCTCTTTTCTGGGAATGCCACTGTTCTCCTAGGCCCAGCCACAATTTGGCTTCTCACTATCCAACCCAGGACATTCATCTTGCATCCAGTAGAATAGCCAGCACCCAGGACAGCGATCATCTGTATCCTCCATTCTTGTTTCATGGTCATGGTGAATGACTCCAACTGATTGGCCCCATATACCTTCACGTCATTGCCATGATGCCAAGCTTACTTTGCCATTTGCTATCCAGCACCTTCTGACATTCCAATCCTGATCCCAGCAGCACCAACCACAATCTGTCTGAAATCACTGCTCCACTCGCTGCAGCTTTCATTCATCTCTCTTTATTCTCAACCTGACCGTATATCGTTTTATGAGAGTTTGCTATCTGATCCATTTTAGACTCATCACCGTGCTGCTACATGCCAATACCGCTGATACCATTGCCATCTATTACCTCGTAACTGTGTCAAGCCTGCTACTATTCACCGCTCACCCGTCATCCAACTTCCTCTAGTTGCAACCCTCTACTTCTTACTCTCCATTCACACAGATCTGCCACCACTAACATCTAAAGTCAGACATCAATCATTGCTGTCCCTGCCATCTGCTCTCATATCTCCCTATACCACTGCAACTTTACTGCCTTCTGATGAATCCACCAGTGCTTGATCAAGCCCAAGATCCTGTTTTGATAACCTCAGGATCCTTCATGTCACCAGTCTAATTGTAATTAATCACCTCTTGGTGCAGTCTGCATCCCATCCTCAGATTTCCTCATTTAAAACAAACCCCCCCCACCTCCCCCCCCCCCCCCCCCCCCCCCCCCCCGCCCAACCCCCTGTCTAGAGAATCGTTCTGCCTGCTGATCACATCCAGGCTCCAGCCATCGCCAGAAAAGAAATCCATCGCTACAATAAGGTGGTACAGACCATCCATTCTCATTTCCCTGCCAACCTCTGTCAATCATCAACCATGTTCTCACTGAACCACACATTCATATTGTCATGAGCTTGCCACTATTAAACAGTCTTCTTTTATTTATTTTTTTCTTTTTTTTTTGGGTCAAAAGAGGGGAATTCAAGGAATTCAATAAAAACAGAACCAGTACAGAAAGACAAAAGGCTAGACTGACATCCCTTGACAAAACAATAACAGGAACAACCAAACTACGAAAACTGATACATTGTTATATTGTCGGTGAGTTGAGGGTCTTCTTCCAATTCGGTAAGTGCAAGGCGAAGCTTGAGGGCTCCTCATATCAGAAATTGTATTTTCAATCCACCACATTTTCAGATGTTTTCTTATTTGCCATACGATTATGTTACCAGAAACATTTTAAAAGTCAACTCAGGGGCAACTCGTTCACCTTCATGTTCTGTTGACTCAACTGAGTCACATGGCACTCAGCTGAGTCGGACCATGACATACCCAAGCATTCCACAGAACCTCAAAGTGTGAAAACATGATTTTGAAAAATATAAATAAAAAAGAAACTGAAAGGTGATGTCTCAAGAGTTTAAGCCACATGTTTTAATTATTTATCAATGATACAAAGCAGACAAGCCGTTGCAAGGAGGACCATGGCCTACCTCTGGGACCCAAGAAAGTTTAGAGATTTTTGTTACTTATTTTCTTTCCCTAGTTAGTTGCCATTGCTTTCTAACTTTATTTAATGGATTAGGATAGTTTCCAATTTTCTTATTTCCTAGTCTGATTAGAAGTCTTGGTCCCTAAGTTTTCCTTCTTATTTATATGATATCGTAGAGCTGGGATCTCATAGTTCATAATTTTAAGAAGCTTTCCTTCTTATTTATATGACATCGTAGAGATGGGATCTCATAGTTCATAATTTTAAGACTTCTCTACAGAGAGATTTGGAATCCCGATAAAGGGGACGAACCTTTCAAAGTCCAAAGCAGAGGATTGATAGGAAGAGGAATAAGACACCTTTTTAACACCTGGAGAGGTCCACTTCCGATGTTGAGGTTGAGGGATGCATAGTAGCTACATATCCCGTTCCTGGTGCTAGGAGTGATAGATCCAGCCAGGTACTGGCCCACCCGGGCACCCTTACTCAGCAAGATCCAGCAAATAGACCCATCGCTATTACATATGTATCAACACCGGCGGCTCGGATCCAAGGGTCTGAAAGAGAGGAGTTTGGTGCTGTGAATGAGTTCATTGATCCTACGAAGTGGGGTCATCATCGATGCGCCTCCATCAGCCGGGAGAAGTAACAGGTATTTGCTTACTTCTGTTTCGGAGGGAGACGAATGAAGGTCTCATAGGGGATTGGTAGCTCTTGAATCAGACAAGGAAATAAGCAAATTGGAAACTATCCTAACCCATTAAATAAAGTTCGAAAGCAATGACAAAAATCTCTAAACTTTATTGGGTCCCACATGTGGGCCATGGCCCTCTTGCAACAGCCTATCAGCTTCGCATCAATTATGAAACAAAGTGATAAAAGGTAGTTGGATTTCATTTTAATTCAATTGGATAAAAATTACCTCCGATCTTTGAATGATTAGATCTTTTAGAAAATGTGCTTTCGATTTTTCAAAATTACGGGAAATGGACCCCAAAAGCCTCCAACATCTTCTAACAAGAAGAAAATAGGAGAAAAATATTAATTTTGGCCTTTCCCCCACATGTCTCAGCCAAAGCGACTCAGGGGTGACTCGACTTGGTAAAAGCTGAGACTGAGTCAAGTAGGTCTCAGTGATTTTTAAATCCATGCACACCAGTATCCATATCTGTGTAACATAGAACTTCCCGCATCAGATAACTGAAAGTATCTGATTGCATGGATTCCATGCAAATAGAGCCCATGTTTCAGTAATCTTGACCACTGACCCGATTAGGCCCTGCCTTAGATGGGGAAACTATTTTGTTCAAAGAGGTTTGTGACTGGTCAATATTTATTTTGCAATGTTCTTGTTCGTCACATATCAACATATTTCATGAAGTACGTACAAGCTGTTAGCATTTGTGCTCTTTTATTTTTGATGATTTTCTCTTAATGTTCCTATTCTTATTTTTCAAGTAAAAATATGCAATAAAAAAGCAAGACTTACTGTTCCCAGTCCACCTTTTATGTGGCCATGCTAGAAACCCCCGAAATAAATCTTTAATCCTCAATTCTATGTTCGATAAAGATGCTAAAACTTACCCAGGAAGATCTAGATTTGACACTTTTGGAAGCCTTGGCAAGTTGGGTTCTAGCTTGAGTTGTTGTTGCATATGATCCCTCAATATTTGAATCAATGTCATCTGTAAGAATGTTAATATAATTATTAAAGGTTTCAGCAAAAGTACAAGTAAATCCTGCACTCAGGGTTTCGACACCTTACCAATCACAACACCCTGCTCATGAACCAAAACAGCAAGATCTCTGAATATTTCATTTGCTTGGCCAATTTGATCTTGTATATCCTTGATCCCTTGCTCCCTTTCATCTATTATAGCTTCATTGAATGCAACCTCATTCCCTAACAGCAATATTTCTTGTCTGCATTGATAAAGCAAAATGATTCATAAACAGGACTTCCTCCTAGAGCTAGAAATGAAACAGGATACATGCTAGCAGTTAAGAAACACAAACCCAACAACCATTATAGTTTTTAGCAACACACATGCCACTCTTATGTTTAAATGGCCAGGATTAAAATATCGAAGTGCTAACCCAGAGTCTACAATCTCTTCTAGAGCTTCATGCTATGTACATGCACGAATGGCCAAATGATGAGTTGGATTTTTCTCAACTTTCCTTCCTTGTTTCATCCCCAACTTAAGTTTTGGATTTATGAGAACCTTTGAACATAATTTGGGGGTTGAGAATCATTACCTTGTGGCCATTCTCAACACGAGCATTGCTTGGATTCCATTCTATTTCAGTTTCTTTGTATTTAGAAGAACCATGGAACCAATCCGGACAACAAAATCAGTCCCAGATTGCATCACAAATCCCTATTGGCACCACATGACTCGGTCAAGTCATTGGTGCCCATACTCACTAATACAGGAGGACCTGACCAAGTTCCTTTAAACCTGAACAATCACACCAATTTTAGCAGTGACTGAGTCGGACACCAAAACTGTGTTTTAATTCCTTAGATGTAATTCAAGCCCAATCGGCATCACTTCTTTCTGCTGAACCAACATGCCAGTATTGTGGTTGCAGTTAGGGTATTAGCCAATTGACATAAGTCAAAACTGAGTACACAAACAAGGACAAGCGTCAAATTTCATCTCATTGTCATGAGTAATAGTGTGGAGCAAGGAACAAGCTTTTTAAGCCTCCCAAAGGAGACCAGAGACAGAGACCCCACAAACATTCTAGGTTGACTTCCAGACAGTGAAAACAGTAGAATAGAAGGAAGCACCTTCCAAAATTTCAGGGTCTGAAGTTTTTGCCTGCCTCTCTTTGATAGTTACAACAATGGCAAGATATCCCCTCAATGCCTAAACATTTCTTCATATACTCAAAAGCTGAACGATACAGATGCCTACTATTTGCCCAGATTTTGCAAACTTTAAGTCTGAGAATCAAAGTTTACCATAAGAATTTTGTGGGTTTATATGGTTAGAGGATTGTCATTTTGTTCTCTCTATTGTCGTGAGTAAATCCAGATTCAAGCGATAAAACTTATGAGAATATAAAAACTTATTATGTCATCTCAGTAGCTGACCGCAAGTCTGAAACTCACAAATCAAACCAATTCAGAAAATGACAATGAATTCGTGCTTGGAAACAAGAGGAACTCAATAATGTCAAAATATTAGAAGAGCTTTTAGTTTTAGTTTTTCTATTTAGTATGCAGCAGAATTCAACAGTCCCTAACTTTGCTCCTCTTTGAATGCATCATCATTTCAAGCCAAGGTCAGATTTAAATCCCTAAGTTCCACTCTGCAAGGTGCTCATTCCAAGCTGAATCATGGACAAGACCAAATCGAACCTCAATTCATAGCTCAACTCTAACAAATTAATATTCTGACTCAAAAATCCTCTTTCCCAAATAATTATACACAGTTTAAAAAAAAGGAAAAAGATCATTGTTCTGAGACAGATTAACATAGCTTGCTTTGTAGGTACCACTTCTTGTCATTTCACGCCCATAAACAATCTGCACGGACCGTGTTGAATACTTCAAATTCTCAATCCTGCTACAGTGCTTTTTCATTTTGAAAAAAAAAAAAAAAAGAAAAGAAAAGCCAGCTACCATCCATGCACAATGTTACCATTTGCATGATATACTAAAACATGCATTTATTTATTTATTTTGGAATGGTAATATGCTTTTTTTATTGAGAAAGTATTATGTAATATGATCCAAAATAAAAAAGAAAAATGATTATACACATGTGACACAACTATAAAATGGAAACAGATGAAAATTTGCACGACATGAATATCACTATGTTGAAGACGATGGTGATACTTGCCCCTGATCAAAGTAATATAAGACATCAAAAGATAAAACAGGAGATGACAATAAGAAGTCAACCTCATTCTAACAACTAATATATAGCTCGGTAATATTCAAGCCAGTAACAATAACAGACAGTCAACCTTGAGAAAAATGGGACCTAAATTGTAAGGCAAACAGGACTAAATTGGCATGGTGGTAATCCTAGCTTAGCTAGGAAAGACACTTATATTTTCCTGGTCTAGTATGAGTGACAGTCTGCTACTGAACCGTATTCGACAGCAATATGTAAACTGTAATTGGCATGTGACTAGGGTTTGTTGGTATCAACAGAATGATGTGCACAGATACTCGTTACTAGAGCATGATTAAGTTAAACACACTGTATATGTGATACTGAAAGATTCTGTAAAAGGCCAATAGGTACCTTTTTTGTTCTCTAAGAAAAGAATGACCATCCTGATCCGTGTCTTGACTTGAATGCTCAATAGAACCAGAGCTGTTTCCACAAGCAACACATTTCATGCACAAGTGAGAGGAAGAAACTGCAACAATTCTTTAAAGCATAGAAGTAAAATGGGATAATGATAAAAAAAGGGGGGCAGAAAATTGAAGAAATGACGAATAAAACTAAATGCAAGCAAAGTAATCTGTTGACTTTTGGCATACAGTACATGTGGACATCTTACTCATTGTTTGCATAGCATAAAGCATGTGTAAATAATTTGTTCAATGTATCTAGTCACAAGGAGAATAAGTTCCACTGTTCCAGAACACAATAGACCTTGTATTAGATGTAATCTACTATAATAGGTGACACTCTCTACCCTAAAACCTGACCTTTCACCTAAATATAGATTTAGGGAAAATCAAGATCAGAGATTGCCACAACTTCAGCTGAACGTCTGCTAAGTTAACAATTGTGAGGAGTACGGACAGAGGGGGGCCATCTTCATCGAGAAAGATTCATGAAACCGAGCAATGCCAGTTTCTTATGGAAATTTCTTCATGACTTCGGACCATTGAGAAAATTTTCAATGAATGGAGTGCCTCCTAGCCTTTTAACATGCCGTCAGGAGTTGCTCAGGGAAGACCAATGCATTCACTTGTAGTCTACTTTAGAGTTCGTCTTCCAACAATGTGTCTGCCCAGCAAGCAGAAACAGGACTAGGGTGTGAAAGAGTGATGATGTACGGGTATTCCAGAAAACCAATCCACAAAATGTGCAGCAGCGGGATGAAGGTTTTCTTGTTATTATTACTTATCAGGTGATTTCTGGATACAATAGGCACTAAGCTGAATAGCTGATGCAGAACGGGTTACCATAATTCCACTGGTCCCACCCAACATAGTTTTAGGATATTTATTTATTTTAGTAGTTTTCTAATTTTATTGTAATTAGGATTGGCATTCTGATTTATTTGGTTTCCTAGTTTGATTAGGATAGTTTCTATTATTACATTGGAGTTTCTTAGGCCCTAAGTTTACTTTGCTTATTTATATTGATTGTAGAGATGATAATCTCATATTTGGAATTGAGTAAAAATTGGGATTTTTCCTTGGAGAGATTTTCCTCGTGTTAGAAATCACTGTGGAGATAATTTGAGGTGTCGTTTGTCACGTGGCCCTAACCCTAGGGCCTGCATCAGTTGGTATCAAAGCGAAGATCCACAACGCTCCGATCACCCTTCGGTCACAGATCAGAGCCTATCCGTCCATAGCCACACCAAATTCCCACACCCGACCCCAACAACCCTTTCCCCTTCTTCGATCAAATCCCGTAACCCAAACTACTCCCAAAACCCCACCCGCTGCCCAGCCCCTTCTTCAGAAACCCATCGACTTCCTGCAGCCCATCTCCATCTCCCCAAAAACCCCTCTGCCGAATTCCCTCACCTTCGTCTACCACATCCAGACGAAACCCACTACCAAAACCACCAGAACCAACATCCCCAATTCCCACTGCGGAACCTAATTTCAATTCCCCTTTGAGCCCCGCCACCCCAGCCCTATCACAACCCCAGCCACATCACCACCATGAGACTCCAGCCCCATCGTCGTCGGCTTCCCAATCCAAAACCACCATCGTCCACCAAACCCTGCACCCAAACCAATCACTCCACTCCTCTCGTCTGAACCTCAACCCAGAGATTAATAAATAATAATAATAATAATAATAATAAAAGAGAGAGAGCGAGAGAAGAAGAGCATACCGTTCACCGACGTCGTTGCACCGCCCTCGCTGCCGTCGCCGTCACCATCTCTACCGCTCTCGCCCTGTGCACCATCGCCCTCCCGGTCTCCTCCTTCTCTTCGTTGACGAAGATAGCACAACAACGGTTTGCAACCCTTTTCTTCGAAACTCCTAAGTCAGACACTGTTGGGTCAGATCTCTAGTTTGGCCCACAGGTGACTCCTGACCCATTCATACAAGAAGCCCATTGCAGAAGTTCCGGTTCAGTTCAAGTCAGGTAGATTTTGGGCCTGGTCAGTTCCTACCCGATTGCCCAAGATCTATTTTCCAAGATCCGATCCAAAGCAGATTTCGCTTGATCGACGGTTACATCTCTATTCCCAATATCAGCGCCATCCGCCGTAATATTTCAGATCAGTTTTCGCCATTGTGTTCGTGGAGTGCAGATATGCACATCAAGTCAGTCACCTATTTTAAATTTGCATTAAACAAGTATGCCTCCCAAGAAGCAAGTAGAAGTGGAGTCTTCCTCCAATAATGATGATGATTTGAGGAGAACCGTTGCGGAATTATCAGCAAATGTTAATCAACTATCCGCAATGATGGTTCAAATGCAAGACACTCTTGCAAGGATTGAAACCCGATTAACTACTATAGAAATTAATCGGCGTGAGGATAATCATCGAGTTGATGGAGGACATAATCGGAATCAACGATATCCACATGCAGTCAATGTTGATCGTGATTTGGGTATTAAGCTCGTAATTCCCGAATATGATAGAAAATTGAACCAAATGAATTCATGGATTGGTTAGTGTGTGTTAAAAATATTTTTGCACACAAGCCAGTGACGGATGATCATAAAGTCACCTTAGTGGCAACTCGATTTCGCAATTATGCTGCGATATGGTGGGCTGAGTCACAAAAGAAAAGAAGAAATCAAAATATTGACCCCGTTGACACCTGGATCAAGATGAAAAATTTGTTGAAGCAAAAATTCCTCCGTGAATTATTCCAGAGATCTCCGTTCAAGTTTTCAAGATTTGGAACAAGGCTCCAAAATTGTTATTGAATATTCTGAGTTCCTAACCATGCAAGCTCGTTGTGGCTTGAAAGAGGATGATGATGTGTTGGTTGATCGATATTTTCATGGGTTGCACATTGACATACAACATATCCTTACTTTCAAGAATTTTGATAACGTTGATGAGATCATCCAACATGCGATCAAAGCGGAAGACATTGCTAATTATCAAGATCGAAAGTTTAGTGTCTCTAAATGGCCTACACAAAAGACCCCCGCAAAGCCAGACTTCAATCCAAGTACAGTTCTTTCCTCCAAGTTTCAAGATCAGAACAAGTTCACATGTTTTCATTGTAAGCAAAAGGGTCACCGTGCGTTTGAATGCCCAAGAAGAATAAATTTTATAGAATGTGCACCAAAAGAACCGGAAATAAAAGATGATCCTAAAAGTAAAGAATCTGATGAAGTGGAGGAAATAGCAACTGAAACAGATGGTGCACTTCTCTTGGTGTAACAAGGGTCTATACCCACTCTTGAGAAGAAATGGATGCGGAAAACTATTTTTCATTCCATGGGTACAATACATGGGCAAAATTGTACAGTTGTGATTGATGGTGGAAGTTGTGAGAATATTATCTCCCAATCTCTTGTTGATCGCTTGAAGTTGAAGGTTTACAAGCACAATCATCCCTATTTTGTCAAATGGCTAATGACAGGTGATGAAGCGCAAGTGCGACATACATGTCAGATTACTTTTGCAGTTGGTAATGATTACGAAGATACAATTTGGTGCGATGTGCTACCAATGGACAGTGGAGATATCCTATTTGGTCGCCCATGGATGTATGACAAGAACGGCACTCATGGGATGCGCAACAACACGTATACCTTCATGCACGGAGGAAAGGAAGTTACTCTCCATCCCAAGAGACCAGAATCACCGAAGAGGAAATCAAGGGCCCATGCTACAAAGGAAGTGCTTCACGTACATCATATATACAGAGGCAACATGAAGAAGACTCGAGTTCAAAGTCGAACTCTTCTTTCAACCTGGGGGGAATGATGCAAAACGAGCTACCATAATTCCACCAGTCCGACCCAACATAGTTTTAGGATATCTAGTTATTTTAGTAGTTTCCTAATTTTATTGTAATTAGGATTAGCATTCTAATTTATTTCGTTTCCTAGTTTGATTAGGATAGTTTCTATTATTAGATTGGAGTTTCTTAGGCCCTAAGTTTACTTTGCCTATTTATATTGCATTGTAGAGATGATAATCTCATATTTGGAATTGAGTAAAAATTGGGATTTTTCCTTGGAGAGGTTTTCGTCTTGTTGGAAATCTCTGCGGAGATAATTTGAGGTGTCCTTTGACACGTGCTTCGGCATCTACGCAAGCCCTAACCCTAGGGCCTGCATCATAAGCTTTCAGAGAACTTAATGGCCGTTGATGATCCTTTTACAGCTGAGACCAACAACTATTATGCAAGAAGAATAAAAGAGGTATCGGTGAGCAGACTTCTTCCTTAAGATTTTCTTCTAGAAGATGAAATTCAGATGGCAAGTAAGTAGCAGCCAAAGAAGGTCGTGAAGGGGGGGGGGGGGGGGGGGGGGGAGAGAGAGAGAGAGAGAGAGAGAGAGAGAGAGAGATGATCCTTGCTTTCCTTCTATATCTGATCCTATAAGGGATTAAGGCTTCCCTTGAAGGTTCTTAGTATTGGGTTGCAATAATGGCACAATCAGAACAGGTGCCTAAGCACTTGACGTGTTGTATGAGGTGTGATCTACTAATCTAACAAACCATGTTTAAATTAAGCAAATATTCAAGAGGATACAAACACCTTAATATACATCACCTACGTTTTCAACATTATTGAACTCAAAATACAACAAAGAAAGACATGAAGAAATGGAAAAAAAAAATTGTGTAGAAAGAATGCATATACCTTTCTGCCAATGAAGATGGAGGACCAGAAGGTGCATATGCCGCCTCACGTTCCGCTGCAAGTTGCTGCACTTTTTGATAATCTTGCAAGATAGCTTGAAAATCCCTTGCAAGCTTGGCATCTTCTATTTTCTTACTTGGCTAGAACATTCACAAGAAATCAATGTTAGTCCTTCCCAAATTTCTAAGAGCAATGGTGATTGTTCAGAACACAGCATATGCTCAGATTGATATTCTTCCAAGTTCAACTTATACAAATCAATGAAAAGTTAATATATCTTTCATAAATGTTGGAGGAGGTATGTTACTACGTTTACTTAAACTTGTGGTTTGGGATTATGCTTCTACGAGATCAGACAAATTCCACAGACATGCCTATTTAGAAACAACAAAATAGGTACTGGTATATGATTCATATCAAACAGGTACAACCAAATATGTTTCCCGAAACATCACAAGAGAAATCAGCTCTTTGTGGATCTGGAATTTTCAGTAAAAGAGGCAAGATAGCATGGAAGGGAGTTCTTGATGTAGCATGGAAGGGAGTTCTTGCAAATGTACTTACTTTGTCCATTTGGAAAGAAAGAACAAAAAACTCTTCAGCAACAAAGAAAACTCAACAGATGAAATCTTTAACTGTCTAGAGTGAGATCAGCAAGCTGGCTGGAAGTGAAAAATCATTTCTATGAATAGAACAGGGAGGAGATGTTAAGGATGTCAAGAGAGACTATTAAATTTTGGTGTACATGTAGGTCACTATAGTAAAGATAGATTGTATTTCAACTTACATATCTTAGGGATATAATTTTGTGATTCTGATTGGTTCATTGAGGCTGTATCTATCTCCAATCAAGGGGGGAAAGGATTTTTAAAACCATTATAATTAAGACAGACTTCTCACATTGCGAAAAACACACAGATTCATATCCATATTCTATGTTTCTCTCTTGTTTTTTAAACTTCTATTATATTGATATGGTATCAGAGCATTGGAATTTAGCTCTAGTATGAGTGGGTCACTTTTATAACTATAGATTGCAACTATTTTTTCACTTGCACGTCTTTTCTTGATGTTCTCTGTCAACTCACTCACACTATGAAAGGTTGCTTGAAACCTTCCTTTGGTAAAAAAGAGTACTTCCTTTCTCTGACACTAATTGTAGGGGTTTTTCCAGAGGCTTATTGCAGGTTCTAGCTAGGGTTGTTATGTGAGTATTTGAAATCTATGGTTCCAAACAAAGCAGGTATGGAAACAATTTTTAGATTCACAGAAAAAGAGAAAAAAAAATTATCATGAAGCTATTAGTGAAGGATGTGTCATGTAGAGGGAGAAAATGTTCATAGGTTCCAGTTTTCAAGAATAGATTCTTTTTCACTTTTGGGTGTTCTTTGAATATACTCTTCTGTATTTTGCCCATACATACAGTACATTCCTCTTATACACATCAGTCCTTCTCTATTCCATTTTATACCCTTATCCCAAAGAATAATTCTGTCATTGATCACTCCCCCTTAAGGCCCCTTTAAGCTAAACTTAGACAGTATCGCTCGAGGGAATCCAGGATCACTTCCATACAGTCATTGCAATGGAGCTCATGGCCATTAGGGTGAGGCTTTATCCCAAACCTCTTCTGTTAAGGATATTTGTGAATTGTGGCAGGGGCAGGGAATCCCTGATTCGCTCAACTCACACAACAACATCAAAGCAACCGAGTCTAACTCACCCGAGCTATCTCATCTTCACTCTGTACGAGTCGACTCACCGAGTCAATTTCATTTCATAGCATTGATCTAAACTACTAATAAAACATGGTACTTAGAGGAGAAAGATCAAGCGATCATATGATCATACATTGACGTCGCTGCTCCGATCCGAATCGCTCAAAGCTCGCAGCTTTGCAGAAGTCTCCTTCACCAACTGTCCGATCCTCTGCCTCGAATGATGTCTACAGAAACCAAAACAAAGTAATCAAAAAAGAATTATACATATAGGAACAGTTCGATCGTTTGGTAATTGAAAATGGCGGGAAATGGGATTAGGGTTTTCGAGTAGAGAGAGAGAGAGGGAAGCTGACAGCCTCTGGCGGAGGTCGGGGGTGTCTTTGGTGGTGCCGATGGCGTCGACGAGGCGGCGGAATCCGGCGACAGCGGTGTTGATCTGGAAGATTCCGGCGGCGACGGATGCACTTCCGGCCGGCTTGGGGAGGCGGTCGGAGGGTTTGGTGTTGGATTGGAGATCTTGAAAGCTCATGGCTTTTGCCTTGTTTGGCTTCGTGAGTGGCGAAAAAGGCCGTGATGAGAACACGCACTGCTGGTAAAATGTGGAAAAAGAGATTGATGGAAAGAGAGAGAGAGAGAGAGAGAGAGCGAGCAACTGAATCAGCAAGTCAGATGCTGAGCCTGACTTGATTTGTCCAAGCGACGCGTTGCATGCTGGCGGCCCACCCGCTGTAGGGGTGTAATCTGCAAATACCTAAAACTATATTTCTCAAGTTTCAAGGGGGAAGCAGTTTTAGTTTTGGGCTGCGGGGAATTCTATTTGCACCCACTCAAACTCAAAATGTTGAGTCTCCCCACATACCGAGCTCACCCACTGCAAAAACATAAAGTCTCATTTTCTACTGAACCCACCCACCAAAGATTACAACATTGCCTTTCTTCTTCCTTCTCCTTCTTCTTCTTCCGTTCTTCCTCATTTCCTTCCCTGCAAGAAGAATGACGTCATTTCCGAGCTGTGGTGAGTGAAACGTTTGAAGGCGGATCATCTTTTCTTCTTCGTGAGCAAAGACAGATCATCTTCATCTCCCCAAGTACTTCTTCATCTTCAGCTTCTTCCATTTTTTGTTTTCTTCATTGTTAATCTTTTTTTAGGGTAAAAAATAAACATGTAATGCAAATGGATTGAGTGCATGCAAATGGAATGGAGTGTGTGGTTGTAATTGTGATTGAATGGAAGGGATGGAAGAAGGGAGAAGGGAAATCGGAAATCAGTGACGGTTGAGATGCAAAATGAAAAACATGATTCACGTCCTGCACAGAAATACAGATCCATGCACATTGATTGTGCACGGAGAGTAAAATCCGTGCGTTGTGCATATGCACTGTGATTCAAATCCGTGCATTGTGCATATGTATGGAACTTCAAATTCATATCAGATTGCATTCGCACGGAATTTCACATCCGTGCATGTGGAATGCACGGGTTAAAACCACGCAGTTTCGGATATGCACTGCTAATGAAATCCGTGCAGTATGTTTACTTATTTATTGCTAATCCAAATGATGTATATTTCAGCATGCCGCCAAAACGAGTTCGTCGTGGTAGTTCTTCGACCTCAGGGCGCGATGACGCTATTAGTAGTCCATTGACCACGCGGGGTCGGAGTGGTATTGCGAGCTCATCCACCACAGATCGTCATAGGCCTACGGCGTCAGAGCGGAGACGCAAGGCTCGACAGGATCCAAGTTCGGATCCAATAGAGGAGTCAGAAGAGGATGTAGCAACTCAGGAGACTACAGATGATGATATTACTGATGAGGAGGCACATCTGCTCAATCCAGAGGAGATGGTGGACGAGGATCGTCACGCAGGTCCTATTCCAAGTGGTCCAGAGGAGCTCTCTGTCCTTATCAGCTTTAGGACACACATAGCTATGTCGATATGGAGAGGGGAGGTATGACATTCATTCTGACAATGTGTTAATGGTTCGTTTTTCTTATTGGAATCGTTAGAATCTAATTTTAATATATTTTCTTACATTGTACAGGATTGTGATGGTCTTAAGTGTATATGTCATTGGATATGTCATTGGCCTAAGTTGAGATCATGGTATCTACCGTAGCCGAATGATGATAATCAGTTCCTGGATTTCATGCGATTATAGAGGAGTCCGGCTTGGCGCCACTGACCAGGCACTTATCTTACCGCCATGTCGACCGTGCTTTAGTGTCGGCATAAGTAGAGAGATGGCAGCCCGAGACTAACACTTTCCACCTACCATTTGGTGAGATGACGATCACATTGGATGACGTCAGTGCTATTCTTGGCATTCTAGTTGTTGGCACACCCATCCATGCACCGACTCAGCTGTCTTTTACTAATCAGATATCATTGTTGGAGCGTGGATTGGGAGTGGATAGAGGGGCTGCCAGTGCTGAGTTGTCCTTAGCTCGTGGTGGGGGTGGTTAGACTGTCATAGATCAAACAGATGTGCAGTGATGTGACTCCTCAGTCATCTGCACGGCGGATAGAGTGCGCTGCCAGAGGCTACCTATTATATTTGTTAGGTTGCACACTCTTTGTCGAACGGTCTGCAACGAGAGTCTCCGTCTTCTACTTAGAGTTATTGATGGACGTTGGACATATTCGACACTATGCATGGGGAGGTGTTGCGTTGGCGTATTTTTATCGCTAGTTGGGACAGGCGACGAGGATAAATGTTCGACAGATTGCCGGATATCTCATGCTGCTACAGGTAACTCTCACGTATATATATACACACACACACACATAACAATTGGGTATCATCAAATTTGGTAATCCATATATTATGCGCATACAGGCATGGGTATACGAGCACTTTCCCTTTACTCGTCCGAAGGCACAGATTGGATATACTACAGGCCAGCCACTAGCACGTCGATGGTATCCTTCCAGCAATTCGGGCAACATGATGGAGAGTATACAGTTGATACGTGAGAGGCTGGAAGGTATCCATCCAAGTGAGGTGAATAGACATACATATCTAATAGTTACTATTATATTGAAGTCATTATTATTAATTATTGTTCTTTTTTTTATCCACGAGTAGCTTGGGACCCCTATGATAGTGTGAGGGCTCATCATCCCTTCCATTAGATATCATTTTTTTGTGGATGCTTGAGATCGATGAATGTCATAGAGCCCTATCATCCACATAGGGTCCTTCGTCAGTTTGGACACGTGCAGACAATCCCACCTCCACCGTATGCCCCTGTTCGTGCATCTAGGGGAGCGACTGCTACTAGGTATAGGGTCTCTTACCAATTCCTGGACCAGTTCTGGATTACATGGGGTGACCATATATTATCCCCAGAGCACCGCGGGAGTCGTGAGACACATGCATGGGGTTGTGCCCTTGATTATCTTTAGTGTTTCGGAGGATCTCGCATGTATAACAAGTTTGCTGCATTCGAAAAAATATTTTTAATTGCATTCATTAGCGACAGTTCTCTGTCTATGACAATCACACGTGGCAACATACATCCATTCATTAATGACTTCAACCTCTCCAAAGCCCAGGTATAGTTTTGTTCCTTCTCCGATTCAAGGTACACAAAAGCAATCGAGAACATCAACTGAGTAGACGTGACACCAACAATTTCAAGTAAGGGCAGCCGATATCTGTTTGTCTTGTATGTGGAATCCATTATCAACACCTCGGGAAATTACCGTAATAACTCAACGGATGAGGAATGTGCCCAAAATAAGTTACCAACACAATCTATTGCATCGTTGTTAGTGTGCCATTCAATGTATCTCTTCTCCTCTAAATTCATCATGAGTTGCTGCATCTATGATCTTCCGGCCATCTCTGTCACCTTGTACTTATGACGAGCATTGTAGATAGTCTTCATTATAGTGGTGTTGTTCAAATCCCTCTTCTTCAATGTGTGAAGAATGTTCCTCGGCTTCACTAAACTTTTCGACATATCAATCAAAACCGTTAATTCTTCATCGGAAAGCCTCCCGGCATACGAGTACCCCTCAAGATGTTGTGCATTAGGATGATTGTGCACCCCACAAATCACTGTTACCATCCAATCGTCATCAGTTGCCAACTTTCGGCCTTTCAAAGCAAAAGGGCAATCGCACTTCTTCGTTCCCGTCACCTTATTCGGACATTTCCTCTCAAAGACCTTCGAAGAACCCCTGTAAGTACCGCTTCTCTCACAAGTAAATACAATTCTCGGTTTTCTACCATCTACACCAGCATCTGACTTTTTTATTATAATTATTAATCCATGTTTTTTTCCGACATCTCGTGTCCATTGGATAAGGGCATCTTGGCTTCTGAATATAGTGTCGGTGGTGAAGACGTCAGTAAAATCCAATGAGCACTCATTGACACCTGTAGAATCAACATCCTGAAAAAAAAAATCAATGCTAGATGGTCCTACTAAAACGCCCAAACATTCGGCCAACATAAGATGAGTCATGTTGTATTGTATGGAAATACAGAGTCGTGTAATACACTCATGCACGGAAATCCGAAGCCGTGCAATACATTTATGTACAGAAATCTAAAGCCATGCAATACACACATGCACAGAAATCCGAAGCCGTGCAATACACTTATGCACGGAAATACAGAACCGTGCAGTACACTTATGCATAGAAATACAAAGCCGTGCAATATACTTATGCGTGGCTCTGCAAATTCGTGCATGAATGAAAAAAAATTGAAAGCATGTGTCAAAAAAACGATACCTTCTCTTCATATATGGTCATTTGCTTGTCCGTATTATAGATAGCTTCTCTAAAACAGAATGTGGTGCCTCGGATTGAAGATGTGATAGCTTATATAAGGAAATGGAGAGATGGATTAGGAGATGAGTACTTCCAAAGTGAGACCTTTATAATGATGAGAAGGAGTAGAAGAAGAAGTATATTTTGTTAAAGGGAAATAAGTACAGAAGAAGTAAAGATGAAAACTGAAGAAAGGAGGAAGATGAAGTGAATAAGAAGGAAAAATGGACTCAAGAAGAAGCAAAGGGCTTGAAGAGAAGAGGAACATGAAGGCAAGGGTAATTAGGGAAATTCACAGATGGGCATTCTTGGAACAAAAAAATAAATAAAATGTGGGTTGGCTCAGTAAAGTGGGTGGGTGCAAATAGAAATTCTCATTGGTTGGGAATGTGGGTGCTTGCAAAATTCTTTTCCACTCCCTTGAAAATGTATGTTTTACAAAGAGCAAGATCGAAAGTCAAATTTAAACAATAAAAAAACAAAATTGAGCTATAAGTTATATTCAAGAAAATAAATAAGATTTGTTATATAAAATATATATATTTTATAGAATAAAACAAAAACAAAAGCATATTTTGAAAAAAAAAAAATGGATCATCACATGGAATCCAAGTGTTTTTTTAATACAAATCTTTTTGGATAGATGAGGTTAACAATTTCAATTAATTTAAGATAAATGTAAACAAAGGTCTTGAATTTTGAGAAAAATAAAGCAAAAATTTTATGGACTCCACATGAAACCATCCTAAACTCCAGAGTTCCTACAGTTTTCGAGGCCACACGATTTTAGAACGCATCATGTTAATTTAAAATAGAGTTTGATTTATAAGCTCAAGGTCAGAACTTGGGCCATTTCCGATGTGAGAATGGTGGAGTCTTGGCATTTGGGAGTGTTCTATGGCAAGTGATGGGCACACTAGATTTAAATTGGATCTACCACCTCGACCCAAGCTCACCGAATCTCGCATTCTTCTTCCCCACCGAAAATAAAGCCACAAAAAAATGGTTTTCAATTGTAAAGTGACCCCTCAAGGCATCCTAGTCATGGTAATAGCAATTCTTCTCACTCTGGTACATACACATACTTTCACTGCCCAAGTTCCAATCCAACGGACCAAGGATCAATCTTGGCCCGTATCTACTTACACAAAGATGCCTCACGGGCTACCAGTGGATTAGCATTGTATTAGCAATTAATGCTTGCATTGTTGCATGTTATTGAAGAGAAATATTATACAAGTAGGTTAAATTATCTGAATGGACGAACCAAAGATGGGCCCTATATAAATAGTTGGATCGACATGCATAAAACAAAAGTAATGTTTCACACATAATCAATCGAGTTGAAAAAAAGGACTGTTTCTAGCTTGTATGCAAGGATCATCATTTATGCTTCATCCTCTTTAACATGGGCCTGATCATCAATCAAGCAAAGGAGGGTCCACACCCGGACACTCTGGGTTGGGTCCACTTCGGATAACTGGGTAATAGAGTCCATTGATATCCCTTCCCATCAAGCCACCAACAATCCCCATGCATTGTTCTGAGGGCGATTCAGGAAACCCTTTTGTATAAATTATGCACTGGCAATCAAGAACTTTCAAAAGAAAAAAAAAACCTTATTTTCACTAAAATGAAAAAAATTGATGAAAGCCTACCCATTCTGCTATGATACCAGACCTGTAAAATCTGGTATTATCACAAATATTACACATTGAGAAAAGGCCTGATAGAAAAGGCATCAGCCCTATAATAGATAAACAATCAACAGTTTGAAACTGGACTGCAGTTAGTGCCATCAGATGTTGATAAGAGCAGACAGCAAAATGAGATTCGTCATGGCTTGACCACTTTCTTTCCATCAATGTACCTGAGACTTTTGAAATAGATGAATTTGCACCAAGGATCATTGCATGCACGTGCCAAAAACCTGCCAAAAGCCCCATTTGATTAGCACAATAGGCAGCAGCAAAGGAAACGAAGTGAAAAGTTCTTGCATTTGTAAACCATGATGCAACAGTACATACTACATACCCATTATGCAGACTACAGTAATTGTTGACTATGCTCCCAGTGAAAGAATACTTCAGTTCAGTATATTTCTTATATTCTTTTGGCTCTAAAACTCCTAATGATGCAGCGTCTTTCCTTGCTTTGTACAAGTGCAACCACAATGCTATACAACAAGTATACAGTGCTTTGGAAGGCCTGACATTTTTCTAATTAAGGGAAATGGCTTCCCATTCTACTACTTCAATGGGTTGTGATACACAGAATATAAGAATCTGTTAGTGCCTCTTTGTATCTCATTTCCTAGCCAACCCTTTTCTGAAATAGAACCTCCATCCTGTTGGTGGATCAGTATTTAACAAGAGCCGGCAATGATGCATAAAGTTCAGCCAAGCATTGGAAGATCCAGTTGATCAGTTGTTCCCTTGGCAGCTCTAGAAGTAGTTCTGCCTGCACAATCAAGGAAAAAAAAAGAGAGAATGTAATGTGCATATTAATATTTTAGAATACAAAATCTTTACTAGCAAATTACCCAAGTAGGGCAATAAGGCATTGCCTCGCTAAAAGACAGGTCCAGGGATCATGTTTGAGAAAACCACAGTGCCATACTGGTTTCAGTCTTGCCTCAACTGATCATGCAATTACCAAAAACAAAGGTTGTTAAATTTCAGCTCCTCCATGGTTGGGGACAAAGGGCTCCAGCGCAAGTCCATAAAAGAAACAAATTATGTGCTTGTGAGATACAGACCACTTTAGTCCAGAGCATAGAAGGCAGGTGGGATGCTTATCCACCCGAACTAATAGAGGGGGAGATTTTGAAAGGAATTACAAGCTGGGAAAGCAGAAAAATGGAATCCCACTAACACAGTTTTTGTTTCAAGCAAACCCACAGGGCCAAAGTAAAATGGTTTAGCCCCATTCAAATATCCTTCTCTGCAGACATGTATAAAAAGCACATGCATTATCAGCAGAAGAAATTTTGGAACAATAAAAAATCAGATTCTCCAGCAAGTGCAATTTTACAATGATAGTCTCAAATTTGAATTCGGTACAAAGGGTTCCAATCCTGGATGCCAATTCCTCCCAGTAACTTTCACGTGTCCTTTAAACTGTATTTTCATTTTGACAAGGGTCATGGTTCAAAATCACAGTCCCGGTCGTGATCATCGCATTGCATCGGGGTCATCACGGTGCGAATTTTTATTTGACCCCAAAAAAATCGGAAAAAATACTCAAAAAATCCAGAATATTATAAAATGATAGAAAACAATGTTTTTCTTCATTAGTACACACTTTAAAGTAAAATAACGGTCCCCCTAAGTCTTAGCATCTTGTATCGTTGTTTGATGCTTAACTATTAAATTTGTTAACCTTTCAGAGGTTTTTTTTTTTTTTTGCTTGCTTAATAATTTTTAAATCCATCAATATAACTCTAATAGGACTTGGCCCACTGTTGAGTTGACAATTGTGATATACTTGAAATTCTTAATAATTTATTTACATATTTTTAGTGATCTATATTTTATTACTGGTCAATAATATGACAACAGGTCCAATTTTTTAATAAGTGCAAGAATGTGATAGTGAGTGGGCCCTAACTCTTATGTTAATAAAATTTGGCAAATGCCCATTGTAGGCAGACACCCTCTTTTTAGTGGTTTCAAAAAAAAAAAAAAAAATTTAATGTATCAAGGATTTAGGTTAACAACAATGAAATGGAGCCCACAAATCCCAAAAGGTCCAATTGGGGGCCATGAACTTTGTTTACATTGTGGTATTTTTATACAAGAAGAGGCCCTTGAACGTTTTTTTATTTTTATTTTTATGCTGTGGCACAAAAACCGTGTGGCAGCCTCGCACGGTAAAATCCGTTGAAAAGGGGCAATTTGCCCTTCATCGATGGATCTGGGACTGAAACAGGAGAAGAAAAAAGAGGGGAGGAGAGGAGGGAAAGAGAGCAAGAAGAGGAAGAGCAGAAGAGGGGAGGCAGCGGCAGCTGTTCCAGGAGGCGATGTGGTTCCGGGCAGTGGTGGAGGCATCAGGAGCGAGGAAGAAGAGGAAGAGGAGAAGAAGGGGACGCATCTGCAGCAGGCAGAGCAGCAATTCCGGGCGGCGATACTATTCCAGTTATGGGTGCAGGCATCAGGAGCTCCCACTCCAGGTACTCATCCTACTCCCTCCCTTTCTCTCTTCTGTGTTTTTTCTTTTTTTTTTACCATTATTTGACTGATAACAGCCGATATATCGGTATCAACCTATATTTTACCGATATGGGTCTTTATCAACCGATTTTTTGGCGATATTTTACTCTTGGCCATAACATGACCATTATATGCCAAATAACGTAACACTATGGGCCGTTACCGTTTCATAACGGCCGTTATGAAACAGTAACGGCCGATATTTTAAACCCTTGTAATGGTCCAGTAGGAAGGTGTTTCCCTTTCCACAGGGATGACCAGGGATCAATCCCTGGCCGTCGCTGTGATTGGTTAGGGATTTGTGTAGCGTCCGTGAGTGCGTACATGAGTATTTACCAGAGAGAGAGAGAGAGAGAGAGCTGATTCCTTAGTAACTTGCATAGTATGTGTCCTCTAACTGTATTTTCATTTTGACGAGTAATGGTTCAGTGGTAAGGTGTCTACCTACAGGGATGACCAGGGATCAATCCTCGGCTGACGCTGCGATGTGTTTACAGCACCCGCGCGCACACACACAACACGAGAGAGAGAGAGAGAGAGAGAGCATAAACAGTGGGCTAGAGCAATGACTGGGTGCTTGAGTACAGTCGGTTTTTTGGTAGAGTCGTGGACAGTTGTATAGAAAGGAAAGGGCAGGCTTCACACAGATTGCGCTTGGCTTAAAGATAACCTTGGTTGATGATCATAATCATCTCAAGAGAGGCTCCAAAAAAGAAAGCTATAATAATTTGGTCCAACAGTTCATTGCATTGCTCAAAACAAAAACTTAAGACCACACGAAATCAAAACAAGTCCTCTGAATTAATCATTTACCATACACGAAAATGGGCTTAATTATTTATGCACTTGCGTGATATGAGTGGCACTTGATTGTTACCACATATGATATATCATAGCACGGCTATAATGATGAAAGAGGAGGAAAATGTACTTTGGGAAAGGTGTGGAGAATGAAAACAAATAACTCCAAAAATATAAATGTGTACCTTAATTTCATTCTCCTTAAAAACCAGAGAGTTTCGGTGAGCATCAGATGTCATCGACTCTGTCATCAGCTTAAACACTCTCTTACTCATGTTCGTACTCATACCAACCATCTTGCCTGAAGCATAAATTTTACTAATGCCAAGGTCGGCTGCCATTCGTCTCACATAAAGCTTCTTCAAAAGTATCTAAACAAGTGAAGACAATAACAAAAGCAATCAGATCACAAGTTACAGGCAACATATGTAGTAACCTAAATTGTGTGTGTGTCTCACATACCTCCATTGAGCGTGGCTCTTTTCCATATTGACGGCGCAGATGCTCTGCAAATTGCATTAGACTCCAAATATCTTCCCCAGCAGCTTTCTCAGCCTCATTAATCAATTCAATAGGATTCTCTAGATAATTTATGTACTCAGAAGAGAGGTGGGGTGTTATATCTATATCAAGCTGCAACAAGATATAAGGGACAACACTTATTAAATTCTGCTGCTAGCAATTTATAGTAGCTCACAAAATTGACCTGAAGATCCACAATAATTGCACAGGTTTCCAGCAAAAAAAAATGCACAGGTTAGTAGATAAACCTATCCCGCACCTTAACACTTTTGTAGGGAACTGGGACAACCCGATTTTCTTCAACCTGGAAATCAAATCAAAGCATATGAGAGCCTGACAGGATTCTGTAAATTGGAAGACACCAGAAACTCATCAATGCAGCCCACCCATCATTGGCTGGAATAGAGTCATGAAACAGCATATTCATCCAATAGTCAATTAATACTTCCTTTTACACTGCATTTATAAATTGATAAAACTTAGAGACTGCAGATGACTATTTGCTGGAGACAGGATTCTTTTATCATTATCACGCGCGTGTATGAGAGAGAAAGAGCACTATTTGCTCTCCATGGCAATAGCACTTTTATATCATCTCTTAGGTAAGTACTATACCTATAATGATGATCACTTGGCAGTGGAAGTCTATAGTGATGCAGGATTGGGAAGGTTCGAGACAAACCGAAAATCAACAACCAGCACAGATACGGACACTGGTACAGACATGGACACGGGGATCAGGGGTTCAACACGCCAACTTCAAGAAATTAGGACACGGATATGGGTACAGCATACAAATTCGATTTATAAAAAAATAATATATATATATTAAAAAAATAAACATAGTTAGAAAATTTTTTAAATAAAACTTGTATCCAGCCCAACCCATTTATAAGATTTGACCCAGGCCCTACACTAATTTTATGAAACCTACCCCATGCCTAGGCCAGCCCATTTAACCAAATCTGCCCTAGGGCCAGCCAAACCAATCCCCCCCAGCCCCTTAATAACAGGCCGTTTCCCGATAAAGTCTATTTTGAAGACATTTCCCAATTCTTCTCTCTTTCTAACGAAAGGCAGATAAAAGGAAAAAAAAGGAAGGAAGAGGAGCCCGTAATCTGCAAGCAGCCGTGAGCAGCAAGTGACGGTGGCAGCAAACGTGAGTGACGAGTGGCAGTGGCGGCGGCAGTAGAGGCACGGCAATGGAAACCCTAGGACACAAGTAGCTCTGTTTCTTCTTTTGCTTCTATTTTTCCTTTTTCTTTATTGTCTTTCTCCACCTTCCCTCACAAACTATTTTTTAGGACAGGACCCATTTTTACCTTCTCTTGATCGCACAAAATGGGGAAAAGGGTTAGGATTTTTTTTCTTTTTAAATTTATAACAAAATCAGATGAAGGAGATTGGGAGATATGGGACGAAATTCGTTGTTTCAACCAGTTTCACTTCTTCCCCATAAAATTCGAGAAAGCCATATCCTAAATTTCTACGGCGTATCCCATCTGTATCTTGCCGTATCTCATACCCATATCCGTATCGGACCATGTCGGCACGGGTATGAGGGGTGAAATGCCGTATCCGGGTATCATAGACAACCAGCTATTGTACCACAGTGGGCGGAAACCTAGTGTCTTGGAAGAGCAAGAAGACGCCCTGTGTTATCTAGAATACCCAGCTATGGTGCATGGAGCATGCAAATTATTATGGCTGTGCATTTCACTACATGTGTCGGTCTTCATATATAAAGGTCTACACGGCATATTGCAAGAAATCCATTCTTCCATGAACATCCATAATAATAATATAAAGAGAGAACTCATTTGAGTGAATGCAGTAGTACCCTTGTATCAACATGCCTCTCCTTTATATAGCTTCCATTATCTCTTATTTAGGAAATTGCAATCCCTTTGTAGGAAATTACAATCAATAAAAAACCGCTTAAGCTATACAATAGTATAGTGCTCCTAACGTGTATACAAATTTGTACACTAATTTTCAATATGGTACTCTTGGAGGATATACAAATCTATATTTGTTCACACTCCCCCTCAAATTGATGTGAAACATCACTTCGGATATGAGAAAATGATGTCAATCTCTAGTCATAGCTTAAGTGAATATATCCACAAAGTTGATTCGAAGATGATACAAGAGGTAGTGATAGAAAATTGTCTTGAAGCCTTTCCCAAATAATGTAACAATCAACTTTAATATGCTTTGTCCGCTGATGGTAGCTGGATTTAGTGCAACTTGAATAGAAAAAGTGTTATCGATATTAAGAGGAATGGGAGTGGGAACTTTGATGCCAAGTTTGTTGAGTAGTCCAACAAGCCATATGATTTCAGAATATGCAAAGACATGGCACGATAATTAGATTCAATGGATGATTCAGAAACCCAATCTCGCTTCTTACATTTTCAGGAAAAAATTGAATTCCCAAAAAACATGAATCAGCCAGTGTCAGGACAACTAGTTCAGTCGGCATTTACATAAGCAGTTAGTAGCAATGGGAATGTAATGTAGTCAAGATAAGCCAAATCTGATGATTGTAAGCCCAAAGATATCCTGATCATCAATTATTAAAAAAAATACTCAAACAAGGAGAAAAGTAGAGATTCACTTATTCACTTACCATTGATTGCAAATCCATAGTAGATATCTTCAATCCAATAAGAAATAAGTTGAAACCAAGTGGAGAAGAAATAAGAAGTAAACATACAATTTCTACTGAATTACTAAGAAAAATAACCAAGCATGCCGGCTAGATGTTCCATTATAATTGCATATATAAAGACCTAAAACTAATTAAACCCAGGATCTTATTTCTAAACAGTGAAACCAATAAAACTTAGAATCCTTACACTTCCGGGTTATTTTTAGTAATGTTTGACGTGAACCCACAACCTCAAGGTTGCAATAGCAAGCACCTTCCACTGTGCCACAGGCTCTTGGCAAAATCCTAATACATCTCAAACAATAAAGAAACAACTCATAGAAACCATAAGGAAGAAGAGAATAGGTCCCTGCATGCTTCTTTGCAATCAATCTCTTGGATATGTGGAGCTCACATGCGATCTTAAAGCCAATCAAGTGATCCCTGATTGAATCTTAACAAATTCCTACCTTTTATTATGCACACCTGCTTTGTGGCTTAAGATAAAGGTGAACTCTTGGAGAAAAGCTACGCACTTTGGATGCCTAGAGTTCAAAATTTGTTGCCCCTAAATGAATTTCAAGGCTTAGTTGAATAAAGCACAAATTCATGCTATACCAAGTAATGTCGCCAACATCACCGAGCTTGTACAATGGCAAAGAATTCTACATTATATCAAACTCAAAGCTTTGGACCGCTTAATTTCTCACGATAGAAGGCAATCGACCTACCGTCTTGGCTAAGTATTGCACCAATCCCCACATGACATCAATCAAAATCAACTCACAGAATCTTTCCGAAGTCAGCAAGTGCTCAAATTTAGTCTTCTCTTGATGAGCTCAAAATTGTGGCCGGCCACCTTTTACAAGAAAATGGACCTTTCTTTAAACAATCAGTTAGAAATTCCTTATGGACCAGCAATAGAAAGTGGCCATTCTAAGGAAACTCTGCACGCACACATTACGTCCAACAGACCATTCTTGTATAGCTTCCACCTTTTCAACATCAACCTTGATGCCAGCACCATGCATTAACCTAAGAATAGCACATCATCTACCAAATTGCACTTCTTATGGTTCGCATAGAGTTTGTTATGACATAAAGTATCAAACACTGGACGTAGACCGTCCACATGTGCTTGGAAATCGGGGTTGTAGGCTAAAATATCATCAAAGTATACAACCATGAAGTTTTCAATGAATGCGCCAAGTGCTAGTTAAATTTGAATTCAAAAGCCATTATTCAACTTCATCATCTGTCCATGAGTAAATAATGGTAGAATACACAGGTACTATTCCAACAAAATTCACCATAAATTAATGGGTTGGTAGCATCAAAGTTGAGCCCTAAGAGATAAACACAGTAAATAAAAATAATTGCAGCAGAAGGGAAAACAGGAAGGACATAAAATCCGATCACAATGACTATTGAGGCCTTGGGAAGTTGATTTCAATTTGATGACATAGTATACATTGATTTCAATTAGATGACATAGTATGCATTTTAATTTTAAAATTTACCACTGACGAGTTGACCCAAACATGGGCACAAGGTGAGGGGCATCTTGCCGCGGGTTGATTTTATAAAGTTTATCCAAGCTATAGAATCATGTCACGCTGTATCATTTCAACAAGGACAATAGAAAAAATTATTTCTTAGCAAAACTTAATATAATTTTTTTACAACGGAGGGTGTCCCAGCCCTTTGGGCCGGACTAATCCATACGGGCCCAGGGGAAGCCGGGTAAATCCCATGTGGCCCCAGTGTGGTAGCGCAGTTTCGAACCCTCAAAAACTAAATATAATGAAGCAGCTAAAATAGATATGTAATGGTGAAATATGCATGACTATCAAAATCCATAAGGAAAAAAATTGCTCATCACGAGAGATTGTACTTGATGAACACCAAGAAGGTGAATTTAAAATTCTGAAGCAAGAACACTTATGCACTTTTTTACAAGAAATAAGAAAGAGATGATGACTATCAAGAAAGGGAGGCATCTAGGGTGTAGTTAATGCTAATAGATGTTAAAGTGAAATAATTTGTCAGATGATAGAATCATTAAAAAACAAAGAAGTTAAATGGCAACAAAAATAACGGAAAGAATACCTTGGACAAGCTTTCAAAGAGCATCTCAAAGAAGAGATCAATTCCCACGTTTCCAACATCACCAGTCTGTTGCTCACCAAAGATATTCCCAAATCCTCTTATTCCCATGTCTCTCTCAGCAAGTTGAAAACCTTGGCCAAGATCACGGCATTCTTCAAGAGCTGCTAGTCTCTCCTGATAACAATGGAAAATTAGGCCTGTACTGTAATTAGTTGTAAAATGGAAAATATATATATATATATCAAACAATGATAGAAAGAAAATGGAAATATCGAGTGCTGCTTATTGATTTAGGGAACTACTTAGGAGGGAAGGAGAGAAAGGAGTGGGAGAGGGGGGTGAGGGGGTTGGGGATGATAAGGAAACAAGAAAAAATGACCATGGCACACCACAATAGCAATCTCTTACTCTGGTGCATAACATACTACAGGACTAAATAAATAAGCAGCCAAACTTTACACAGTTGGAAAATTACAAGAGATTGAAATTCCAGCTATATACAATACATTCAGATGGACCAAAGATAGAGGCAGTAAAAGAAAGGCATATAAAGAGGACGTACCAATGCTTGAGCAGACAACAATGATTTCTCCGGATAAAATATGTATGCATGAGCTTCCTTATCTGCACGGCCCACCCTTCCACGCAGCTATTAGAATTTGGAGGATAGAAAATAATCTTAATAAAAAATCGTAGTTAATAATCATTTAGAAGAATATACAAGTCAACTAATTACATTTAAACACTATACAAATGTACAGAATACGGAGATATATATACTTAAAAGAATATCCACATTTGCTACTCCTTTTACCCACTACCAAGGTTTCCCATGCCACAAAAACCATTCTAAATGTTATATTAAGCTATACCTTCTAGAGTCTTGACGACAACAAGTTTGATCATGTAACACAGTTTCAAAAATTGACCAAAAGACTCATACGTGACCACTAATGAATCAAGTGACAAACTCTTGACAAAATTCAATATATACAGGGTTCATGGCTGGTGATAGAGATCAGACTATTCAATCAAAAGAATTTCTCAAGTTTCATGGTATCAGAGCCTACCACTAATAGGTCAATTTAAGTGGATTAAAACCCTTTCTCTTTTTTGGTGAGCCCAAATTCTTATAAGGCCCAATTAGAGAAAAGAAGTATCTTTTCTCTGTTTCGAAGAGAAGTTTCTGCAGAGTTGTCTCATGAAGATGAAGGGACTCTTCTCCTCATACTTGCAAAGAAGACCTCTGACTTCATTATTTGCTTTCTCTTTCATTCCTTTTGGAGTTTCAAAGCAGGTAACAGCTCGTGTTTACCGTGCATCTCTACTATCTTCTAGTAGAGCCCACTTTTCTTGATCACTCAGGAGTATGGTCATCTTCAGCCGTCAACCTTAATTGATATGGTTTCAATCGTCAAGTTTTCTATATCGGTAGGTTTCAATTTTGTTTCCTAACCATCTGTGTTATTGAATGGGAATTTGATATAGGGAAAATCAACTCTCTTGGATAGCTAATTTGGTTCATCCAACCTGGGAAGCACGGACACCTCTCCGGGGCCGGAGTGTCGGTGTCCGACACGTGTCGGACACGGACACGCTCCGGACATGTGTCGGACACACAAAAAAGTGTTTCCAGTTTATTTTTTAATTTTTTCTATTCCAGACACGTCCGGACACGTGTCGGACACGCTGGGCCTCTTTTTAATTGAAAAAAAAATAGAATAAAAGGGCCATCCTTAAAAAAAGAAAAGCAAAGGGAGCTATTTGTAAAAAGAAATTGATGCTGCTCCCTTTGTCTTTGTATGAATTTTATGGAACTATGGATATTTCATGTTTAATGATTATTAATTATGTTTCAATTTTGTATTGCTATTTGATAATTTGATTTGTTTGGTAGTTGGTACAGTGGTACTTGATTTTTTATTTATTTGATTGCTAAATTGATTACAAGGTTAAAATGATAGTATCTTTTAGTATATTATTAGATTTATTATTATTATTATTATTAACGTGTCCCCGACGTGTCCGTGTCCTACTTTTTTGAGAAATGCCATGTCGGCGTGTCCGTGTCGTGTCGTGTCGTGTCCGTGCTTCTTAGCATCCAACTATTGGCATTAGCTAAATTTTAAAATCCCAAAGGTGCTTGGGCTTCTCTGGCACATGTATTTGTACAGATAAGTTCAGCAAGTTGATTTCAAGTTGAATGGAAAATAAAAAATGCTAACAGGGCAATGTTACTAGACTTCTATGTTAAAATGAGTGGTTTACTGGATCATCTGTGAAGCAGATTCGTCCACTTTTGATAGATACAGGCAAGAAACTCAGTTGGTCAAATTTTTAATGGCTCTCTGGTCCAAATATGAACTACCTAGTGAAATCCCTCCTTATGAAGAGGACCACTGATCCTGAGCATGTGTTTGTTGAATAACCCTCATCTGGCTCAATGTTCCATCCTCCAAAGGATCCACATCAAATGACATTTGCAAATATTGCAAACAGGGAACAAAACAGAATTGTCCAATTCAACAATAAGGGCAAGGAAATAAAAATTAAAAAAAAAAATGCTCCAAACGGTTCCATATACCTCAATGCAACAATTATGCTCATCAATATCGACCCACACAAGTGTTATATATATATATATATATATATATGTATATACCCACACAATCCACAGCAGAAGTTGCTATAGAAGCTCCTCATGACTCTTCCTCTACCAAATTATGGGCTGAGATAGAAAGATTCACTGATGAGAGGATACAACAGATGTTACTCGAACACTACATCCTCCAATTCTGTGCCTCCTACTACTACTACTGCCATGCCTGTCATTTCCCATATCACTAAGTGTACAGATCTTTGATTCCGTCTTCCTAATACATAACATCCATCCATCCAATGAGTCATTTAATCATTTTTGGTTAAATATACTCTCTTGTCTCTTACTTTTATTAGAACTACTAATGGGTCTCCCCTACTTGTAACTAAGTTATATCCATTACTCCCTCTATATCATCTAGTTTGATTTTCCTCTCCTCCCCCCTTATGTGTTCCACAACATTCTTCTAACTTATTGTCTATAAGTCAATTGACTAACTATAAATTTCATTTCTCATCTCTTTAACTGGTAGTCTTGTTCAGGACCAACATACAGGGAAACAAATTGGGATAGGCCGTAAATCTTAAGGATTGCATTTTACCGAGCAATTGCACCCACCTTCTTAGTTGTAATGGCTGATATAGTTTCTGCTCTCGGTGTAGAAGCACTAACAATTTCCAAATCGATGGTTGCGGCCGAATATCGTTCCATGTCTTCTACTTGCAGCGAAGGCATATGGTTGCATCGTCTTCTTCGAGAATTCAGCATCTCCACCAAAGGCCCAACTCCGCTGTACACAGATAACACAAGTGCTATTCGGATTGCAAAGAATATTGTTTTCCATGAGCGCACTAAGCACATTGAAATTGACTATCACTTAATTCGTCAACACTTTGTCTGTGAAGATATCAGTCTACCCTATATCTCTTCATCTAAACAACCGGCAGATGTGTTCACCAAGGGCTTGCCCCGCGATCGTCATGATTCCATTCTCTCCAAATTGATGCTTCTTGGCAAACCATCGCATCAATTTGAGAGGGAGTGTAGAAGCACAAACAAAGAAGCAGGCTCATCTCAAAAGGCCCATGACCAAGAGGCCCAAAGCTCAAAGCCTCAAACATAGCCACACCCACGTGTGGGATCTCTTAGATTTGGTCAAACATTGTATAGTTGTATGACAGCAATCACATTTATATTCTTCCCTTTCTTACTTATATACACATGTAATTAGGAATCAATCATAGGCTGTAATTAGTAATACTTTGTGTATAAAGAGCAACTGTCGATCCTCCCTTTGGGATACGACAGATTCCACATCTCTCTCTCTCTCTCTCTCTCTCTCTCTCTCTCTCTCTCTCTCTCTCTCTCTCTCTCTCTCTCTCTCTCTCTCTCTCTCTTCTTCTTCTTCTTCTTCTTCTTCAATACAAATCAGTATCTTAGTGATCGACCCGCTCCCTTTGGCCCTGATGTTGGTGTCACCCCTACAAGAAGGCATCCTCTACGCACTCACACTCCGGTTTCACATTTTTTTACTTTAGATTGATAACATGGTTTCCAGTTATCAGTACTTTCTTGCAGCTATTCATGATCATTAGGAACCCACCAAAGTAGACAATGTTTCAGCTCACTGACTATAAGCCGATGGATCTATTGACAAATATAAAGCCTGACTTATTGCTGAAGGTAACAAACAAGAATGGGTCGATTAAAAAAACCCTTTACTTCAATTGCAAAATGACCGCTATCCATAACCTCCTATCTTCGCCATTTACTACAATATCTCATATTTGCGGTTCTTTTCTAGTTTCATCAATTTGGGCCCTCTGACAGTCCAATGTCACTAATCGGGACTAAGTCAATTTGTATGCTCCCCGTATTGAGGAGTCATACAGTGTTCTTAAAGATCATTTTTGGCTTTTTCTACTTCTTATCTCCTCCATTTGATATCTTCACTCACTATCACTGTATTTAGGATGCTCCACACACTGCATTCGTGCCGTTTTCTTGCAAAAATCTGTTTGGCTGGTTATACTTATTATCGTCTTCCCTTGATATCTTTAATCGCTATCATTGTATTTGGATTTAAAAAACAAGACTCCAACTTGTATTATGCTTGCATATCTATCAACCTGCTTATATTTAGTCAAAATTATACAATTTTGGTTTGTTTGGAAGGTTATTTAATAAGGTTCTGAAAGGGGCCAGTTTTTTTTAGCATGCTGACATTTCAATCATATAAGAATCAACATTTAAATCTTAATAAAGACTATTACCACACCACAACGCACAGTGTTGATTTTAGTAACCTTGGGTTACCACTTCACTATATCTGTTCATCTTTTTCTAGATGTCAAGAATTCTTTTGTAATAGTTTGCAAATCCAAGAGAAAATTCTGGATAGATTATTTTTCTTTTTCTAGCTAGACATGCCACTCGCACCACTAGAGAGCCTTTTCTTCCTTTCATCAGAACACCAAAGATTTGAAGCCTGGTCTTCCCCATGATAAGGCAAGTGCTCATGGGCCGGGCCGGGCCCAAATTGAACCAGGCCTGGATATATAATGTGGGCCCATTTAATATTTGGGGCAGGCTTGGATTAAGTGATGGAAAGCCCAGCCAAAATAGTGAGTGCTTGTAATTTAGTGATAATTTGTTTGCACAAATATGACAAAAAGAACCTGGTTTGGCCCAGCCTGATTGACTAAATGGGAAGGCTTGGGCCTGACATTTACAGCCCATGTCAGGCTAGGGCCACATACAGACCTTATGTTGTTAAGTTGGGCCAGGCCTGGATATGCCTCAGCCCGGCCCAATCAGAACCATGAGCACCATATGCCTAACCACTGCTCCAACAGTGGGTTGGCTAACATATGATTTAAATGTAAAAAAAAATAAGGGTCTCCACCTTTCAGAACATGCAGCAATCCTGAAAAATGGGGAAAAAAGGCAAAAAGTAAAGATATAAAGCAGACACGGTTACCTGATACAACTGTGCAAGCCCAAATTGGTGGACATCTTGAATTATTATAGTATTAGCATTTTGAATGTCAAGACCACTTTCAACAATATTTGTGCATATAAGGATCTTGGTTTCTCCAAGAGCAAAGTTCTCCATGGTTTCTTCAAGCTGCTTTGAATATTGCTGAAAAACAAACAAAAAGAACATTAAAATACTGTCAGAACCAAGACTTTTCATTCCTAAAATGAAAATTAGATTAAAAAATAATGGAAACCTATGGACACTTTCATATTTACATGAACTTTCTATTCACAATGCAACCAGAAAAAGAATTATACAAGCCAGTCCGCTAATGGAAAAGGCCTGTAGATATGAATGGCAACCATTCAAAGTCTATAAGAACGTGGATGTCAAAACTGACCATATCATTCAACACAGTTTCCTGATTTAAAATTTGAAAACGTGAACTTACATGGGATTCAGAGCCAGTTTTCAGATATGATATGAAAACATGAATTGATATACTTGATCAACTAAGAAACTCTTTAAAGTGGGACAAATAGCACTGGAGAAAAGAAAATATAGAATATCAAGGTAGTGTTTCACATCACAAATGGATGGATCCTGTGATCCATGAATTTCGAATCTTCCACTCCTGCATCACACGCGCTTGGTAGCGCGTGCATTCACAAAAAAAAAAAAAAAAAGAAGAAGATTAAATGCTAGCGTAACTAATACTAGTATTAACCGCATGGAAGGAAGCAGTTTCTTCAGAAGCAACATGAACCTCAAATAAGAGAGCTTTTATTCAAAGAATCTCCTAGAAAGTAGAGGATATGAGAAATTTTGACACTTGACCTTCCTTTCCATGAAATCAAAGATTCGCCCAGAAAGATAAGCCAACTAGCGGTCGAGAATCAAGCGCCTGGACACTAGGCAGCCCAATCAACAATAGCATAAGCCAAATAGCCAAGAGAGAAAGGGAAGTAATGACTAGAAAAAATAATTCACAATCTGCAGAATCTTGAAGATAATGATGCATGATGCATCAAAATAAAATCAAAAGTCATGCAAATGTCACAGTTTTGTCACTAATTGCTTTACAATACGGACAACTTGAGAAACCTGTAGCCTTATCACCGTATGATTGATAAGAAAGCCAGCGAGCTTCCGATTCATTGCAGGATTGTAGACAACACTCCCCTCATCTCTTTGGTACTTAACAATGAGTTCAGGAAGGGTGTCAATAGCTTTACCATTTGTCAATCGCGGTGAAGAAATAAACTCTATAGAAAAGTTGTGCAAATTAGAAAAAAGCCCGTTTTGACTGATGTGCACTTCGTGTAAAAAGATGATTTTAGGGATTCCTGCAAGCCGGCAGTTCCTTCAGAATCGCTAACACTAACAAGCATATCAACTTCAACAAGGAGTGGTTAAGGCTAAATAGGAGTGATGCATGAATAGAACATGATCATAGTATCTATGAGAACCCAGCTTGCAGAATGGTGGAGTAAAAACCTAAAACCTTTCAAACCAGGCTCTAATGGCTAGTTTAAACCCATTTAACCACCTCTGTAATCAAGAATAATTCTTGCATACGATAAAATTCTTGACATTCATTTGAAAAACGGGCTAGGAATAGTAAATACTATATGAACAGTAATTATCTTTATGATCGCCACAAATGTCTCCTCTAATCAATGTCATATTCTTGGTTCCGGAATGCAACAAGGTGACTTTATATCGATCCAAGGTACTGTCGGACTTGAGTTTTACAGAATATACCTATACTATATATAACTGATCGATTCAACTCCTCGAGAAAAGACTCAAATGTCCCAAGTGTGATTCTCCGCTAAGGGGTCCAACTTTTCAATTAAGGCTTTACCCCAACAATCATGAGCCACAACCTGTAGATAGGTTTTGGGGACAATGGTATCCAAAGATTTCAACAGAGAGGGTTGAGACTGCAGAAGCAGAAGAAGGATGAAGTTGAGGAAGCATTGGCAACTGAATCTAGAGCCATAAAAGAAACTGAAAATATTTTCTTTCTTTTCATGAGCAGACCATCCATGGAAAAGATAACTGGTATCGAGCATTGGCTGCTGCACAAACCAATGATCCATACCCCCATCCAGAATACCATAAATCGAGAACAACAATCCTGAATGGTCAGTTCTCGATGGAAATCAGAAATTTCATATTCTAACCGGAAGCATCATGCTTCATTGTCTTGATGTGAGTGTGTGTGTGTGCGTGTGTGTGTGTGTGAGAGAGAGAGAGAGAGAGAAGGCAATAGCATTAATACAAGTTCGTTATGTAGCAAATGCATGAAAGAAAATTTTACACACCAAACAGGAAAAAATTCATTATTATCATCATATTAAAGAAAGATCCCATCTATACGGTGACATGAGAGTCCAGTCTGATAGACAGTCCACTATGAAAATTCTGTAATAAAACCTTCAATGAGTCTTAATTTGAGAAAAAGGCAATGGAACAGTTGAGATTTATTGGCTTTGAAGTTTGAATTGTATTTTTAATTTCTCTCTTTTTTTCCAAAAGATTGGGAGATAAATCATAATTAAACTCCACAACATACAGTCTGATCACAGATGCCACACAGCTAATCACCATCAAAAAAATTCCAGAGAAGATCAAACCAGGGAGCTTCACATGAAAGACAAAAATTAATGAATAAGTACCTTTCCATGAGCAATAGCAATTGCGACATCAGGAAATGACTGCTGAAGAAACTCCATCACTTCTTCAAGTCCTGTATTGTCAATATAATTGAATAAATCAAGAGCAATATACAACAGAATATGTTAACCCCCTTTCTTTTCGAAAAAATAAAAATGACAATTGAACATGATCTCTACAAACTGAACCATCTACAACTTGTTAGCAGTAATATAGCCCTTAATAATCAATTAATATGGATCTGTACTTTTTCGTAGATCTGCTAATCCTTTATTTAATTTAGGAAACTTTATGAGGAAAAAAACCCTGAGGTTTTGCATAACTTGGGAAACCCCTGACCTTTTGTCCACCTATTAAAGGGGGAACAAAACCTAGTGTAACTAGGACTCAAAAGACTCCTCTCCTTCACTCCCCACTTTCTCTTCGACTTTTTTCCACTCCTCTCTTATCTTTTCCTATATCTTTCTCTTCATCATTTTCATATATTTCTTTTCTTACATAGATAAATGGAGAGAGAAAGAGAGAATACTCAAAATCTCTTCTTCGTGCCAGAGCATCTAATTCTAAGAGAGTAGCGAATTTTGGCTAGAACTTACATTGATCTATGAAGAACCATGCACATGCCCTACCTGCACAGGCTTGGTCACCCCACAGTATGAGAAAATACATTAAAATTTTGTGGTAGTTTCAGAGCAGCCATGCAAAGATCTGCCCATCTCATTCAATAGGCCTCCTCTTCATGAAGGTTTCAGGCACTTTTGAGGCCAGTAAGAACACAGCAAGCCCTAATGCTAATTTATTTACTATATGAGTCTTATACTAAGATCATGCACATGTAGGCCTGTCACAAACTGTTCCTGGCAGCCCTCTTACTGATATATATTCTGAAGTTGATGTGGAATGTTTCAGACAGCCCGATTTGTATTTGAAACCCTTTGGCAAGAACAATTGTTTCCCAATCTGAAGAAATGTACCTTGGGAACCAGTAAAGTAGTGTTTCTTGGATACATGGCTTGTGGAGATGGAATAATGGTGGATAAGGAAAAGGTAAAGGCTATTTCACAAGTGGCCTATACTGCAAGATGTGCATGAAGTGCCAAGTTTCCTTGCACTGGCCACTTCCTGGCGGTTCATGGCTCCTTTGACTGATTGTTTAAAGGACAGTTCACTTGGACAGGGGCAGGCAGCAAGAGTTTTGATAATCTCAAGTGGTTGACTGCAACACATAATTTAGCTCTTCTGGACTTTGACGAGGTCTTCCAAGTTGATTGCAATTCATCTCATGTGGGAATTGGTGCAGTTCTTAGTCAAGGAAGGTCCATTGCTTATTATAGTAGAAGTCTCAATGGCCCAAAACTCCATTATTCAACTTATGACATTGAGTTTTATGCCATCATGCAAGCATTGAGGCACTGGTGGCATTACTTGGTGTAAAAGGAATTTGTCCTCTACTCAAACCACAAAGCCTTAAAATACCTGAATGAGAAACAAAAATGGGTAGCAGGCATGCAAAGTGGGCAGCCTAGCTTCAAGAATTAAGCTTCACAATATGACATAAGGCAGGGACTGATAACAAGGTTGCTGATGCCTTGAGTTGAAAGGTAATTTTGTTGTCAACCTTACAAGTGCAGGTGACCGGCTTCAACACCTTCACTGATCTCTATGCAGAACTAGGCCGGATTGGAAACAGGTAAGACAGGAAAGTATACATTGAATGACAGTTCTCAATTCCATGGGCTGTGCCTACGCATTCTAGAATGTTCTCTTCAAAAAAAGCTTATTGCAGAAATGCATGCAGGATAAAGTGTGGGGCATGGTGGCAGAGATAACACTATTGCCAAACTAGAGGGACAATATTATAGGCAAAGGATGCAGCCGGATGTAGCTCGATATGTGGCATTGTGCACTGTGTCAGATGCAAAGGAAGAGTACAAAATAGCAGGCTGTATACACCCTTGCCAATTCCACACGCACCATGAGAAGATGTAAGTATGGATCTCATATTAGATTTGGCTCGAAACCAAAGTGGACACGATTTTTATTCGTGGTGCCAGACCGATTCCCAAAGATGGCCCATTAGATGGACCCATGATGCATCTAACATAGAACAATGTTATTTTTAGGAGGTTGTTAAGCTACAGGGTGCGAAAGAGCATTACTTCCAACCAGGACAGCAAGTTTGTGAGTCATTTCTGAAGTATCTTATGGACGATGTTGGGTAACAGTTTATGTTTTACCAGTGCCTACCACCGACGGACGAGTGGAAAGACTGGTTCTGACTTCTGAACAGAAGCCTTGGTAACATCTTAAGAGCCTTGGTAAAGGATCGACCAAAGCAATGAGATAGTGTGCTTCCACGTGCAGACTTCGCTTATAACTGATCTAAAAACTGGACGATCCAAACGAGTCCATTTGAGATCGTTAATGGGATGAACCCTACTAATGTAGCCAACCTTATTCCAGTTTCAATTACAGGACATGCTGGTATTGAGGTAGCAGATTTAACTGCAGATATTTGGAGCATTCATGAGCATGTGCATGAACAGATTGAGAAGAGTGACGCGGGCTACAGAGGGGCCACCGAACGACATCGCCACTGGGTTGTGTTCAACGAGGGTGATCTTGTGTGGATCTATTTTAGGAAAGAATGGTTTACACCTGGCACTTGTCAAAGGATTGGGCCATGCAACGTGACAGAAACGATCAACAACAACGTCTATTGCATAGAGCTTCAAGTCGACCTCAACATCTCCAACATCTTTAATGTAGCTGATCTTTCCCCATTTTATGAAGTTGAAGCGCATGCTGAAGATGAGGACAAGGGAGAAAACTTGAGGTCGAGTTCCTATAGAGTGGGAGAGGATGATGCTGATGACAATGATGCACATGAAGATCACATAATTGGACAAGCAATGGCCCACATGGATGCTTATGATCGAACACATGGGGTCCAGACACATTGTGAGATGCTCAAATGTCAAATCTGTTAAGGGACCCAAACAGCCCCAGCCCCCAAGAATGCAGCAATAACAGGGGATGGATTGATAAACAGAACACCGCTGGGGTTTATTTGCAATTTGCCAATTTCTGAGATTCTGTTCAGAAAAATATAGCAAATAACCTGTTCATAAGAACCAAAGAGGGCCAACACCATTTGGGTCACCCATGGGCGTACTTCAACCCTATGGGACCCACATTTCCAGAAGATGGGCAAGGTGGGACCCATATGCCAAATCGTCCAGAAGGATCTGGACGATCCAGCCAGGTGCTTAATTGACTATTTTGACTTTTTTTTCTTTGATTCTTTGACCTCGTCTCCATTATTCCCATCTTTATTCTCCTTAACGTGTGCATGGAATGGAAGTACTAGGGTGGTCATCCATTGCATTCTTGTTCAGTCATAGAGAGACAGTTGTTCCACCAATCTATCATTGCAGCAGTCATACAGTTGGATACTAACTTTGGGTTTCATCACTCAACATGAAACATATATACAAAGATATTATGGTTGTCCCCCCATATCAAAAAAAAAAAAGAATATATATATATATATATAATGGCTGTACATCAGTAGATTAATAAAGTTATAAATTCCAAATGTAGAGTTCAATATCCTTAATGTGCTTACTCCACAACAGTCATCTAGGAAATGGACGCAGTAATATAAGATTTGGTTAAAGAATTTAAAATAATGATAATAATAATAATCATTGTTGCGCCATTGACAAATTGCATTATTCGCAATGACAAAGTAAGATTAAAGTTGATTCGTACTAATGAGAACAAATAAATACATGCTGAGAAGGTTTATAATGAGCATTTGGGTAAGCAGAAAAGTATGCAAGATTGATGTGTTTCTACATAATTTTTTAGCAACTGAACATTTAAATTATAGATGTTATCCAACACTCTCTTTTTTTTAATGGTATCCAAGCAAAATCATTTATTGCAGAAAAGTAACAATGTTAAAACATAATCCAGCATTTAGGTCAATAAAAGAACCTCCAAATTCCCATTTCAAAAAAAAAAGAACCTCCTAATTCTTATTCAAAGCTGATTGCTGAGGTGGATAAGCATTTCTTTCAACTTGGATATCCTACCATAACCAAAATAGGCAAACATCCCATGTACCCTGGGCCTCTAGCTTATGAAAGAAATATGCGCATGCAATCCAGTAACAACAGTTACCTTTAATACGAGGCAAAACATAGAAAACTTGGCCACCGCGATCAAGCTCAAATTTAATTGCTGACAAGATTTTTTCTTCACTATATGCAGAAAGATGAGTTCTTATAGGGACTCTTTCTGGAGGAGGTGTCGAAATTAAACTGGAAAAGAAGACTTTATTTAGAAGAATATCATACATATTAGAACAAGTAATTCACATATTAGAACATAAGTAAATAGATACATACATATCTATAAATACATATATGGTAATGTTCCCCAAGGTGATGTCCCTCATATTATAAAAGGGACACTCCGGGAGGGTTACAGCCAATCAAAGGAACAGGGGGAAAAGTGCATATGCATGAATCTCTCAACAGGCCTAGGTTATAAGGACTCAAAAACGTAGTTATTAATTACATACAGTTTCGGTCAAGTGGCCAAAACGAAATTTTGCATAAAACTTCTCTTTTAAAATTTCGGCCAATTTCGGCAATCATGGATTTCGGCCGAAAAACTATATTTCGGCCAAAATGATATTTTAAATAATTATTTTTTTAGTTTTTTAGTTTTTATACATATTATTCTTTGTATTTCTTATATTTCCCCAAAATGTATTCCAAAGAATTTACTAGAGTGAGAATTTACTAGAGTGAATTAAATCCAGATTTATTGTTTTATTTTTTTTTTATTTTTTTTTCTACATATATATTATTTTTATATTTTCCCAAAATGTAATTCTGAAAAGTTTCGACAAAATCCTGAATCGGCCAAAACTTTTCATTTTGTAGGCCAGACCGAAATGGTGTCCGAAACAATATTGACAAACTATGCTCAAAAATCAATGGTGAAAACCATAAGGAGAAAATCCAGTACTTCAATCAATGGTGGGTAACACTCAGATTAGTTTCAATTTGAGCAGGCGCCAATTCATTTTCTTTGCTCTTCTTCTTCTTCTTTTTTTTTTCTTTTCTTTTTCTTCTGGGTGTGGAGATAAGAGTTGGATGGATGACAAGGAGCCCTGGTGGGGCCCAGAAAGTGTCCCCCATATACTTACGTAAGGGATGTCCATATACATGAGATAGGTTTGTTTTTTTTTTACTTTTTTTTTTTTTTGGCTAGATTGCGTTAGTGGTATGTGGGACAACCTACCTTCCCAAGTACGGTGGCTGTGTGAGATGAGACACCCTTACCACTGGGGTGTCTTGTGATTCTCATATATATGACATAGTATTATAATTTATAACCTGGTGTGAACAGTTCACATCATAAGGTGTGATCCTTCCATTTTTACAAACCCCCTCCCCAACCCCCCCACCCAAAAAAAAAACTTTTTTCTCCTTCCCGTGAATGGAACTCGCCCAACCATTAATTTTCATGCATCCTAGCCAAAGTTAAAGTCGAACAGTTCACATTTCACAAAAGGATCATTACCATATAATATATATATATATATGAAAAAAATGGCTGTGAACCATCTACAATTTTAAAGTAGTGAACCTTGAAGTGGGGCACCATTTGCATCTTCCATTTTGAAGTGGTGAACCTTGATGTTGGGCCCACCCAGATGCATGTTAATCATTAGGATGGGTGGATGTGAAGGTTGTATCAATTATCATAGATTAGGGGAAAGGGACATGATGGCCAAACAGGACTTCCATCTGATGTTCACCGCTTCTTTAGGGGCCCCAAGGTTCCATAGTTTTACAAATGTCTTATAAAACTGATAAAGCATTGGAGCTCTTAACAGGTGGTTGAGATCATCAGATCGTATCCCATGTAGGCCACAACCCGAATCAATGATGAGGCTTTCACATCCCCTCTGCCCCCACTAATTAACATGCATCGAGGTGAGCCCCACATGCAAGGTTTGAAACTTAAGTTTGATAGGTTTCCAGCTGAACACATGCACCATGCACACACCCACACACGCATATAAAACACATGCACAACACACACAGAATCCTTCCCTTACAAAAGAATGTCGAAATAAGGGGTCATTCAATATATATAAATATATATAGGCATAGCAGCCGATATGCGCTGATATGACTGTGATAGCACGCCCATTTGGCCGATATGATATGTATTAGCCAATATTTGATCCATAGTAATAATTGTTATCTTATCCATTTAAAGACTACCAATTTAGGTATTGCTATAAATCAACTTTCTACTTCATTCTCCTTTGTTTAGTTACAGATTTTATTAAATTATACAATAAGCCAAATTTATAAACTAGTATAAGCATAATATATCAATGATTTTAACTGTACAAACATCACTTCAACACTTACCATACAATCAAACTAAATGGATGATTTCATGACAAAGCAATTTAAATAAATCTTAGTAGCAGAATTCCAAGGACAATCAAAATAATTATTTAAAAGTAAAAGAAAAGGAGATCACCTAGCATCTCGGAACCCAGTCAATGCCAAGTACAAGGTTCTTGGTATAGGCGTTGCAGAAAGAGTGAGAACATCAACTGAAGTCTTGTATGAAGCTATCTTCTCCTTCTGTTTGACCCCAAATCGCTGTCAAACCAAAAACCAGAACAAACTGAAATCAAGCAGCTTTCCATGTAGTAGTTAGTGAATATAACAAACTTACAAACAATAGAGGTCAAATATCTATTTAACACATGCACTTAGAGAGAGAGAGAGAGAGAGAGAGAGAGAGAGAGTGTTTTGTGCATATAAATGGAGGGGGTGCAACTACAGTGGTTGGGCAGAAGCTTTATAGGACCAGCCTAACCTACAGCTAACTGGTACTTTTGAGGTTATTAGAAGAAAAGAATTGCTAAAATATGACAGACGAAAGTATTAAATCGAAAAAAAAAAAAAGAGCAAAGAGGATAAGAGTTTTTGGGAGAAAGTCATGTCAGTCATCTTAAGGTTTGACTTACAATTAATCTGTTAAGTTTATATAAATTAGAAAAAAGAATAACAAGCCCCTTTAAAATATGAATATCGCGTTCTTCACTAGATAAATTACTAATATACCCTCATATTCCAACACCTGCCTAGCATCTCCAGCTTGCCTATGCAGTCATGAAACATTATCTACTTGTCAATAGCCTCTGGAAATATGTCACCGACTGATGATAGATTTCACAAAGAATTATTAAGGTTAGATGGCACCTCCTTGTTGAAAAGGTAATCAGCCTCAATGTTTAGTAGATTGGTTCTAATCATATAGTGCCATCGTCAAGTGGCTTGGGGTCCTAATTTTATATGAAACCTAAGGAGGAAGAAGGCCAGTTTCACGATATGTTTGCTTTATTGAATGATGTTTGCATTTCAGCCATTGTTCAAAATTTCATTTCAGACCCCATTTCGGTTTGGCCTCCAAAGTCCAAACCGAAACATTTTGCCTGATTCGGAATTTCAACAACATTTCGGGGTTACATTTCGGGATATATAAATATATATATGTAGAATTATATAAAAATATTAAATTTCAATATAACATATAAATTATACATCTAATTTATCCAAATCAATAATGCACTGTGTTATTTCTACATGCCAAATGAGTAATTTTTAGAGGTTTAAATCTTCCTTAAATGGGCCTATTAGAGGGTACAAGGAAAAGAAAAAAGAAATCTGGATACACAAAGCTTTAGATTTTTTTTATATGATAAAAAAGTTTCATCCAAAATCTGAAATTTCAAGCCAAATGATTTGAAATCCAAAATTCGGCCAAAATCTTCAATAATGTGGACCGAATTTTTTTCGACAGAGCTATGGGTTGGACCATTGTCCGGACCGAAAACTATTCATCAATTTCGGCTAAAACTAACCAAAATTCACAACTATGATTCCAGCTGAAAGTATAGGTGAAAGGGTACAGATGGGAACTACAGATGGTGACATCTCAGTTGCATATTCTTTCTTGGCATTGTGAAGGGATGTATTGTCTCCAGTAAATATGGTGTTGTTAAACTGGATTCGGAGAAATCTTGGATTTTTTTCTTCAAGAAATCTAGAGTTTTCTTTTCAAGAAGATTAAGAAAACCCCAGAATAGGAAAACAAAGAAAATAGGAGAAAAGAATAAATAATGAAAAATAGCACTATGGTCGTGTCTTCCTAGGTTGAAGAACCACAACTATATTTATAATTTATTGTATTTTTCATATATACAAAAAAAGTCCGTGAATTTTATGCAATTACAAAACAGTCCACACTTTTTCTATATAGAAAATGAGTCAAACTACGTTTCTTAAGACTCCCCCTCGAGCCGGTGCATAGATATCTACTATATCTAGGTTGGACAATGCATTTGACAGTCGTCTCTTGGTTACTGCATTAGTAAGGAAATCCATGAAAAGGGATGGTAACAAGGCGGGTATGGGCATCTCAATTTTGTCTCATCCAAACCCGACCTGCCCCGTGACAGGTCACTGGTATATGATACCAAACCCACCCCGTTTTGGGCAAGGTGACAGTCAGATTTAAAGCTTAAACATTTTAGAAAATATAAATGCATGGGAAAGAGTGGTAGAGTTAGAACACACAAGATTATCTTCACACATTCCTTAAGTTAATGCCCCAACACCACTTGCACCATATAAATTTTGTTTATACTTTTAGTAATATACATATACGGGGCGGGGCTAGAGGTGAAAATCTGGGCCGGGCCGCCCAAGCCCAGCACGGCCCGGCACGAAAAAACCGTGCTTGGGCCGTGCTTGGGCACGTTGACTTTGGTCAACGGGCCGCCCGGCCCGGCCCGACAGTCCCGATGGGCCGTGCTGGGCCAGGGCTGTCAGGCCCAAGGCACGGCACGGCCCGGCCCGGTCAAAAACCTATGCCGTGCTGGGCCAGCTCCCCAGGCCCGCGGGCGGCCCGGCCCGGCACGAGGCCCGCCCAGGCACGCCCAACGGCTCTTTTTTTAAAAAATCCCCCCCCCCTTCAAAAAAAAGGTTAAAAGTGGTTTTTTACATTTTTAACCCCCCCAACAGCTATAAACGGTCAAATGGGGGGGTATTAGTGTCTTTTGATCATTTTTTACCATTATAACCCCCCAACTGCTATAAAACGGTCATATGGGGGGGTATTCTATGTCATTTTATCACTTAGGAATTCTATAAATAGCCCTCATTCCACTCATTTCTCTACACTCATCTACTCTCTCATTTCTCTACACTCATCTACTCTCTCATTTCTCACACTCCCTCTAAAGTTCTAAGCTCTCTTAAGTCTCATTATAAAGTCTAAGCTCTTTATACAAAGTTTTCTAAGAAGTGAAAAGTGAGGGTGACTTCTCTAAAGTGGAGGATTCAACTAAGAAGAACTTCTCCATTAGCTCTCCCTCTCTCATAAAGGTATTTATTATATTTAATTTTGAGTTTCATTTAGTAGTAATATACATAGTAATATTATATATTAAGTCTCATCTTCTCCCCTTTCTTATATAAATTATCACAAAAAACACAGTATACATAATTATTTATTAAAAAAGTTTATCTTTTATTTAGAAAAATGGCTGGACCATCACAACCTTTCAACCTTGACTTCTCTCTAAATGAGGAAGATCCTGGATTTATTCATTTAGATCAAAGTCAGGGCATAGAAGTAGATAGTAATAATCCCCAAAATCCTGCATTTTCAGTTTCTACAACTAAAAAGAAGAGAAAATCAAGATTAACTTCTCCTGTATGGACTTATTTTGTTAAAGTTACTGTCCCAAGTCCCATGGGAGGAACAAAGGAAAAGGCACAATGTAATTTTTGCAAAGATCTCCTCAGTGCCAAATCATCAAGCGGCACTGGCCACCTTAGTAGGCACATGAAAAAGTGTATATTCAAACACACTAATACCGCTAACGATGGGGAAAGAGGTGGGAACCGTGGGATGGTTCAAACACAACTTTCTCAAACGGATTCATCTGGCGGTTTAGGAATTTTCCATTATGACCCTACTAATGCTAGATATCAACTTATTAAGTATATAATTTCTCGCCAATATCCATTTATACTTGCCGAAGAACGATGTTTTGAAAGATTTTTGAGGTCTGCCTTTGTTCCTTCATGGCAGAAAATATCTAGAGTTACTGCTAGAAGTGATGCAATAAAAACTTTTTTGAAAGAAAAAGATAATTTAAAAAATGTTTTTGAAAATTTACCTGGAAAAGTGGCTTTAACTTCAGATTTATGGACCTCTAAACAAAATGTGGGGTACATTGCAATCACATCACATTATATTGATAGTGATTGGGTGATGCAGAAAAGAATTATTGCATTTTCTATGCTAGAATTTCCACACACTGGTGCTAGGATAGGGTCCACCATCCTTGAAAAACTTAGAGAATATAAAATTGAAAATAAAATAATTTCTATAACTTTAGATAATGCAAGCACTAACAATGTCGCAGTAGATTTACTAAAACATTCGATTCAACTTGATTTAAATGGAGATCTATTTCACAATAGATGTGCATGCCACGTCATAAATCTTATCGTCCAAGTTGGGGTGAAATTAATTAGAGCTGATTTAGATGTTATTAAATGGATTGTAGGATACATTTTCTGTTCTCCCTCGCGAAAACAATGGTGGAGGGACATACGTGTAAATTTGAATCAAAGACCAAAGAAAATATCATATGATGTAAAGCATAGATGGAATTTTACCTATAAAATGTTAAAAGAATCATGTGCCTATAAAATGGCACTAAATCAATATTGTCAACTTTATTTGGAGCATGAAAATATTTTTATAAGTGATGATAAATGGACCCTTCTTGAGATAATAAGAGATTTTTTAGAAGTTTTCCATGATGCAACATTGTTTTTTTCTGGGGTATATTATCCCACATCAAACCAAGCTTTAGCCCATTTTTATGAAATAAGTCTTACTTTTAAAAAGTATAGAGATTTCTCAATTTTTCAACTTATGTGTGCACAAATGGAGGCAAAGTTTTCATCATATTGGAGAATAGCTCCTTTAACATTTTGTATAGCTGCTGCATTAGACCCTAGATTGAAATTACAAGGTGTAGAAACCCTTCTTGATGAAATAAACTCTAATATGAATACAGCAAATATAAATGACATGAAAACAATTAGGACACAATTAGAAACACTTTATTTGGATTATGCTACCCGATTAGGTAGATCCATAACACCCACGGTCCCAACAGGCCCTCCCCAAGTACATAAAGGAAAAAAGAAGGATATTTGGAGTATTATGAAGAAATCTCATGGAAGTAACTCCTCTTCTTCCAGAGGATCTTACAACCTTAATGAATTAACAATGTACTTGGGGAGTGATCCTGTTGAAATCCCAGATGAAGAAGAAGATGATTTTGATATTTTGGCATGGTGGAAATCATTCGAAATTAAGTTTCCCGTGCTTTCCGCCATAGCCCGTGATATACTAACAATAACAGCGTCTACAGTTGCATCAGAGCAGGCATTTAGTGCAAGTGGGCGCCTTATTGACCCCAGGAGGACTATGCTTACAGAAGAAACTGTTGAGACCTGCATGTGTTTACGGGATTGGTATCAAGCATATGATAGGGAACAACACCTCGATAATGATGAGATCGAGATAGAGATAGAAGATGAGCTAGCGGAGTTACATATATCATAGTATAATTTTTTTTAGAATGTATAATAGGCTTTCAACTTGTAATTAATTTTTTAGAATGTATCATAGCCTTCATAGGTTTTTAAAGTTGTAATTTATTTTTTAGAATGTATTCATAGGTTTCTAAACTTGTAATTTATTTTTTAGAATGTATTCATAGGTTTCTAAACTTGTAATTTATTTTTTAGAATGTATCATAGGTTTTTAAAGTTGTAATTCTTTTTTCATTTATCAGAAGGTTTGAATTTCATTATATATATTGATCCAAGTTCAAACTTGTAATTTTTTTTAAACTTTTGTAACTTAAATTTCAAGGAAATACAATTTATGTAATGTATTTTTTCAAAACATTAATTATTAGTGTTATTCTACTTGTTATTTCTCTTAATTTCTTTATTTTAATGAAATTGGTCCAAGACCAAGAGTGAAGAGTCTAAGTCTCTAAGACTAAAAGAACTTAAAAAAAGTTAAAAAAAAAAAAAAGGGGGGAGGGGGATTGTGGGCCGCCCACGGGCTGCACGGCCCAGGCCCATCTAGGGCCCGGCCCAGCACGGCACGACCAGAGCCGTGCCCTGGGCCGTGCTGGGCTGACCCCAGAGGTCCTGGGCCAGGCACGGCACGGCCCGCATAATGAACATGGGCCGTGCCGGCCCGGCACGGGCACGGGATGGGCCCAGCTTCAGTGGGCCGTGCCGTGCCAGATTTTCACCTCTAGGCGGGGCAGGTTAGATCAACAAAACCCAAACCTGCCCTGTTCCAAGAAAACCACTACCAAACCCGCTCCTAAAATGAACGGGTCAGGGCAGGTCCCCGTTTAAACCCGACCCATTGCCATCCCTATCCGTGAATTGCCTCTTCTGCATGTGTATATTCTAGCTTGATAGCTTCACTGTCAACCTTCTCTCAAATGAAACTACAATCAACTTCAATGTGTTTTGTATGCTCACGGAAAGCTGTACTCCTTGCAATCTCCTATGCTAATGTGCTAGCGCAATGTAATACCATAGGACCTTTATGTATAAACCCAGCTGATATAGTAAAATTCTCAGTCACAATAATCCACATGTCCTAACTCCTATATGCCATTACTCAATATTCAGTTTCAGAACGACCTTGCTACAACAGGTTGCTTCTTGCTCTTGACACCAGATTTCCACCTACCACCGTCTTCGATCCTGCTCAATTTGCTTATGTATAGGTTTTTCTGAAACTATCTGACACACTAAGGATATTTCACCTTCGATCGTCTTTGTCTTCGTCATCGAAAAGAGTCCGAGGACTAAAGCACTGCAACTTCATCTTCTTCCTAGTCACATTTCTATTGAGATCTAGATCTAGGTTTTCCTTCCTTCTCGTCTCTTTGAATTGGATTCCCTAGATTCAGTTGTGGATGGAAGCGTTGCTAGCGAGGCAGAGGTCGGCTGCTTCTCATAAAAAATGAAAAAATAAATAAATAAATAAATAAAAGCAGAGGTCAAACCAATCTAGTGGAGATCAAACCAGAGGTCAGCAGGTTCTCCTGAGAAAGAACAAGAGAGGTCGAACCAGAGGTATAAAAAAAAAAAGAACTTGCAATTGGACTCTTTCATCAGAGGTTCATCAGATTTGATTTGCAATTGATTCAACTGCTCCAACAATCTTACAAAAGGTTCGACTAGTTCCAAATCCAATCCAAAACCCTAATGACAAACTTCAATGTAAGACAATCCACTACTCCTTGACCTGGCTTTAACACAATGTTAAAGCATAGTTTTAACGGTTTCCTTCTCTAAGGTTTAGAAAATCCTAGAAGAGGAAAATGAAAGGAACAAGAAATTGCAGAAGAGAGTTTTTGGCTATGTTACTTAGGGCTGGGTAACCCCTCAAATATGTAGTTACTTACATTTCTGAGAATTACAAAGAACACCCCCCCCCCCCCCCCCCCCTTTCTCACTTTGCCTTTAATTACAAATCAACCCTTATTACCTTATTATTAGAAATAAGTCCCCTACACTCAAAACAGATGAGCTGCATAGCCTTCATTTTGGGCACATGTATAGTCAACTTTACTCCATTTGAATCAGATATAATTTGTTCATTTAATAGGCCTGAAAGAAATGGATATGATCATTGAGTGGAAGTACTTGTTGAAAGACTTGGGTATGAGGTGATGCATATCCAGGGATCATGATGCAGCCCGGGGATAGACCAAACCCGCAGCAAGGATTTGGCCGAATCCAAATGGATTCAAACAGCCAAGAACACACATTCAAAACATTATTCAAGTTAAAACTCAATTCTCAATTCAATAATAAGAGGTACCGATCCCTAAAGGGGATTCACATATTTATAATAACATCTCTTTCCTACTAAAACTCTCCTTCTAAAGACTTCTAATCAAATAAGGAAACTAATCAATCAACCTAAAATAAATAAGAAACTAACAATCTTTTAGGAAATCTAAAATACTACAACTTCCCACAATAGAATATTGCTCGATCCTCTCATTAGGATTTGTGGGCCATTCTAATGGGTCAGGTCCGGTTGACCCAATAACTCATGGGTTGGACCTAGTGGATTTGGGCCTGGCTCGACCTGCACCAGATCAACATAAGTTTACAATAGATATGGTGGTGATAACACTTGGTTGAATATATCGAAACCCTTAACTGCTTAATATATATTTGAGGCTGCATTCTACTCTGTTTTTTTGGTACAAGTTGCATTCTACTTATTATAGGAACTTGCAGTAATTGCATCCTTATTGCAAAACCCAAGCCTGTTTAGCACCAATTCACAAAATGCTATGACATGCTCAACCAGACCGAATGTTTGTCATACAAAATTAAAGAGATGCAAAGGAAGCACACCTGTTCCTCATCAACAACAAGAAGGCCAAGATTGTTATAAACCACTCGACTTCCAAGAAGTGCATGAGTACCCACAACGATGTCCAGCTCTCCATGTTTAATCATTGAAAGATACTCCTCTTTCTCTGCCTTGGTCTGCAATTTAGAAGCATGACAAAGGTCACTACCACTAGAAAGAGCAGCACATGAAAGAGGCAATCTATCATGTTTATATAGAAATTTATGGTGCTTGCAACTTTTGAATGAAATATCTGACATAAATCCAACCAATAACTTTGTGTAAAACATGAGCATTATAGCTTACAACTTTTGAATAAAATGACCACTATAAATTCAAACGGTAACTGCATGTAAAACATGCTATTACAGCAAGCAAAGGATCTTTAAAACTTTTGGTTGAAGGATTCAAATGAAGCCCCAAAATGTTTAAGCTCAAAAACAGCAACCACAGCAGTTCCAAAATGTCACTACACTCATTAACTTTTCATACTGCAAAGTACAAAATTAGTTCATGTACAAAGAAAATGCAACAAAATTGACAGCCAAGTTCCTTGTTCTTTTTATCAATTAAATTATTTCTCATATCTTCATGGCTGACAGCTGAGATAAAGTGTCCATGACACATACAATGTCACATGTTTAAAATTTGAAGTATCCAACATAAGAACCTATGAGAATGAGTTGAATGGAAATCAATGAAAGAAAGTTCTGCAAACCTGAAACCGGCTCAGAAGTCCAACACTGATATTTGGATAACAAGAAAAACGCTCAGAAATGACATCAAAATGCTGCTTGGCCAGCACAATAGTTGGTGCTAAAACCATAGCCTGTTTTCCTGCTGAGACTACACAAAAGATGGCGCGAAGTGCAACTTCAGTTTTTCCAAAGCCAACATCTCCACAAATAAGTCTGTCCATTGGAGTTTCCCTTTCTGTCAAATCCTTCTCAACATCACAAAAAGCCTGTACAGCGCAACAAAATATTATAAAAGCAAACAAAGAAATAAGCATGCCACATACCGATAGAAGTAGCACAAAATAATAGGGAAGGATACAAATCAAATAAATTGAAAGGTAATCCATTTTCTTCGAGTTAGATGCAAGAGATGCGTCAACATGACTGAAAAAGATAGCAACAAGCAAATAATTCTAACCATAGCAAGTTGCAGCAGTTAAAAAAGTGGGCAAAAATACATGACCCTATGTATGTGATACTGACGGATAGTTTTTTTCTTTTCTTTTGTTTTTTTCTTTTCATTTCCTTTTTTTCCCCTTGGGAATGAGATAGTTTTATAATCTCTGGCGGATACTCTTATATGGAGTAATTTGTTGAAGAGTGGTGAGGTTTAGCATCTTGCTCTTTCTTCCCAAAACGGCACACAACGCAATGGTAAGGCAATGCCCATGTCATGGTAGAGGTCCAGGGATAGATATACAAGGAGACCAGTGAGCTAGTTACTAAACTGGGTACTATACATTTGTTGGAGGTAACCTAGTTATGTGGATGACGCAGCTGATCTGCAAGGAAAATAGACCAAGCTCCTAAATGGGGCTGGCCGAATCCTTGAATGGATTTCCTCCATACACCATAGTAGTCAAAATCACACACAAGCAATTCATTAGCAGAAAATCAGGACTTAATTAATAATCAAAAAGAGTATCCCTCCCGAAGGGAGTGATGTACATATATAGGGTGGGTGTGGACATCCCCCTCTTTCTTTCCTGACGCAATTCAAATTTCTTAAATCTTCTCCAACTAAGTCTCCTAATTCTAAGGTAATTAAATTACTAAAACTCTGGAAAAAAAAAACTCAAATCAAACTAAAACTCCTGAAGTTCCTAACTAACTGAAGATCCCCACAGTCAGCGGCTGGTCCTATTGGGAACCCAATGGGACAGGTTGACCCATTAGTCACGGGTCTGGCCCAGTGACCTGGGCCTGACTCGACTTCCACCTACCCTCCCGGCTCCCCCACTTTGAAATACTCAACTCCACGACCACATCCATGGCCACCTGTGTGACCATCTTGAGCACCACCACAGCCACATCTCTAGCACCACCATATGCAGCGTTGTTAGCAAGTGTTGAAAAAATGGAGAGAGAATGACAGGTTTTTGTTGACATCGCTCGCCTTGACTCTCCTCACCTTGAAGAACTGCAAACATTGTTCTAATCAGAGGTAAAGGATCTTGAATAGTCACCAGTGCACACACACTCATATTCTGGGTTTACACCACCAAGAAGTTCAAATATATGTTGCTCTTCTAACTTCTTTGCTTGCAACTTTGCACAATACAGTTCAAGCGCCCGATAAATGCTAACTCACACAATAATGCTCTAAACTTAGATTATTAATTTCCAATGGAAAGATCTCCTTGTCTGAAAGCTGCAATTTCTTTGTTAATTCAAGGATTCTGGAATTATTTCCTTTTTTTACATTAGTAGCCTCAATAGAATCCCAGAGTTCCTTAGCTATATCACAGAATCTAAAGCTAGCAACAATGCTTTCCTCCTTTGAATTTCGAATTCAGTTCACCAGTAACATGTTTCCATAAATCTGGTCTGAGTAATTTGGGTCCTTTTTTGGTGGTTCTTCAATGCTGCCATCAACATAGCGAAAGCTTCTTAGCCCCTACCCTCCAATTTCCATCCTAGCAGAGAAGGCCCAATCCATACAATCATTCTCATCAAAGAAAATTGGTGTAATCCTTGTATTTGGATTCAGTACAATGGGTAATCGCTTGGGAAGATTACACGGAACTTCCCCCCCCCCCGCCCCCCGCGAGGACTCCATGACGACCTCAGTCCAAGAACCCTATTATTGAGCAGACACCGCCGCTTTAGAACTCGATCTAGACAACTTCTTATCAACAAAACTAGATTTTAATAAACTTGGATGGTGTTCACATCCAAAATAACCAAGAGAATCATTCCCTAGATGAAAACACAAGCACTGTATGGCCATAAGCCTTCATAAACCAATCATTATATACTCAGATAGTGAAGATTTATTCATATCTGACAATTAACATAAAAAACATAAGTCTCCTTTGGGCAGCAGAACATCTCTTTCAGTTGAATAAAAATCCTTTCTAATGGTGTAAGCAATCAACAAATTTGTAGATAGATGCTATAAAGCCAAAAATGCCTTAACTAGCCATCGGATGCAAGATCCAAGCTTCAGATTTTCTGCTACACAAGATCCACCACTCGTTCAATTCAGAGGACCATAATCACTGGCTCGGCTAGGGTAAAAATACCAGAAATCCCAGTTGTTCCTCAAATCTGCTCCACTAGGTATCATCGATGGCAATCTTCTATCAGTTTGTGTGCATTGTTACCATGTTAATTGATTTGATTAGTGTAATATACAGTTTTTCTCAGAGAAATATGAAAGACTCTAGAATGAGAAATAAGAACATAGAGAAAAGGAAGAAGAATTTGGGAAAATAAACTGCACAGTTTGGTTGCCGTAGGTTGGGTGGCCAGGGATAAGTAGTTTATTGTATTTTGAAATCTTATAAAAAAAATGTATTTCCCCCTTTTTTGGTAAATGTACTCTCCTAATATTACAGATAAGTTCATTATATTTCTGAAATTATAGAAAACACCTTTATTTCTCTTAACAGGTTGGACCCTGAATATAGCTTTATAGCAGTTCTAGAGAAGGGTTTTGAGTCGAGTTGGAGTCGTCATCGTCACTCAACTACGTTGGGATCGGCTACATGAATTACGTTTCTCCATTCCGATCTATCTTAAGCTAAATCCTCAAATAAGTTACACTTATTCAGATATATTTTTACTACCTCGATCCACGTCCTCTTCAGCCTATCCCTTCCCCCTTGTGGGCCATCAATCTGCATAGCCAAACTTTTCCTTACCAGCGTCATTACTAACCTATATTGGACATGCCCAGACCATGTCAAACAGGTTTCTTTAATTTTATCCCCCCCTTTTTAAGAGTTTTTATCCCCTATTGCTGCTAACCCTAAATGCTCTCAAAAGCGCTCATTTCTAATTTTATCCTTCCTAGTTTTACCACACATCCACCTCAACATTCTCATCTCTGCTACATCCATTTTGTGCATATGTTGTTTCTTAACTAGCCAACATTCTGCTCCATAGGTCTTAGCTAGTCTAATCGTTGTTCTGTAAAATTTTCTCTTTAATCTTGTTCGCATTCATCTGTCAAATAGAGAAGGGTTTTGAGCATTGAGTATTACTCATTTTAGAGAATTCCCTGGGATTTTCTACGCAATTAGGTAAGACTTCAGGTCATGTCACATATTTAATATAAAAAAATTTGGAATAATTTTCATTACTGCCCTCCAAATTTATGGACATATTGAGTGGACCCTCATACTTTTGCAAGTACTGTCATTTCTCAGTTAATTGCAAGGCGAAAACCTAATCTCAAAAAATAGCATGTTTAATCAGTACTTTTGCACTTTGGAACAACACTATGAGCCCTGCAGTGTAGAAAAATAAAAGTTGTAACAATTTTTCCAAGGTGCACAGATGTAGAAATTGTCCAAACAATAAAGTATGATATGATAATCCTAAGGTTTACAAAAATAAAAGCAAAATGTAAGCAGAAACAACTGACGCAAGATGGAGAAATGCAAACTAGTTTAAACTGTACCAGCTTTTGATCAGGAGTGGGTTCAAAAGGAAACCGCCCCGCAAATTCAACCATAGAAGGATTTTTCGGATAGGGAGGCCTTTTCTGTTTTAGCCTATGTAAATAAAGCTCCATCAAACCAACTACCATTTTCTGAACTGCAATCTTCCCCTTTATCCTTCTCTTCTCCCATGCACTAGTGTCATTTAATTTGCTTAAAGTCCGAGGCTTTTTCGTTTCATTTGGGCTGCAAGAATAATAAAAATTGATGGGAGAACTGAAAGGACCACCTAGAAGAGATGTGTAACACTCACATAAGGGGATACCAGACAATAATATCAGCATCTTTAAAAACTACATACGAAAATTGCAGGATTGACATGCAATTATAGTAAATCATATTGAGATTTACCAAGAAGCTTTCACTGTAAAGACAGTAACATATAGTACAAACCATCAGACTACCAAGACAAGAAGAAACATAATTCCAACTGTATCATAGTCTAAACTCTCCAGTAGTAATCTTGTAAATTAATTTATCTTTAATTCGCTCTCTGTCAGTCAAGTTACTGCCTCTACATATTTGGTCTCATTTACATACACCAGTTGTCCTGTGCTGGATCAAAGGAACATAATTTCAGTGTCCATAGACTACTATATGTTGCTGTCTTTCTATTCACGCAACATAAAGCAGTGTAACATGCCCACAATAAATTCCGATGTGGTGTCAACATGATTAAAATAATACAAATTTTCAAATGAAAGGAAGTAAGAAGTAAAGACAGTATAGATTTGCTTAACATGACGTAAGGAAGAGGAAACAAATTTACTGTAGGAAACTCTTTTTTTTTTTAGGTGTACTGTAGGAAACTCTTGCAGCTAGAAGTTCCACCAAAATTGTATTTCAGAAAGAAACAAACCATAAAATAAATAAGCTGCAGATATTTTACTTTGTTGGTCATTCTTTGAGGAATCTAGTGCATGCTTCTCACAGAAATTGGAAGCCATGACCTCCACAATTATTTCTGCCGTCTGAAGCATTAAAGGGCATCAAATGAGCCTCATCGTCTGGCGCTGCAGGATTTGGAAACATTTTTCCATGAATCCAGCAGGACACTTTTATTTACATTTGAACCCCACAAGAGGATGCATTATCCTTGTGTCTGGAGAAACGGCATTAACTATATATAAGTGTAAATGACTCGATCATTCAATGCTCCACAAAAGAAAAACCATATTGTTTACCAAGGCTTGTCATCAAAGGTCGATAAGGACTGGGATACTTCATACAGGTTAAACAAAACCAGTTTTGCTTTTAAACAAATGGTCGGATAAAAGAATGTATTTCCATGGTATCTTTTCTAATGTCTTCCATGGTTCTCTTTCCAAAAAAATTTGTTTGTCGAGAAGGATAACCCAAAGGGACCAAAAACCAACTCTATTCCTCATAGCCATAGTGGCAAACATCATTAAAGGTTTTAAGGAGTAGGGAGGACAATGTTATTTTGCATCTCCCATAGTCCTATTTACCAACAACATCATACTTCTTAGGAAGGTGTCCAATGAAAAATCCAATCCTTCAAAGCAATTTCAAGGAAAATATGAACAAAGTTGCTTTAACACACATCAATGTGGATGATAACTATATCAAAATGCGAAAGTTTGACTGGTTGAGACGTGGGTCCAAACCCTATTAAATACCTTGACCTCCTATTAGAAGGTTACCCTCTTTCTTCTTCAACTTGAGACTCAGTCTCAACTCTCAAGCTACATGAATTCTCATCAAATCTGATTTGCTCAATCTTTTAGCATATTGTGTAACACCATTAAAGAATAAAGATGCAACAACAACAATGAAATAGATAGAAAAGCTATAAAGGGAGTTTAGTTAGAAAACCTAATAACACAAAAGGCAAGGTATACAAAAGACGATAACATAAACTCACAGATTATAGCGATAAAGCATCTTCGCCGCCTGCTTCACCGGAAGCTTCGCCATTCCATCCGCATATTCAATAAAAACATACTCAACCGGCTCCGAATTATTCTTCGAAACATCGAACTTGATGCTCACAAACCTCCCAACCCCAACCTTCTTATGCACAACATAATCCCCAGACTGAAGCGTATAAGGATCAACCTTATAAACAAAGCCCTCGCCTTTCCCTTCCCCAACCCCCTTCAATTTCTGCAAACCCCGCTGCTGCTGCTCCTTCACCATCTGAATGTACTTCTCCGCCTCCTCCGGATCCATTGCCGGCCTCTGCACAGCGGCCTGCCTTTTCCCCAAGTCGCGCCGAATCTGCTCGTTCAGCTCGGCAATCGCGTCGGGCTCTGCATCGGTCTTCTCTCTCCGTGGCATTGCTGCGGGGGAAGCGCGCTCGGTGTAGAAGGCATTGGTGTGGAGAGGGATGGGTTTGTTGATGCGGTTGAAGTTGAAGGGGGATTTGAATGAGAGAGGGGTTGGGGTTTTAGGGAGAGAGTGGAATTTAGGGGGGAGAAGAGGAGATGGAGGGGTTTTGGTGTGGGGTGATGAGAGAGGGAGGAGAGAAGATGCGGTGGCGGCCATTGATGGAAAGATGGTTTTGGTGGGGTTTTAGGAGGAGGGAGAGAGGAAAGGGGAAGAGGTTTTGGGCATTGGGTTTTTTCTAGGGTTTTGGCGGGGGAGAAGAGTGAGAAGTGGTGAAGGGAAGGAGAAATGGTTTTGGAGGGGAAGTGTGAGATAGGGAAGATATTTTTGTTTTGTTTTTCAGGCTATTGTGGCGGGGAGACGAATCTGGTCTTCATGAACAACCCGAATACCCGATAACCCTTCTTCAACCCGCTATTTTCCAAAATCCCATTAATTCTAGTAATTACAATTGAGGACCCTAAATTTTTATAATAGTAGTCAAGGACTTCCAGCCCAAAATCAAATATTTCATTCCATTTTTTGCCCTTAGTTAGTTGATATCGACATAACCCTAAAAAACATAAAGGTTCTTCACCCCCGAATCAACTGCAAGAGTATAATAGAAAAAATAGAGGAAGGAAAATAAGGAGATCGGTGCCCTGCCCTTTTTTTTTCTCAATCACAGTGAGAGAGAGATTGTTCGATGTCAATAAAACCCTAAACAACGAAAAACTCAATTCTTTTTTGCGCTAAATGGGCATTTTTGTTAACGTCGGCACAATTTTATTTTGAAATCGACGAATCTTCTATCAACATCAACAAATTCACGAGGTCACTCGTGTTGTTAATTAGACTTTTTTTTTTACATCGACACAATTTTTATTGACATAAAATTGTGGATGTTTGTGGTGAGAGAATGAGAGAGAGCTCCGCAAGGGCAAGCTTCATTGACGACACGAAAAAGATAAAGGAAGTGGATTATTAAACTAATAAAGGGGAAGGGAACGGACGAAGGGAAACAAAAATAGGAAGTAGAGAAGGAGAATAAGAGAAAGTGAAAAAAAAAAAAGAGGAGGAAGGAGAGGGCCTTGTCTTATGTATGAAGTTATTATTATTATATGAATTTTTTTTTTCCAATAATATATATAGCAAGAGGATTATACTGGAAAAGACCCCTTATACTCATTGAAGATAAAAGGGAGACCAGAAAATCTCCATGCAGTGGCCCTAGATTTATGAGTTGGTTTCATTTCTCCAAATTTTCCTTGAGAGGGGATATCACCGCTCCTATTGTCTTTTACAATCGATCATATCTTATTTTTCCCCTTTTCATCTTCCTCGATTCCCTTACCTCCTCAATCGATTTCAACCCAATTAGTCTCAGCGCGCCCCATTGATTGCAATGCTTAATCTTTTACCTTTTTTCACATCCTAGCAATCACAAGGTTCTTCATTGTCTTTTTCCTCTTCGTAGCCCACAACTTGCTAAAGATCAATGAGGGTTTGTGCATAACTTGAAGCCAAACCCTATTCTACTATTATGACATTTTAATATGTGAGGTTGGGTTGAGTTGGAGTTGGAGTTAGAGAAAGAATGAGGAGGAAAATGAAAAACGAGCAAATGAGGAAGGAAGAGGAGGAGAAAGAAGAAGAAAAATGAGCAAGGACAATCATAGGTGAGCGGGACATATTAAACGCCACATAGTGGAATAGGGTTGTGTTTCGAGCTCTGCACAAACCCTCATTGATGTCCAATGAGTTGTGGGCCATGAAGAGGAAGAAGACAAATGAGAAAAACATCATGCCTGCTAGGATGTGAAAAAAGGTAGAAGAAGAAGCACTGCAATCAATGGGGAGCGCCTGTGACCAGTTGGATTGAGATCGATGGAGGAGGCGAGGGAAAGAAAGAAGATGAAAAGGGGAAAAATGAGATATGATCGATTGTTAAATGACAAGGAGCGACGATATCCACTCTTAAAGAAAATTGGGAACTTAGACCTCAAGGACCACTGTGGTGCATGAAAACTTTTTGAGCCATTTTTCTAGTAAAACCCTCAAGAATTAAAATGATTAGCTCCACTTATAAAAAATTTAAATCTTTAAAAATAAATGCCATCCTCTATATAGTTTTTTATTTTTTATTTTTAGATCCCACTCAAATAAGGTTTGATACCACCATCCAATTGATTATTTTTTAAATAAATAAAATAAAATGTTATAAAACTCTCATCTATTTTGTAATGATCAATCTACCAATTGCCATAATCAAATCATACGTGTTTAGGTTTTTGTCTCAGTGGGTCCCATCAAGGAGCTGGGATATCAGCCGTAGGATTCTGCTAGGATCTCGACCCTCCTGCTGCTGATGTCACCATCAGCAGTATCCTAAGATCACATATTTCAGACCTTTCTAGGATTACTTTTTCAGATAAGTCCCTACAATGCGGTATGTTATTCTAAAAAGTCCATAAAACGCATTCCTTTCCGAAAGGACAAAAACAACAACATGCAAACGGGCCTCGACGAACAGCAACGCCCTCCTCCCTCTCAGTCTCTATTTCCAAAAAAGTCCATCTGAAGCTAGGGTTTTTGCTACCCTGATCTCGTACTTCTCAAATCTCCGAGCTTCGGTACGCTATTCTCTCATGAAAAACATCAATCGACTTCCTTTGATGCAATGCTAACTGTTGCGAATGGACTCCATTGGGATGCTGTTGATTTTTATTTGATTAGAGGTTCTGAAGATGTGTGGTCGTGTTCAGGTCTCAGGGCTTTCGTGGGGGTCTTGTTGTTTGGGTTTTTGAGGTCAGGGGCTTACTTGAAATTTATGGATTTCTTGGTTTGCTATTGATTTTCTGGAAATTTAGGGTTTCTGGTGTTGATTATTTGTGAAAGTTTTGGTTTTTAAGTCGGAAGCTTTGGAGTTTTGTGGATCTTTCAGGACCATGGCTGTTTTGTAAGAATTCTGAAAATAAAGGGTTTTCTTGAAAATTTATGGATTTCATGGTTTGCTGTTGATTTTCTGGGAATTTAGGGTCTTTGGTCTTGATTATTTGTGGAAGTTTCAGTTTTAAAGTTAGAACCTTTGTAGTTTTGCGGATCTTTCAAGGCCTTGGGTGTTTTGTAAGCTTTCCGAAAATAAGGGGTTTTCATGAAAATTTATGAATTTCTTGGTTTTCTGCTGATTTTCTGGAAATTTAGGGTTTATGGTGTTGACTCTTTGTGGAAAGTTTCAGTATTAAGTCGGAAGCTTTGGAGTTTGGCTGATCTTTTAGGGTCATGGTTGTTTTGTAAGTTTTAACCACCCCCCACCCCCCTCACTTCTCTCTCTCTCTCACTTTGGTGCGCGCGGAATAAGGAAAAAGGAAATAAGCACAGACCAAGTGTAACTGCGAGGAAAGCATGGTGTATCATGGAGTCATTGAAAACATGTTTTAATATGGTTGAGTGAAAACTAGAGCTTACAAAAGTGAACCTAGATAGACCAGATAAGGCTTTGATGATGATTATGATGATTTATAGGAAATTTCAAGTTTTATTTTTCGTGGAACATTTGCCGCAACCATGATTCTGTAGTCACAAATGTGATGAGTCAGTATCAAGCCAATATAAGATCCCAACAACATATTTCCATCATGGATATCTATCTATATTTAGTTTGGTTAATCGGCGAGCGAGATTGGTTGCTTGGTTTTCTTTAATGCCACATTAGATGTTTATGATTCTGTTTGTATAGTTGGACTTCATGGCTTGGTGATTGTTGTACTTCAATTTCTTCGTTCATAATATTGTTCCTAACAATCTTTAAGAATGAAAGTTGTTCAGTGCTGGTAGTTGTTCTTATTCTTTTAGTTGGATAATTTCTATCTTGTGCTGAAATGTAATTATTTTGGTAGAGTAGTCTTGGCAGTCTCATTGGGTTCTTCCTTTGGTTTGGGGTTGATGGGTTGCTTAAGAACAAGATGAAGAATTTTGCTTTAGGTCATGCTTCGGTGTTGAAAAGGTTGAAAATTGGATTTGAAAGGTCTTATCTCTAGATGGATGCCTGCAGGATTGAATGATTACCCATTTCACTATGGATTCCTCATTTAATAGTTATTTGAGATACTAGACATGCCCCCCAACTTATTTGTTGAATCTTCAACTGATAGTAATTCTTTCTATATTTATTGTAGATTAAGAAAGTGTTGTCATATATCTTCCATTGACTATGTATGCATCCTCTAACACTTAAGTTTCTAATAATCATGTCTCGGAAAGTTGTGGCTCTTAGTTTTGGTGGGTAAGATATGCTTGCTTACAAGGATAACACGGTCTGTCTTAAATGAAGACTTGTTCAACACTAGCCAAACAAGCATAACATTTGCGTGAATCCCCAAGTTGTCGGTTTGATATTTGTATAAGCATGTAAAATGTGTGAATGATGGATCAGGTGGCTACTCGGTCTTGTTATCAATAACCCGTGCCTTTAAGCAATTGAAAAAATACTCTCCATGATCTTTTTACAGCATGAGGATCACACCTAAGCATTCCCTTATCTTCATCTTCCTTGCCCACAGCTTGCAAGCAGGCATTTAGGACTTTCTAGAGACTGCAAACCTTTTAAATTTACATGTTCTGGAGGGGTCATGTCTGAAAATGCGTGAATATAAAGAATGGAGTCAAATCAAGCCAAAATTAAGCCTGGTATCATCTGAGAGGGAAGGATGGACCAACTTGATGTAGAGTGAAAGTGATACGCCCATGCAGATTTTCCTAATTTCTGGCGATCTAGAGCTCTGCCACTTATCAAGGACCACATCTGCTATGCCACTCTAGTTCTCAAATCAAGCAATGTGATTGTCACGTCATGGGACTAAGTCATCAACTCCATTATGCTATCGAACCGGACATGTGGCAAATCTCATTGTGTCAAAGATCTGATACATAGACTGGCCTGCTGAATTGGAGCATTAGCAAAGCCCTCTTTTGAGCTGGATATGGAATCACATATGGAATCACATTGTAGGTCCATGGGCTTCTCAAGAACTTCGATCTCAGCCCAAGTCCAAATGCTCCAGCCCTACGTGCCTACCTAAAAGCAAAACTAGGTGACCTGTCTTGGCCCGAGATTAAAAAATCAACATAAAATAAGGCTTAGTATGTTGTTAATGAGTTTTTCTCACAGCCCCTGAGGTTGGGCTCAGCGGGCCATACTTGGACAATGAACTGTGGGTTGGGTAATTTATGTCGCTTATGAGTGGCCACCTCACAGCTCATTTACCATTGGTCATCACATAGTAGTAACTAAGTGGCTGGGGCTTGATTTGGTCCTCTATCAAAGCCCTTTATGCGAGTCTGGGTGTAGGTTGGTGTATGGGCTCAGGTCTTGTGACCTAGACCCAATTCGGGCCCAGGTTTGGATGTAGTTCCTTATCAGTAATTTGGTTTTGAGTCTGGTTACACAAAGGACTTGATCCAACCAAACTCATTTTCATGGACATGTTTGTTTGCATATAAGGAGTGAAGTAAAATAAATGGTCAAATCAAGAGTAAATGAAGAGGAAGGGGTTGAGAGTAAAAGACACTAAATGACAAAAATTTACTCCTCCTCAGGTTATAGCCTTTTGCCATTTAGTGTCTTTTAAGAGCAGCGTTTTGTTATTTAGTGCATTTTACTCTCAATCCCCTACTCTTTCCATTTCTCTTGATTTGACCATTTAGTTTACCCCAGTCCTCCTCTCATAAAAAAAAAGCTTGAATTTATAATAGTAGATGTATTTAACTATTTATAGTTCATACAGAACCATTTCCCATCTAAGTGGGGCTGATGACTACTTTTCTTGAAGTCTACTGGAAGTTTGGTTAGGAATTTTCTTTTAATGGCTGCTTATCTGAAGCCAAGACTTTCTATTTCGGGCTTGGATTTGTGCCCACGATATGGAAGAGGAATAAACCGACACATGACAATTGACAACAGAACGGTTCATTAAAGAATGGGCCATAGGAGGATCCATTGCAATGCTAGCCCAAGGTTGCTTGGAGATGGAGCTAGCGATAAAGGACCATTGAAGAAGTGACAGTCCTTAAGGTAGTCAGCTAGATGGATTAAACCCATCAAAAGGAAACACAGGGCCAACGTGAATGGACTATTGTAAATGGGACATCTAAAGGGACCCATCGTTAATCCATTCATATAATCACTGGGACATTTACTACAAAATGTAGAATGCAAATGTGAGTGACTTGTTAAATTTTTTTTTTTTTTCAATTTTGTTTAGTATTTTTAAATACATTTTCAAGGTATGTAATGCATGTTATGCAGACATTAACTAAAACATGACTCTATAGGCTTGATGTCTCTTGACACATAGCTGATGTTGAATTTTCTTTTTATTGTCATAGATTCTTGCAGCCGGCATGCCCAGCAGTAAACCAGTGGCTATTTGCCAATTCGGTGGCATGTTTGTGCCAAACGATGATGGGTCTATGTTTTATAGCGGTGGAGAAGCACATGCAATACCAGTCGATCGTAGCATGACATTCGACGAATTTAAGTCAGATTTAGCTGATAACTTGAACTGTGACATAAGTTCCTTATCTATCAAGTACTTCCTTCCAACCAACAGACGAACTCTCATCACAATATCTAATGACAAGGGCCTGCAACGGATGGTTGATTTTCATGAAGGTTCAGATACCATAGATGTTTACATATTGCCAGGAGAGGTTGTCACTCCTATTACCCCAAACAAGGTTGACCCAAGGTAATTTAACTTTCCACTTAAATCTGACCCAAGGTACTATAATTTTCCACTTAAATCATACTTCTATGATTTGTCGACTTTTCTCGTACGTTACCCTAGGGACTTGGCTCAATTTTTTTTTTTTAAATATGGAGACACCATTTTGAGTGCATAACTATGCTGGCTAAGTTTGACCAATATAAATGAAATAAAAAAGTTCTATTGGGCACTCATTTCTGAGAGATACATACATACATCCATCCATACATACACACACACACACACACACACAATGCATGTGAGTGACAGTGGCGGACCTAGAATTTTCATTTTAGTGGGCCAGACCCAAACAGATAGTTGGATTTTGTAGGCAAACCCAGGATTTCAGTTGGATTTTGTAGGCAAACCCAGGATTTCCATGTGGGTTTTGGGGGCAGACTTGGAACATTCATGTGGGTTTTGGAGGCAGACCCAAGTCCCACCGGGGCGATTGCCCACATAACCATATATGTGGGTATGCCCCTGCATATTACATACATATGAGCAGGGGAAGGAGTGGGGGATAGTTCTGTGTGTATTTCTTTCTTTCTTTCTCTGGTAAATGATTGCAGGTTTGTATGCTGATTCATTAATTAATTATGAAATTGTAAAATATTATACAATATATATTTTAAATACCAAGCTGAGTCCTAGTGTCAAGTAATTCGAGTCTCGAGTCAGCTTACTTGGCTAGAGAAAAAGTTGTTAGATATCTGGGTATTGAACTATGATCCATGAATTGTTCTCTGGATGAAAAATTTCACGAATGAATGTTGTTCTTGCAGGTCTAAGAGAGCTGAAAGTAGGCCTACCATTAAGGCCACTAGGGCAATTGCTAGGGCAGCAACTAGATCATCAGCTAGATTAAAAAGTAAGAATACAGACGCTGACCTGATCACCACTTCTGTTGGCACCGCCCCTGCTTTCAGTGATGTTGTGCAGACCAGGTCTGCCGAGCAATTAGGTGCTATTAGCAACTATGACAGCGTTATCACTGGTGTTGGTCAGGAATTCCATAGTGCTCGTGAGTTCCGCTTTGCGCTACGCAAGTATGCCATCGCAAAAGGTTTTGTGCTACAATATCTTAAGAATGACAGCGTTCGTGTAACTGTTAAATGTAAAGCTGATGGTTGTCCATGGCGGGTCCATGCCTCTCGATTGCCAAAAATGCAGAAGTTCACACTAAGAAAGATAAACGACGAGCATACATGCAGTGGGGATGTTGGCAAAGATGGTCATCCTCAGGCGACGGAATTTTGGATAGCAAGTGTTGTAAAAGATAAGTTACGAGACAACCCACAATATAAGCCAAGGGAAATTGCAAATGATATTTTACGAGATTATGGAATCAAGTTGAAGTATCAAAAAGTATGGCGAGGAAGGGAGGTGGCCATGGAGCAGCTACAGGCTTTGCGTGCTGATTTATACAGTCAGTTGCCTTCGCTTTGTGGCAGGATAAGGGAGACAAACCCTGGTAGTAATGTCACATTAGCTACGACAGATGAGTCAAGGTTTCACCGTCTTTTTATCTCTTTCCATGCCTCCGTATATGGTTTTGAGAATGGCTGCCGCCCTCTTCTTTTTCTCAATGGGATGTCTTTAAGAGATAAATACCCAGGGACTTTGTTGGCTGCATCATCAGTGGATGGGGAAGATGGTATTTTTCCAGTTGCCTTTGCTATAGTTGATGATGAGACTTACGATAATTGGCACTGGTTTTTGGGCGAGTTGAAATCAAGTGTGTCTGCGAATCGTGCTATTACATTTGTGTCCGATAGGATCAACGGTTTGGAGGAGGCTGTGCCGAAGGTGTTTCAGGACAGCTACCATGGGTTTTCTCTGAATCATCTTATTGAGGACTATAAAAGGCAGTTGACTGGGCTCTACTCACAGCCTGTGAAAGAAGCAATGATTGAGGAGTTCAAACGTGCTGCTCATACATGCAGAATTCCTGACTTTAATGTTTGCATTCATACCATGAGGAATGTCTCTCATGATGTCGCTGCATGGGTATTATCTAGCAAGTACGAACAGTGGTCAAATGCATTTTTCAAAGGTGAGCGGTATAACTGCTACTCGTCAGACATTGCGGAGTCTTTCTACTGTAGCTGGATACGGGAGGCAGATAACTTAACGATATTGCAAGTGGTAGACATGGTACTTTGTAAAACAATGGAGATGATTTGCACACGTAGAGAGGCTTCAAGCACGTGGTCAACGACACTCGCACCTTCTCATGAAGAAAAGCTACAGGTCGAGATATTCAACTCTCGTGGTCTGAACGTGCTGATCTCATCTGAAACTGTGTTTGAGGTCCGTGACAATCTGGTTAATATTGTCAATATTGAGACCTGGGATTGCACGTGCCGCCAGTGGAAGATTTCAGGTCTCCCGTGTATTCATGCGGTTGCAGTTTTGGATCGTACTGGCCGTAACATTTATGACTTCTGCTCCAGATACTTGACAGTTGACTCCTACCGTGCAACATATTCAGAATCGATAAATCCAATTGCAAATGGAGAAAAGCCTGCATGTGATGAGTCCGCCCCAGCTGTAATTTGTAAGCCTCCTCTCCGTCGCCTTAGTCGCCCACCTGGCCGGCCAAGGCAGAAGAGGGCTGAAGCACAGGTGGTGAGGAAGAGCCTGAAGCCACGGTACTGCAGTAGGTGCAAAGGAACTGGGCACAATAAGAAAACGTGCAAGGAGTTGAACATTGAAAGTGCAACTCCATTGCAGTTGGAATAGAAGAGTTCACATGGAAAACACACAAGTTCTTAGATTCAACGTAAGTTTGTTTTCAATAGTTTAGATTTAAAGTGTTAACCATTATAACTAATCTTAAGTGATGCCATCATCTGCAGCTCTGGCATTCTCATTTATATTTCATGGATGTTTTTCAGATGGTTAATTGCGTATGGGATCACCATGGAACTCTTCTAGGATGCATTTGGATGGCCCTTTGTAGTGTGGGCTAGAGATAGCTTCCACCCAAATCAGTATTGATTTAACATATCAGTCACTCTATTTTAGAGCTCAAAGCAGATTAGCTAGAAATGTAGTCTTAAATGCAGGTACAGGGTACATGTATGAGATCCGAATAGCTAGCTATGCGAGCCTTACCATCGAGGCATTTGTCATCCAGATTTTCACTTGCTGGATTGATGTTAACATCAAGAGGATATTTCAACTTTGGCAATCATCTATATTTAAATCATCCAAAGTTTAGAAACTGTCTGGACTTTATCCAGTTGTAGAAATGGATGAAAGTGATTAAGTGGATTTACAGGTATTTCCATTGAATTTTCATGAAATAGACTAGCTGAAGGATTTTCTTTTCATTATTTATTTGGTAGACTACTGCTCAATTTCTTTAGGCCTCTAAAATTTGAGTAGTGTATCTATCTATCTACATGTAAGAAGCCTGATGCATCCCCTGATCCCCATTTCAGAGCTGGTCACTAAGCAGGGCCTGAACATGACAATTACCCCTGAAGGTTCCAACCTGAAAAATCTGGGTATTACCCCTCTTTTTGAACCTAGTTGTTAATTGGGCATGGGTCTGCTCCCGAAGTTCTGATAACCTGAGATATTGAATGCTAAATAGATAAAATTTGATGAGTATTGTATTAGTTACTATAATTTTATACAATAGTAATGTACTTCAAAGTGTTCAATGCAGATGGTGGGAGAATGCATTTGCAAACCAAAGTCTTTGGCAATATTTCTGCCCCTTTTTTCACAGTATAATTTTAGCATGTAACCCCGAGTCACATCGGGTTCCATTGCAGTCCATCAGAGTTGGAACTTGGGTCAGGTGGATGCATTTGATCAGGTCTGGTTCGGTTCCACCATGGACAAGACCATTTACATCCCCAAGTCTTTTGGCGAGGGAGAGGGAATGGATTTTCAACCTGAACCCCATTAGAAGTTAAAAGGTCAGCCCAAACTCAGAATTAGCAGGTTAGGTTCAGGTTGGTTAAGTGTGACATCATAAATTGTCGGGTTGGGTTCGGATCCTCTTGGCGTCAGTTAACAACAATGGATCAACCTGAACCTGACCCATTTATTGTGTCAGTCGACAAGGTTGTCACACTGGTTGTTCATATTTACTTGTGTCCATGTTCCAGATTTGGCCAACCTTAAACATCTGCAGGAAAGCAATCACCTATACTGGGTGCAAAAAAATTGGACTCCCGTCCCTCAAAGCAAATCTTAACCATGGCCTGAAAATCTCACCAAGCAAATCATATGCGTTGGATTGCTAAATTGCATGGACAATTAGTGAATCCAACAGAAAACAGAATCCCCACTGCTAGTTGAAAGCTTCCATTGTTCAAACCAGGGCATTTTTATAAGCTGCCAGGTGCTTCATAACAGCTCCTTAAAACGGTAAAACTACTGCCAACCTTGGCAAGTTATGAAGCTCTAAGCATACCTTACCATGCATGGAACCATTGAGTCATTGACCCTCATGGGTATAGGAGGATTTCATGAATACAAAAGGCCAGATTGCCTTTCTTGCTACATAGTGGCAAGACAGTTGCGGAAAACAGTTTGCCAGTTTTAACATGGGGGGATCAATTAGGCCTATTTCACTCCCATGTGTCATCTCACTTTGAGGCCCATATTTCATAGCTTATCTTCAAGATGAAGCAGTGGCTTGTATTGGAGGCCAGTCAAGTAAATTGTTTTGGTTGGGAATGGTGAAGCTTTTGGGGGACTCATGCGAGAGAGTTTTGGGATGATGAGAGTCCAGTCTTAATAGGTCTAGCTGGGTTGTAAATTTGTAATAAGCCCACAGCTTTGTTTGGTTAATTTGCCCATGTTGTGTTATACATATCTATACTTCAGATTGTAGATAGGCCTATTAAAGGTGCAGCCACATTAGGGTATATTAGTAGGCTGCATTAGGGTTAATTTGCCCACGGGGATACCCTTGTTACTACAAAAAAAATTTCTGAGAACGGTGATCTGTCAAACAAGGAATCATTAGTTGAAAGAGAATCCATCTACACAGATCACCTCAGTTTCTTGCCACAAAGGACAATTCCATTCTATAAGTTTCTATCAATTTTTTCAAAAAGACAAGACCCAAAAGGGAAGACACGGTTAAACCTATATAGTACACAACAAGATGAAAACAATGTTCCTCACAAGAAAAGTTCAGCTTTACATGATTATCCACTCAAGCTATGTACATGGACAAAGAATTTTACTAAATAAAAAAGGATAACAAAGATACAGAGAGATCATCATAAATGTTTAAAAGAGAGGAACATTGGACCTAAGTCTTGATTTGTCCTACAATTACTCACAAAAGCTCAAAAACTTTCAGGCTTTCAATCTCAGAAATAGAGTTCACTCTTAAAAAATCAGCACAACTCCTCAATTTTGGAAAGAATTAAGAGTTCAGATAGGTTATGTTGGAGATTGGAGATTTTTTTTCGGTTGGGATCTTTTCCTATTGCTGGAGATATTCTCTCCTTATACTTAGTCTCTTTTTTGGCTAGTCTTTCCTTGATTTTAGGTTGTTTCCTTAATTATAGATTTGTACAGCTCTTCCCTTCTTGTATATATGTAGTATGAATCAATGAAGACATATAATTTTTTGTGCCAAAAATCTGTCATGGTATCAGAGCGATTGTGAATCGAAACTTTCAGAATCGCCATGGCCGGAGGAAGTGGCAGTGGCAAAAACAAAAACGATGCAGTCACGACGTATACGCCGTATACTCTGACTTCGTCTGATAATCCTGGAACACTTGTGACTCATGTGCAGATGAAAGGAACAAATTATGAAGAATGGGCAAAGGCCATGAGAGTGGCATTACGGGCAAAGAAGAAAGTTGGTTTTATCGAAGGAACAATTCCACAACCAGTGGATAATCCAACCAAACTCGAAGATTGGTGGATGGTGAATTCCATGTTGGTGGCATGGATATTCAATACCATTGAGCTGACTTTGCGTTCAACCATTACGTATCGGGAGAACGTGAAGGAGCTTTGGGATGATTTGAAATTGCGATTTGAGATTGCCAATGGACCGCGCATTCAACAATTAAAATCAGAGTTGGATGAATGCAAACAACGGGGATAGCCTGTTGCAACCTATTTTGGGCGATTGAAGATGTTGTGGGATGAATTAAATGACTATGAGCCGATCTTGACTTGCGGATGTGACAGGTGTACATGCAAAATTACGGAACGTTTGATCAAGAGAGGCGAAGACGAGCAAACCCATCAGTTTTTTATGGGTTTGGAAGATTCAGTGTTTGGTACAGTGTGCTCTACCATACTGAATATGGAACCATTGCCAGGCTTGAATTGGGTCTATGCAATGATTGTTACGGAAGAAAGACATCGCGAGATTGCCCGAGGAAAAGATGACAGGAGCGATGCTGTTGCTTTTGCTGTTCACGCGACGGGTCGTGACAGTAATGAAAAGAATGAGCCTTGCAAACACTGTGGTAAAACGGGACATGATGTGAATGGGTGTTTTCAAATTATTGGATATCCAGAATGGTGGGGAGACCGACCTCGTGGAGGCGGACGTGGGACAAGACGTGGAGGACGCGGCACGGGTCGTGGACGTGGAACAGCACGGGCAAACGCCATGCAAGGTATGAATGGGGGTGGCACAACACCATCTGTAACCAAGGCAGATCGTGCAGGCCTACCTGGGCTTACCGAAGATCAATGGGCAACGCTAGTCTCAATGTTAAACGCCCAAAAGATCAATCCCACAAAGAAACTGACTGGTAAGATATCTGAACAACATTGGATACTTGACTCAGGCGCTTCGCATCATATGACCAGATCCATTGCTCTACTTATTGATATTTGCGAACCGCCATGTCCCGTGGTACTACCGAATGGAGATGAAACAATGGCGACAAAAGAAGGAACAATGGTTTTTGGAGATAAATTAAAATTGTCACATGTTTTATTTGTTCCTCAGTTGAATTGTAATCTGCTGTTTGTTGGTAAATTACTTTGTTAAGCAAATTTTATAATTACTCTTACTAATAAGTTGTGTGTGATATAGGACCGTACCTTGAGGACTCTGATTGGAGTGGGTGAACAAAGAGACGGGATCTATGTTTTGCGGGGTGTGACATCGGCACGCGCGCACAAGGTGGAACGCAAGGATGATGTTGAGTTGTGGCATCGTCGTATGGGACATCCTTCTTATCGTATCGTAAGAAATTTATCACATTTTTATCCAGTTGTTATTAATTCGAAAAAATAAAGCTTGTGAAATTTGCCTTCGTGCAAAACAGACTAGAGATGTTTTTGAACAAAGTGGTCATAAAGCCAATGAACCTTTTTCCTTGATACATTGTGATATATGGGGGCCATATCGTGTCCCGTCCTCGTGTGGCGTTGTTTATTTTTTAACCATTGTGGATGATTTTACTAGAGCAGTGTGGATTTATTTGCTAATTGAAAAAATCCTGAAGTGAATACTGTTTTGAAAATTTTTTGTTCTATGGCTAGTAGACAGTCTGACAAGGAAGTGAAAATATTGAGGAGTGATAATGGAACAGAGTTTACATCTCTAAATTCTTTTTTGTTGAAAAAGGAATTGAATTTCAGACATCTTGTGTTGGCACACCTCAACAAAATGGGAGAGTTGAAAGAAAGCATCGACATATTTTGAATGTTGCCTGTGCCCTGCGTTTCCAAGCTAGTCTTCCCATCCAAATTTGGGGTGAATGTGTGTTGGCCGCCGGGTATCTGATTAACAGGACACTCTCTTCTGTTTTAGAAGGCAAAACCTCGTATGAAACTCTTTTCAACTCTGCTCCGTCATATGATAATATTCGTACTCTTGGATGTTCGTGCTTTGCTCGGATTCGGGAAAATGACAAATTTGCACCTAGAAGTCGTAAGTGTGTGTTTATGGGGTATCCGTTTGGGAAAAAGGGTCGGAGGTTGTATGATTTGGATAAAAATGAATTCTTTGTTTCTCGTGATGTTGTTTTTAGTGAGGGGGAGTTTCCTTTCAAAAAGTCTCCTACCGGTTCTAATGTCGACCCCAGCATCGCCTTTATGGTTGAGGATGCTGCGGATGCTTCTATTCCCATGAATCCGCCATTACAGTTGGCTACAGATGATGATTTGGAGCAGCCTAGCGACAGGGGGAGTGTTGATAATGGTGTCAATAATGAGGATACCACTCTCAGCACCACCGAGGGACGTACACAACGTACACGTCATCCTCCGAGTCATTTGCAAGATTATGTGTGTCACACCGCTCGCTGTCCTAATCCAGTCACACCGCAACCTACTCCTCCATTGTCCTTAGGTACTCCCTATCTCATAGCTAATTATGTAAGTTGTGATAATTTTTCTGCACCACATCGTCGTTTTTTGGCAGTTATTACAGCCGAGACTGAGCCTACCCGATTTTCTGAGGCTGTCAAACATGCAAAATGGCGCAATGCTATGCAAGAAGAAATAAAGGCTCTCGAAGATAATGAGACTTGGACTATTGAGACTTTACCTCCTGGGAAGAAACCTATTGGTTGCAAATGGGTTTACAAAATAAAGTACAATTGCGATGGTAAAATTGAACGACATAAGGCTCGCCTGGTGGTGCTCGGCAACAATCAGAAAGCAGGGATTGATTACAATGAAACGTTTGCTCCTATTGCTAAAATGACTACAGTACGAGTTTTGTTAGCTGTGGCAGCCATAAAGAATTGGGATTTGCATAAAATGGATGTGCGTAACGCGTTTTTACATGGGGATCTTGACGAAGAAGTCTATATGCGCCCTCCTCCTGGTTTTTTTGGCTCCTCTCCTGGCAAAGTGTGTCGCTTGCGGAAATCTCTGTATGGTTTACGGCAGGCTCCCCAGAATTGATTTTCTAAACTCTCCTCTGCTTTAAAGACTTATGGATTTCTGCAATCTTATTCTGATTATTCTCTGTTTATTTTTAAATGGGATAATGCTATTCTGGTCGTCCTTGTGTATGTTGATGATTTAATTATAGCAGGCAATGATTTGGTGATGTTGTCTCGGTTTAAGGCATACCTCAATACATGTTTTCACATGAAGGATCTTGGTAAACTGAAATACTTCTTGGGGATTGAAGTAGCACGTGGTTCCGATGGCATATTTTTATCTCAACGCAAATATGCGTTAGACATTGTCGCAGAAACAGGAAAGTTAGGCGCCAAACCAGCAATTATTTCTCTGGAGCAGAATCATGGTCTTGTTTTAGATGACAGTCCTTTAATGGACAATCCGGAGCCATATCGCCGCCTTGTTGGCCGATTGATTTATTTGACAATCACACGTCCTCACTTGTGCTATTCGGTTCATACATTGGCTTAGAGATGTCAAATGGGCCGGGCCGGGCCGAACCCGCCAGTCAATGGCCACGACCCGGTCAACGGCATGGCCCGCAAGGCACGACCCATGACACGGGCCGTGCTGGGCTGGGCCCTTTGGCCCGGGCCCGCCTGGCACGTGGGCTGCCCTCTGTGGCCCGCCTTGCCCGCCCAAAAGTGATTTTTTTAAAAAAAATTATCCATTTTACCCCCCCAAACAGCCATAAAACGATCATATAAGGGGTATTATATGTCCTTTTCAATTTTACAAAGGCTATAATACTCTAACCCTCCTATTCATTAAAATTTTGAAAGGCTTGCCGGCTGTGTTGGGTTACTTGTCCCACAAATAGTGCACTAGTGACCCAATCTAGTAACAAAAATGCAGAGGATAAACAAGAAAAAAGAACAATCCTAACCACCAACTGATGGCTTGAAAATAGAACACAAGAGAAAGAAATGTTGTTTGACTGTGACATTCAGTATAAGAAAGCCTAACAAAATGCTAAAAGCTTTTAATCAATGCCATGTTGACCTACTCTATTACAACAGGGTATCAAATCAGTGGTCTGCATTACCAAACAATTCAAGGCTTCAAATACTTTGTATCTTTTGCTTGAGAATTATACCTTGAAAAGATTATGCCAAATTATTCCAAAATCTGGAGTTGCGTAAATTATTTTGTTGCAAGGGAAGGAGGAGAAACTTACCTCCCTAGCAAAAGCCTGCAGCGCCAACTACAGCAATTCCTTTGCTCTTCAAATCAACAATTACTGATTTTGCATCTTTATATCCTTTATCCTACAAGGAGGAGGAACCGCGGAAGGCATTTGTTAATTCATGTCACAGTATTGCACTTGAAAGGCAAAGGGGAAAAAAAAAAAAAAACTACAGTTCCAGTATTGAATGAATCTTTCCAACCATTGTTCAGTGCCACACCTCTATAATACTCTAACCCTCTTATTCTTTTTCTAAATTTATTAGTGTTATTTATACTACTCTAAGTTTCTAACCCTCAAATATTTCTACGTAAGAAGTGTATATCGTGACAACTTGCCAATAGGCTCAACTTTGCTAAAAAAGAAAGAAAAAAAGGAAAAAAAAAAAAAAGAAAGAAAAAAAAAAAAAAACAAAGAAAGAAAGAAAGAAAGAAAGAAAGAAAAAAAACAAAGAAAGAAGAAAAAAAACAAAGAAAGAAAGAAAGAATAAAAACAAAGAAAGAAAGAAAAAAAGAAAAAAAAACAAAGAAAGAAAGAAATAAAGAAAAAAAGAAAAGAAAAAACAGACTAGGCCCAGCAGGCTCGCTCCAACCCGCCCCATGGCGGGCCGTGCCGTGCCAAGGGTTTTCCTTGGTGGGCCGTGCCGGCCCGTGGCACGGGTGGGCCGAAGCGCTCGGCCCGGCCCGACCCGTTTGACATCTCTACATTGGCTCAATTCATGCAATCCCCGCGGACGCGTCATTGGGAAGCCGCTTTGAGAGTGGTTCGTTATATCAAAGGACGTCCTGGGCAGGGAGTTCTTTTGCGTGCTCACACCGACATTCCACTAATTGGTTATTGTGATTCTAATTGGGCTAGTTGTCATGTCACTCGCCGGTCCATTACCGGCTATTTTGTGCTTCTTGGGTCTTTGCCAATCTCGTGAAAAACCAAGAAACAACACACAATTTCTCGTTCATCCGCTGAGGCTGAGTACCGATCTATGGCCACGCTTACTTGTGAGCTTAAATGGTTGAAGGGTCTATTATTTTCTTTGGGAGTTTCCCTAACACGGCCTATGCGTGTCTATTGTGATAGTCAAGCTGCCATGCATTTCGCAGCTAATCCGGTCTTCCATGAACGAACCAAGCACATCGAAGTGGATTGTCATCTTGTTCGGGATGCTATCCAGGATGGTCTGATTTCTACTCACTATGTTCGCACCGGTGATCAATTAGCTGATATATTCACCAAAGCTCTCGGGCAGAAACAATTTGTGACTTTCCTCAACAAGTTGGACATTCGAAATCTTCATGCACCAACTTGAGGGGGAGTGTTGGAGATTGGAGATTTTTGGAGATATTCTCGGTTGATTGGAGATTTTTTTTCGGTTGGGATCTTTTCTTATTGCTAGAGATATTCTCTCCTTATACTTAGTCTCTTTTTTGGCTAGTCTTTCCTTGATTTTAGGTTGTTTCCTTAATTATAGATTTGTACAACTCTTCCCTTCTTGTATATATGTAACCGTATGAATCAATGAAGACATATAATTTTTTGTGCCAAAAATCTGTCAGGTTAAAGCTTTTAGGACTCCTTACTAGGTTTGAACACACACAATTCCAAATGTACAAAGAAAATCAAACCTGATTCTCCATTTCTGTCAACTAAATCACAAAGGACGTGGGAGCTTTGTTTGCTTAAGGAAAAGAAAAGAAAAAGTAGTTCTCATGGAATGGAGTCCTATAATAAGGGGATAATGATACAATGCAAACAAACACACAACCCTCTTAAACAAGGACCAAATGGGAACAGGGCGACTAGAGAGTAGAGAACCTCTCATATCGCAATGTTTTTCTTGCAAGGCATGGCTCTAAAGATTTGCTGAATGGAGTTGCAGTTGGGGTCATTGTACCACTTCTGATTAATGATAAAAAACCACCACAATGCCCACAAAATATTTGAATCGAACCATAGCTACTTGTCCTTTTCTTTCTTTCAAAACATTGAAGGCAATGTTAAAAAAAATACAACAATAGATTAATTGTACTTGTCCTTTTCTTTCTTTCAAAACATTGAAGGCAATGTTAAAAAGAATACAACAATAGATTAATTGTTGAAGCTTTACCCTCCATTTGGGAAGGGGAGAGGGGGAGGGGATGTGAGGGAAAATTAATTTTACCTCCTCTTGTTTGGAAAGTCAAAAAGTAGGGGGAAGAAAAGTGAAAAAGTAGAGTTTTGTTTGTTTGTGAGATAGAGAGAAAATTACTGTTTTGCCCTTACTTTTGTAAAAACTTCAAAATTATCGTTTACATATAAAGGGCAATTTAGTAATTTTACCAATTTCCCCCTCCTTTCCTCCCAATTTTCCCCCTTGTTTTGGGGGGAAAATTTTTGCACCCCCTCCCCCCACCATTTTCCCTCCCACCTTTCCCAAACACCCTCCAAAAACCCCCCCCCCTTTTCCTTCCCCCCCATTTCCCCCCCTTCCCAAATAGAGGGTTAGTCATGAAAAATGAAAACAAACAAAACCTTACACCTCATTTTCTCCTCTCCTGAGTCAACAGGATGAAAATTTGGTCACTTCTAACTGACTAATCGCTTAAATTAATTCTCATTTGATATCATCATCGCATTTAAAATGATGCATTTGGAAGGAGGAAGAAAGAATTAGAATAGAAGAAGTGAAGAAAATATAAAAAAAGGCTTGAAACATTGTCAAACGATTGGCTAGTATATCACTTAGGGCCCATAATTTGAAAATCGGGCGATGATTTCTGATATTTTGGGGATCTTGACTAGGTGATACCGAGACCGACTCCGACTCCCACCAATTATTGTATTGGCATGGGTCGAGACCGATTTATATTTACTGAGAATTTAAACCATAGGCACATCCACTCCAACTCGACTTTATAAATAAAAAGCCAATAGACTGCCTAAGCATGATCTCGGCTTGCCTTAAAAATGTCAGGTTGGACCGAGCTTTCTAATCAATTGATGTATAAATCGGTAGCTAAACTATACGCATTATTTTTATTGGGTTGGGACAAGTATTGGGTTAGCAAATTAGTCACTAAATTACATGCATCACTTTCTTTGGGCAGGGCGAAAGGTCGCGCTATCACTTAATCCAAGCTCAATCAATGTACTACATAGGATAAAAAAAATTAGATCAGTACCTGGCCCAAATCCTAAAACTTACACAAAAAGTGGGCTAGGTGTAACGCCCCAATTTCGGATACTGAGAAAGTCGTCAAATATCCGAAGTTCGTATGCTACTTCCCTGAAAATCCGAGGACTTCCAAGATCATAGGTTCGCAGTGAGGTCCAATTTAAAACTTTTTAAAAGATATAAAATCAACAGTTAATAATGCGGAAACAATGATAAGGTATCATAAGATCGTAGCAAATGTAGAAGGGCTGAAATCCAGCATAAAGTGTCAAAGTTATAAAGAATTATTACATTTTTCACCTTACTCACTACGAGATCACTCGAAAACCCAAAATATCAAGAACTCTCACACCCCGTGGGTCGGCTCTCCGTCTTCCAGCTCGACCTCATGGTCTGCTGGTCCCCTCCTACGGGTGCCTCGATTAAAGCGAGTGCACCATCCTCTGGATCGGGGTCGAAACTTAAGCACCAAGAATGGGTCAGATCTAATGATCCGACAAGTCATAGTATACAAGTAACATAAGATATATGTATCAAAAAGAGTAAAGACAGTTACACAACTAAAGCGAATATCAAGATACATGATTTAGGCAGTTGAGCAAGATAAGCATTTAGAATTAGGACAAACATAATATCTAGTCTAACACAATATGACACATTCATACGAGCTGGATATCGCGATATATTATGCCGCGGCCCTTCCATACTGTATACAGTCGCGGCGGGGAATCTCAATAGTGCTGGGGAATGACTAGCCCCGCAAATAACACTCAACAGTCTCACCACACTCATCACTCGGGGAGACTGGACCCGGCATCACACCGTCTGTCTAAAATATAGCTCAATATGATAGCTCACTCAACACTCATGAATAGCTCCTACCAGTGATAATCAGTCCAAAGGCAGAACTTAGAACAACTGAGTGAATGTTTATGCCGACTCGAGGAAACATTAAAGGTCTGTCTCTGTCTAGGCGTTGCCTTGCATGAACAAGGTCCTAACTAGGTCTTTAAGAGGTTTAGTCCATGGATCACAATCCAAGTCCAAATCCACTCGTTGGATCCATACCAAGGCCCATCAGATACGTGGCCTGGTCTAAAATAGTCGAAACGAGGTAATAAGTCCATTTCCAATGATAAACAGTTCATTCTCCTCCAAAATGAGTTATAAGTCCAATATAATCCTCCTCTCCAATCTAAGGGTATACACATCCATACTTAGGCCATAAAAGGGCCCGCCTAGCGACAGACACGGGTCAGTGCTCTCCCAATCACACCATCAGGTCACCTCTAAGTAGTCCTATGCTCAGGTCATCCATTTTCCATTTAATTAATAGTTATAAACTATAGTAAGGACATAAGAGTGACAGTGATAATATAAGTGAAGTAAGAACTTCAAGTACAAGAATCAACATGGAAATATCAATAATCTAACATAGGTAATGGTCCACATTCGGGTCCGGATTTATCTCAAGTAATTTGATATCTAAATGGAGTCTTAGATGCCAAATGACACTGTGTTTGGTGCTCCTGAAGTTACGGGCATCATTGACAACGTTTAAGGATCGAATCATCGTAGATTATACAACCAAGACCCTACTTGGTGGTCCCTACGAGTCAAGGTTGAGCCATACCATTGACTCATGCTTGACACATCAATAGAAGTCCATTTGGATGGTCAATGAGCCCCACAAACGATCACAAACTCAAAATGTGAAAACTGGAAAATCACTGTATGCAGTGTCCTCGGTCGACCCGGCAAAGGGCTCGGTCGACCGAGTACAATGGTTTGTCAGGATGTTGACTCCCAGGTCGACCCTCTGCGCAGTGTGCTCGGTCGACCTCCTAGCCTGGTCGGTCGACCGAGTACTCTGGAAATATGGAGCCAAGCACCTGGCAGGCATGTCCTGATCTTAGGAGTTCACTATGTGTCTTGTCGACCTCCTGGCCTGGGCGGTCGACCGCATACACAGGGAAACCTGGGAAGGATGTCCCAGTTCTTTAACATTTTTCACTACAATTTTTGTGTGCTTGGTCGACCCTGGACAGGGTCCGGTTGACCGCGCACACTGAATCCTGAACCTGAGACAGAAATTTAACTCTCAGTTATTTCATGCAAAACATGTGTCCTCTGTCCGGTCGACCGCGCACACAGGACTGAGAAACCTGTAGAAAATAACTGGGACTTAATTTCTACCAAATACAGCGTCTTCAGTCGACCTCCCTGCAGGTTGGTAGATCGAGTACACGTAGCCTGCAGAATTTTTAGAATTCTGGATTTCTTCTCCTTCAATCCAATTTTCCACCAAACCTCATCCAATCTCATCCAAACATCACCGGACCATCATAAAACACGAAAAACACTTCAATACACAACCATCCATCATCAAACGGGCCATTGATCTTCCAAATGAGAGAACTCATCCATCAATGGCCATAAATCCATGAAACTAAGCTCAAATGGTAGATCTAACATAATTGCAACAATTGAATTGAAAATTACAAAATCAAAAGAGAAGAAAACATGCATTCTATGCTAAATAGGTATATTGCACTTGCCTTGATCAATTTGCAAGATTGTAGAGAGAGAAAAGAGAAATCCAAGCTGTAAAATGAAATTTCAAGCTCCTATAGTCTCCAACACACAAAATAGCCCCAAATCTCAGATCTAGAGAGATCTCTAACTCCTACACCCACATCCACAAGAGAATTGCTATAAGGAAGGAGATTAAGAGAGAGAAAATGAGAAATCTTAAGGAAATAGAATTAGATGAAGAAGAATACATTGATTGGAAGGAAAAGAAGAGATTAGCAAGAAGAAAGGACTCCTTAAGATAGGTAGTAGCTGTAGCTTGTAGTAGATGGCCTTCTTCTTGTTGTTTGGGTTCTAGATCTAGGGTTTGAGAGAGAGAGAGATAAGAGATGGGAGAATTGGAGGGAAATGAGAGAGGAAATTGTAGTTAAAGGATGGGATATGGATGAATGTAGTATATATAGGTTAGGGGTTTGTGCTAGAAACAAGAATACCCTTTTAGTTAACATAGGATTAGGGTTAGAGTCATGAGTAGTTTGGTCTTTAAGTGAGAATCTAGAAGCTTCTCAAGTAGATAAACCCCTATAGTAAATATTAAATACTAGTTAGGGCCTCTAGCCAATTAACTAACTCAAAATTATAAATGACACCCTATTAACTATACAAATTACAACAAAAACCTAATTAGGAAAATTATCTATCTACCCTTACTCATCCCTAATAAATAGTATAATTAGCTAATATAGGCTATTAAATAGTATTTAATCCAAAAGTGAGGGCCCACAGGGGGTGGGGCCTCACACTAGTCCAGTAATTAGGCCCATGCTCGACCTACCCTTGAGCACCCCTAATCTTAGGAGTTAGGACCCCAATACTTGGATAATCTTATACCCATTTGCAATCCCATTTGATCAAGACCCAACTATTAAGCTCTACTTCTAACGACTTTACCAATGATTAGTAAACATGTTCAATCCATACAATATTTTTTACCCGATACTTAAATAGGACAAACCTTGCCCCATCTATGATTAAAGACAATCTTGACCATTTGGCAAGTATGCAAAGCAATTTAAGACTGAAGTTGGCATAATTTGTCGAACGTATGCTCCTCTTGCATGTTCCACCTGGCCAACAATTAAACAGAAACATAGGCAAGTATTTTATGATCGCATATTGGTAGTTCAGTCCTCAAAAATTTTATTTTTTGCTTTTATTTTCCATACTATGTTATTTGAAAGTTGGATGCAAAATTAAGCAATCTCTTTCCTATAAAATATACCTAACAAACTTATTATGAATGCATCTTATTTGTAAGACAAATTTGATATAGATCTTCATGATCCACGATTGGAAAAAGTTGTTAACAGTTATTTAGCATCAACATTCAAGAACTATACAAACAGATTGCACTCCCATTATAAGAGGGTTGGCAATCACGGGGTGGCATGTCAGAAACCTTATGAGGGTGTGTCACAAGAAGATTGGGAGTTGTGCTGCAATAGGTTTTGTTTAGAAGACTTTCAGGTGAAATTTTATTTTATTTTTAACTACATTATCTACATGGAAATGATTTTTTTAGAAAATCTTGACGGCATTTCTAATTCATCAACTTGAATGCAGAAAGTTAGTAAAAAGAATTCTGAAAACCAACAGCTACTTTAAGTGAACCATTGTGCGGGTTCAAAATTATTTGTCGAATATCTTCATGAGACGGTATTAATAATTCTAATATTTTAATAAGTATTGATTTATTAACTTTTAAAAAAAAATTAATATTGCGTTCAAATTTATACAACATGATGCTCCAATTGGTAGGATAAAATTGTGGCATAAGACACACTATAGTAAAGAGAAGTGTTAGTTTACTCCGAGTGTCAGCTGCTCTATATAAGGACACTTTTTTTAAAGTTTCATCTAATTACCTATTTCTTTTGTTATTCAGTTTTTCTATACATGTCTAAATATTTATGTGAAATTTTCTCTTTTGTAGGAAAAAATGATTACACTCCACAGAAGAGGATTCTCCCCCATTGACAGATGATGAGATATGGAAACGAGTGTTGGGCATAAGGCCTGGATATGTCTGAGGTCTTGGGCATGGCGTCGTGACCCCTCCATCCTCTTTAACAGACCCTTCACAATAATCAGTGGGTGGAAGAGCTTACTAAGAGGGTTACCGTAGCTGAAAGACAAGCTCAAGAGTTGGCTGAGCAGTTGCAACAAATGGAGGCTCAGATGGATGATATGAGATCTTGGCAAAAGAATATGGAGGCTATGATGCAATCTATAATGGCGCAAAAGATGGGCACTCCTCCATGATATAACATTTATTCATTGCTTCTATTCATCATCAGGTGCATGTTCAGTTCAAATAGAAGGCAAATAAAAATGGATAAAATTTCATCTTAAATTCTTAGATATCAGGTGCTTCATTTTCTTAGTTGCAGTTACCATGTTGAATCTCTCTTCACAAATGTCACATACCCAAAAGGCATATATAGTGAAGAAATGTTTAAAATGAGAAATAAGTAGCCGTATCATCAAGTTAATCAAATTTTTTCCATGCCCCATATACATCAAGGGCCATGATTTGAATGATATGGGTTGATGTACATGTGGTGACTTTGTGCATAGGCGGCAATCAACATGAACAGATAAGATTTCAACTTGAGATCTCAAATTTCAATTTTAACATCTATCTTGTTTTATAGATTTTAACATCCATCTTATTTGATTTGTTATAGATCGAAATGGGAGATGAAGAGAAAATAAGAACAAGCAACATTTTTTTGGACCGGTTTGGATGGTGCAAATCAATTTGAGGATGCTATATTTTATCGTGGAAATTGTTCATTGTCTCTCCGTGATACATATTGAAGACCGTATTTCAATTATTGTTTCTATGTTATATTGAGACAAACTATTATAAAGATTTATGTTCAACATAATTTTATCAATATCTTCAGTAATAATTTGGATGAGGACAACTGTTTCATTGCACTCAAATTCAATGAATTAATTTAGTTTATGTTTTTACATTGATGGAGTATTATTTTCATACCTGAATTGCTACTTAGAGACATATGATTGTGATGACCTAAGGATGACTTTGCATTAAAGATTTATGAATGGATGGATTGTGAATGGATGATGAGATTATATTTGTATTGATTGGGTATCAAAACAGCTGGAAAAATATACGTTTTTTGAAAATATTAAAAATGTTTTTTTTCTGAAAAAATTATTATTTGCAGTAGTTTTATTGTGTTGCAAATAATTAAATGTAAGAAGATGAAGATTATTTACGACACTACAGAAGTGTTGCAATAAAAGATCATTTGCAACTTTATAAAAGCGTCGCCCTTAATGATTTATTAACAACTTTTTTGAATCGTCGCAAATATAAATTATTGGTGACGTAATTTTGCCGTTGCAAATAAATCATTACCTGCGACGCTTATAATCATCACAATTGATACGTAATTAGCAACTCTTTGAAACCGTCGCAAATACTCTCTCCTATTGCTACGTTGCAGTCTTTAGTGTAGCTAATCTTTCTGTGACCCCTTTGCGATGCTTAATTTTTTGCGTCGCAATTACTTATTGCGACGCTTTTTATATTTTCTGTGACTTTTCTTGGCGTCGCAAAAAAGCTAAATTGTAGTAGTATTCATTAGGTTGTTGGCTCTTTTCATATAATCAATAGCAGAAAAAGAAAATTCGAGGCCACTTCTGAATCAATGGAACCGTTCCTTGCCTTGAAAGGGCTTGACCTTTTCTTACACTAGAGAGAGAGGGTTTCACATTAGATAGAAAGAGGGAATCTATGTGCTCTGGAGAACATGGTTAGCCTTTTCCCATTGTAGGGAGACACAAAGATAAATGTATTTTGGAACAAAAGCACACAACTCATTGGCTTTTAGCTTTGAGTGGGACCCACCATTGATACATCAAACTTTTCTTTGAAATTCGAGTCGCAGGAGCCAGGCTCTTCAAATCTTGATTTTATATTAGCCAAGGGTCGATGTTAGGATAAGACTTATGATGATGTAATCACAAAAACCAAGATCATTAATTAGATGTTTTTCGATTCTATGATGATGCCAGAATAGTGATATAAAGCCCAAGTCAGATGGCTATTCCATGTAGGTTATCTTCATTGAGAGTGGTCCAGATCAATGCATAGCCACGAGCTTGCCTTTAAGGTGAAACTTTTCTTCTAGAAATTCGAAATTCATCTAGTAAATTTTGTAATCTTTAGTTAATCGATAATTAATTTGAATATTAACTTGAAATAATTATACGGTTTGCATGCGTTAACCCATGTATTACACTGGATTTGAAGTTGGTTTTTCTTAAAAGAAGAGACTAAGCTCAACCACCAATCTTAAAAGAAGAAATCCTTGTTTGGTGGTTATCCGGTGCACAAGAAAGCTTAAATGCACACCTTGATGTGGGGCCCACTTGGGGATGCAACCGGGTGGGGATCTCTTCATTTGGTCGGGGCCTACTTGTTATAAAAAATTGGCCCATGTAATCATCATAACCCCTTTATCAATGGACAACAGGTTTCAACATTTTTAAAAATTAACCCGTCGACCCAATTGTGCATACCATCATGATGGGCGTAAAAAGGGAATCAGCTTAATTCAGGGGTGTTCTCTATATATAGTTCATTCGGAAGGATCATTAGCTGGGCCCACCTCGATGTGTGTATGGTGTTCACCGGGTAACTGCCCTAGGTCCCCGTAAGTAAAACAAAAATGAAGGGGGCGAGCGGGATCAAAACTGCATCTCTTCCTCCTGCATAAGTAAAGGCGCATGTGCAACTTTTTAAAAGTAACGATAAAAGTGCATTTGCAATGTTTCCGCCTCTACAAGCAGCGGCAAAGTTGCATGTGCAACTTTTCCTCCCCTCGGAGAGGAGGAAAACCTGCACGTTTTTCATTTTTTCCTCCTTTCGTCTGGGTTCAATCCGCCTTAGGGTCCATGCCCATCATGCACGATTCCTATATGACTCCACATTAGGGCCCTTTCATTGAACTGAACTTGTTCTTTATTTTTCTGTACAAAAAATAAATAAATAAAAAAAATCTGAATTCCTTAAAGTGGATATCCTCCCCTTTTATGGAATGACCCCAGATCTCCTCTAATAGAAATCGGTCCCCCTATAAGACCGACTACCCCTATTGGAGTAAAATACGGGGACCATTTGGTTATTAGGCTTAAGTTTAGGACTACGCCTTACCATTGCCCTAAAATCAATGTAGAGGTCGATCTAAGCTGAAAATCATATGTACTTTTAATTGCTACTAAATATGCTAGCAAGGCTAAAAATTACGTTAGGCTCTGGTTTAGCCCATGCGCCTAAGAGCAAAGCCCAATTCCAATATAGTGTTGGCCAAGTTCGGGTTGAGCTTATGCTGGCTTGATCTACCTTGGGGTAAAATGCCATATAATAAGATGAGATGGAGGTAAATGGGTTCCAAAAAGAAAGAAATAAAAAGGCCGAAAACATTGTGGACGCAACCTTCTTATTTACCGCCGGTCCGCCGCTATAGACAGCTCCAAAGTTGCATATGCTACTATACCACTAGTTTACCACTGCTTTAACGGTGGTTATCCGATTCAAACGAAGCTTAAATGCAGACCTTGATGTGGGGCCCACTTGGGGATGCGACCGGGAGGGGATCTCTTCATCTGGTTGGAGCCTACTTGTTACAAAAAATGAGCCCTGTAATCATTCTAATCCCTTTATCAATGGGCAACATGTATCAACATTTTTAAAAATTAACCCATCGATCCAATGGTGCAGGCCATTAAGATGGCATAAGAAAAGGGGATGGGCCTAATTCATGGGTGTCCTCTATGTATAGTTCATTCGTAAGGATCATTAGCTGGGCCCCACCACGATGTGTCCATGGTGTGCACCGGGTAACTGCCCTAGGTCCCCATAAGTTAAAAAAATAATGTACCTAGGTCCTAGGTCTTGATATGTCCTAGAATTGCTCACAAAAGCCCAAAAACTTTTCAATCTCTCATTTCAAATAAATTTCACTCTAAAAAATCAGCACAACTCCTCTATTTTGGAAAGAATTAAGAGTTCAGAAAGGTTAAAGAGAAGGAATGAAGACCCTTTTAGGATTCCTTATCAGGTTTGAACCACACATAATTCCAAATGTAACAAGAAAATCAAACCTGATTCTCCATTTCTATTAACTAAATCGCAGAGGACGTGGGAGCTTTGTTTGCTTAAGAAAAAAAAAATAGCTTTCATGAAATTGGGTCCTATAAAAAGGGAGAAAAAAAAAAAGTTTTCATGAAATGGAGTCCTATAATAAGGGATAATGATACAATGCAAACAAACGCACAGCCCTCTTAAACAAGGACCAATAGGAAGGTAGCGACTAGAGAAACCCTCATATCGGATTTTTTTTTTGCAAGCATGGCTCTAAAGATTTGTTGAATGGAGTTATTGTATCACTTCTGATAAATGGAAAAAAAACCACAACAATGCCTACAAGAGATCTGAATAGAACCATAGCTGCTTGTCCTTTTCTTTCTTTTAAAACATTTAAGGCAATGTTCAAAGAATACAAAAATAGATTGCTTAAACTTGGTCATGAAAAATGAAAACAAACATTACCTAAACTCATTTCTCCTCTCCTGAGTCAACAGGCTTTTCATTTTCAGCATCATCTGCTCCAGTGGGGGTTGCCATTTCCATAAGCTTCTGTTGTTCCTCGTCGCTAGTTTCTGCTGCTGCTGCTTTGACAGCCTTTGGCTTGCTTGTAGACTGCTGGTAAAGTACCCCACCAAACATGCATATTAACAGACCAACTGTTCCCACAAAAGTAGAATGCTTGTCCCAGATAACTAGATTAATCACAACAGTCAGGAGCTTGTTCACTATACCGAGTACAGTAAAACCTGTGGCCGAAATTGCCCGTCTACAAGAGAACCCAAAAAAGGAGATGGATAAACCAAACAAGCAAGACAAACCCACTGGTAAAACCACGCTTAAAGAATGCCAAGGCAAATCGACCTTAATATCATGTTTTATCTTCTTCAGTTCACCCATTATGAGCAGCTCCAGTGGAAAAAGAAGAAGAGCCTCGAGATTGTTGTAAAGCACCAAACCCCATGTGTTGAGACCTATAGTCATTACCACGTGCTTTATATAAACAAAATCGATGGACATGCTCACAAGATAAGCCAAAGCCCAACTATATGCTGTCAATGTGAACTGATAATCTGTCAAGACATACATCACACTGCCCCCAAAGATGGTGGCAAGCGAAAGCCATGTCTTCAATGATGGCCAAGGCTGGTTTAGGTAGACAGTTTCTCCTATGGCAACAAAAATAGGGACAGCCGACCGGAAGACAATGAAGGTGTCGACGTTCGCATGGAGCAGTAGTTCACTGTTTGTGAAGAGGGAGAGATAGAAAATGATGGCAGCAGGTAGAAATCTCCACATTATCTGTAGATCAAGGCGATCATGCTCCACAAGCTTCAAAGACCCACACAACAGGACACCAAGTGTGCTTGTGAAGTATTGCAGTGCCGTCAAGGCACCTGGATAAGGAAATCTCATGATAGCCCATTTATTGATTATGGACAGAAGTGATGCCGATATGCAGTATCCAGCTGCTATTCCATAAACCGATGCTTGTTGGCAAAAGATTACGAGAGTGTCGTACCAGGTTGTGTGAACTTCTGATGTTATTGTAACATTCATGCTTTTGTACACATCACCTTTGGCATTTTCAACATTGTTGGACATCTATATGAAGAGGAGAAATTTTTCTGTTAGTTGAACATTACAAAATATAAAAATAGTTATGAACAGTGCAAAATATAAAAGAGTTGCTAAAGCACATTTATTTATGAATGCCATGAGCTATTTGTACCCCGAGCAACATATTACATTAAGTCTGTTTGACATGGGTAAGAACTAAGAACCACAGACTATATCTGATAAGTACAGAAAAAAAAATCGTCAGTCATTTGTCTTCCAGAAACGTGGATTGAAGCCTTGTTACTCTCTCTCTCTCTCTCTCTCTCTCTCTCTCTCTCTCTCGTATCCATTTTTATTTTTTTTCCTTCAGACTTTCAGAACAAGGTGATGATGGAAATGGGTATTTTTCTTTAATCAGTTGGAAAAGAGTCCTTATTAAACAAAGGTAAGGGATTATGAACTTTTTATGATGATAATTCTTTGTATTCAACACTTTCCCCACAAATAGAGAAATATAGAATTTCTTCAAAAAAGGTTACATCTCTCAAGACAATGTTTTTCTTATAGACAAAGTTATAGGAGTGAGACTAACCCAAGAAACAAACACAATCAAAAGATATTTGGAAGAATGGAGAATAGAATACTATCAGGTTTCAACACTTTGAGGGGATATTAGTTATTAAGAGCAGGAGTAGGCATCCTATTAGTTAAATAGGCAGCCGCAAAAATAGCTTCATCCCATTACGTCTTTGGCACATCCATTCCCATAAGAAAAGCTCTAGTCACCTCTATTAATGAGGTTTTTTTGCGCTTAGCAACCCATTTGGTTGTGTAGAGGTCTGATGATCTACGTATCGATGAAAACAAGTTGGATTTCAATAAGGGTCCACTATTTTTCTAAAGTGGGTGATAAGTCAAATAAAATGGTGAGCGTCTTTAAAAGTGGATAAGGTAAAAGGTTGAGTATTGGATGGAGCTTTAGGGGTGTTTGGAGTTTGACAATTGCAATGTTCAATTTGAAACATTTTCCTAGAAACTTTTAGATAGAATCCTCTAAGGCTTTTGCTTCTAAGTCCTTGGTTCTCCTTCTGTGCTTAATGGAGTGGAATGTTTCGGCACCCATAGGAATTGAAGCTTTCAATCAATTAGAAAATATCTTCAATTGATAACCTCAGGTGAAGTTGGTTTTCTTTTTCATCAATTTTAGATATGTGTTCCCCCACTCTTAATAAGATCTTGAAATCCTTCGACTTTTCATTCCCATTAAAACTCTGTTCATTTCTCTGTTTATAAAGACCATAAATGTTAAGATGCTTTTTGAAAGGTGGAACATTGGCCTCATTATGCCGCTCCATCACCTAATGCTTCTATGAAACACTGCTCCATCACCTAATGTTTCTATGAAACACCGATCCATTCTGAACATGGAAATGAATAAGCAACAAATGTCTTGCTAAACCTTTTCCAAACTACTATCAGATGATTTTCGGTTAAATTTTTGGACTGATAATTGGATGATAGATCAAGCTTTTAATATTTAGTTCTCCTCGCCTGTTTTGTTATCAAATGTGATGCAAATTGCAGTGTTTCATTAAAAGATCAGTTGGTTATTTATCCTGGAACCATATCTTTACAAGAAATCTCAGAAATGCTAAAGCAAATCACTTGCTTTCTTTGATGCATCTTCTCCAAGAAATTCACATTCCAAGAAAAGGAGATAGGAAAGTTTGAGTGATGGACGTTCATCCTGATATTACATACGCATCGCTATGGTTCATTGCAGGTCCACCAAGAGTCATTTCCTTAGCTTGGTCTGTGATACATGATAAATAAATATTATGGACCATCTGTATTGTAGAATGAGGGTAACAGATAACTACAAAAATGATTGTATCATTTCTTTTAAGTGACACAGAGAAAAGAGAGCCCTTTATTTGTGAAATATTGCTTGATCAATTTGATATTCAATAGTTTCATGGTCTGGAGTTTGTTGGGTGTTGCAAGATAACATTATGGTAAATTAAGATTCCTGGAGTTCTGGCTTTGGCACAATAACAGTTACACAGGCACCGCTCCTCCCAACAAAAATCAACTCCCCACCAGGAAACAGGCAAAAAAAAAAAAAAAAAGCAAAAAGAAAAACACAGTTGTAGGTAAAAAACAGGTCTCAACAAATCTATATTACTATTACCAACCATTATAACCCAAGGTGCAGGCATTCATGATTTGATCCAGTCCAATGTGTCAGTCCAAAGGGCATCCGATCCAGGTTACACTCAAGAAGGTCGCAGGATGGTTTCTCCAAGGCTGCCTCAGATAAGTTGTTCGGAAGTGCACTAGTTTCTAAGTGTCCAGAAGACTTGCAGGTGGGTTGTTTGGAGTGGCCCAGTTCTGGTGGGTCTGCTGGGTTGGATCTTTCTAACGGGTCTCTCTTGGGCCAGTCCACGGATGTTCCTAATGGGTCCTGTTGAGGAGAGGAAAAGTCCAAGAGGAAGCATGATGCTGTCTTTAGTCAACACCCTCAGTCCGTTAAAGCTAACAAACTGGGATCAACTGATGGTAGGACCCAGCTAATGGAGATAGACTCTGAGAGGATTTCTCCCTCTAAAGAGGGCATTCCTTCTGTTTTGAAGTGTTCTCTGCAGAAACACTTTTTTTTTTAAATGCGGCCAAAGTGAGACCTATACCTGTGACGGTGACCAAACGAAAGAAGATGGGGGTTTTAGGGGTGTGTGTGTGTGTGGGGGGGGGGGGGGGGGGGGGGGGGGGGGGCGGGCGCTGTGGGTTAGGCGGTCTAAGCAGTCAAGCAAATCTGATGGATCTAACCAATGACCAGAGGAGGACGAAACTTCAGTGGGGACGGGTAATGGTGGTTTAGGGCAAAAAAGGTCAAACTTTTGATGGGGATTTCAAGGGTTATGGTGGTTTCAAAGGCGATAAGGGTCAGGTTTCAGCTGAGGTTAAACATGGCAATTTGATAAGTGAGGTTGGAGGCTCGAAGCTTGAATGCAGTGGCTCTATGGATGTGCTAATGGAGGCTACGGAGGACGCTTCTCAAGTCGCCAAATTACTGAAAATCTTGGGTGTCTTTGTGGAGGAGGATAAAGCGGAGATTATGCAGAAGCTCATTCTTATGGAGGCTTCTGAGGCTTGGGGCAAGGTAATTGATTCTTGATTTCCTTGCTTATTTGGGGGGTTTTCTATGCTCAGTTATTTATGATTATTATTAGTCCGAATGTGAGGGGCCTTGATAAGCTTGAGAAGGGGCGGGCAGTTAGGAAGTTGGTGAGAAACCACAAAGCGAATTGTTTAATTCTACAAGAGACTAAACTAGCTTCTGATGTGGATACCATCACTCGGGAAGTTTGGGGAAATCACGAGTATGCTTGGAACTGGATCCCGTCGATTGGTACATCTGGTGGGTTGATCTCAGTGTGGAACGAGGAGGTGTTAGCTGTTGAGGATGTTCTTCAAGCACAAAGGGTGTTAGCGATCAAAGTTAGGGGGGTCAATGATGGTTTTGTTTGGGCTTTTGCTAATGTCCTTGGCCGAACGTGGAGGTGGAAAGAAGTGCCTTCCTAGATTTGCTGTTCGATTTTAAGTCTCACTCGTTGGTACCTTGGGTATTTGGTGGTGATTTCAATATGATCAGATACCCTCACAAGAAGAAAGGAGGCAATTTTGTCGCTCAATCAATGAAGTTATTTTCCAATTTTATTAATGACAATGGTTTGATTGACCACCCGCTTCTGAGGAGGAGGTTTACTTGGTCCAACAATCGGGAGCAGGTGGCAATGAGTAGGATTGGCAGGTTTTTGTTATCTAAGGAGTGTGACGAGCATTTTGATGGTGTCATTTAGGAGGCTCTTAGTAGGTTAATCTCAGATCATTGGCATATTAAATTGAGTTCTGACTTAGTTGACTGGGGACCTAGACCTTTCCGGTTTGAGAATTGTCGAGTAGAGAACAAAGACTTTGTAGGGTTGGCTAGTTCTTGGTGGAAACAAGTGGATGTTAGAGGCTATGCAGGATACAAGCTATGTAAGAAGTAGCGTGCTCTTAAAGTTGACATTAAAAGATGGAGTAGCGTGGTGTTTGGAAATATTGACGAATCTAGAGAAGCTTTATCTAAACTTGTAGAAGGTAATGATAAAGTGGGGGAAAGTTGGGATTTAAGACCGGAGGAGGTCACTGCTAGGCAAGATGCTATGAAGAAGATTTGGAATTATAACCGGATGGAGGAAATTTCTTGGCGGCAAAAATCTAGAGTGAATTGGCTCAAGGAGGGGGATAAGAATACTAGGTTCTTTCATCATATGGCAATTTCAAGAAGGAGAGTAAACCCTTTGGGGCGGATTAGAAGCAATGGAAGAGTTATGGAGAGTCCTTGTGAGATTAAGGAAGAGGCTGCTTGTTTTTTTTGAAAATCTATACAAGGGGGAGGATGGTGTGAGGCCAAACCTTGATGGCTTGTCCTTTCATAGGATTTTGGTGGATAATCGTAGTTGGCTAGAAAGGGAGTTCGAGGGGGGAGGGATTTCTAAAGCTCTAGAGGAATGTGATGGTGACAACTGACAAGGCTCCTGGCCCAGATGGATTCAATTTCGCTTTCATTAAAGCAGGTTGGGAGTTTCTTAAGGAAGACTCAAGTGTTATGCTTTTTGAGTTTTATACGAGGGTCAGAATTAATTTGGTTTTGGGAAAATTTGGTGTGGGTGGATTTATGAGTGCATCTCTACTACCTCCTTTTCAGTTCTTGTTAATGGGTCTCCATAAAGGTTGTTTAAAGCTTCTAGGGGTGTTCTTCAAGGGGATCCACTTTCTCCTTTCTAGTTTACAATGGTGGTGGAAGCTTTGAGTTCTCTTTTGGTGAGAGCTAAAGAGTTGGGGTTTATTCAATGGTTTCAAGATGAATCAAAGTGGGGAGGTCATTACTCATTTGCAGTTTGCTGATGACACAATTCTTTTTAGTTCAACTAGGAGAGAAGAAATTTTGGTTCTAAAGAGGATTTTGCATTGTTTTCAGTTGGTTTCTGGTCTAAAAGTTAATATTTCTAAGAGCATGCTGGTGGGGGTTGGATGCTCCGAGAAAACCACTTAAGTCTTTGGCAGACATTATTCATTGTAAGTCAGGCCGTCTCCCGATTTATCTTGGCCTTCCTATTGGGGCAAAACCAAGGTCTAGGGCTTTGTGGATCCTGTTATAGAGAAATTTGAGAGAAAATTATCTTCTTGGAAGAAACAATATTTATCATTGGGAGGAAGGATCACACTGATTAAAGCATGTTTATCTAATATTCTAGTGTTATATGTCTTTGTTTAAAATGCCAAGAGGTGTGATTGAGAGGGTGGTCCAAGGATGTAACTAGCGACGCGCACAACTATAGGGGCCGGTCCGCTTGACGTAGGGGCGCTACGTAATGGTGCTGTAGTAAAAGAAAAAAAAAACAAACAGAAGAAGAAAAGTCCCTACCCCTGTATATTCGTCCAACCAGGTATATTGAAGAAGAAAGAAAGAAAGAACAAATGAAAGAAACTGCTAGTGCAAGAAGAAGAAAATAGGAAGAACCAAAGAAAGAAAGGAAAAAAGAACAGCAGCTGCAAGAAGGAGACATACCTGGAGAGAAGGAGCACCACCAGCAGCGCTAGCAATGGCCACCAACGGCCACCACAGTAGCAGCAGCATTGAATTGCAGCATCCCTCCCTCCCTCCTTTTCCCTCTTTTCCTTTTCTATCTGTCTCTCTCGATGCCTTTGTTCTGGCGAAACCAAAAGGGCATCGAATGCATTGGACCTCAATTTGGCTCACAGCCCTCCTAATGGTAGATTCAAATAAAAAAATTAAATGGACCCCAACAAAAAGTAAAATGCACAACCTTGCACCTTTCTACTACTCTTTGTTTTTTGTATTGTTTTGCTTCTCCCTTTTAATGAAATTGTTGTTACTGTTTCAAAAAAATAAAAATAAAAATGTGCATAATGGAACAGATGCTCTGTCATTCCACAAGGATATTATCCATAACAAAACATCCAATCACTACTTGATCTATCAAACTGGTTGTCAATGAGATATCAAGCACTAATGATCATAGTAGTTACACAGTTCATATTAACTCAGTATAAAATGCAAGCAGCTTCTTTCAAATTATTCTTATAGTCCAATTCATTCAACCGTTTGCGAATTATATCAAACTAGTTCAATCTCAATGGGAGTCATAGCTCTATTCCATATTAGAAACTGGATGCACAAATTTGACACTCATCCAACCTTTTTAGGCCCTCAAACCATGGCACCGTAAATGGGATACTACCCATTTCCTGCACAAAGAAACCCCACCCCATGATTGGTATGCTCCCTCCATGGAGGGCCCCACAACCATGATGATTAAGATCTAACCAGAAATCACACAAACATGTGATTTCATCTGGGTTTAATCAAAATGCCCAAGACTAGAAATCTCCCCAAAATTCTGAATTCAATACAAATTTGTGGAAGTCTGGTCCTGTTTTCTTTCATGGGGTGGTGATGAAAGGGCTGTTGAATCTCAAACAGATGTGGATGGAATGAGTTAAAGCAAGCAGAGATGAAAGGGACTTAGACACTGAGTAACAGACAAACCTTGTTTGTTTGCTATTTAGGTTGGCGGGGAGACCGAAGAGATCGAGATCGAGATCTTTCTTCTCAGCATTGTTGCATTTAGACGAAATCAATATCTTTCCTTGTGCTACAATAGGGGTGAAGCTTTAGATCTCGAAAGTCAAATCTGCTTTTGGGTTCTGTTGATGATGGATGGAGCGAGAGAAGAAGGAAAAGGGCTTCTCGAATCTCCAGCTGTTGTTTGCAAGAGTGGAGAAGAAAACGGTGACCAGACCTGCTGTTATTATTAGTGTTAAACGAGTTGGAAGGAACGCAAGAAACCATGTTGGGTTCCCCTTTCGTTGGCTTCTTATGCTTGATGCGGATGCCCCCATATTTCGGTAGATCTGGACCGTTGGATTGAGAGAGAGATATGTCATTCCCACATGAATGTCTGCCAATAATAAAGAACACGCGAAACGTGGAGAAAACAGCCACCAATCAAAATTTTGTTTAGTATATAATCTATCATTAATTTATTTAAGTCCTTCATGTGGAGGATTTAGATTTGGGACAATTATGGCATATTTAGTGATTGAAAGTTCTAAGATGGCCCTTGTTGGCTAAAATTAAGAGTCTCGGGAAAAAAAAATAAAAAAATCATGCATTCTAATTTGGAGACACATGACTCCCTAAATTGCACATGTCCACCAATTTTCAGCCATATCCAAATTTACTGGACTGTTGGATCGACTATGTATCAATCCAAATGAACTATTGACCATTAACTTTTGAGCCTATATAAAAATGATAGAAATCACGATTGTAGCTGATTTTTTTCAGAGAAAATGATTCCATTGAGTCTTTGAAATTCCCTCATCTCCATCTCCATATGGGTCCCCCAGGTCCCCACTACATACTTGAGCTTATCTTACCCAAAGCTTGAATTTAGAAGAGCTGGCCCATATATATATAATATTGATTCAGACAATTAGCGACAGGGCTAGCATATTATTTAGGGTGTCCATATGCCTAGTACAGTCAATAACAAAGTTAAACATGGCAGAGACAAGATTTGCAAGGTTCAAGTAAGGTGCGCACTCACATCTAACCATCCTAATTTAGTGTTGCTTTCTCTAGTTGCTTGATCATTACGGCTTTCCATGTCAATGGACTGAAGTCACTTTTTTATTTTTTTTAAATCATTTTGCTACCACATCGAAAGTTGTAACCTTAGACACCCAAGTGAGAGCTGCTGCTCCGTACCACTTGAGTTAGGAGCCGTTCTCATAGGTTAGCAGACCTATACTCGATGAGCCACATCTCTATATACCCACTTAAGAGTAATGATTGCATGTAATCCGAATCATTCAACACATACTCATGTGAAAGTGGTACTTCCAAACAAATATGATTCAGGTGTAAATTTTACATACGTAAAACTCACATCTACAAAACCCATTTTTACATCCCACGCCTACAAATGAATGAACCCTCAGGAATGAAGAGCTTGACCAACATATATTGTAGGGAGCTAGGCTAGCATTTTGCAGTGTATGGGTAACTAGAACCCACAATCAATAACATTAGAACAAAAATTCACCCTAGAAACTTTCATACTGCTATCGACCAGGGCCAACTAATTTAGTGAGCCTCAAGTTGGGTCTTAGGCGGAACAGGTTGGGTAAATGCATCAGGATCAGGTTGGAGTGAGCACCATGGATAACATATATATAGTTTCAACCTGAACTCGACCCATTTATTAATCTGGCTTAAACTGTGAACCCAAATCCATCCTGGACCATTAATTAACGGATCAGACTCAAGTTGGGTTGGTGGGTCATGGAACAGTAAGCCAGATTGGCTGGTTGAATAGCAGGAACAGAGTTAAACCCATGTCCAACTCATTTATTAATCAGGTGATAAATGTCAACCTATATCCAACTCAATAAGCAAAGGTCAACCAAAACTTTGAAATACATAGTGGGATTAGGTTATGTTACCAAGTGTAGCCATACCACCCTAAACTTCTTCATTACTCATATCATTGAGGCCTTCTCCCATCTATTTATAAGTCATTTTGAGTTCTACTTTCCACTCAGCTCTATCTGCAGTCATGCTCTAAGCAACTCCTCATTCGTCATGTCTTCTACCATGAGTTTTACAAAAAACCTTGCTTATTTAGTACTTATGACAGAGATTGAAATACAGTATCCTGGCAGAATTGTCCAACCAAGCTTCACCCAAAGCAAGAACAAAAACAAAAAGAGTATAGATTGTTGATTTGTTGTCTATTTCAGAATTTCTACTTAAGAGCCCAACTGAATGGAAGGATTGTGAACTTGAAGTTTGGTTGGGATTCCTCAAGTTTAAACTTTAGTCTTCTTTGTCACCATTCTGAACGTTTGCTGCTGCTGCTGCTTTGGTGATAGAATGTGGATCCCCCGATGCTTCCTCCCCTACCTGCAGAGATGAAACCCACCAGCAACCATTAAGCAAATGGAGAAAAGGGTTCAGTTCACATTTCACCCACTGTACTGCATTTCCTGGCCATGGATAACAGAATATTGGAAAATAGACCCAGTGAATCTAAATGCTCTCTAGGAAATAGATTATAAATGTTAACGAAGTTCATAACAACTTAAAGGAGTGAAGAAGTTTCTCAAATCCCTGATTTAAGCCATGAATAGATCCACACATTACAGTACTGCAAGCCAGATTTTGATATATTTATAATATAGACACTAAATCATTTCCTAAATTTCTAACATCCATTCATATCAGAAATTAGAGAGCATTTCTGGAAAGGAAAAATAAAGAAAAAGATCTCTCAAAGACAAGAATGGAAAACAGTAGGGAAGTATAAACGTGAGGAGTATAAAGCATGTGAATGGTTGACAACCTCTGTAATGAATCGACAACAGAAACTGGAAGCAAAGTGCTGGGGTCATTAGCAGAGTATGTATAAGAGCAAAATCATTCAGAATGACATTTTAACTTCCATAATATTCAGATTTCCATGGAAAATAATGTCAAGCATTAGTGTTCATCGAATAGTACCATAGAAAAAGTCAGTAGTGAGTCTAGTGACTACGGATGTACCTTACCACTCATTTGAAACCGTTGAGGCCACATATTTGGTATTAGAATACCTGTCGTCCATTTTAGTTTTTTACCTTCAAATCAAATGAGTCAAGGGTCATTCCACTTCAACCTCGATAACAACTTGGGACATAACCTTGGCTATAAACTATTAAATTCTGTTTCTCCATTTTATCAAGAATCTCAGCAGCCAAGGACCATCTAATCTCTGTTGAACTGGAACACGCCAATTTTTTCCAATATCAAACATGCACTATAGGTTGTTTTGTAGCACCAATTTAAAATGCATGACAAATGGGAAAATAGGAGACGACGGACTAAATAATAACAGAAGCAATATCAAAACGAACATCTAAAAATAAAAGAACTTGGTTTCTAATCATCCAATATATGTTAAAGTAAAATGGCCCAATTTCCCCGGACAACATACATTTCAAGAGAGAAGCATGATCAACACAAGTTTCTTTAAAAGAACTTGGTCTCTAACCATCTAAAATCTCTATTCAGGTAAAACTAGCACAATAACCCATGCGAAGAACGGGTATGTCCATACATTGGGAATTAAACACCTATACATTAAAAAAAAAAATATAAAGAAAAATGAATTAATGATCATTGTAAAGATTCAAATTTTCCCGCTGACTTTGATATAGGAAATGGGCAATTTGAGAAGAGAGAAAATTACAGCAAACAGGTTAGGAATTGAAAGAGAAATGAATTAAACAAAATCCTTCTCTCTTCATCAATGATCAAAAGAAAACATCATACCTTCAAATAATAATTAACTTTAAACATTCAGCAAATATATTATATGCAAATCCACATTATACACAAAAGTAAGTTTTTTAAAAAGAAATGAAAAAATTAAATACCATGACAATAGTAATCGATTCAAGAATCTGAGAGAAGTAGTAGAAAAGGAGAAGGAGACGTAGGATGCAAAGAGAGTAGGTGAATATAAGTTGGGTAGAAAGGAATGTAAAGGAAAACAGAATAGTAGAAAGTAGTTTTAAGTGGTTAGATGAGAAAAGAGTGGTTGCATTAGTGGGGAGAGAAGTGTTGCACCAGACAACATAAAAATTTTGAAAGAGAGAGATGCAGAATATTATAGAAAACAAAGAGCAGTAGCAGTCAATCTACAAAAGAAATAATTGAGATGCCCACTCCTCAATATAGTCAATTCATTGAAAAAGGCATCACAGTTTTAAGCATTACTCAACTAGACTATTAAGAATTTGACAAGTTTTTACCGCTAGTCCAAAGCCTAGATAAAGGAGGGTTGCTTTAGGTTGGTTGACAGCCAACATAAAACTTTTGTCACAACCTAGACATGAATTATGATGATGACGATTGTTATAGTTGGGCCAGTTTCTTTAGTAGAATTCAGGGTAATCATGTCTAGAGAACTCATAAATTCTCCATACTCTCCCCTGGCCGTCTTGGGTGGAGGATTTGCAAACGCCAAGGAGGTTGATTTGAGACTTTCCAAGTGGCTGGAATTTAAAATTCTAGCAAAGAAACAAAGCATTTTCAAATGCTAAAGGGCAAGCCATCACATCATGTCTATGAATTCCCAACATCACAAATTCCCATAAGAAATACTGTGAAAGAAACAGGCCCTTCGAAGAGGAGATTTGGACTGTTAATAATAACTGTGAAGCTACTGAGAAATCACCTTCCGCCGTTCTCAACCATATCCTTCTATCATTTCCTTCACAAGGAATGTACACATCTCCTAGAATGTCAAGAAGATTTTGGAATTGGGACTCCACCTCAATGAGCTTTTCTTCAATAGGTCGGTCCTGACACCATTTGGTTTCCCACCCTAGACAAGTACCTGGTAGCCAAAGTTCGTCAAAGTTCGTCGATCACAAGCACTGCAAAACAGATCCAGAAATTTCACTCCAGAAATCGGACAGCTTGGAGACAACCCCCAATCCACGTGTCCAGCCAGAAGACAACCCTTTCCCCGGAACCAACTCTGACTCTAACATTCTCAAAAAAAGCCTCCCTAGTCATACTGTCTACAAAGCCGAGCAGTAAGCATTAGGCGTCAGATCATTCCAACCATATCAAAGTGCACTATACCATGACACCCTGCTTCCATAAGCACTCAAGGCTCAAGCCCATATCCAATCCTCCAAATCCATTTCCCAAAAGAGCCTGGTTCATTTGTCTTAAAGCCTAAGACCTAAACCTTCATTTCATCCTTCTTCGGTTTGTAAAGAGTAGACACCTATCGAGATGAACTTTCTTATTTTATAGTGGGTAAAAAATCTATAAATTTGAGTTCTGGTTGAGGATACCACAAATGACGAAGCAATTTGTCAATAAATTACCAATCAACCCCCCAAAACAACTATGCATAAAGAAAACTTAATTGCTACCGTTCAAACTCTCCCCTTTGACTGCCAGCATCACCAACAAGATGCATACACAACATTCAACACCTTAAATGCCACAGATCAATCACAGCCCTTATGCAACTTTAATGCATATGGTTTAATTCTCCACCGGTGTCTCAGTAGAATGACCAAACCTTCACAGAAGCAAGGTTGCAATTCCAGCACTAGCAACCAGAAACTAGTATAAACACAAATTCAAGAGTTTTTTTTTCTGAAACTAACAAATGACAAAAGCACTACATACTTCCAAACATAATCCAAGGTCAAACTACTATGATGCCTCAAACAATTAGTGCTAAGGTTCATAATAACCCCATAACAGCACAGATGAATAGATTCCTCGCAGAAATAATAAAAAAGCAGCACTATCAGACAATCATCTCCAACACCATCATATAACAACATCTCTCTGCTGTAATTTAAAGGAACTGAGCAACTTTTTATAAACTGCAATACATGCGACGAAAGGACTGTGAGAATTAATGTAGATCTTGACTGTTGCTCAATAAACAGCTTCAATCTCCTTGGGACAAAAGTGTATGCAAGATAAAGCATTCTTGGGAAACACGCTTTCTTCGAACAACCACATGGTACGGCAAAATCTATAATTATAATAATAATAATTATTATTATTATTATTAACAAAAAAAAAGAACTGTATAACAGCAACTGCTATCCCTATTCAAATTGAGTCTTCATCAAGCAAAGAGTCTTTGGAACAACAAAACATACCTAATATGCCTGGTTGAATTCATTTTTTTTTAATAACATTGACAGAATAAGGGCATGTTTTTGTACACACGCTTTCCGCGGAAAGAGGAAATTGCCACGTCGGCAAATTCCATAGAAATGAAAACCTCAGAAAATGATTTCCATAGAATTTAGAAATTCATGTTTGGTGCAAAAAGAGTTTCCTCATTGAATTGGTGCAGATGTTGTTTGGTGCGGCTGTGGATTCCTTATAGAAAATCAAAATTTCTTATTTGGTGATATAATTTTTTGAAGAAAAATAACATAACATGTATATTATTTATTTAACATTAAATAATAATTTATATAAAGAAATAAAAAATGAAATAGTTATAGGGTTTTTGGGTTGAAATGGACAAGAGTGAGGAAAAGAGGAATAAATTTTCCGAGGAAATCCATTTCCCATACCCCCATGGGAAACCCATTTCCACAATTATCAAAGAAAATGTCGACGAGGCAGGAAAGCATTTCCGCAGAATTATTTCGCACCAAAAGCCGGAAAAATGAGTTTTCCGTGGAAAAATGTTACACAAACATGCCTTAACAGTAAATTTTATTGCTCTGCTTGGTTGAATTCATCATCAACCACATGTCACCCTTGTGAGATTGACCTTAGCGGATGCCAGCCTTAAGGGGTCTTTTATTTACTCATTTAAATATGTAAATGATGCACATGTGTAACACCTATGCATGATCATGTTTGCTTGCACTCATTTAAAAGTCACATACGTGAATGAGATATGAAGGTGTGAAAATGGTGTGTAAATGAGGCCCTTTTCAGTGAATCATTTACATAGCTAAGGAGGTGGTAACCAGTTACATATGTAAGTGAGGAAAAAGACATTGGTACACATGTACCGGGCATCCACCCGGTAAAGATTGTGGGATAAAATCCCTTCAACCACATTAATTTTTTGCACTTTTATGGGTCCCAATTTGGTAATGGCCCATCTATATATGCTTTGATCTAGCAAGAAAATTGATTGACATGTAATCAATAAGACAGAGGAAAGAAAATCCTACTTAGTGTAACATGATTGGCATGTTGATCATTTCATGGAGTGGAATGGACTTCAAAGGACCCCTAATAGATAGAATGTCATCCCACCCTCTATAGTCCCCTTGTAGTCTCTCACTTAAAAAATTCAGTGAAAATTCTCTTTCCCTCTCAATGCTTTTAATGCATTTAGCAAGTTACTCCCTTAGTGTGAAGAATTCTTGGTTTGCCAATGGTTATAACCATAGTTCAAAATATTGCCCGCTACGCTGCATTATCGGCCGTAGCGGTCGAGCCTGCTACGCTATTTTAAAAATAGCGGTGCTACAATCTAAAACCTAGTAGAGCCAAGCAGTTTTAATTTTAAATCTTGTTTTTTTCTATCTTTTCTGTTCAATAGCCTTTCCTAAGGTTGTCTCCACCCTTAAATGGTTTCAAATGACTAAAAAAGCACAAGATTGGCTGTTATGCAATATTCATATTTTTTTTTACCATTTAAAAAATTCACACTGCTACTATCGCCGTAAGCGCTACGAATCGCCCGCTACGTAGTGTGTTTGGCCACTGGCCGCTATACCCGCCGCAACCGCTATTTTGATCCTTGATAATAACTCCATACACTAGACATCTGTGGTGAATATGTAAACTCCGTACATCATTGGGTCTCGACACATGTAAACTCCACATTTGTGGACTCATCTTCTACAAAAAAAGATCTAATATTCCTCTTGTGTGCATATGAAACATTCTTCTATCAGCAAAGAAGTTAGATATACAACTTACTTGGGCATCCTTGTTAGCAACAGGCTTGTAGGGACAAGCAGGGGCAACCCTTTCCGGTTTCCTGTATTCCCAACCCAAAAGTGCATAGATTTTTCCCTGCAAGTCAAAATAAATGTCAGGCACTTAAGGAAATAACACTAGCCCATGAAAATCACAGTGTACAGCAGAAGCGGAACTATGTTTCAAAAGAAAATTTGCAGAAGCCAACACCAGAGAAGGATAAAAGAGCTGCAATAAACAAGTTTACAAAGATGAATCGAGATTCAACATTATGAATCAAGATTCAAAATCCAACAAACAATAAATAAATTCAAACGAATGAAAGGTGCCAAATAAAAATAATTGTGGTGCGCATTATATTAAGTGATGTGCGTATTATATTAAGTGACTGCTGTCATACTCTCTCTCTCTCTCTCCCCATTATAATTTCTTTTTGATTGGTGACATTAATTGAACACACAACCTCAAGGTTGGTAAGCACCTTCCACTGTGACACAGGCTCTTGACCTCGTGTGTGTGTGTCCCCCCCACCCCCCAAAAAAAATTAATAATAATAAAATAAAATAGAAAATGAATTGACACAAAATAAGTTAACAATAACCTGAAAATTATCCATCAATGGATTGAATCACGGGAAAAACTACAGCTACAAAACTGTCAAACTTTAAGAGAATCAAGGGTTATGATCATCTGGTCAAACTCAAAGTGATATGTATTATATATGAGTTTTGTTCCCATAAGATCAGCCTGTATATTGCTTATACACCAAACAGCTTGCAGTGGAAAAACATTACACAGGGAAGCAGGGAATAGAAATCACCCACTTTGACAAACTCTCCATAACCTTGATGCTAGCAGACCTAGAAATCAAGACCCATGACCAGTATCATAGATAGCTCACAAGGTCTCATCATTCAAGTATTATACAGCTCCATTTCACATGGGTAAAACCAATGAACAGAACTCAACAAAAGAGCTGAAACAACAACTCCAGGCTATAGAAGAAAATCAGAAGCAAATGGGCAAGAGAGAGAGAGAGGGGAATGGACTTTTGAGCGACAGAGAATCCATATCTCCTGGATCTTGAAATTTAGGTGGGCCTTTCAAAATAGGCTAAGATCCTGGCACTGGGAGGAGAAAGTGGCTCTATCAAAAGAATATCTATCAATATATTCAGTAACAACACGAGATTGTTCCTGCAAATATTGACACCTGCCCAACTTAACCTAGTGTCAACGATTTTGACAACTTCGATACCCTAAAATGATCTGGCCCTATGAATAACATGAAAACGCCCATTGCACATACAAAGAGGAAAGCAGATACAAGACCATCCAACATACACATAGGTGTAGATGATAAACAGAATACTTTATTTAACATGAATTCCATACATCCAGAACAAATCACACCCCAAATAAAAACATGTTTAAATAAGAATATTAGGTTGTTATTCTGGTTTCCGATCCAATCCACAATCCACAGTCAGAACATTGATAATAATAATAATAATAGAGAGAGAGAGAGAGATGGGATCGTACGAGGAGAAAATGGAGGAGAAGAGGCAAGGCATTAATAATTGGGACAAGGAAGAGAGGTAACAAACACGCCAAGCAAACCTGCAATACAGAACCCTTTCAATTTCAATGATTTGTGGATGAGATGAGATGAAAGACGAAGAAATAAAAAGGAATCAATGAGAAACTTTCCATCTTCTTCGATGCGGTTCTGGCTTTTCCCCGTACCGATTTCTTGGCTACGAGAGGAGGATCTAATAATCAGAGAGGGAGGACGAGGTCGTGGAGAATTTTTTTAAGACTGTTATCATGTGAGAGTCTGGAGTCCTAGCGAAGACCACTGTAGCGTTTTTCCAAAGTAGAAAACGCTTTACCAAAAAACAAAAAATAGAAAACGCGTTTGAGGGGCTGGCTCATTGGGCCCATCGTATACAAGGATTGATTTTATGGATTAGTCAAAAAAAAAAAAAAAAAAATTTGGGGGAAGGTTTCATGAAGATGGGTACTACATAAAAGTAATGGGAAAACATTAGTATAGAGTTTTGATGGGAAATGTTTCATCTGACTCATTTTGCTATTTCCATTGATTCGGCCAATACCAATTTTATCCTTGGACGTCATAGTGGAGAGTTTTTGTGGGAAAGATTTTGGCCCTTCGCTCAGACATTTTAGAAGCACAAGAGCTCGTACATCTCAAACACATTTCAAATATCTCAAATTGGGGGAAACCATTCACAACTTTACAAGTTCATTGTGTCTTGACCTTAAGCTGCAACTTAGATTATTATAAATTAGAATGTTACTGGTTACACAAATCAAAGTTGATTATATTTGTTTTTTGCTTGATGGAATCGAAAAATCCAGTTATGATTGGATTTATTTTGATTTTGGAGATGATCATCATACAAAAAAAAAAAAAACAACGATAATCGACTTTGATTTGTGGGATCAACATTGTTTTAGCTTAGGAAAAGCTAAGGTTCAACTTATGAAAGCTGACCTTATATATATATATATATAAATGAGAAATATTCAAGGGAGAACTATTTCTCATTTATTATATGAGAACTTTTTTGTGGGGCCCAACTGACAACACATCCAAACCTAGCAACTAATAGGGAACCCTTGATAGTCACTAATCCCAAGGATTGGCACACATCCGAATGGATTGAACCATTGGATCGAGGGTTGAATATTTTTTTGAATATGAAGCCATTAAACTTGTGAGCCACGGATGATGGAGGTTAGAGGTATGAGTTTGGGGTCAAACTTGATATTTGGAGTGGTCTCACATAGATCTTTCCATCCCCCTGGTCCCATCCTCAGATGGGGCCCACAATTAGGTCTCATAACAAAGTTCTCGTTAATATGTAAGAACTAGTTATCATCTAAATATTATCGCTGTGTGTATGCAGTGACGGACTCAGGATTTTGGTTTGAGGGGGGGCTAACGATGGTTAAAAGTCGGTTTCCTACTCAACTCTGATGTTTACAAAATAATATCCAATGTTTACAAAAATATACCCTAAATCTAGAAATTATATAGAAAGAATATTTTTCAGAATTCTAAAGAATCTATTCAAATAATCACTTAATTTGCATAATAAATTAAAACCATTCAAATGATCACTTAATTTCTATTGATTCGAGGACTTTTTTTTTTTTGGGGGGGAGGGGGGTGGGTGGATTTTTGGAGGGGGCTCGATGGGTTTTTCAAGTGGGGTCTGCGCCAAATGGGCCTAATAGCCCCTGTATATAAGGTCCCTCTTCGGTCCACTTTTCACCCGTGCGTTTTACACCCCCACCTGCAATTTTGCTCTCATCAATTTTTTATCTGCCATTGAGGGTCATTATACAAGTGATGTTGTATGCAAGTGCATCAACGGACAAATACACAATCATGGTCGAGCATGAGCTTAATCAACACTAGCTCTGTCGCAGTATAGATTACCTTGTAGTTGTCGGAGTTCATTTCACTCGTGGTACAGATGGCGGCTTGGTGGAACCATTTCCCTGTAATTGTTTCTTATAATTAATTTATGGGCTACGTGGTGAGAGTGAGAGTTCTGTCTAGTCTACAGAGACATCCCGATATTCACTTTAATGGTAAGCCTTTTATTAAAAAAAATTATTTACATTAACACATATGATTCATTCGTACCATTTGGTAATTTTACTTATTAAGTAAAATAAAGTTAAGTATCAAATCAAAAGCACTTTAATTCAAAACTCCTTCAATTTTAAAATAAAAAACTAAAAAAACAATTACCTTTTTTGACTAAAAGACAAAACATTCCATTTTTCTCATACAAAAAGTTAAAAATATTATATCCCAAACAACTAAAAACAAAATACTATCATAACCTACTTATATTTATTCCCTTTTTTTTTTTTCACTTCACTCCACTTCATTTTAAAAGTAAAATGCCAAACGGGGTTATACGGAAGCAATTAGGATCAATCAATCCCTAATTGCAGCTCTATTGGGCTGGGACTTAATTTGATAGTGTGTGTGTGTCAAATATTTGTGAGAGGATAAATAACAGAAATGCAAAGCTACTTCTAAACATATTTTATATTCTTTGTTAATTAAAGGTCAACAGATGGTTCTCTTGTTGTGAAGGGAGAAAAAAAAAAGACTTTCTTCATTTTTCTTCTCTTATAGGAGTGTTTGCTTATTATTAGGAAACGAGGAAAATTGTTTTGACTTTCTCCATAAACACTGTTTCTTTTATTTATTTGTTTTACATACTAAAATTATTTATATATAAAATAAAACTAAATAAACTTTCCCCGACAGTGAGGTGATCGACAAATATGTATTATTCATCTTTTCTATGCAAATAAAAATCTATAAAATAGTGAATCCTCTCATTGCAGGAACAAATTCTGACTGTGAGTTGAAATATAAATTACCTAGCATCCTGTTTTCCCTTTTTTTTTTTCATTTTCCTTTTCTCTTCGAAGAATAACATGACATCCTGATCAGCAATGCCAACGGAAATCATGATTGTTGGGGGCCACACATGGCCCAAATATATTGGGCCCCATATTGCCATTCCTCTCTCTACGCTTGTTAATGGGTCGGGCCGGGCTTGGGCTGTCCAATCCCATCCCGAATATAGGGTGGGCCTGTCAGGGGTTGTTCAATCCCGACCCTAAATTGAACTGACTTACGTTAAATCCCGTCCTTTGCGAGCCGGGCCAAGGCTTTGGAACATTTTTTTTCTTGTCTCAATGTGACGGGAAAAAAAATCACGGGTCATTTACTCTCCATTGCTTCAAATTCAGCTAATTTCTTACACGACTACTCACTTACACCATATGAAGACACAAAAAGAAAAAAAGTGAAGAATTTTGATATGATTACTCCAAAATCCAAATAGATATTTTAGTCAACTCGACTTGCAAAATATGAAAAAACTCACTAATAGAAGAAATTTAAAAAAAAAATTCCAACAAAAAACATTAAACCCACTAGAAACTAGAAAATCCTCCTTCGGATTTGATTGATTTCTCAAATTAATTAACCACAATTTTCTTTGAAATTAAATACATAACATTCAATCAAAACTCCAAAAACTATTCAAATAACTTGAAACGTTCCATCGACTATAAGTACCTCCCTCCTCCCTCCCCAACTCTAACTACCTACCACAACAATTTCATTTCAGCTAATGACATATTCAATGAAATACTCTGCATTCTTCAATATCTCAATGAGAAGTCTAATTCTAGATATTCAAAGAAGTATGAAATAACAACAATTTGAAACTAACATTTACTGGAGCACACTCCCCTTCACAAAATTCCAGAGACATTAACAAGTCCACTAATCTAAACCATAAAACAAATAGAAAGGAATAAAACATTATTCATAGTTTGCTTTTCAACAGGTTTAGCAACTCTCTAACAAATGTATAAATAACAACTTTACTGGCCATGACTCACCAGACAAAAGGGAATGAGAATTATCAATAAGATTTAAAAATGTGACACTACCAAATGAAGATCAAAACTTATATGGACAATAGCTCACTGAAAATATCAAAAGAATACTAACATTAAATGAGTAAAAAACTGGAGAAACACACAAGCACAAATTAACACGAGAAGCAAAAACTAAAGAAACCTCCAACTAATAAATAAAATGAAGCACATAATGATTTATCATGAGAAGCGACAGGGTGTGAGCATTGAAACTATAAGAAGTAAGATCTTTTGAGCATAGATGGAGAGATAGGAAGGAAAACTCAAGAAAAATTAATAATTTTTTTTTTGCCCTTTTCTGGTCCCATTTTGATCATATGTTAAAATCCTTGTCGAAATCCAATCCGCTGGGCTCCAAATTTTTAAAGCCCTAGATTTTTTTGGACTTAAAATGGGCCGGTAGAAAGAGCGTACCCATTTCAAGGTACTCAATTGATGGGCCTATTCCAAAATTATATTTCTTCAAATCCCCACCCCCACCCCCACCCCCACCCCCACCGGTAATCAGGCATACGTTGGCGTACGGTTGAGTCAGGGTGAGAAGGGAAAGCGGTGGTCGGAAAGTCTCTTTCCCCCTCTCATCTCCTCGCGATTTCCCCGAAACCGAACGAAGAAACCCGTCAATTTCAGACAACACCCTTCACTTTGTTGTAAGGCCAAAGGAACTGACTTTTCTTTCTTTCGCATTCTTCAAACAAACAGATCCCTTTCTTCTTTCTTCCGTCTCTCACCTTCCTTCCTTCCTCCGAGAGACTCTCAACCCCAAATCTCAGATCGCCAAAACCAAATCTCAATCGCAATTCACTTGCCATATTCTTCTCGATCTAAGAAGAATCGACGGAGTTTTCGAGCTGATGCTGTTTATTCGAAGCGGGAATCTCGATCTCTGCTCTTGGTAGTTGGTAAGGGAATTTTGGAGATTCTTACATTAATTCTTGCCGAATTGGGATGGTAGAGAGGTTTTGATGTTGTGCGTTATGCTGATTTTTGTGGTTTTGTTCGTAGATTGATGTTTTTGAGTGAGATTTGATGAGATAACTTATGGATTTTGATATTGTGTTCGGTTTAGAAAATGCAGAGATAGTTTTCGTCTTCGAAATCGAGTTTGGTTTTTCTTGCATATTTTGGATTTTAGATTTGTAGGTGGACTTGTTTTTATCAACTTTGCCTTTTTGTTTTTCCTCCCCTAGAATGAGGAATTGAGGAGATTTGTGCATTGCAGGATGCTTGAATCACGGATAGGGTAGTAGACGAAGTCGTTTCTGTTTTCAATGAGGTGTGGTTGTTTTTAATCAAAATGATCTATTGGAGATTCTGTTTACAGTTTACATTCTATCAATTATCAGAAGTTTGGTGTGTTTGTTGGAATATCTCATCCAATTTGAAACTTAGCTTACAGAGAGCACCATGGTGAAGGAGAGAAGGGCAAGTTTGCTTTAATAAGGATAATCTTATCCAGTTTAAAAGTCAAAACTTGAAAAAAGAGTGTCACAATTAGAGCGGAGTAGAATATACTTTGGTGGATCTCGTAACAGAGACACAGAGACATTGTGGAGTCCACCAGTGTCCTGCTTTGTCTATCTAATGGTTTGTTGAAGTAGGCTAGTTGCGAGTCGAGCTATATATCTATTGGTGGATGAATGAATAATAATAATACAAACAGCGTGTCTAACTGAGCAGTATATACTTCATTCTGGTATTCAAGTTTTGGGATAAAAGAAATGAGTAGTGGAGTGGAGCAGCTGGAAAGTCTACGAAGTAATTTTTCACAGGAATGAAGCAGTGAAGTTTGTAAATACCATAGAATCATACTGGGTGAAGTTCAAAGGTCCTGGAAGAGGCTTGTTGTCATCAGAAGTATAAAGGAAAGGAGTGACTCCCTCATTTTACAATTGCTTGGAGAATGATGTGGGTGAATGAATTTCCTAAATCCTCTGTTTTAGAAGACCCTTCTATTTTATTTCATCTTTGAATACAACCTTGCCCTCGATTAACACCCCCCCCCCCCCCCCATGCAAATTCTACTCCTCATCAGATATATCAATTCTTATCATAATTAAAGCCTAGAATGCAGATATGGTACAATAGAGGAGCATAAGAATTATATATTCTTCTAAGATACAGTGCTTTAGAAATAATATATTTTCACACTTCTCAAATTGATGGATCGAACAATATCAATTTGCAAACGCACATGCCATGCATGGGCCATGTTGGTAATGCAACATCCAAGTGAGAAGAAAGCTCCTGAATATCATTTAAGTAAAACTAGAATTTCCAAGGGTTACACGTCTCTGAGAAACCCATGGAACCACACTAGAAGAATTACTCTCCACAATTGTATCATCTTGAAAAGGACCCGAATAAACTTGAAGGGCTTCCAAAATGGCCAATACCTCCACTTCATTCGAGTCTTGAATCTCAACCGGTTTTTGGAAGATCATCATCACTTCGCCTTTGAAGTTACAAAGCACACAACAAATTCACACCGGCCCTTGCTTGCCTTGCAAGGCACCATCAACATTAAACTTTAACGCCTCGGCAGAGGAGTAGACCACTGGATAATCTCCCCCTTCCTCCCACCCTAATTGGTTACAACACATACAAGTCTCCCAGTTAAAAAGAATATCGTTCAAACTCAAATTGGAAAACTCCTTTCTAACCACCTCCTATTTTGCAATTCTCAACTCCACCCTTGCTCTCAAAGCTTCGTCTGGAGTAGAAGATCCCCTGAAAATTAAATCATGCCTTTGCCTTCAAATCGACCACAGAACGGCAAACGAAATAATCTGGCAAAAGCATGATCCCACACCCTTGGAATGATTCCTTTGTCTAACCACTGCCTATTTTGCAATTCTCAACTCCACCCTTGCTCTCAAAGCTTCAGCTGGAGTAGAAGATCCCCTGAAAATCATGTCATTCCTTTGCCTTCAAATCGACCACAGTACGGCAAACAAAATAATCTGGCCAAGCATGATCCCACACCCTTGGAATGGCTCCCACTCTCACCCCAAGCCTCCGCTGCAGTGATATACCTTTGTCTATTCAGATTTTTTTTTCGCTTTTTTGTTTTTGCAATAAAAATTTTCATCATTAATCGAAAAAAAGTATAACTGCTTTTGCACTGCAGCACTTTGTTACTTCTATGAGATTGAATATTGGATACAATAATAGCTGAATTTTCTCCTGCAGGAACCAATCTGGCCTTGGTTTTTTCGGATTCTGGATGTGAATTACCATATATTCTAATCTTTGTAGCCTGTCATTTTTGGATGACTAGTCCTGGAGTTGCTGAAGTCAGTGGATTTTATTTTACAAACTGATGAGATGCATTATTACTTCGTGAACTTATATACGACAGGCTGCCATAATGATATGCCATATATCATATAAGTTCTCTAGTATTCATGTTATTTTCATGTGTAGTTTTGAATCTTGATGACTTTTGTTAGTTTGACTTTCACCCCTAGTAAATTTATTGATAATATTAATAACTGTGTGCAGGCATCTACACATTATTCTTTTGTAAACCAGTGGAGCTTGATGTTACTATTATGCAATGAGCTCTACATATTCTAGTGATGGGCCAAGGAACGCTTAGCAGCTGCTTGAGAATTGCACCATTAATTCAGCGTTATGCAATATCTGTAACTCTGTAAGGGAATAGGAGGCTTTCAAGATCTGTATCCATGGGAGAGTGGGTTATTGGAGCATTCATTAATTTTTTTGGAAGTATTGTGATTAATTTTGGGACAAACCTGCTTAAACTGGGTCACAATGAGGTATTATATATATATATTCATATATTTTGTTTCCCTAGAACTGCTTTTCTACTCTTCATTTTTTTTTATGTGCCCATTGTTTCTCTGATTATTCTATGGCTCATCTTGTTGCATATTCTCTGATTTATAATACAACATCCAGGGTAGGGAATGCAAAATTCAGCCCATGGGCTCCATTTAACAGTCAGATCATCCTTTTTGATCAATATAGTATGTCGCAGATGTTTATAAGGTTGTTGCTAATTTTTAGGAAAAATTGTATGAGAAGAAAGGAACAAATTTGTCTAAATTGAGGAATAATTCTAACTTGCAGCAAAGAAAAGATTTCTTATGTATATGTTTGTGGTGTTTGAACCCTGGAGAGCAATAGAATTCAAGCATTCAACTGTTGCTCTTTATTGCTTTGTTTTGACTGATGACTGGTGTAGAATCTGATCCTTCCTCCATTGGAAGTTGGAACCCTCCTCAGTACTGAACTAAAGAAGACTATTGTATAAGACTAGGTGCTGGCCCCATATCTTACTTGGATAAGTGTCATCAGAGCCATTGTTTGTGAAAATTGTTTCTTGTTATGGTTATCTCCATCTTCTTCGCTTTCTCTCTTCCCCTTTACAAACCCATACCCATCAGTCACAGTTGAATTTCTGCCCAAAATTTGCCAGAGCACCAACCCTCAAAGCCCTTCTTAATTCAAGCCCCATCCAACCTATCCTAGTCCCAAGGCACTGGCCTGTTGTCAGTGGTCACCCATACAGCCATAACCTGGCCCAATTTTGACATTGTCCATCTATCATTTGGCGAGCTAGCTCAATCTGTATATGAATAGCTGACCATATTTAAATGACCGCCAGACTCATAAAGAGTCCCCCTTTCTGGAGAAACTATAAACATAATGCAATACATGCCAAATTACCTCTGGAAGCATGGTTTGAGGTGTGTGCATGTGCTGACTAACCACACAAATTTCTTGTGAATAGATTTGGCCGAGTAGTCATCAGGTAAATCAACTTACCTGAAAATTGATGCTACATCTAAGGATCCTCAAGTAAATCTTCACCATTCAAGTAACTTATGATTCACCTTAAACTGATTATTTCTCAAATTATTAGTTGAATGAAGAACGTCAAGACAAGGGCATACTTATGCTGCGACAAACATATTCTCCAATGTGACTATGAAAGTTCAAAGTATTTCAAATTGCTTGAGTCCTTCATATAAAAAATCTAGATTAGCTTTTCAACGGCAAAATGCCAACCTATTCATTTCTGCTCAAAACAATTATCTACACACTCACTATAATAATTTTTGTGCTTGTCTTTTCACAAATACCTAGTAATCTGAACCACATAGATGGAATCCGGTGTCAAGAAGTGCTCCACTAAATTTCCAAAACCAAGCCCTAGGGGGAATGCTAAAGGCCATACAAAGATTTCTTCTACTGACACCTTTTGGTCCTCCCATTAATGAAGAAACCAGGTGGTGGCTATGTATAAACTTCCTAGTTAAGATTGCTATGAAGAAAGGTATTCTTATCATCCAACCTTTTATTTGATGCAATGGAGATAATCACCTCAATTTAATTGAGCTTTGAGATGAGCAAATGTCTTTGAATGATCTTCTCCATAGATATGTGCAAACCCTTTTGCTATTAACCATTGTTGGTATCTTGCAGCCCTACCATTATGATTATACTTAATTGTGTACAGTGTACACCCATCCACTCTTCACTTGGTTTTTTTTTTTTTTTTTGGCTTTTGGCTTTTGGTAAATCGTCAACTCCCAAGTTTGATTGTTCTCAACGGTACCCATTTCTTGTTCCACTGCCTTTTTTTATTGAATGGTTTGTTCCATTGCCATTTGCCAAGAACGATGAACTAAGTTTATGCAAACTTACAAGACCGACCTCTTACGAAATGGCTGCAATAGAGGCCTGGTGAGGTGGGAAAAGACACTGATAAAATATAGACTGTTCAAGTGGATGCGAAGTAGAAGAATGGTTCCCTTTACGAATTGCTAGGGAAGCTTCTAGGATCCTAAGATCTTCTAATATTCATGGTTATCTCATAGATTTCGTCAAGAGAAAGGGAGATGTGGTGTTTTGTTATTTGTTATGGTCAGCTGCAGGTTGACCTTATCTTGTGGTTCTCTGCATGGATATCAGATTGTGGATTGGTTCTTTCTCATAGAAAATGCTTTCAACATGTCCTTGAATAGGGATCCATGGTTGCAGAATGGGCTCAACACCAGGGTTCAGTTTCATATTTCCAGCCTGGATGATTTAGTTTGACTGTTCAGGGAATATATTCAGCTGAAGTGTGGTCAGTGCCATCTTTTTATTCGATCAGTTGCCTATATGAAGCATAAACTTCTATTCTAAACCTCCTCTGGTTTAGGTTTTATGGCATAGGGTGTTAATATGTTGAATAGAATGATTTAAACTTCCTTTGCTAATAATATGTTCTCACACCCTCTTAACATGCTTTTATCGATTCTGATCTCTAGTTTAATTTCTTGTAGAGGGAGAGGCTTGCTATGCTAGACAGTGATGGAACAAATGGCAAACTCGTCTTGAAACCCATCATTCACTTCCAGACATGGAGACTTGGTGAGTTTTTATATTTTCTGGATAGGCGGTAATCTTTCAATATTTGCGGATGAGTTATGGTTCATGGTATTGTAGATTCTGTAAAATCAAATTTAGCCCAAATATATGGTTTGTATTGGTATTTGTTTAACATTTTTAACTCCATTGATTTGCAGGTATTCTCTTTTTTGCTTTGGGCAACTGTCTCAATTTCATTTCATTTGGATATGCTGCCCAGGTCAGTATTAGTATGTATTAAGTTGGAAGAAGAAGCCATTACATATAAAGTTAACTGGAAGTGCAATTCTTGCTAATCATTTCTTGTTCTAAAGATTAAACTTGGAGTTCCATTTGGCCCTTCATGAGGTCAAATGAATGGTTTGTCAGTGTCTTGCTCAGTTTCCAAGAGGGAACTGCAGACTATAACCTGAAGTGCTGAGTTGATCAGATATTATACAGTTCATTTATGCATTTGTTTATCTTTTTGTGTTTACTCAAGACGGAATAGCGATCTAAAGGTTGTGATTCAACCTTGCCAACTCAGCTGTAGGCCTGCATTGCATCTAGTATGACTGAATCAATGTAATTTTTGCAATTTTCAAAGAGTTTACCACTTTGGGCACATGAATTGGAACAGTTGCTGGGTGTGAAATGCATCCGGAAATGGGCATGGAACAGAAATGAGAAATACTATATATATCATACATGGATACTACAGTTCTCTTGCTACTGTTTTAAATTTCATGTATTTTCTATATCTCTTTGACATTTATCTAAAATCCATGAAGGGTTTTAATCTAACTTGTGTGTGGTTTTAATCTAACTTACATTATTTCGCAAGCTTGTGTGAGTGCGCGTGCGTTTTAATCTAACTCACATTATTTTGCAAGCTTTTGTGTGTGTGTGATGGAGAGGTATATTTTATTGAGTAATCACAGTTTTAAGAATATAACCACACTTAACTCATAAGTGAGGGTGCAAATAGGAACAAGATGAAATATAGTACTCCTATAGTAAAAGTGAAGATTATACACTTCTAACATACTCCATCAAGTGAAAGATCTTCCCAGCCTGCTCAAGATATGATGCATTTGATTCCTTAGAAGGGTTTTTTTAAGTATATCTGCTAGGTGATCGCTGGACTTCATACATGGAGGGTTGACGTGGTGAGGAGCATGATTATCAACCAAGTAATAGTCAAGGGCCCAAGGACCCAGGCATTGTGGATCAGGGTTTGCTTGTCGTAGAAACAAACCTAGTGATCCTTCAGATATCAATCAGATGATATGCCCCCATCAAGAGGCTGCATGACGAACCCTAACTTTCTTCTCAATTCTTTCTCTAGATTTTCTCTCTTCTTCTTTCCATTTTGTATATTTCTTCCATTTTCTCCATTATGTTCTTGATTTTGAGACAAAAGAAGTGTAATAATTTATAACTATAATTGTCACAATAATTGACAGTTAATTTGTTAAATGTTGTTATTTCAATGGTGAAACCCCAACAAGGCCAAACGAAATTTATATGATTGCGGATGACTCAAAAGTGGAAACCATCTTCCTTTTTGTTTGTGTTGAATTAGCCATACTCTGCTACTAACCTTAGTTCCACCTAATTGGAATGAATTAGGCTGGGTTCTATGCATTCTAATTATCGAGCTGGGATGGGTATCAGTTTGAACTACGTTTGACTCTGCTTGATTTTGGCAGAGAATTTGTATCTTGTTTGAAATACCCTTGCGCAGTTGTACTTTGGAATCTCTCTCTGCATATGGGCTGCTTAAATTCAGTTCCTTTTTTTTCCTCCTTCAAGCAACATTTACTTCAATGTAGCAAATTTTGGAATTTTCGTACATCATAATCAAGTTCTTACACATTTCTTGTCACCATATCTTCTTTTTTTGTTTTCAGTCACTTCTTGCTGCCCTGGGATCCATTCAGTTTGTATCTAATATTGCTTTCACATATTTTGTTTTTAAGAAGACAGTATCTGGCAAGTATGTTGTTTTCTGTAGCCTGATTTGCTCTGTTGTTTTCTCCTTCAGAATTGTGGCTTTTGTTGGTTCTTTTCCTGTTTTTTGGTCTGTAATGCTTTTATTGTCTTCCACAACTTCTTATTAAAGTTTCTGCTTTTACAGTGTCCTGGTCGCTACAGCTTTTATTGTTCTTGGCAACATCTTCCTTGTTGCTTTCGGCAATCATCAGTCGCCTGGTATGGACTTACCATTCACAAATATACATGCTACTGGCACAACATAATGCCTGGCAGGATGCTATAAAAGGCATACTTTATGGTTGCAACTCGTCAGGATTTCCTCAATGAATTATTTTCCAGGCCTGTCCCTTGAACTAAGGACTTGGTGAAAGTGTGCTTGATGCAGCCTATCAGAGTAGTTCTGGACTATGCCCAGGACAAGTTTATCCATAAAAGGCTCAACTTAGGCCGAAAGATGGAAGGACAGGACTTCCAGTCATTAATTATCTATAGTCGGATGTATGAAATAGGAAGAATAAGTGGAACATAATGGCACATGTGACAACTACCTTAAGTTTGTGTATATGATATTATAGGGAAGAGGATTACTGTGAATCCTTTTCAGCAATGGCCTAGACTGTGGGGGTCCACCTGAAGCATGTGAATTATGGGAGATTTAGGGGTTTGAAAGGTCTCCCTATCACCTACATGTGTGCAAGAAATGGGAGCTATACGATTTAGGGCAGTACTGTTTTGAGGGCTTCAAACTTGTCCTAATTTTCGCCGTTCGATAAAGTGGTATGGTGATGGAGTCGTTTGTATGAAAAAGAATAAGAAGATAATAGCTTGATTGTATTCTTGTTGGTCAAGAGTCAAGTGTCTGGTCAAGGAATCAAGTGTGACAAACTCAAACGGTCAAGAAGTCAAAGAGTGAATGCATTAGGAGTTGAAGAGTCTTTTTCCTTATTCTTTGTGTTTTGGCCTATGATGCCTAGATACGGCAAGGATATGGTAGGGGCACGCTATGGATACAGCAGGGACACAGATTTTACATATAAAAAGTGAAGTATCGGACACGATACGACACGATACGTTGCCCACTTTGAAGTATCCGTGCATCATAGGTTTTGGTACTAGATTTTCAAGAGTGGGGGAACTGGGAAGTTTAAGAGTTACATAGGAAAATTAATTGTTCGACCTTTTATGTTGAATGTAGTTAATGTTCGGGTCCTCTAGGATGACCAAAATAATTAGTTTTTATTTCTAACGCATTAATAGGATAGTTGTTACTGGGTCTATATAAGGGTGTAAGGGGTCGTGTGGGTCAGCTTCAGGTTACTCTACAAATTTTCGTGAGGAGCTTAGATTGATCGTAGGAGGGCCACAAAAGCTGGATCATTCCTAAGCTAGGAATGGCCTGATCTTTCTTGGAAAGTTGCGGTACCACTATATTTTATTACGATCTCATGGATTACATAGATTCCATACTCCCGTCATTGCGTGTGAATACCTCCATGAAAAGAGGCTTCTTGTACTAATGTATATACAGTACCATCTCGAATGAGACTCTCATTTTGACATCTCAAATCTAACTTCTCTCTCTCTCTCTCATATCAGCTCTCCCTCCCTCCCTCTACTATCATCAGTTCTCTTTTCCTTTCTTATTTATTTATTTGTTTATCATGGTATCCAATAATGATATCAATTGCTATCTCCTACTTGACCGGTTCCAATAATGATATCTATTGCTATCTCCTACTTGACCGGTGATGATGCTAGTTCTTGGGGCCCAATAGCGATGATCAAATTTTTCTGTAGCCAGAATTTGGTACAAGACTAGTTGCTGTTATTTATTTTTTCCAGAAACTTTTTCCACTGTAAAGCAGAATCAATCTCATCTATAACTCCCATGAACAGTTTTCTTGGTCGATTTCAATCAAGACTCTTTCATTTTCTTGTTTCTTATGGTGCTAGTTCTTGGGGCTCAATGGTGGTGATCAAATTTTTCTGTAGCCAGAATTTGGTACAAGACTAGTTGCTGATATTCATATTTTCCAGAAAAAAATTCCACTGTAAAACAGAAAAAATCTCGTCTATAAATCCCATGAACAGTTTTCTTGGATCAATTTCAATCAAGACTCTTTTCATTTTCTTTTTTCTTTGAACCAGATCTTGAATTACTGTGATGGTTGGTTGTTTTTCCCAGATTTCTGATTTTAGAAAGAAACCCATTATATTAGGTTTTTCAAGGATCTGGTGGACTGGTCTTGGATGCCTGAATTCTTTTGGTATCTTTCACCTATAGTTTGGATTAAAGGCCTGACATATTTAAGACGATTCACTAGATTCACTCACACTACTGCAGTAGCAGGTTTTCCTGCTTTGCGAACTCAATTTGGTATCTCTGGGTCAACTGGACCACTTTTTGATATTTTTACAGATGGGAGAGAGCGATCTGCGCAAATCCCAAGATGAACATGCACTTCTCCCTTATATTTTATTAATATTTTTCTGTAATGTCAGAAAGAATCCTCCTTTTTTGCATAACTAAAGGGAAGGGTTGCAAAAAATATTAAATCACAACTAAGGTTATCTAATCAAATACAAATAAATAAATAAATAAATTCTCCCTTTCTATTAGTATTACTACTAAAGCGGGAGCACATATTGATATATCAATAATGCTAACTTGCTGGATGTACTTTGCAGTGATCTTCATGAGAGCTATGAAATTTTTTGTGAACTGAGTAATGGACATGACAAATGGTGTGCAAATTATCCCAGCTTCTACTTTCTTACAACCAAAATGACAATCTGCTTCTATATGTTATATTCTCATGGAAGACTAGATTTGATGCAATGTGAATAACAGCCTGATTGTCCCAATGTAACGATATTGGAATGTGCATTGGATAACCCTATGCCTCCTCTGTCTCAATCGAGGTAGTTCAGAAATGGCATTAACTAAGCCCAATACTCTGCTTCCACTTGAAAGTGCAACAATTGGCTGCTTTTTATTTTAGTCTTTCAAGGAGCTAGATTACCTCCAATATATGTATAATATCCAGACGTGGAGTGTCAATCCTTATAGAACCACCCCAATCACAACAAAACAGCCTACAGTGTTAAGATGCCCATGACATTATAGAATGCTCTTCTTCCCACTGAACATTTAATGTATCTTAAAATTCGTCCTATGACATCCATAAAACAAGTTATGCAGCATGCATGTATTGGTTGATTACACTAAAAAGGAGACCCGGACTTGTGATAGTTAAGTAAATGAGCTTCCCCATTGCCTTTTGGAACACTTGTTTTCTTCCAGTACCGATCCATCATCTGCCCAAATTTTCTGTTCACTTCTAGAGGGGTATCCAGAAGTTGGGTCATAAATTGCCTATAACATGCAGCATATCAAGAGCATATTTCTTCTAGAGATTTTTATAAAAAAACCCCTGTATCTTTAGACAACCTCAAAAAAGCCCCTTTATTTTGTAACTTTACTAAACTCCTCCTAGCCTGACGTTGAAAAACATCACTGTTATCTTTTTATGGGGAGATGACAAATATACCCATTTTAAAAACTTTTGTTGCTGTGAGGGGTGATCAAGCTGTTAGTGGCACACTGGGTTTCCCCATTGCCATCTTTCAAGGGGATCTCGGTGAGCTCCATCGTTCACAATTGGAAAGAGGTTGCTTTCTCACATCCTCACTATCCGTGTATCTCACCTAGATGGTGGCCGCACCCTCTGGGTGTGTTGAAGCTCAATTTTGATGGGAGTGCCTTGGGCAACCCGGGAAAGGCAGGTGTTGGGGGTAAGAGATGAAGATGGAATCATCCTTTCCTATTCGGGTCTAGCGGGGTTTTGCTCCATCAATAAGGCTGAACTGTTGGCCTTGAACGTTGGCCTGCGTGAAGCTTCTCACATGAATCCACAAAGATCACTGGTTGAGGGAGACTCAGCTTGCGTCATTCAGTGGGCTCTTAACCCTTCTACTGCTCCTTGGTACCTGATAGATTTAAGTGAAGAGATGGCTCTGATGTCTAGGGAGTTGAACATTTCCTTTTCCCATATTAGACGTTCGGCAAATGCGGAAGTAGACAAATTGGCTAAAGGAGTCAATAAGCCTTCTTTGATCGTTTCTATTTGTTAATCTTTTGTTCCGTCCTTTTTTGGGGCTGCTGCCCGCTTTTTTGGGCCTCTGGTCCTCCTCCTTTTGTTGTTGCCTTCCCAACACCCTCCCCGCCCCCACCCCCCCCCCCCCGCCCCTCCCCACCCTTTTTTTTTTTTTTTTTTTCAGTATAGTTCTCTTATACTGTAATTATCCCTTTTGTCTTTAATACAATCAACTTTTTCAAAAAAAAAAAAAAAATTTGTATAAACAATCCAATTCTTGCCACCCAACAAAGAGAAAATCAATTAACGAGAAAATGTAGAAGAAGGAAAAAAAGAAAAAGACGAGAAGAAGAATGCGAATCCATCGACCAACTAGGAGACTGGTACTCTTCAAAGGACACAAACCCATCACGATTCTTGTCGATCAGAGCTTTAAAAGCCTCCCCAAAATTCCAGACATCAAGCTTGTGGGTGCTGATGAAACCATTGCAGGGATTGGAATCGCTATGGGAAAGAGAGAGATGATGCAATTGGTGACACTGAACTGAAGTTGGTCATTCACATAGTTTTTAACTTCTTGGGAGCCTCTATGACAACTACCTCCAATGCCTCTACTTCAGTCCAGACAACAGGATAGGAAAGGTCACCAAATCTAGATAGAAGCTCACGTTCTCTCTCTGTTTTCTATGCAATCGTATATAACCCAACTCTATACCCTTCTTCATTTTGCTTTGTGGCTTGGTGGGACTTTCATCATTTCTGATACCTGATGTGGGTTCTGGTCTTATCTTGTGATACTCATTGATTTTCAACTTGGGTTTTATATGAATCTGCCTTCTTTTTTAAAATCTTGAGAGTGGGGTTTATTTGGTAATAGATTGATGGATCTGAATATTTAGATGATCTCTTTGCTTTGGAATTTGGCATGCTCTCTCTCTCTCTCTCTCTCTCTCTCTCTCAAACGGAGATAAGCAGAAGCATAAGTCGTCTTTGGTGTTTTTGTGCATTGTGAAGATGGCTTCTTCAAGCAATCTATGGCTCTAACTGCATTAATCTGTCAATTTTCTTCTCCCATCATGACCAGATACACCTCAAGAACCCATAGATGAGGATACCATCGATGCTGCACACTCGGAAACCATTGGTTGATGAGAGTACATATAAAGGGCATTTTTGTCATTATTTATAAAACCTAACGATTGTTTATTATACTGTCTAGACTTGAGTTTTTTTTAGTAAAAGTGTAAAATACAGGGGTCTTTTTGAGATTGTCTAAAAATATAGGGGTGTTTTTGTAAAAAACTCTTTCCTCTATGAGAGAAATATTCCTTTGCTGGTTGTGGAAACTTCTATGCCTAAGGAGCACTAAAAATCTCCTAAGTTCTTAATATCAACATATTTCGCAAATAATGTTTAAACTCCACAATAGCAACACTGCCGTTCCCAGTTATTACCATCATCTACATATACACAAATGATGATTACACACTACTTTCTGCATTTACAAATGCTGTAAGACCTGAGCTACTCCTAAAGCCAGCCTACCAAAGGGCACTGCGAAGCCTTCCAAACTATTGTGAAGTGATTGGTCAAGCTTGCACAATACCTTTAACCAACAAACCTTTCATTCTTCCCCCATTCGACTGAACCCTAGGAGATGCAAACTTCATGTATATCATCATGAAAGTGTAGAAATGTAGTCCTACAAATTCATCTAAAATCGTCTTTCATCAACAAATTCATCAAGCCTCACATTTTCGTCATTTTTGTCAAGCCACTTGATCCCATGTCAAGATGACTAAATCCTCTTGTGATCTCTTTTTCCACCTCTGCTCGAAGAAAGAGAAGAAGAGAAGTAGGGACCTATGCTCTTCGCCTTCTCCTTGTGTGAACACAGTCAAATGGAAGAAGAGGAACAAGCTTTGGAGTGATGGCCTGGTCAAGATGGTAATGAAAAAATATTATTTGGATCATGTCCCAGAGCAGCAAAAGTGGTTGAAAGATGAATAACCACTGGTCTCCTTGTGTGAACACAGTTGAGTGGAAGAAGAGGATGGCCTGATCAAGGTGGTAATGGAAAAATATTACTTGGATCACATCTCAGAGCAGCAAAAGTGGTTGAAAGATGAAAAACCATGGGATCAAGATAAGTGATAGGAGGCAATCAAGTTCAATGAGTGACCCACATGCAGCAGCGGCAAACATGGCTGCTGTAGGTCTGTGAAGACTGAAGGGGTGCAGTCCCCTGAAATTACACAGCCGCAAAGGCAAAAACAAGAGATGTGGTTGCACACGATCATGATTGGACGATTGGGCACACAATCGCAATCAGACGATTGGCAGAGATTGGCTTGGGCCTATCAGCCACACAATCATGATTAGATGATCGGGCAAAGATCAACTTGATTAGACCAGATCCCCGCTCTGATACCATGTAGAAATGTAGTCCCTAAATTTCTACAGAAGGAATTCATTTTTTACATCAAGTTGGTGCAATGGTCGGCTTAGTTTAATGCACTAAGTTGAGTTTGTACCATTTCTAACATTCATGTCATTTTGAGTTAGCAATTTAGAGAACATAACCTCAGTAGACTGCATCACCCTCCCAGCATTTGGTCAGGTTCACAAGTCATTATTTTCAGGTCAGGCGCCTACCATCATGGACCTGTTGGAATTTAGGCATGTTAGCCCCAGGCCTATTCTGATTAGCTATCAGGTCCTAGAAGCCTTGTCCATGCTGACTGCAGGCCTGCAGATCCAGCAAAATTCAGCCCAAAACAATCTGGGTTTGGGCCTGTATGAGGAAGACCTAACAAGGTTGTAACCCTGATCAGGTGCCTGCTCACTGCATCCGTGCTATTTTTATTATGAAAGAGAGACTGAAGTTGAACTAGTGCGTTCCTTAATTATTTATCTTTTTGCAGTATTCACACCTGAGCAGTTAACAGAAAAGTACAGCAACCTTGTATTCCTGCTTTATTGCTTTATTCTGATGTTGGTTGTTGCTGCGAACCAGTACATTTACAGGTGAGGTATTTTTCTCCTTGTTGAAAGCAAGACTGACTTTATCTGAGAACCAATTGTCTGTTACTTTGCCCACTTCTCTTACTGTCTTGATGTGCTATGGCCACCCAGTGTAATGTTTTTTTTTTTAACATCCAACTCGACAATGCAGGAGAGGGGAGCTTCTGCTCTCTGTTTCTGGACTCGACCTGACCCCATATTGGAACATTTTGCTGCCATTTTCCTATGCCGTTGTTTCTGGTGCCGTAGGATCGTGTTCAGTGTTGTTTGCCAAATCACTGTAAGTTGAAAGTTCAGAATTGACCCTGAGAGAAGACTTACTGCAAATTATTATTCTTTGAAATTCTGTTACATTAATGCATACATTCCTTCATTTTCTTCTCCAGGTCTAACTTGCTGAGATTGACCATGACAAGCAATTATCAGTTTCATAGCTGGTTCACATACTCCATGCTTCTCTTGTTTTTCAGTACAGCAGGATTTTGGGTAATTTTCAATCCAGATGACTTGCATATTTTGATTTGGTTTGGGATGTCTTCCTTAACATTGCCTGCAACTATGGATTTTAGAAAAAAGACGTCAACCAATTTTGATTTTAATTTTGTTTTTTGTTTTTTTATCAGATGGCAAGACTGAATGAAGGATTGTCACTTTTTGATGCAATCCTTATTGTACCCATGTTCCAGATTACTTGGACCTTCTTCTCTATTTGTACAGGGTTTGTTTACTTTCAGGAATACCAGGTTAGCCCTCAATCAAATGTATCATCCATTTACTGTATTTTCTTCCATTTATATGCAACCTAGTGACAGGAGTTTTCAAAAGGTCTTTGATGCACTAAGGACACTGATGTTTCTACTGGGCATGGCATTTGTTTTTATTGGCATTTCCTTGCTAGCACCCGATGACTCGAAAGGTACTTTGAGTATTGCTTCCTGTTATTGTTGAATATTACTTCATATTATTGTTGTCTGAAAAGTTGCATGAAGGGTTTAATTGGGGCCAACTGCATCAAATTTTTCAGGAGGTGAAGCCAAGGATTCATCTTCATCTTTGGTTGCTGTAACATCGTCCGGCAGTACAGCTGATATGAACAGGTATTATGCATGCCATTGTTCATGATTTCTGGAGAAATTGCATCTTCAACACTCCATCTATATTTTACCAAAAAAGAAAAGAAAAATCCCACCTATTTATTCTCTTGTAGACTTCCATCTTATGTAATAGTCTGCTATCGTTTAAAGAAGAAAAAAAAAAGACGAGAGATTTCATTGGAGCTAGCACGAGGGATTTCTGCTTGTTTCTTTGCAAAGGGAGATGCCTCACCACACACACAAACATATATTATTGGGGGTTGCATTACATGACCTTTTGAATTCATCTGATGTAATAATCTACTGCTATTAAAAATAATAAAAAAATTTCATTTTATTGTCAGCTCGAATGTGGCAGTTTTTTTTTTATTAGATTAAAAGATTGTGATATTATAAATATATATTTCATCTGGGGTTTGCATTACCTGACTTGAAATACAGGCTGGTCAAGCAACCAATGGAGGAGGCAGAAGTTAAAGATGCAAGGTCATTCGGTCAAGCAGTGCTGACAAGGGCCACGACCATCGCAGTAAAGGCAAAGGTGCTGTGAGCTGGAGGAGACTTGACTTCATTACTGTTTGGGTTCTGAATTCTAACATTGCAGGAATTGCTTTCTTTTGCAGAATGCCTGTGCGTTGTCACTAGGATTCGGCGAGGACTCGATCAATGCATCTTCAGTGCTTGTAATGCCTATGGTGTCTTCAAGGATGACGGGCTTCAGGGGAACGGGTTCTGATAGGTCTAAGTTCTTTCCTACAAGAGGTCCTGGTTGGAATAAGATCCCCGCAGAAGATGATGTTACAGACATGCAGGAGATGGGTATCTTGCTTTCTCAGAACAGTGATTAGATTTAGCATTCCACGATTTCTTTTGAGAAGGAAATCATATTCCTTCTGGTTATTGAATCATAATTTTCTGATTATTTGTATTCCTTGTATCTTGAATGTATAGAAATGATACGAATTTTCTAACAGCATCCATTCATTATTGAGATGTGTTCTACTGGTATTTGCAGACCATGCCTTGAAATATGTCTTGTTTCTGGAATATCATTTGATGCTTTTATCATTTTCCTTTTTATCTGTGAAAGACCATTTTTTCCGCTTTTTTTTTTTTTTGGGAAGAGTCAAACCCCTTTTATTTTGTTCAGCTAGGTTGGATCTGTAGACAATAATAAAAAAAATTGCAATTTGCGTAAAATCAGCCATTAGGACAGGGTTACCTAGGTTGGATTGCATTTCCTTGTTCGGGTTCGCCCTGACTTCAATGATCTTAGTTCCGGTTAGTAAGAGGGCTTGTACTTTTGGGCTGCTACCATGGACTGGTTTCTTCGCAAAAGCTTAAACACCAGGTTTAACTACTAAGATTTCAAGCTTAAACACCAGCCCATACTCCCATACGTAGGTATCTGATTTTGTAAATTAGGGCTATAAGATTCAAGAGGACGAAGAATCTAACCTTTTGACAAATGTAGATCGATCTATCTTCAATCCATGTCAACTGCATAAATTATGGGTTATGCAATGATCTAGGGAATAATAGGCTAGGATGATCTGATCATAATGATATTCGGCCAATCGTGTGTGCGCGCGCTTCTCAAATTTGAAGTGGGACCCATGATTAATAATTGGTTGCATACTTGCATGATGATTAGAAGCACATAGAACAGGTCAAAGATTGGTACACATTCTTTTTGGTTAAAAAAGAAAAAGAAGAAGAGGGCCTGGATCTCCTTGCGTTTGACTCGAATCACACGGAAGTATCCAAAGGTTGCCAGGGTTTTAAAAACTCTCTATGGTCCACCCACTTTCTTTTGTCCCTTGGTCATGTTTGAATCTGGGGTCAGGAAGATCACTTGATTTGACTTCTTTTAATCCAGTTTTTATACTTGATCAATCTGCCCCTGGAAAATGGTTTAACTTGGGAGTTTTTGATTTTACATTCCACCCCCTCCTGCTTTTCACAAATCATGTGCTGGCCCTTATGACCATTCCATCCACCATTCAAAGGTCATACATACCACGTTAAAATCTCAGCTTCGCTAAGCAAAATAGAAGCATCGAATGAATCCGATGAACACGTCCTCGTCTCTCTATTTTCCAAAGTCTCGTTGCTTTGAATTCGATCGAAACTCCAGTCTTTCTTGCTCGCTTTCTCTCTCTCTTCTTCTTTATAATCATACATTCTCTCATCAAAATCCCTAGAATCCACATAAGAGAACATTCATTTCCCCCCAAAACAAAAGAAGAATCCCCAAAAACCACCCATGGAATCTTCGAATTCGATCAATCTGAAGGTGATCTCCTGCAAAGACCTCAAATCCTTCAACTTCTTCCAAAAACTCTCCGTCTACTCCGCCGTCTCCCTCGGCACATCCGACGCCGACAAATCGCAGCGCCAGCAGAGGCAGAAAACTCCCATCGACCACCACGGCAACCGGAATCCCGAATGGAATCACGAGATCCGCTTCGATCTCGATTCGATCCCTTCGCTGCAGCGAAAAGACCTCTTCCTCCACTTCGATCTCTTCTCGGACGGAATCTTCGCTGACAAGCTTTTGGGAGAAGTTCACGTTCCGTTGACGGATCTCGTCAGGGACTTTGACGACGCCGTTCGATTCGTCAGCTACCAGATCCGGACCCCAGACAGAAAGCATAACGGCATCTTGAATTTCTCCTACAAGGTAAATTCGAGTTCCATGGGGAAGATTGCGAGCTATCCGACGGTTGATACGTCTCCGGCGGTCTTAATTCCGGCGAAAGAGTCGCCGCCGGGGGTTTTTTTTGCGCCGCCTTCGCCCATACCGGCACATTTCCATCCTCCGCCAGTGCAGGTGCCGTACCATCTTCCGCCTGCACCGATGGCGTACTATATACAGCCGGGGCCGGTGGCATTCGGGATGAGGCCGCCGGATCCGTACGGGTACCGGCCGGGAGGGTTTGGGTATGGATCGTATGGGTATCCGACGGTGGGAGGGGCGAGGCCGTACGAGGGTGACACGTGGCGTGGAGGGTTCTGAGTGGCTGGTTATGTGGGGTCCACAGCTGCGAATCTTCTATATTTTTCTAGTTGGAGTCGACGTCTTCTTCTTATTAGCATTGGGCTACTTTACTTTCCTGGAGGGGGAAAGTAAAAGTAAAAGTAAAAGTAAAAGTGCTCGAGTGGTGTTGGCCTAATCTTGTTGAAATCGGTTTTAAGGGAGTGGGGTAGATGCCGTTCATTTGGGTGGGCCATAGTTCTAATTATCAGATCAATGGTTGTCAATGGAACAGGTTTTGGGCCAAGGGGTGGGTAAAACTTGCAGGGCCTTGTTGGGCACTTATCCTAGACCTAGATTGGTTAGACCTCCATTTGAGTTCTTGTATCACAGTTTTCTTTGAGAAGAGTGAAGAGGTTTCAATTATATACTGTCTGTAGTGTAATCACAGTCATCTTATTTTTACCTTTGTTTAATCCATATACCAAGTTATAACACAAATAAGTTGTATCAATGTAACTTAATGTACTAATAATATGTATATGATAGATTAACTATGATCTTATAGTGCTCTCTCTCTCTCTCTTCCTCTCTCTCACAAAAATATTTATGTTTGGAGTTTGGATGCAATAGCTGCAGAGAAAAAAAAGGGGTTTGGCTGTATCCTCTTCTCTTCTTAAAAAAGTTTAGAATTTCCCACAAAGGTACCTGAACAGATTCTTATATGGGTTTGAACTTGGCCAGCATCTTTAGCTAGCCTTTTTGTGGACTTGGCCAAAAGGAATCTTTAGAAGTGCATTTGTGATCTCACCAAGTTTGGACTTATTTGGTGTTTGCTGAGTTGCCAGCACAGAAGGTGAAAGTTAATGTGAGGTTTGAATAAATCAAAGCGCGTGGGTCTCCATTGAAACTTCTCCCTTGAGCTTATTTCTTCTGCATGGAATTGACTCTCTCAATCCTGGGGCCTCTCAGTTTAATCTTTATTGCGTTCTTCTGGAATTGTCAACAGAAGTATGTAGGGATGGCAACGGGTCGGGGTCGGGGGTGGAATGGGTTGCCCTGTCCTCGCCCCGCCCCGTAATTCGGAATATGTTATATATCCCGTCTCTGCCCCGCGGGGCTTCGTCCCGATGTGGTGCAACCACAAACATAATAAATTAAATTATGTTTAACATTAGATATGATTAAAGTCAAATAAGCTTAGATAGATTTTTTAATAATTTTAATTTCATTAAATTTGAATAAGAGGGAATGAGATCATATTATATGCTTTTATAATGTTTAGGGTTCATTCAATTACATGTTTAACTTTAAAAAAAGTCTTCAATCAATCTACTTAATTCTTAATAACAATATAAAATCAATATATACATTTATATATAAATATGTTTATTTATTATAAAAGAATTCTAAAATATATATATTGTTTAGAGGATTATTAATTTCGGGGCGGGTTACGGGGCGGGGCATGGGGCGGGGTAAGAAACAGATCCATCCTCACCCCGCCCAGGATTCGGGGTATGTTTTTTGCCCCGTCCCCGCCCCGTCTAAGAGTCGGGGCAGGGAAAACCCATACGGGGTGGGGTGGGGCGGGGCGGGCACTCCGGATTGGGGCGAAGTGGGTTAAAAATGTCATCTCTAGACGTACGAAACTTTTTATCCAAACAATATTTAATTACTTTGTTCTGCACATATCCTTGTAGGCCCCCAGGCTGCCTTTTAGCTACTTGGACTAAAAAGTACACGAATGCACCAAATAAAGTAGGTTTCACCAGTTTTACACCACTTAGGAGAACCATTTCTTTGCATGTGATCGCGCTCCTAAGGATTCAAGCCTGGATTTTTTTAAGTGGTTAAAATCGAAGAAATAAAGAAAAATATCTATCCATCAAACAATCTCCGGTGGAAAATGAATGAAGGGAGGTGGAAAATGTGTAAATCAAATCCCAAGGGTCGACGTCCCTTCTATATCTTCATTTGTCCTTTTTCTGTTGTCTTTTAATTTTTCCTTTTCCACGGAGTTTTATCTGCAAAATCATGTCGTGGTGATAAATTTTAGTGTTATATATATATATATTTGTTAAATGGTGAAGCCACTTTTGGCTTAGGATCTATTTAGGGAAATAGAATTTATGTGGCCGATTCTAACATGGTTGAAATATTCATATGGCCGATTCTAACATGATTGGAATAAGACTTTAATAATGATAATGATCATGGTAAAAAGATGAGTTGGGTCTTCAGTAAGCCTTTTCAAGGTTCCCATCCGGTCTCTGCAACCAAAGCACTATTTGCAACCTTCATTTTGATGGAATTAACTCTAATCCTGGGGCCTCCCAGTTTAAATTTTATTGCATTCTTCTGGAATTGTCAACAGAAGTATGAAAGATTTTATCCAAACAGTATTTAAATACTTTGTTCTGCATATATCCTGGTAGGTCCCCGGGCTGCCTTAAGCTACTTGGATTAAGAAGTAAACGAATGCCCCCAAATAAAGTACATTTCACCAGTTTTACACGACTTACGACGGCCATTTGTTTGCATGTAATTGAGCTCCTAAGAATCTAAGCTTGGATTTTTTAAAGTGGTTAAAATTGACCAAGGAAAGTATTTATCAATCAAACAGTCTCCTATGAAAAATAAACCAAAAGTCGATGTCCCCGGGCCCTTTTGATAATGAATTTCTTACATATTCAAGTTCATGAAGACTAATTGGCACCTAATATTAAATAAGATCCTTTTTTCTTTTTTATAACGAAGGGTGTCTAGTCCTTTGGACCAGAATAATTCCTACGAGTTAGGGAGAGTCGGGTATTCCAATGGCTCCGGTGTGGTAGTGTAGTTTTGAAGCCTAAGTCTCTGGGTGCAAATTATGGTCTTAGGCTAATTGAGTTACCCCTTAGAATTACATTCAATAACATATGATATTTTTAATAAAAAGGACATTAAAATCTTCATTTCCAACTGAGTTTTCTCAGGCAAAATCATCTTGTTGTGACAAATTTTAGTGTTTATGTTTTTTTTTTCTTTTTTTTTTCGGGTTAAATGGTAAATGTGCTTTTGGCTTAGGATTGATTTGATCGGAAAAATAGAATTCATAGAGCCAATTCTAATATGGTTGGAATAAGACTTTAATAATGATGATAATAATGTTAAAAGTGCCTTTGCGATGGCTGGGGTCTTGGGTAACCCTTTTCAAGGTTCCCATCCCATCTCTACAACCAAAGCACTGTATGCAACCTTCATTTTCTATGGTCCTTATGAAGCCCCAACGTTGCAAACCCAAACTAAGATCAGTCTACCATTGCCTATCTTGCTCCCTGTGAATGAGATAGCAGATAGGGCAGCTATGCGTCCCTTATTTGGATGCAGAGGAAGCCAATGTTGGGTTTATCTTTTGTATTCCGGGTTTATAGGTGTGTTCCATTGGATTAAGTTTAAGATTAAGGGTATTTTGGTCATTATACTGGGATTTTCTTTGTGGTTAAGAAAGCCAAGATTATATATACCGTGTAATTTGTAGCCTTAGACTATGAAGAGAGTCAAGATGTGATCCATTGCTCTCTTGCCATGGACGTAGGCAGGAGAGGACCCAGAAGGGGGGGGGGGGGGGGGGGGGGGGGGGGGGGGGTTGCGCTTAAAATTTTAGGGGGCAAAATAAAAAAGTACAAAAGTTTTAGTAGTAAAAAACAACATTTTGAAAGCTTAAGGGGGGCCTAGGCCTACATGTAGGTCCACCCTTGGACGTAGGCAGTTAATCCTTGTCTTTCTCTTCTGTGCCATGTTTGTTTGATCGCAGGTACTTGCACTTATGCACACACGCACACCGTCTGTAAGTGCTGAATTTCAATCTCCTAGTTACATAAGTCAAATTTTTTTATGACAATGGCTCCAACAGTAAGTATTGGAATTGATATATAAAATATGGGAAATGCTCGTACAAGAGTTAACTCTTACTGCATGTGGTGAGTCTGGATCCCCTACTACAATGAAACAGAGATTTCTCTGTTTCGAACCTATACAAAACACCATCTTTGCTTTTTTTCATTTTAAGAAAGTAATTGAGAGTAAGCAGTTAGCTGTGGTGAGAGACACCATGATGGGGCCCACCCGAAACCCCATTGATGATGGGACACTAAGATTGCTTTCCAGCGAATATGATATATAATCCGTATACAATCTGTAAAAAACACATTAGACAGAGGCAATACACACTGAGATGTATGAATCCATTAAAAAATTTCTTTGTTGTATGTACCAAATGACCATCCTGATCTCATGGAACTAGCACCCGATTTTGTTTCAAACACCCAAGTACTTAGGAATGGGTCCTTCACGTTCCTATTCGATTTTTTTTTTGCTATTGAGGTTCCCAATGTTTTGGGCTTGACTAATCCTTCCGGGCCTACAGGGAAGCCAAGTAAACTTCCATGTAGCCCTAATATGGTAATGTAGTTTCAAACCTACAATCTGCGGGTGCAAACCGTGGTCCTAGGCCAACTGAGCTGCCCCTGGGGTTACGTTCATATTCACTTGAATACCCAGATTATCGTTAAAGCCATTGCACCTCATGCTTCTTATTTATTTCTAAGATTAGGCCCACTTCTTAGATGATTCAGATTGCCAAAACAGATAAACAACTATTTGTGCCCAATTTTTAAAACAAAATTTACACCCATACTAAATCTCATTTGAATCGGTTTGTGCGGATCTAACCTGATTGAAAAGAGGGTATTTATTTTGAGTGGTTCCGATTTTATAATAGAGCCATACCGATAGATTTAAACCTGATTGAAAAGAGGGTATTTATTTTGAATGGTTCTGATTTTATAACAGAGCCATACTGATAGATTTATTGCCGGGGCTAATCATACCCTCATAGCATTTATGATAGTCAAGCCTAACCAATTCTCCATCATATGAGTGGGTCCCATTCTCCATTATCTCTGACATGATTTCTATTATTCATCCAAATTAATCTCTTAATCACCTTCGTTAACTTATCCAAGCAATCCTATGACTTTCCAAAAAAAAAAAAACATAGAACTTTCCAAAAGAACTCTACTTTCTATTTTATTGTTTCCAACAGCATTAAAAACGGATTTATTTCCCATCAAGAAAGTTATGTAAGTCTCAAAGTGGGTGGTCCTCTTCTATATACGGAAGCCTTTCGTTTATTTCTTCTTGTTGGATTTGCCTCTGGAGAACTTCGTGTGTGTTTATGAGAGAGAGAGAGAGAGAGATATGATGGCTTTACCATCTGGTTTTAGATTTCAACCCACTGATCAGGAGCTGTTGGTTTGCTATCTTCGGAGAAAGATTCATGATCAACCATTGCCGTGCAATGTGATCAAGGAGATTGAATGGCGCAATCAAGACCCATGGGAGATATGTAAGCAATCTATGATCACCCAAGATGATGAATTCTTTTGTTATACGTTTCTTTGTTGTTTTTGTATGATGGATTTCTCTTTCTTGGGTGTTCTTCGTTGATGAATTTGCTTGTTATACTATGTTTCTTTTTTTGTTTTTATGATGGAATTCTCTTTCTTGGATGCATCATGGAGACGATTAATTGGTTTTCATCCTATATTTCTCTTCTTGTTTTTGCATGATCAACTGGTTCTTGACACTTGATTGGTTCAAAGTCAAGATGTGCACCCAACCTTATGATAGAAAAACTTGACAACCACTTGTATTGATTTCTTGCAATATTTGTCTAAAAGCAGAGGAATTGAATTCTATCATTGTTTATCTGCTCTTTCTTGATGAATGATGATCATTTTTCTTTCGTGGGTGTTCGTATATGACATGTTTTCTATCATCATTTGTTTCTTGGTGGTAAATTTTTTTCACCTTAAAGGATATATAATGCATGATCTTGGTACAATAGATTGAAAGCATACAGTCAGAGATTATCTCAAGAGATATCACTGATGATTTTGAAACAAGTTTATCTCTGATAGTTTTGAACTGCACTGGTACAGTGATTAGCTAGGATCATTATCCTTTATACGGCCTGATTGGATAAATGAGGAGTGGAGTAAAATGAAGTGGATTTCACATGTGGAGTGGAGTGAGGAGAAGTAGATTGAAGTTAAAGTATAGTACTTCACTTCACTCCATTTGGATTCTTATTTTGAAGTTAAAGGTTTGAAGTATAATTCACTTTTCCTTGAGGAAATAAAAGTATTTAGAGTTGAAGTGAAATGGAGTACGTATGGTTCACATTGCTTCATCTATCGGGTCAGACTCATCTAAACGTGATAGAGTTAAAATTTTGGATTGTTAGGGCTCATTTAACTTCACTTTACTCTATTTTTTGCCTATCCAAACAAGCTTAGATAATATAGTTGGGCCATGTGTGCGACTCGCTGAGTTGTGCTATCACACCACCTCTAATTTTGGGTACTAACTAAGGAAAGTGATCTATCTGCAGGTCGATTAGGAGAGAAGGTTGAAAGTAAGTGTTACTTCTTCAATCCAACAGTAAAGAATAATTGGAATTGTGGGAGACCCAATCGAGTTGCTAATAATGGCCACTGGAAGCCCACTGCAAGAGATAAGCCCATTTATGACAATAGGAATAAAAAGGTGGGCATCAAGAAGTGTTTGATTTTCAAGAATTTAAGAGGGAAGAAAACCAACTGGCTCATGGATGAGTATATGATTACAAAGGTATGTAAAATCTAAATGATGATTCTAGGAAAGGTGTTAAGAGGTAAAAGTGTGCAACTTGGGTCAGATCAGGTGTTTTCAACCTGATCTGCAAGCCCCTGATCTAAGTGAGATCAATTTCCTAGCCGATTGCAACTTGGGTTTCCAACATGTTTGTGTAGCCGGTCTTCACGGAAAAAGTTGGGATTGTGGAAAGGTTTTTCTGCTCTACATTGAAATCTACTTCTAATGAGCTAAATTTCCGTGATTCAATGGGAAGCCTTTTCCACATGCGTCGGTGTTTACAAACCTACTCAAAAGATTAGGGTCATATCAATAGGTATTAAATTTCAAAATTCACTTTCTTCACTTTTTCAGGATAAAAAGAGAACTTTTGTCATTTAATGGAATGTAAGAAAATATTTTACTTCTATTTTATAGAAGAAGTGATTTTGAAATTTGGTTTTTTTTTTTTTTATATGACCCATTTTCTTTAATTTATCGTCTCTCAGAGTGACCCTTACTACAATTAACTTTACAGGTAAATTATCGAAACAAACAGGCCCTAAAGTTTATTTTTTCTTTTAGCGTGTGACTATTCCCTGCTTTGTGTTGAGTGATCTGGTCGTTTTCTTTCAGTTGGACAAATGGGTGTTACGCTGTATTTACAAAAAGAAGAGAAACCAGAAGAAGAAGAGAACTAGTAATTCTGAAGTCAAGAGGATGGACGAAGATGATCAAAATCTGCCCACAAACATACGAAAGGGTGATCAAGAAACCACTTGTGATGCAGACAATGAAAGGAATGCAGATGAAGACTCATTTGATAGACAATTGCTAGATTTAGCCAACCTTGTTTTACACTAGTATGCGGCGGCATGAGCTCAAATACTATGCATCCCAGTAATCCATCGATCAAATGGAGTCTGTGTTTATGGAGCAACTTGAATCAATCTAATTTTAGATACACTAATGTCAAATCAGATCGTACATTTGTAACTTGTATACATCTTTTCTTGAGATCTTCTCATTTTTGTCTTTTTAATCCATTTTTTGTATGATCCACATCTCTAATTTTTCTTACTTGTACTCATATTAAAATAAGTTTAAATATCTTTCTCTCTATTTAGGAGGCATTTGGTAACTCTAAAAATAAGCTCTTATTTTTGGAGTATAGAGCATTTAATAAACCTCTAATTGTATCTTCTAATTAAAGATTTTGCCTCTAAAACCAAACGAGCCCTGACCCTGATACACATGTGAGTCCAAAAATCCATATCCCCCCCTCCTACTCGAACCAGAGAAAGCCGCTACCAAACTAGTCCCTAAGTGTGTCGGGGAGGGTCCCGTTTTAAACTTGTGACTCGTTGCGTACGTTTCCGTCATGTGTTCAATTAGATGGTGGGATCCACTTTTATTAAACTAAAAATAGATGATACATGAATCGTAATCCTCTGAGAATTTCCCTTACTGCCAACGTGCACGGCATGATATATATATTTGGGCCCTTCATGGAAATCCAAGCATGTGTTACACGATTCCATGTAATAGCTGCGACAAGGAATCCAGACTCCATCTTACTCCCTTCAGCAATTAGGAGAAGGAGAAAAGTAGATAGCCAAGAGCTCTTGCCTTCGAGAACAACTATCTAGTCTTTGCCCTTGGAGCCCACTTTGAGTTGTAGAAGATGGAAAGAGGCCTTGAGTTCCCCTGTCCAAAGTCACTCTTTCTTAGCCATTTGTTCTCGGGTTTGAATAGGAATAATGGCAGTCGTTATAATTGACCAAAAGTCTAGCGTGTAAATCAGGACCTCTGGTTTCTTTGCAATTATACAGAACTTGGACAAGCAGGTGATCAACACAATTAAATTTTGTTTTGCGTTATTAAACTGTTAAATTATTACAATAAAAATCTGATTGCATGTAGAGCGTAGCGGTTAAGCGATTCGTTTTCAGGGAGATGAATCCATTGATTGGATTCATTAATCCACTAGGGGTGACATCTTAGAATACAAGCCGCACTACAAAAGAAGTGACTTTTAACCGTGGAAAAGTAGGGTTTTAGAGGCGTTTCTTTTTCCCCGCTGCTGGAGCCAATTTTTTTGCGGCACTAAAAAGGCTGTGTTAGTCTCCTAATAGCCCACCTAAGCATAAATGGCAGTAGTAATAACCTGATGAGGTCCTGTGAAAATCTAATTCTAGCCTAAATAGAAAAACCACACTACTAATAAACTGAGAATTACATACTTTAAAAAAATATACCTAAACTAAAAGGCTTAATCTAAAAATAGAAGCTGCAATCACCATAAAATAGTGATGAGTCCTCAAAAGCGCATATTTTCATACACATTTTGGACCATTTTTAGGGCTTATTGATATTAAAGAGCTTTGTTTAGTGACAAATCATGAGTTTATGCATTTTTGATCCATTGTAGTGCATTCATGCATAATTTGCTAAAAAATCACACTTTTTGCATAAATTCATGAAACCTGCCATTTTTGGAGACTTATTTTTGGGAAGCCAAATATTTTCGGTGCATCAAGTAGGGTCCCATGCATTGTCCATTTAAATTTCGTACATAAAATTATTCTTGAATTCATTTGTTTTAAATTGTGTAGGAGAAATCAAGAATGGGACCTACATTGGTGAAATTTTGATAGAGATCAAGGGTAGGACATCTTTCAAGGTGGACCCACATATCTTGGTATTTTTGGAGATTTTGAAAAGTCAAAAATGGAAGGCTAGATTTGTGATTTCAAGATCAAGAAAGGAAATTTCAGATTTGGTAAGATCTAATCCTTACTAAGTTTGAAAACTTGAAAATCAAGAAAGAAATCCAAGAAAGGAAGGTGTACTAAAAGATTTGACTAATCAATCAAAGAAGCTTGGAAGCAAATCAAAGAGGGAAGGAGAGTCAAGAAACAAGGAAAGAAATATCCCAAGGTGCCTTTGGAAGTCCACATGGGTCCCACACATGCTATTGCACAATTATCATTCCATATGTGCACAAATATTTTCGGATTTTTCAGAGGCAGCAAGATTAAAATGGTCATAACTCTTAATCCAGCCGTTGGATTGGTGCAATCTATACACCATTGGAAAGCTCTTTTCGAGTAGATATCTTTAGAACCTAAGATTGTGTCAATCGGAGCTAAAACGAGAAAGATATGGCCTCTGGAAGTTGGTGCTGTAATTTCTACTCGGGATTGCAATTTTGTACATGGAAAGGACCAAAAATCTCTCACTCACCTTGCTATTTCTTTGAAGACTTGTTGGCCAAGGAAGGGACTTGCCATGCAAAGAAGATTGCTTGCTACAAACTTGGAGCAAAGAAGGAAAGAAAAAGAACAAAAATCTATAAATTGAAGGCATAAGCCTCCCTCTCCTCTCATGGGAAGATAGACCAACTCTCTCTAGAATTACTACTACACTCCATCTTCTTCCTCTCTCATTCTCTCCATTTTGAGTCCTCAAGGAGATTTTGGCCGAAAATCACACTACACCCTTGGGTTTTTCATCTAGAAGAGGCTTCTCATCCTAGTATGTAATTGTCATTGTTTATGTTTTATATCTTATGTAAGACTTTGCATATTAGTAAAATTGTTTCTTACTCTTTTCAATTTTTCTTTCTTGTCCTTGGGTGATTGGTGCTTGTTTTATGTTTCTTTTCTTGTTGGTGTTTGGACTGACGACCCAAAGGCCCTAAGAGCATGATTCAAATTATGACCCCGCTTAGAAAAGAATTTTGAAAGAGGAGAATACACTTCCACACATTTAAATTTATGTTATTCCACACATTTAAATTTATGTTATTCCACACATTTAAGTTTCTGTTAAAACCACACATTTACTTTCTTGTCTTCACCACACATTTAAATTCTTGAACTTTTGTTTATTATCTTTATCTTTATGATCAATTCAATTTTATGTTTATTTTATGCATAGTTTATGGTTGGAACTAATTAGCATTGAATGCACATTCATATTGGTGGAGTTTAGACATGTTTAAGTTGTTGGAATTGGAGTTTGAAATAGAATAAGAAAGAAAATCAGAGATTTGAGTCAATAATCTTGGCCAAATAATTTTTGGAAATTCGGATTCCAATATAAAGTACATCATTCAGCACATGTTGCAGGAATGTCTGGACAGATTTTGTGTAAAAAGTTTGTGATTAGAAACCTGATCAAAACACATTATTTTTCGATGAAACTTGGAGAAATTAAAGTTTGATCAGTGTATTTTCAAACCCCAGAATTTCAAGAAAAAATAATTTTGGGAAGATGGTGAACCAGTGGCTCAAACATGGCTGGTCGGACCCACCTGTGTGCAGAATTTCTGCACAGTTTTTTTTTAGGTCATGTTCATATACTCATATTTCATTCGTTTTAAATCGTTTTTAACTTTCGTTTTTTTTATTTGATTCATGCATCATTGTAGTTCAAAACTCAACCATTAAACTCAGTTTTAGGTTGCATTAGGTTAGGAAAAATCATGCATAAAAACAGCCCTGCATACTAGTTTTTAAGACTTAGAATTTTTAGCATCTCATGGCATACATTGCATTACTAACTTTCTAATTTAGGTTTCTTTTGTTTCTATTTTAGTTTCTTAGTTTTATTTTGAGTATTTTTTTTTTCTTGATGTTCTAACTTGTGTTTTCTTTTGTAGCAATTTTAGTTTTTAATTTTAGGATTTTTAGATTTAGGAAGTTTTCTTTTCATTGGATTGTAATTAATTTAATTTTTAGAAAGTAGAAATGATGAATGTATTTTTCTAGATTGTAGGATAGAATTAGATTTTATTTAGGGCAAGTACAAGTTGAGAAGGAACCTTAATTTACATTGCTCCCTGTGGATCGACCTGGTCTCACCAGTTTATTACTACATCGCGGCTCTACACTTGGAGCTCACGATCAAGTTTTTGGCGCCGTTGCCGGGGAGCGCCATTTAAGGTAACTTTTCTGACTTTCCTTATTTACATTGCTTTATGGGTGTGCTATTTTTTGCATCTTTCTAGATTAGGAGGTGCATGCATGGAATGTTAAACCGCCCTAAATTTGATTAGGAAAGTGCATGGATTGCTAATTAGAAAATACACATCATTGAATTTTTAGAAACTTTCTAAGAATTGGCAAAGTTACTTTATTTCCCAACTTGTTTTAAATCTTTTTAGAAGAAAGTGAACCAAAGTGACCTAATCGCTATCCTTGATCATCTCGGTGCCGAAGCAAAGCCTTGTCCAGAGTTTGGAGACAGCTAGACTGTTCTAGGCAAGGGTCCTTCAAACGGGTCCGTTCGTGATCCTACCCTTACCTGGGGGCTAAATTGGCCGAGTTGGTTTCATAGGGCCGGGTTGGTGAACTTAGGGAAACTTTCCAACTTTAGGAATTAACTTAGTTGCTGCTTGTGTAGGCTAGTTTCCTTTCTTTTCTCATTTAAAAAAAAAAAAAAAAAAACAAAAGAAAAAAAAAATAAGAAGAAGTGATTCCAAAAAAATGGACCAATGGAAATCCACAAACATGAGGAGACCAAATTCTGGACAAACCAATGAGGGCAAAATCAATAGTGATAGCCCAAAGAAGTCCCGGCGTGAGTACCTACAACCCACAGATACGTACCTGTCAACTTACATTAACTCATATATGAATAAGTGGGGATTTTATCAAAGCAACTCCGATGATGCTTCAAATAATCACAAATCCCTAAGGGAGCTGCGCGAACAAGAATGGAATGCAAATATACATCAAATAACTTGTTCGTTGGAAAGAGGTTCCACATATGGGCGGAAATGGGCCAATCACTATGGTCATGATTATAATGAGGAGTGCATGGAGGGTATCAATGGAATGATAATGGAAGATGATCAACCAACATGGGCCCCACATGATTACTCATACCCCACACACTCATTTGCTCCTTCAAATATGGATCTGGGAATTCAATGGCAAGCAGAATCAAATGCAAATCAATGGCCTTGCCACAATGAATTGAGTAACATGAGTAGCCTAGGCAATCAGGCTCCTGACAATTGGCAAGATGGGTTTGATATGGGAAATTCTTATCTCCAAGAATTTACTCCGGGTGGGTCGTATGATTACCCCTCATGGGATATTTCATATGCACCCCATTCTTCCCCTTGTTCATATGCACCTAATGACTCCCCACCGCCTAAATGGTCATATGAACCACCACCACCCCCGGAGGGATCCTTGGAAGACACTTTAGCCAGATTCATCATGTTCACGCAAAACACCATGCAATCCATACAGAGCAATGCACAATCCATGGAAAGACTAATGACTTCAATTAGTCAAACTGCACTTCAAATGAAAAATGTAAATGACACCCTTGGCAGTGAGAATGAATTTCAACATGATGATCCATCACTCATTGAAAATCCAACGGATATGGATTGCGCAAATACGCAGAGGATATTCAAGGGTGCACCCGTAGATATGGATGATGGTGCGCTACATGAATCAGATTATGAATCCTGTGAGCCAAATTCCTCTAACCCTCACTTGTCTTATCCGAATGAGAATGTGGACCCCTTCGAAGAAGATACTGTGCCCTTCTATGTTGATCCTTACTTTCGGTCCAATTCTTTTGATGATTCTGGAATTGCAGATTTCCTACAAATTGATTTTCCCATGTTTGATAGACCCACAAATGCGCCCAATGAGCCCCAAATGCAAGATTACTATTGGGAGGATGACCCCATTTTTCAGATTTCTGATTCGGACAATGTGGAATCCTTGGAATCATGTACTGAATTCTTCATGAAATCTGATGATCTGACCATAAGAGAAATTGCCATCGCATTTCTTGGCCCTCAATGTTATTCAGGGAAACTTATGGAATTAGAGTGTGGTCCTGTTCAGACCTTCGAGTCTAACACTTTGGAATCATTTGAGCCCATGCCTATGGACATTGTGGAAATTAAGTCAAAAGAATTTGTGGCATGGGAGGACATGGGGCCACCCAGTTGTTCATTGCGTCCTCCTCTCCTTCCATTCAAAGACCCATTTTTCAGGGAGGAGGAATTATTTTTCATAGTGGTCCTTTTTTTCACACTCTTACAACAGACATCATGCGGTCCTTATGTTCAATGTGCTTCACGTTTCCATAGTAACATCTCTTTCTGTGCTTCTTATGATTTGTGTGGAGGAAAATTTCATCTGGGATCCGGGTGGATTCATGGATTCGAATCAAGTAGTGTAGGATTTTCCTTTCTTTTTATTGTAGATTTTTCTTTTCTGTTAGTAGAGTAGCTTCTTTCCCTTTTGTTTTCTTTGTTTTGTCTCACCATGGATAGAGATCGAAAAAGCTGCATCTTCAGGTGACTTCTTACCCTTTACCCTCCTGTCATTTACTTTCCTCATATTATATTTCTTTTGCACTACATGCATAACATCGAGGACGATGTTCATCTTAGGTTAGGGGGTGGGAACAAGCACACTTGTTCATCTTTGGACAAAAGTTTTACATTCTTTTTTGTTGTTTCTTTGAAAAAAAAATTGCTATTTCTGTTTTGAAAAAAAAAAAAAAAAAGGAAATTTAGAGAGGATTTTTATGAAACAAAGATACCTTGAACTTTGGAATTTTTGGTGCTGTGGGCGAAAAGGAGAACAATGGTTTACTATTTTGTTTATGGAAAGGATTTTTGGAAGAAGTGTTGAATTTTGATCCCCCACTTTTACACAGTTTGTATATGTTTTCAAAGTTTTTGAATGCCAAGCCATGATTTCCGTTTTTCTTTGACGATTGGATTGAAAATATGATGGAAAACCGACCCTTAGTTTTACATGTTCCTGGTTCATCTGGTTTTGTTGGCCACAGAGCTGTTGAATTAATTCGGGCACATGGAAAGGGCTGCCTATTGTTGGGGACCGTTAAAAAAAAAAAAAAAAAAGAGAGAAAAAAAAAGTGTTGAAAAGAATAAAAAAATTTGTGTGACTAGTTTGGGTTCGTAGCCTTTTTAACCCGAGCCAGTAAGCCCGTAGGGGTATTTACATACCTAGTGCCCTAAAGCCATCTGGTTTGGGAGTCATTGGCCTAATGCTCGTTACATGCGTTACTTAGAAAGCTTAAAGGACCTAGGCATTGCACAGTCACATGTGTGTGTAAAAAAAAAAAAAAAAAAAAAAAATCGCGGCCTTTGAAAAAACAGTAGTGCGAAAGCCATCATGGTTGCCTTGAGAGGAATATTGTTTTTCTTTGCTAAGGTTAGGTAGCCCAGAATTTTGGATTGAAAATTGTTTTCACGGGAATCTTGGCAGATCATTTGAAGCTTACTTGTTTTTATGTATACACACTATTTCACCATGCACGATCAATTTAGCATGATTTCGAGAATTTCGAACCAAAGATGGGATTTGTGAACCGAGTTTCAAATTTGCCTTTTCTTTGAAAATTCCGAAAATCGAGAATATCCGTGTTTGTAAATCTTCTTTTAAAGATCCCTTTCAAAAAAAAAAAAAAAAAAAAAAAAAAAAATTTGAATTTTGTGGGTACATTCACTGCAAACCCTCACGAGGCAAAACTCGTCCACTAGGGGGAACCTAGGGGTTTAAGGGCTTACTGCATATGCTAAATGCAGTCGAGAATGCCAGCGAAAGTGGCATTGCATTCATTTTCATTTCATTTCATTAGTTTTAGGATAGATTATTTCATTTTGAATTCCTCATTTTAGACGCAGTTTTTGCTAGGGACTAGCAAAACGCTAGTTGGGGGGTGTGATGAGTCCTCAAAAGCGCATATTTTCATACACATTTTGGACCATTTTTAGGGCTTATTGATATTAAAGAGCTTTGTTTAGTGACAAATCATGAGTTTATGCATTTTTGATCCATTGTAGTGCATTCATGCATAATTTGCTAAAAAATCACACTTTTTGCATAAATTCATGAAACCTGCCATTTTTGGAGACTTATTTTTGGGAAGCCAAATATTTTCGGTGCATCAAGTAGGGTCCCATGCATTGTCCATTTAAATTTCGTACATAAAATTATTCTTGAATTCATTTGTTTTAAATTGTGTAGGAGAAATCAAGAATGGGACCTACATTGGTGAAATTTTGATAGAGATCAAGGGTAGGACATCTTTCAAGGTGGACCCACATATCTTGGTATTTTTGGAGATTTTGAAAAGTCAAAAATGGAAGGCTAGATTTGTGATTTCAAGATCAAGAAAGGAAATTTCAGATTTGGTAAGATCTAATCCTTACTAAGTTTGAAAACTTGAAAATCAAGAAAGAAATCCAAGAAAGGAAGGTGTACTAAAAGATTTGACTAATCAATCAAAGAAGCTTGGAAGCAAATCAAAGAGGGAAGGAGAGTCAAGAAACAAGGAAAGAAATATCCCAAGGTGCCTTTGGAAGTCCACATGGGTCCCACACATGCTATTGCACAATTATCATTCCATATGTGCACAAATATTTTCGGATTTTTCAGAGGCAGCAAGATTAAAATGGTCATAACTCTTAATCCAGCCGTTGGATTGGTGCAATCTATACACCATTGGAAAGCTCTTTTCGAGTAGATATCTTTAGAACCTAAGATTGTGTCAATCGGAGCTAAAACGAGAAAGATATGGCCTCTGGAAGTTGGTGCTGTAATTTCTACTCGGGATTGCAATTTTGTACATGGAAAGGACCAAAAATCTCTCACTCACCTTGCTATTTCTTTGAAGACTTGTTGGCCAAGGAAGGGACTTGCCATGCAAAGAAGATTGCTTGCTACAAACTTGGAGCAAAGAAGGAAAGAAAAAGAACAAAAATCTATAAATTGAAGGCATAAGCCTCCCTCTCCTCTCATGGGAAGATAGACCAACTCTCTCTAGAATTACTACTACACTCCATCTTCTTCCTCTCTCATTCTCTCCATTTTGAGTCCTCAAGGAGATTTTGGCCGAAAATCACACTACACCCTTGGGTTTTTCATCTAGAAGAGGCTTCTCATCCTAGTATGTAATTGTCATTGTTTATGTTTTATATCTTATGTAAGACTTTGCATATTAGTAAAATTGTTTCTTACTCTTTTCAATTTTTCTTTCTTGTCCTTGGGTGATTGGTGCTTGTTTTATGTTTCTTTTCTTGTTGGTGTTTGGACTGACGACCCAAAGGCCCTAAGAGCATGATTCAAATTATGACCCCGCTTAGAAAAGAATTTTGAAAGAGGAGAATACACTTCCACACATTTAAATTTATGTTATTCCACACATTTAAATTTATGTTATTCCACACATTTAAGTTTCTGTTAAAACCACACATTTACTTTCTTGTCTTCACCACACATTTAAATTCTTGAACTTTTGTTTATTATCTTTATCTTTATGATCAATTCAATTTTATGTTTATTTTATGCATAGTTTATGGTTGGAACTAATTAGCATTGAATGCACATTCATATTGGTGGAGTTTAGACATGTTTAAGTTGTTGGAATTGGAGTTTGAAATAGAATAAGAAAGAAAATCAGAGATTTGAGTCAATAATCTTGGCCAAATAATTTTTGGAAATTCGGATTCCAATATAAAGTACATCATTCAGCACATGTTGCAGGAATGTCTGGACAGATTTTGTGTAAAAAGTTTGTGATTAGAAACCTGATCAAAACACATTATTTTTCGATGAAACTTGGAGAAATTAAAGTTTGATCAGTGTATTTTCAAACCCCAGAATTTCAAGAAAAAATAATTTTGGGAAGATGGTGAACCAGTGGCTCAAACATGGCTGGTCGGACCCACCTGTGTGCAGAATTTCTGCACAGTTTTTTTTTAGGTCATGTTCATATACTCATATTTCATTCGTTTTAAATCGTTTTTAACTTTCGTTTTTTTTATTTGATTCATGCATCATTGTAGTTCAAAACTCAACCATTAAACTCAGTTTTAGGTTGCATTAGGTTAGGAAAAATCATGCATAAAAACAGCCCTGCATACTAGTTTTTAAGACTTAGAATTTTTAGCATCTCATGGCATACATTGCATTACTAACTTTCTAATTTAGGTTTCTTTTGTTTCTATTTTAGTTTCTTAGTTTTATTTTGAGTATTTTTTTTTTCTTGATGTTCTAACTTGTGTTTTCTTTTGTAGCAATTTTAGTTTTTAATTTTAGGATTTTTAGATTTAGGAAGTTTTCTTTTCATTGGATTGTAATTAATTTAATTTTTAGAAAGTAGAAATGATGAATGTATTTTTCTAGATTGTAGGATAGAATTAGATTTTATTTAGGGCAAGTACAAGTTGAGAAGGAACCTTAATTTACATTGCTCCCTGTGGATCGACCTGGTCTCACCAGTTTATTACTACATCGCGGCTCTACACTTGGAGCTCACGATCAAATAACATGAAACAACCAATTTGAAATAAAAAATCAGAAAATAAAAGGGCTTAAAAAGAATACTGTTATTTAATTAAAAAAATTAAAACTTAATCTAGATCTAAGAATTGAAAACACCAATGGGTTAGCTCCATCTCTTCTAACCCCAAGGGGTTGGCCGAGTGGTCAGGACCACGGTTCCTCCCTCTTCCGGAGCTAGAGGTCCTGGTATCGACTCCCGGTTCCCCCCTCTTCAGGAACCAAAGGTTGAGTCCACTTGTGTTACCACCTTAGGGCCACACCTAGGGGCCACAGGGGTTTTACCCGGCTTCTCTCTGGGCTCGGAGGGATTAGTCAAGTCCAAAGGATTGAGAACCCTCCGTTAGCAAAAAAAAAAAAAAAAAAAAAAAAGCTCCATCTCTTCTAAACAGGACAAAGCAAACTATGATGTCTAAATAGTTGAAGGATAATGTGATGTTATATTCATTGAGGCGCCAATATCAGTATTTTCAATAATTAGAGTTCCTAAGCATGTGATATATTCAGAGAAAATAACACATCAAAGAGAATTAATTAAAGAAAATTAATCAACAAAGCAAACATTCACATTTTTAAAAGAGCACGTCCATGCCCCGAATCAATCAAAGACCATCAACTTTATTCTCCTTGAATTACATGAGAAGTAGCTACACCTTCATATTCGTTCTTTCTCCATGAGCCCTAATTTTTAGCTTTGCTCTCCCCTTTTGTCAAGGATTTGTTGTTTCTTTTGTACGCTTATTTTCTAGTTTGCAATGATCTCTATCTCTAGCTTCCTTCCCAAACAATGAGTCTTTGAAATTAGAATTTGATTTGTTGCTAATCTTGCTTCCTTGGCCTTTAAGAATTGAATCGGGATCCTCCGAGGGGGTTTACCCCCAATGACCATAGGTGGACTAACCGCAGTCTGCCATGTCACCATGCGCAATCCTACCTTGGACACGGGCTACTGATCACGGGACACACACACTAAGATTTCTTTCCAGCAAGTATTATATATAATCCATATAAAATCTGTAAAACATACATTAGACAAAGGCAATACACACTGAGATGTATCAATCCATTAAAAAAAATTTCTTTGTAATACACACTCAGATTTATAAATCCATTCAAGAACTTCTTTGTAGTGTGTACCAAATGACTATCCTGATTTCATGGAACTGGCAGCCACACTAAAAAGAGGAAAAGGGACCCAAGTATCTAGGACTGGGTAGCACAGGTTCACATTCACTTTATATGTAGGGGAAGTTTTAAGTGCATCTATCCTTATTTGAAAAGTAACTTTTGTACTTAAAATTTTCTAATTACGGAAGTGTCCCTCACCCTATTGTGAGGGATGAATGCACTTGAAACTTCCTCATATATATATATATATATATATTTTCAAGTACAAAAGTTACTTTTTAAGTACATAGAGTGAGGTACACTTCCTTCTCTTCATGTGCAAAAAGGAAAAGTGCAATCACCCTATGGTGAGGGATAGATGCATTGAAACTTTCCTTATATATATATATATATATATAAAAGTAAGGGAAGAGGTGGGATGTGAGGGGTGCCACCTCAGCAATCCAATCATTCTCATTTCAAATAAATATGGAGAAAAAAAAACACAAAGTACTTTAAGGTACCATATCATCACATGCCACAATTTTTGTACCACGTCATCACATGCCACAATTTTTTTCTCCAAAAAAATCTCTTTATCCATATCCTCTATCTCATAAAGTCTCACAATCAATATTTCCTAAAGTCTCTCTATTTTGCAATCTCTCTCTCAGCACCATCTATCTTGCGTCTTCTCAAGATTGTCATTTTTTTATTTTAATATTTGGGGCCCACCTTTCAACAATTCACACTAATAGATTTTTCATTAAAAATATCATTTTCTTTTAGTTTCCAAATAAAGCTCTATTCTATTCAAAGATTGTCACATGTAAACGAAAATCAGACCCGACCTTCTGGTAGACCATCTCATGAATGGGCTTGTGATAAAAATATTTTGAGGTTGGAGGTTTTTTTTTTTGTTAAATATTATAGGCATCCTTTTCTGATCTGATTATATGGACATATGACCCTAGGTTTGGTTCACCATAAATTACACTTCCGTGGCCCACATGGACTGATAATTAAGAGATATATACATTGATCCAAGGTGGGCCAATTATTACTAGGATCAAATAACATTGGCCTGTGAGTTTAAAGTCTCATAATTTATGGCTTTTAAAGTTAAGATGTTTATACATTTTTTTTTTTAAATCTAAAACTAAAAAACGATTTGATCAATTCTAAAATGGTATTAGTGCTACTTTAAAGGGGTAGAGAAGAAATTTGTGTTATGAAACGACCATTGGCCTATGTGAAGATAATACTTGTATTTATTATTGAAGATGTGTTGACTGTTTTAAAAAAAAACATGTATGAATATATTCTTATATGTTTATAATTAATTTTGATATTTTATAAATTAAAAATATAATATCTTACTTTTTGCCCTGGGCTAAGTACGGGGCGTTGTTGTTAGTTTTTTTTTAATCAACTAGGGGGGTGTGAGGATACAACTCACACGTGTGAGGTGATAAGAACTCATATATTAGAGAGGCAAACAAGTATCCAATTTTCCGATTTGGTATCCACTTAACTGGGGCAAAGAGCCGTTCATGTTCACTTGGATTCCGGGATTATCGTTAAAGCCATTCACCTCATGCTTTGTTTTATTTCTACAATATGCCCCCCTTCTTAGATGTTCAGATTGCCAATGTAGATAAGCTATTTATGCAGGGCTCTTAAAAACTATTTAATTTACACCCATACGCTAACAGCTTACCTAATTTTTCAAACATCTTAGGAAGTTACCCCAAAATTTGTTATAATTGTGGGCAGTTGAATGCAGCAAGCCAAGGCAAGATCATATGTGAGGCCCATTTCTACCCATCACCATTTCCCTTTCAACTTTATGAATGGAATTGAGTTCTCTTAGTTCCCACATTAAATCCATAATGGCCCACCATCCTATTGATTATATATTTCATAATTTGCTACATAATTGAAATGGGCCCACCATCTGATTGATGATAATCCTCTATCATACAATCAGGGCCGAGTAACACTACAATCATATGGGTCCACCTTCTGAATCTATCTATAATTCTATATCAAGACATTTGGATAAAAAAATCTCCCCTGAAATCATTCTTCCATTTCATTCCCAGACCCCTACGGCCCTACAAATCTGTTAAAATCTTTACCTCCTAAATTCTCTCTAACAATTCCCTATATGCTAATAGTTTCAACCTAATCTACTCCCCTAAAATATCTGTTATTTTATATATCTTTCCTTCTTTCTAAACTATCCCCATTAAGTAAGTAAGATTTTAAATGTCTCTTCAGGACTACAGCAAGAAAATTGTGACAGATGCTGCCCAGTGCCCAAGAACAAGTTGGATCAGGCCTACCAATGTGGATACCCCATATGGTAACCTGGATTGAACCCAAAGTGGATGAATGGCCAGGTCATGTAGAAGCCATCTAATAATGGCATGCAAATGGATGGTGAAGAGCCATCCCATATCTCTTCTCTTACACACTAAAGCAAACACCATCTTCTATTACCTATTACTACCCTTTGTAAAATTTAAAAAAAAAAAAAAAAGATCCAATGATTTAAAGGTGAAACGTTCCATTCATTTTAAATAATTGGAATTTCAAATTAACCATTTATATATATATATATATATATATATCTTTTATTATATTATGGCCCGAGCTTACCATGGGCTTGCCATATTATTAATGGGCTAAGGTCAATATTGATGTTGATTAGGTAATACTGACCTGTCACTGAAAGTCGTTTCGTTTTCTTTTAATAAAGATATAGAGGTACAACAAAGTTTTATCATTTTATTCTTTTGTTCATATTGTTTATAATTTTATGAATTAGTATATTTCTTGCCTTTTAAAACTTTACGAAAAATATAGGTTCTTAGTTTTAAAGTAGGGTTATTTTCTCCACTAAGTGCAACCGTTAATGTCACATACCTTATTAAAAAAAATTAAGTCCAAGCTTTTCAAATTATGCGTATAAGAATAAAAGAGATGGACAAAAGTATCATTTCACTCTAAAAACCTATGGTGGTTAAAACTCTATTAATTTTGTACGGTTGTAAATGGATCGGTTTCAGTCTGGGTCCATGGTGAACCCGGAGCTGGAACCGTTAAGGAGAAGGTGGACCCGGATCCGGAACCGGTTCGGAACCTATTTTTTTGTTTTGGAACTAGAACCGGAACCATATATGAGGCAGATCAGGATTTTGGTCTAGATCTAGGTAAATAATTATAGTAAAAAAATATGATTTTTACGAGTGATTTTCGAAAATTGAGGTAATGTATCGGGTCTTGAGTCCATGGGACTGAACCAAGGTGGAACCGGACTTGGACCCATTTACTTATCTGGGCCAAAATTCAGTTTTTAACGGCTTGGAACTTTCGGGTAATTGGAGAATCAGGAACCTATTTATATTCCTAAATTTTGGGAAACATAAGACATTAAAATAAAAATGCAAAGGCGTATTTGCAAATACTAAAATCTTTACAAATCCTACATACATTAGGAGGTATATACAAAAATCTCTAACTTATATAATTCTACTATGACTTTCCAAAAGAACTCCACTTTTTATTTCGTTTCCAAAAGTCTCTCATTGGGTGGTCCTCATGTACATACAAAGTCTTTTGTTTATTTCTTCTTGTTGGCTTCTCCTTTGGAGAACTCTGTGAGAGAGAGAGAGATGGAGGCGTTACCGTCTGGTATGAGATTTCAACCCACTGATCAGGAGCTATTGGTTTGCTATCTTCGGAGAAAGATTCTTAATCAACCATTGCCGTGCAATGTGATCAAGGAGATTGAATGGCGCAATCAAGACCCATGGGAGATATGTAAGCATTCTATGATCACACAAGATGATGAAATTCTTTTGTTATATGTTTCTTTGTTGTTTTTGTATAATGGAGTTCTTTTGCTTGGATGTTCTTAGATGATGAATTTCTTTGTTATATTACGCTTGTTTCTCTGTTGTTGTATGATGGAAAGAATGATGGAATTCTCTTTCTTGGATGAATGTAGACGATGAATTGGTTTTCATCATATGTTTCTTTGTGGTTCTTGCATGATCAACTAGTTCTCGACTCTCGATTGGTTCAAGTCAAGATGTGTGGCCAACCTTATGATAGAGAAACTTGACAACCACTTGCATTGATTTCTTGCAATATATGTCCAACAGAAGATTAATTGAATTCTATCATTGTTTATCTATTCTTTCTTGATGAATGATGATCATTTTTCTTTCATGGATGTTCATGAGATGGTTTCTATCATTTGTTTCTTGGTGGGGTTTCTTTTTTTTATTTTTTTTTCACCTTAAAGAGAATCTTGCCTGCTCATTATACGTATATATAATGCATGATCTTGGTACAATATTTTGAAATCATACAACACAGAGATTATCTCAAGAGATATCACTGATGATTTGATTTTGAAACAAGTTTATCTTTGATGATATCATTATCCCTTAGATAACATAGCTTAGGTGTGCTTTCACACCTTTTCTAATTTTGGCTACTTACCATACTAAAGTGATGTATCTATCTGCAGGTCGATTAGGGGAGAAGGGTGAAAATAAGTGCTACTTCTTCACTCCAACATCAAAGAATAATTGGAATTGGGGGAGACGTAATCGAGTTGCTAATAACGGCCACTGGAAGCAAACTGCAAGAGATAGGCCCATCTTTGACAATAGGAATAAAAAGGTTGGCATGAAGAAGACCCTGGTTTTCATAAATTTAAGAGGGAAGAAAACCAAATGGATCATGCATGAGTACATGATTGAAGATCACAGAGATAAGAATAGGAATGATTCTTCAAAGGTACGTGAAATCAAAATGATGCTTCTATGAAAGGTGATAGTGGTGCAAGTGTGCAACTCAGGTGGGTCGGATCAGGTATTTTCAACCTGATCTGCAAGGCCCTCATCTAAGTCTGATCAATTTCCTACCGACTGCAACTTGGGTTTCAAGAATGTTTGTGCAGCCCGTTTTCAAGGAAAAAGTAAATATTGTGGAAATGTTTTTTTCTAGGATACATTAAAATCTACTTCTAATGAGATAAATTTCCTTGATCCAGTGGGAAAGCTCTCTCTACATGCGTCAGAAAAATTAAAGATTAAGAATCTGCGAAAGTGTATGGTGCCCACCAAAACCTATTCAAAAGAAAATGGGTCAAACCAAAGAGCTCTAAATTTTAAAACTCATTTTTTTGCCATTTTGTGGAACAAGGCATGTTTTTTTCTTTTTTGTGATAAAAAAAAGAAGATAATTTTTTTTTTCATTTAATGGAATGAGAGAATAATTTTTTGACTTTTTATTAAAAGAAAATGTGATTTTTGAAATTTAGTACTTTCTGACGTGGCCCATCTCCTTAGGTAATTTTTAAAATTTAGTATCTTTTTTATATGATTTATGTCTCTTAATATGATATTTCACTACAATTCATTTTACATGTAAATTACTCAAACAAACAAACCCTAAAGTTTATTTTTTCTTTTAGTGTGTGACTGTTCCTTGCTTTGTGTTGATTTATCTGGTCGTTTTCTTTCAGTTGGACAATTGGGTGTTATGCTGTATTTACAAAAATAAGAGAAATCGAAAGAAGAAGACAAGAAGTAATTCTGAAGTCAGGAAGATGGAGGAAGACTATCAAAATTCACCCACAAACATACGAATGGGTGATCAAGAAACCACTCGTAATGCAGGTAGCATTAAAAGGAATGTAGATGAAGACTCAGTTGAGGGACTGGCGCCAGATTTAGCCAAGCTTGATTTACACTAGTAAAACTATTATGCATCTCAGTGATCAATCAACTTGAATCAAGTATATTTGTATAGGATACATTTGTCTATGTTTATGGAGCAACTTGAATCAAGTATATTTGTATAGGAAACATTTGTCTAAAAGTAATATAGGACTCATCTTTTCTTGGGATCTTTTCATTTTTCATCTTTTTAATTCATGTTTAATATGATAGAATTGAACTCAAATTATTAGAGATTCTTTACCATAAAAGTGGCTAGAATTGAAGAAACAAATGTGAAGATTCACAAATTGTTATAAAATGTTCTCTTATTTTGGCGAAAGATGAATAGCTATCAATCTAGTAAATCAAATCCTATGTTAGTCAAGATCTACCTATTTAATATTCCTCAATTCTTTAACATTCATTAGTTGAGATTCCTTTTACCATGAATTCATACAAACTCGAATTATAGGAAAGTCTTACATATAAAAGTGACTAGAGTTGAAGAAACAAGGGTGAAGATCCACAAATGGTTATAAAATATTCTCTTATTTTGGCAAAAGATGAATAGCTATCAATTTAGTAAATCAAATCCTATGTCAGTTAAGGCCCATCTATTTAATAGTCATCTACTCTTTAATATCCCTTAGTTGAGATTCCTTTTACCATGAATTCATAGAAACTTGGTGTCATGCCAACGACAGGAGCAAAATGGGGAAGCCACGTTGAAGGCTATCTCAAACTGATAGTACATTTCTAAGCATACAATTGGGACACGTTCGGCGGCATGCTGAGAAGCGGATCTAAACCCCATCAAAGGTCAAGTTAGAAAAGAAGCTTTTAAAGGAAGATGTGAAGGCAACAAGAGGGACATCAAGGAACTGTTTTTGCACTGCCTGTTCATACGAAGAGTTTTTTTTATGTTTAGTGTGGCAGTTTGTCATAACAAAAAATAAATAAATAATAATAATAATAATTAAAATTTCCTCGATTTGAAGAAAAGTACTTCCAAAAGGAAAGTCCGGGTGTTGAGATGACCCAATTCAAAAGATATGAATATCTAAATAAAGGCTGCTACTTGAAATTAGGTGAAGAACTAAAGACCTTTTTTAAAATATCCCCTTCTTTTATTACCAAAACTTATATACACGGTGGTGGGGATGGAAGGGATTTCAAAGACTCACTAGAACCATCTTGTTCGCAAAATATCAATCCCAACCGATCTATCATCTCCATCTGAGCCCCATATATATGTGTGTGTGTGGGGATACTCCCATGAAAGCACCTCTCATCTTACTATGAAAAATAGTATGAAGGCCCTCACATTCATATCCAATGCCAACAATTTAAATTTGATGGCCCTTAGTTTTATCTCGCCTCTACCATTATCTCTCATATAAAGAGAGAGAGATATGGGTAGGGGCACTCACATTTAAGTTGTTGGCTTTGGATATGAATGTGAGGACCCCCACACAATCTCTCATATAAGGTAAGAAATATCTCTCACAAAAACATCTCCCATAGATAATATTCAAATGAGAACTAGTTCTCACATATTATATGAGAACTTTTTTGTGGAACCCAATTAGGGATAGGACCAAGGGGGATGATGGAAAGGTCTATGTGAGACCAACCCAAGTATCAAGTTTGACCCCAAACACATGCCCCTAACCCCTTCATTCATGGCCAACAATTTTAATGACTTTTTAATAAAAAAAATATTCAACCCTCGATCCAACGGTTTAGTCCATTGGGATGTGTGTCAATCCTTGGGATTAGTGACTATCAGAGACTTCCTATTAATTGCTAGGTTTCAATAGGTTGCTAGTTGGACCCTGCAAAAAAATTCTCATATAATAGGTAAGAATTAGTTCTCACTTGAATATTTCTCATAAATAAATAAATATATATATATATATATATATATAAAATCATGCGAGCACAAAAGCTCAAAACCCCTGCGATCTGCTTGTAGCAAACAATGTTCTTCTACTAGCCGATTGCACATTCCTAATCCCAACATGCAGTGCAGCTCATTTGGCCCACTCATATGCATGTCTCTCAATGAAAGGAGAATTAGATCATACTGAGTAGTTCTCTGAATGTAGACATGAGACGATCAGCTGATCTTCAACCACCCTTTTAGCTTTTAGTCTGTTGTGAGGGTGGGAATCCCAATTAGCAGTTGATTTTACCTTGGTTCGATATTAGGTCCTTTCCTCTAACCTGTTAGATCTATGGAACCATGGAATTAGGCAACATACAAGACCGAACAGTGATATCATACAAAGGACTCCATCATACAATTAGAACACAAATTGTCTCTTACGGTGCCAGATTCACACTTGAACAAAATCCATTAACAAATATTATAGAATACATATACATATATTAAAATTTATATGTTATTTACCAACCCAATAAGGGGTCCAATGGTCAGGTATCTTCCTTTAGATGACCACAGATCGATCCATCCACCCTGGTTGTTTGCCAACCATTTTTTTTAAGGTATGGTTGTTCGCATAGAATGCAAAGGAATTGGTCATATAGAAATTCATACCATAAGTGATTAAAAATGAATATTCAAGGTGATATAAAAATTAGAAGAGAGAGAGAGAGTTCTTTCATATTCTCTCTTTACATATAATTCCTCAAGACCAGTCACCACCAACATTACCAACCTCTTTCTTTTCTTTTACGCTGCATCGTCCCTCCATTGCTACACCGGAATTCAAGACCCATGAAAAGCCTCACCATTAAGTTTCATTCATCTCATGAAAAGCCTCATTGAAAGACTCATGATCCAACAGAATCATCTTATTTCTCTTTCAACTGTCTAAAAGGCTACCAACTCCAACTCTATACCTTCTTTTTTTTCTATCCTTTCAGCTGTTATGGCCTTAAAATCCACAAGAGAACTACATGAAGCTCTCAAGTGGGCCCACTTAATAAAAATGAAAACTTGACTTGAAATCCAAATCCTCAAGAGGTTCCAATTCACTAGAATTTCATAATGCTCATGAGTATTAGCCCAATTAAGAAAAACGAAAATGGTCCTCACCTAGCAAAAATATAAACCACAAATAAATACACCACTTTATTTTATAAATTGTTTTAAACCAAGATCTGGGCCCACCATCAGATATATTTACATGAAAGATTTGAATTTTTAAAATATTTAATTTTTAAAGGTTTCCTATCTAATTCTGGGTTATTAGAATGAAATCCGATGAACTTCCATAAAAAAAAAAAAAAAAAATATTTTTCCATTGATTTAAAATTTTCATAGGTGGGCCCATGAAATTCTCGTGGAACTCATTTATGTCTAGAGGGTAGATGACATCGATGGGCTTTAGAATCATAAGTGGGCCTCAAAGAAATGCTCACTTTCATTGAGGTTTTTCACTCCCATATAATTCCAGGCCCATTAGCAAATTCTATTTCTTTTATCTTGTCATTATCAACAGGAACAAGGGTGCAACAAATATGAAATTGCTACTCAAGTGTCACTTGCTCCCTGGCTCCACCAATGGCCGCATTATTTTAAGAAAGTCAACTTAATTCATCTAGCAATGGTGTCCACCGTGACATTGGAGAGTATCCAATGTGCTCTAGCATGGCATGCTTTTTTATTTTTTTATTTATTTTATATAGATTCCAATTGTCTCAATCTCCATTAGATAAGTGTTGACTTGGATATACTCAGCTAATGAAGATTGAGATAGCTGGATTCTACATTTTTCAGCTCCTATAAAAGATTATTAGAGTTGAAATTAAGACGACAATTGTTTGGCACCACAAAAACCAAATTCATGGAAAACCCTTTTTGCATTCCTCGGAAAACCAAAACTAATTTCCGTCAATAATGGTTCTTACTGAATTGTGTAGAAGTCGGCTTACCTTTTCACTCTCCTCCAAAAGCTGCTGCAACGGACATGGATATTTATCCTAGTACAAAAAAATGTTTTCAGCTTTGCACCTCCTTTTTTTTTTTTTTAGGTTTTGGGTTGGGGTGGGGGCGTGGATTGTGGTGGGAAGCCTATCCTTAGGAAATTAATGGCCTTTGATACCTTAAGGCAGGGGACATTTATAAACCGTCAACATTAATTTGGAGGCCAATGTCATGGTTTTAGACCTCCACGAGGCTACATATGTTGTCCAAGTTTCCAATAGACTTCATCGAGTAGTGGGGTGCTTTAATCTATGATGAAGGCCGTTTGAAGAGTCTCAAAATAGGAGTTACAGGATCCGACTTGCATGGGGGAGAGAATGTGTCGTGCCATTTACTGCTGGACTTGGAAAGGAAATTAGAACAAGCATGTCCCCCAACAATATTTGTAGAAATAACTTCTTTTTTTTCTTAAAAAAGAAAGTACAATTTTTCTGACTTAAAATGTATTGCCCTTGCTCTACATGCGTTATAATACGTTGAAAAAGCTTATATTTTACTCACATAATTGATTGACCTACCATATTCAGAAGAATAAAGGGAAGAAAAAAATTTGTCCAAATCTCATTTACATCTGATTGATATATATGCACACACACATACATGACAGGCTCTGCTTAGGTGCAGATGTCTCAGACGGAATACCGTGTGGGCTCTCCTGTGGGCCCATATTTTCTTTATTGTATTAAATACGAAGAAATTAGACACAAGATTAATATTACTACCATTAACAAGAGTAACAACATTACATTATTAATTAAGAGGGAAGATGAGACCCTAGCTAACCCTAACCTACTAAAGGAGGAAACAAGAGCCAACAGATGTAAAAATCCCAAGAAACAAATCATCAAAACTCAAAAGAAATAGCATGCACTTGACATCATCTCATTGAAAAAAAAAAGAAGGAAAAAAGATAATAGAATTCGAAAAAAGAAAATTGAGAGAATCTGAATCATCCCACGTATCATTATGACTACAAAGAAAAAAAAAGAAAGAACAGGAATAGCATAGCAGGAAGGGGGAGAAGAAGAACAATAAGAAGAATGCTCCAAGAAAGAAGAGAGATTGACTGATTACACAAATAGAAAAGATGGGATAGATTAGAACAAACCTAGCGGCTCACTTGTATAATTCAGCCACCTTGATTATTTCAGATGGCAGGGGCAGATTATAATTCTTTCTTATTAGGTAGTTCTCCAATAGCTCTTCATCTATAGGATGAAATCTATAACCTCATGAAACCGTCATTGATGTTGATGTTGTAGGAGCACAAGACCTCTGTTTTTTTATGTTGATGTTGTAGGAGCACAAGACCTCTTTTTTTTTATGTTGATGTTGTAGGAGCACAAGACCTCTCTCTCTCTCTCTCTCTCTCTCTCTCTCTCTCTCTCTCTCTCTCTCTCTCTCTCTCTCTCTCTCTCTCTCTCTCTCTCTCTCTCTCTCTCTCTCTCACACACACACACACACATGAGTGACTCGGACTCGAACTCTACCCATGTTGAGTCCGGGTTTTTTATCCCTACGTGAATCTTGTCTTAATCACCTGCTCTAGTTTCACCATCTGATGAATCTTCTTCTCTACCATTTTTATTGCGACCACAGATTTGCATGGAGAGAGAGAGAGAGAGAGAGAGAGAGAGAGAGATTCTTCCACCAACATTACCACCCTATGTCTTCTTCCCGACTAGTTATACCGTCCCTCCATTGTTGCACTGAAACAGGAGAAATGAAAGAGAAGACAGAAGAAAGTAAAGTGAACGGGAATCATAGGGTTGTCGCTATGGATAGGACACCCACACCCATAGCTTCATCCAGGGATGGGCAAAGTTACTTCCGTCTCCCTTGGCCAAGGCCAACTTGCAACAAATAAATAAATAAATAAAATAAAGTAAAAAACAAATGGGAAAAAGGAGGAACGGCCCTCTCCCTCTCTCTCGTCCTTTTATCCCACCTTATGGTGTATTGCACAGTACCACTTGTTTCAGCATTCCTTTGAGAGACTATAGAAATACTGATCACTCAGGCCTATTGACATAAGTCAGGGCAACATTGACCCACATCCAAGCACATGAAATGAGCCACCAAGAGTTCCACATCAGCAAGTACAACATGCCACAAAGCATTTCTGACGGAATTACTTACAGCAATACAAAGGCCTGTTGCTTTAGCGGAATTTCTAACTGGAATTTGTGATGTTGGAAATTCAACGATAGTGATGGGTTCGACGATAGTGACGGGTCCCTTGGAATTTCTGGATGCTGAATTATTGTGGAATTTTGAATCCCAGCCACCTGAAGAGTCAAAAGTAACATTTGGAATTCTCAGAACTCCAACCTCCTTCGCAGTTCTCGATGCTCCAGTGGAAAGAAGAATTCAGGAATTCCACCAAGGGGACAACTTTTGGAGAATTTATAAATTCTCCAGACTAGAGTCATTGGAATTCTGCTAAAGATCATTCCTCAAGTGTCTGATTGGAATTCCGAATGCTAGACTACCCTTGAGCATCTTGGAATTCAGAATATTAGACAGCCCTAGAGCATCTTGGAATTTGACTTGGGTGGATTGTATTTGGAATTCTTCTAAAGCTCAAAAAAAGAAATCCCTAAATGGTTGCAACCAAATAGGCCATAGGAATCCTCCCAACTTCTTGGGGATTTTGCATCCCACATGAGAGTCCACTAATCGCTAAAGAGATGCCCAATATTGCTTACTCCAAGTACAGCTAGAGGGAGTCCACTAATCACTAAAGAGATGCCCAATATTGCTTACTCCAAGTACAGCTAGAGGGAGTCCACTAATCGCTAAAGAGATGCCTGGTATTGCCAAACTAACGAGACTCAGTAAAACGATAAGTTAGAAGCAATGGACTGAATGTCACCAAAATGTGGACCCCAAGTGAAGAATCATTAACTAACTTGCATCTTTTAAAAATAAAAAAAAAATGTTCAATACCTGTGTAAAAGGGACTCCCTAAATTACATTTCTCACATCAGTAGATAGGGTTATGTTATGATTTGTAACTACAAGTATACATAACAGATACATTCCATGAGCCTATCAATCCTCTTCATGCATTGAAAGATTTCAACATCCATGTTATGGCAACATCAGCACATTTAGGTAAAAGCATGCAAACTGGGTTTAATTTATTTCCAATTTAAATTTTAAATACTCTACACTATCCAGGTTCCAACTCAGAAAATTAGCGGGTCAATTAATCCCATCCATAGACCCAAATTTGAATGAAAAGAGCAATGATGCAAAGTTAAAAGGGCAAAAATGTGGGGAATTGTACCTGCTTGTTCAGGAAGCAAAACAAGACCTACAATGGACCCTAAACTTGGTTCACAAGACCAGCTATGCAGCCGCTTCTAAAAGTACCGTGAGTGGCAGTCCAAAACCCCACTAAAGAGAGGCAATGATATAGCTTAGAGAGGAAGTAGTTTCAGTTGAACTGTTTTCTTACCTACTTCAAGAGTTCATGAAATGGGATAGAAAGAAGAAATAAATAAGGGATAAGTGTCAACAAGATGTGGACTAGAACAGAAGAATCATCTATGCATTTGTTTCTTTCCCTCTTTGGAACGTTCATTATCGATGCAATAAGGACTCCTCAAAAAAGAATTCTTTCTGCGGTACTTGGGGATTTGGATTGCATGAATATCGTAAAGTTATTTAGGGGTTCTGGTTTGATCTGTCCCTATAGGGATACGTGACAGATCTAACTTGTGATCATCTGGATCGTACTTTTGCATATAAGACTTCAACATGCATGTTAGGGGAAGATCAACACATTTTGGGTCACAACTTGGAATGAAGGGACCAAGGTGGATGCAAATCAGATTTCCAAATTAAAGTCAAATATTCTCCACGATCTAGGGTCCAAACCAGAAAATTAGCAGATTCATTGATTCCATCCATCGGTCCCAATTTGAGTCGAAAAGTCCCTATATTGTAAAATTAAGTAGACTGCAATGTGAGGGATTGGACCCATATGTTCATGACAACAACCAAGACTAAAATAGGCTCTTAAACATGTTTCATAAGAACAACTATGTGGTTCCTGCTCCAAGTACAGCTAGTGGGGTTCCACAACCACATTAAAGAGAAGCACAAATTGCATACATGGGAAGTACCTTCAGTTGCATAATTTCCTTCCGTACTAGGAGACAGTAAAATGGACAAGTAAGCAAAAAGAAGCAAGGGTTCGAAGGTCTAAATAATGTAGACCCCAAGTGAAGAATCTTGAATGAACTTGCTTCATTCTTCCTTCTTCTTTTTTTTTTTTAATTCAATATCAACAAAAAGACGACTCCCTAAATAAAATTTCTTTCCTCGGTTAAAAAGGATTATGATTACATGAATATCGTGAAGTGCTTTTAAGGATTATGTTATGATCTGCCACTATAGGTATACATGACAAATCCATTCTGCGAACCTATCGATCGTCTTTATGCATCAAAAGAATTCAACATCCACATTAGGGCAACATCGACACATTTCGGTCAAAACATGGAATGAAGAGCCGAGGTGGATGCAAAATAGATTTTCAAATTAAGTTCTAAATAATCAAGATTATCCTAGGTCCAAATTAGAAAAATTAAGGGGTCAATTGATCCCATCCATCTATCCCCGTTTTAATCAAGCCAGGAATTGCGCCTGCATGTTCACGATGCAAAACCAGGCCTATAATGGACCCTAAACTTGGGTCACTAGATCAGTAATGTGGCTGCTTCTAAATTTTGAGAATAAACGGTTGCGGGAGATACTTCTTGTTGAAAATCATCGGCACTCAAATTGTTGCTCTAATTGCAGATCTCTGAGTTTTCTTGTTGAAGTATTGATCGACAATAAGATTGGTGCGGATTGAAAAAAACGAATTTCATCCTTTGTTAGTTAGAGTTCCCTCACATTTGTAAATATTTAATGTTTTGTATTGATGATGTAAATGATCGCAAGTAATAGTGGTTTGCTCTGAAATTCAGTCATCGTGTGTTGTTATTATAGGAGAATTTTCAACTACATCGTTGTTGTTCAAAGTTAAGAGAATTTAATGTCGGTATAGTTGACAAGTGAAGTTTAATTGTTTGTGTTTGTCAAGGTCATCTATCATCCAAACACGAACTAGGACTCCGCCGGGCCAGTAACTTATTGTGCTAGGATATCACAAATAGAACAGCGAGTGGAGGACAACACAAACACATTTTGGTAAAAATATGGAATGAAATCTGTCGCAATAGGAATACAAGACAGATCAAACCTGTGATCATCTGGATCGTCCTTTTGCATCAAAAGATTACAGAAGAAGCAGTTTCAGTTGCAACCTTTTCTTCCCTACTTCGAGAGTTAATAAAATGGGCAAGACTGAAGAAAGAAACAAGGGTTCAAATGTCTACAAGAAGTGGATTCCAGCTGAAAAATCATCTATGAAGTTTTTTCTCTGGAAACTTCATTATCATTCAAATAAAGACACCTCAAAATAGATTTCTTTCCATGACACTGGGAGATATGGATTGCATGAATATCGTAAATTGGCTAAAGTGTTCTATTTTGATCTCTCTCAATAGTGACACATGACAGATCAAATCTGTGATCATCTAGATTGTCGTTTAGCATCAACAGATTTCAAAGTCCATGTTAGCGCAAGAACAACACATTTCGGTCAAAACAAGGAATGAATGGCCCAAGGTGGATGCTAAACTGGATTTCAAAATTCAAGTCTAAAATATTCTCCATGATCTTTTACATAGTTTCCTTTTATACGGGAGACTAAAAAAATGGGCAATTAAGAAGAAAGAAGCAAGGAACTGAATGGCAACAAAGTGTGGACCCGAAGTTAAGAATAATCAATGACCTTGCTTCTTCTCTTCCGTTTTTTTCAAATCCTCGCTAACAACGTAAAACGGACTCCCTTCACTATAGATGTCTCTACACGGTACCTAACAATTTTGATTATTACAAGAATAACATGAATTGCATTCACGGTTGTGTAATGATCCGTCACAATGGGGATACACAACAACAATATTCAACAATCCTCCCAATCGTCACTAGGCACCGAAAGATTCTAACCTCCACATAAAATAGAGACATGTTGGTAAAAATTTAGAATGAAATATGTCGCTATAGAATAAAGTGACTGATCTAACTTGCGATGATTTGAATTGTCCATTTGCGTCAAAAGATTTCAACAACCACGTTAGGGCATGTAGTACACGTTTCAGTCAAAACATGGAATGAGGGGGCCAAGGTGGATGCAAAACTGGATTTTCAAATTCAAGTGTAGAATATTCAATAAGGGGTCCACGTCAAAGATTTAGCGGATCCATTGAGTCCCCTCCATCAGTCCCCACCTGACTCAAAAGTTCAGAACATTGAGAAATCGAGCAGATTGCAGTCTGAGGGAATGGACCCACAAGTTTACGACCCCAACCGGGCCTAAAACATGCCCCCAACCTAATTTCACAAACAAACAATCTTGTAGCTGCACTAAGTACAACCCGTGGGGATCCACTGCCACGCTAAAGATATGCCCAATACTGCCTACGGGGGAACTAGCTATGACGCATAGTTTCCTACTGTACCGCAGAATTAAAAAATGGGAATTCAGTATAAAGAAGCAAGGACCCGAATGTCAACAAAGTGTGAACCCCAAGTGAAGAAATATCAATGAGCTTGCTTCTTTTCTTCCGTTCTTTTCAAATGGTTGCTAACAACGTAACGGACTCCCTTAACTATACATGTCTCTACACGATACCTAGCAATATTCATTATTACAAGAATACCATGAATTGCGTTAACGGTTATGTTATCATCCGTCACAGTGGTGATACACGAAAGAACTATTCAACGACCCTCCCGATCGTCACTAGGTACCTTAAGATTCCAACCTCCACATGAGGGAAAAATAGACATGTTTGTAAAAACTTAGAATGTAATTTGTAGCTATAGAATAAAGTGACTGATCTAACCCTCGACGATCACAACTGTCCATTTGCATCAAAATATTTCTACATCCGCGGTATGGCATGAACGATAGGTTTCGGAAAAAACATGGAAAGAGGGGGCCACGGCTGATGCAAAACTCGATTTCAAAATTCAAGAGTAGAATATGCTCCATAAAATGGGGTCCGTGTTAGAGATTTAGCGGATCAACTGCATCCCCTCCATCAGTCCCAACTTGACATAAAATTTAAGAATATTGAAAAATCGAGTAGATCGTAGTGTGAGGGACTGGACCCACGAGTTCACGACCTAAACCGGACCTAAAACATGTCCCCAACGCTATTTCACAAAACCAACAATCTTGTAGCCAGTCTCCGAACATCTCTTGGGGGTCCACTGCCACGCTAAAGATATGCCCAATACAGCCTACCGAGGAGTAGCTACAGCCGCATAGTTTCCTCTAGTACAACAGACTCAAAAAAATGGGCAATTCAGAAGAAAGAAGCAAGGACCCGAATGTCAACAAAGGGTGGACCCCAAGGTAAGAATAATCAATGAGCTTGCTTCTTTTCTTCCATTCTTTTCAAATGGTCGCTAACAACGTAGAACGGACTCCCTTAACTATAGATGTCTCTACACGGTACCTAGCGATCTTGATGATTACTGGAATAACACGAATTGCGTTAACGATTATGTTATCATCCGTCACGGAGGGGTACACGACATCACTATTCAAAGATCCTCCCGATCGTCACTAGGCACCGAAAGATTATAACCTCCACAAGAGGGAAAAATAGAGATATGTTGGTAAAATTTAGAATGTAATTTGTCGCTATGGTATAATGTGACTAATCTAACCCGCGACGATCTGAACTGTCCTGTTGGATCAAAAGATTTCAACATCCATGTTATGGCATGAAGGACAGGTTTCGATAAAAACATGGAATGAGGCGGCCAAAGTGGATGCAAAACTGGATATTTAAATTCAAGTGTAGAATATGCTCCACAAATACGGGGTCCATGACAGAGATTTAGCGGGATCGACTGAGTACACTCCATCAGTCCCAACTTGACTCAAAAGTTCGAAACATTGAAAAATCTAGCAGATCGCAGCGTGAGGGACTGGACCCATCAGTTCACGACCCCAACCGGACCTAAAACATGTCCCCAACGCTATTTCACAAAACCAACAATCCTGTAGCTGCTCGCCGAACAACCCGTGTGGGTCCACTGCCATGCTAAAGATATACCCAATACAGCCTACAGGGGAGTAGCTACAGTCGCATAGTTTCCTCCGATACTGCAGATTCAAAAAATGGGCAATTCAAAAGAAAGAAGCAAGGACCCGAACGTCAACCAAGTGTGGACCCCAAGTTAAGAATAAAAATATGAGCTTGTTTCTTTTCTTGCATTCTTTTCAAATGGTCGCTAACAACATAGAACGGACTTCCTTAACTATAGATGTCTCTACACGGCACCAAGCGATTTTGATTATTACAAGAATAACACGAATTGCATTAACGGTAATGTTATCATCCGTCATAGTTGGGAAACACGACAACACTAAACAAAGATCCTCCCAATCGTCACTAGGCACCGAAAGATTCCAACCTCCACATGAGGGAAAAATAGAGACATGTTAGAAAAAATTTACCATGTGATTTGTTGCTATTGAATAAAGTGACTGATCTAACCCGCGACGATCTCAACTGTGCATTTGCATCAAAAGATTTCAACATCCATGTTATGGCATGAAAGACAGGTTTCGCTAAAAACATGGAATTAGGAGGCTAAGGTGGATGCAAAACTGGATTTTTAAATTCAAGTGTAGAATATGCTCCACAAATACGGGGTCCGTGTCAAAGTTTAGCAGGATCGACTGAGTCCCCTCTATCAGTCCCAACTTGACTCAAAAGTTCGGAACATTGAAAAACCGAGCAGATCGCAGTGTGAGGGATTGGACCCACGAGTTCACGACCCCAACCGGGCCTAAAATATGTCCCAAACGCTATTTCACAAAACCATCAATCTTGTACCTGCTCTAAGAACAGCCTATGGGGGTCCACTGCCATGCAAAAGATATGCCCGACACTGCCTACGGGGGAGTAGCTACAGTCGCATAGTTTCCTCCTATACTACAGACTCAAAAAACAGGGCAATTCAGAAGAAAGAAGCAAGGACCCGAACGTCGACAAAGTGTGGACCCCAATTTAAGACTAAAAATATGAGCTCGCTACTTTTCTTCCATTCTTTTCAAATGGTCGCTGACAATGTAGAACGGACTCCCTAGGCAACCAAAGATTCCACCCTCCACACGAGTGAGAAATAAAGACATGTTTGAAAAAATTTAGAATGTGATTTGTTGCTATTTTAAAAAGAGACTGATAGAACCCGCAATGATCTGAGCTGTCCATTTGCATCAAAAGATTTCAACATCCATGTTATCGCCTGAAGGACTGGTTCCGATAAAAACATGGAACTAGGGGGCCAAGGTGGATGCAAAACTGGATTTTTAAATTCAAGTGTAGAATATACTCCACAAAATACGGGGACCGAGTCAGAGATTTAGCAGGATCTATTGAGTCCCCTCCATCAGTCCCAACTTGACTCAAAAGTTCAGAAGATTGAAAAATCGAGCAGATCACAGTGAGGGAATGGTCCCACGAGTTCACGACCCAAACCGGCCCTAAAACATGTCCCCAACGCAAACTCACAAAGCCAACAATCTTATAGCTGCTCTAAGAACAGCCCGTGGGGTTCCACTGCCACGATAATGATATGCCTAATACTGCCAACGGGGGAGTAGCTACAGTCGCATAGTTTCCTCCTGTACCGCAGACTCAAAAATATGGGCACTTCAGAAGAAAGAAACAAGGACCCAAACGTCAACAAAGTGTGGACCCCACGTTAAAAATATGAGCTTGCTTCATTTCTTATATTCTTTTCAAATGGTCGCTAACAACGTAGAACGGACTCCCTTAACTATAGATGTCTCTACACGGTACCTTGCAATCTTAATGATTACTGGAATAACACCAATTGCGTAAACAGCTATGTTATCATCCATCACAGAGGGGTAGACATCACTATTCGAAGATCCTCCCGATCGTCACTAGGCACTGAAAGAATCCAACCTCCACAAGAGGGAAAAATAGAGACATGTTGGTAAAATATTAAAATAAATTTGTCGCTATAAAATAATGTGACTGATCTAACCCGCGACAATCTAAATTGTCCATTCGCGTCAAAAGATTTCAACATCCATGCTATGACATGAAAGACGGGATTCGAAAACAACATGGAATGAGGGGGCCAAGGTGGATGCAAAACTGGATTTATAAATTCAAGTGTAGAATTTGCTACACAAATTCGGGGTCTGTGTTAGATTTTTAACGGGATCGATTGAGTCCCCTCCGTCAGTCCCAACGTGACTCAAAAGTTCGGAACAATGAAAAATCGAGCCGATCGCAGTGTGAGGGACTGGACCAACGAGTTCACGACTCCAACCGGGCCAAAAACATGTCCCCAACTCTGTTTCAAAAAACTAACAATCATGTAGCTGCTCTCCGAACAACCCGTGGGGGTCCACTGCCACAATAAAGACATGCCCAATACAGCCTACGGGGGAGTAGCTACAGTCGCATAGTTTCCTCCTTTACCGCAGACTCAAAAAAATGGGCAATTGAGAAGAAAGAAGCAAGGACCTGAACGTCAACAAAGTGTGGACCCCAAGTTAAGAATAAAAATATGAGCTTGCTTCGTTTCTTCCATTGTTTTCAAATGGTCGCTAACAGCGTAGAACGGACTCCCTTAGCTATAGATGTCTTTAGAAGGAAAACTAGCGATTTTGATTATTACAAGAATAACACGAATTGCGTGAACGGTTATGTTATCATCCGTCAAAGTGGGGATACAAGAAAGCACTATTCAGCAATCCTCCCGATCGTCACTGGGGCACCGAAAGATTCCAACCACCACATGAGGGCAAAATAGAGACATGTTGGTCAAACATTAAAATAAAATTTGTCGCTATAGAATAAAGTGACTTATCTAACCCGCGACGATCTGAACTGTCCATTTGCATCAAAAAATTTCAACATCCATGTTATGGCATTAAGGATAGGTTTCGATAAAAACATGGAATAAGGGATCCAAGGTGGATGCAAAACTGGATTTTTAAATTCAAGTGTAGAATATGCTCCACAAATACGGGGACCGTGTCAGAGATTTAGCAGGATCAACTGAGGTCCCTCCACCCATCCTAACTCAAGTCAAAAGTTCGGAACATTGAAAAATCAAGCAGATAGCAGTGTAAAGGGCTGGACCCATGAGTTCACGTCCCCAACCGGGCCTAAAACATGTCCCAAACGCTATTTCACAAAACCATCAATCTTGTAGCTACTCTAAGAACAACCCGTGGGGGTCCACTGCCACGCTAAAGATATGCCCAATACTGCCTACAGGGGTGTAGTTACAGTCGCGTAGCTTCCTCCTGTGCCGCAGACTCAAAAAAATGGACAATACAGAAGAAAGAAGCAAGGACCCAGATGTCAACAAAGTGTGGACCCCACGTTAAGAATAATAATATGAGCTTGCTTCTTTTCTTCCATTCTTTTCAAATGGTCGCTAACAACGTAGAACGGACTCCCTTAACTATAGATGTCTCTACACGGTACCTAGCAATCTTGATGATTACTGGAATAACACGAATTGCGTTAATGGCTATGTTATCATCCGTCACAGAGGGGTACACGATATCACTATTCAAAGATCCTCCCGATCGTCACTAGGCATCGAAAGATTTCATCCTCCACATGAGGGAAAAATAGAGACATGTTGGTAAAAGTTAGAATGTAATTTGTCGCTATAGTATAATGTTACTGATCTAACCCGCGACGATCTGAAATGTCCTGTTGGATCAAAAGATTTCAACATCCATGTTATGCCATGAAGGACAGGTTCGATAAAAACATGGAATGAGGGCGCCAAGGTGGATGCAAAACTGGATTTTTAAATTCAAGTGTGGAATATGCTCCACAAGTACGAGGTCCGTGTCAAAGATTTAGCGGGATCGACTGAGTCCCCTCCATCAGTCCCAACTTGACTCAAAAGCTCGGAACATTGAAAAATTGAGCAGATCGCAGTGTGAGGAACTGGACCCACGAGTTCACGACCCCAACCGAGCCTAAAACATGTCCCAAACGGTATATCAAAAAATCATCAATCTAGTAGCTGTTCTAAGAACAGCCCGTGGGGGTCCACTGCCACGCTAAACATATGCCCAATACTACCTACAGGGGAGTAGCTACAGAGGCATAGTTTCCTCCTGTACCACAAACTCAAAAAACTGGGCAATTCAGAAGAAAGAAGCAAGGACCCAAACGTCAACAAAATGTGAACCCCAAGTTAAGAATAAAAATATAAGCTAGCTTCTTTTCTTCCATTCTTTTCAAATGGTCGCTAACAACGGAGAACGGACTCCCTTAACAATAGATGTCTTTACACGGTACCTAGCGATTTTGATTAGTACAAGAATAACACGAATTGCGTTCACGGTTATGTTATCATCCACCACAATGGGGATACACGACATCATTATTCAAAGATCCGCCCGATCGTCAACAAGCACCGAAAGATTCCAATCTCCACAGGAGGGAAAAATAGAGACATGTTTGAAAAAATTTAGAATGTGAATTGTCGCTATAGAATAAAGTGACTGATCCAACCCGCGATGATCTGGACAGCGATGATCTGAACTGTCCTTTTGCATCAAAAGATGTCAACATCCATGGTATGGCATGAAGGGTGGGTTTCGGTAAAAACATGGAATGAGGGGGCCAAGGTGGATGCAAAACTGGATTTTTAAATTCAAGTGTAGAATATGCTCCACAAATACGGGGTCCGTGTCAGAAATTTAGCAGGATCCACTGAGTCCAATCCATCCATCCCTACTAGACTCAAAAGATCGGAACATTGAAAAATCGAGCAAATCGCAGTGTGAGGGGTTGTACCCACAAGTTCAAGACCCAAACCGAGCCTAAAACATGTCCCAAATGCTATTTCACAAAACCATCAATCTTGTAGCTGCTCTAAGAACAGCCCGTGCGGATCCACTGCCCCGCTAAAAATATACCCAATACAGCCTACGGGGGAGTAGCTACAGCCGCATAGTTTCCCCCTGTACCGCAGACTAAAAAAATGGGCAATTCAAAAGAAATAAGCAAGGACCCAAACGTCAACAAAGTGTGGACCCCAAGTTAAGAATAAAAATATGAGCTTGCTTCTTTTCTCCCATTCTTTTCAAATGGTCGCTAACAACGTAGAACGGACTCCCCTAACTATAGATGTTTCAACACGGTACCTAGCGATTTTTATTATTACACGAATAATAGGAATTGCGTTAACGGTTATGTCAATAACAGTCACAGTGGGGATACACGAAAGCACTATTCAACAATCCTCCTGTTCGTCACTAGGCACCGAAACACTCCAACCTCCACATCAGGTCAAAATAGACATGTTGGTAAAATAATAAAATGAAAATTTTCGCTATACAAAAGAGTGATTGATCTAACCCACGACGATCTGAACTGTCCATTCGCATCAAAAGATTTCAACATCCATGTTATGGCATGAAGGACAGGTTTCAATAAAAACTTGGAATGAGAGGGCCAAGGTGGATGCAAAACTGGATTTTTAAATTCAAGTGCAGAATATGCTCCACAAATACCGGGTCCGTGTTAGAGATTTAACGGGATCGGCTGGGTCCCCTCCATCAGTTTCAACTTGACTCCAAAGTTCGGAACAATGTAAAGTCGAGCAGATCGCAGTGTGAGGGACTGGACCTACGAGTTCACGACCCCAACCGAGCCTAAAGCATGTCCCCAACGAAAGTTCACAAAACCAATAATTGTGTAGCTCCTCTAAGAACAGCTCGTGGGGGTCCACTGCCATGCTAAAGATATGCCTAATACTGCCTATGCGGGAGTAGCTACAGTCGCATAGTTTCCTCCATTACCGCAAACTCAAAAAAATGGGCAATTCTGAAGAAAGGACCCAAACGTCAACAAAGTGTGGACCCCAAGTTAAGAATAAAAGTATGAGTTTGCTTCTTTTCTTCCATTCTTTTCAAATGGTCACTAACAAAGTAGAACGGACTCCCTTAACTATAGATGTCTCTACACGATACCTAGCGATTTTGATTATTACAAGAATAACACGAATTGCATGAACGGATATGTCATCATCCGTCACAGTGGGAATACAAGAAAGCACTATTCAGCGATCCTCCTGATCGTCACTAGGCACCAAAAGATTCCAACCTCCACATGAGGAAAAAATAGAGACATGTTGCTAAAATATTAAAATAAAATTTGCCACAATAGAATAAAGTGATTGATCTAACCTGCGACGATCTGAACTGTCCATTTGCATCAAAAGATGTCAGCATCCATGTTAGGGCATGAGGACAGGTTTCGGTAAAAACGTGGAATGAGGGGGCCAAGGTGGATGCAAAACTGGATTTTTAAATTCAACAGTATAATATGCTCCAAAAAAAGGGGGTGCATGTCAGATCTTTAGCCGGATCGACTGAGTCCCCTCCATTAGTCCAAACTTGACTCAAAAGTTTGAAACATTGAAAAATCTAGCAGATCGCAGTGTGAGGGACAGGACCCACGAGTTCACGACCCCAACCGGGCCTAAAACATGTCCCCAATGCTATTTCACAAAACCAACAATCTTGTAGCTGCTCTCCGAACAACCCGTGGGGGTCCACTGCCACGCTAAAGATATGCTCAATACAGCGTACAGGGGAGTAGCTACGGTCGCATAGTTTCCTCCTGTACCACATAGTTAAAAAAATGGGCAATTCAGAAGAAAGAAGCAAGGACCCGAACGTCAACAAAGTGTGGACCCCAAGTTAAGAATAAAAATATGAGCTTGCTTCTTTTCTTCCATTCTTTTCAAATGGTCGCTAACAACGTAGAACGGACTCCCTTAACTATAGATGTCTCTACATGGTACCTAGTGATTTTGATTAATACAAGAATAACACGAACTGCGTTAACGGTTATGTTATCATTCGTCACAGTTGGGATACACAACAACACTATTCAAAGATCCTCCTGTTCATCACTAGGCACCGTAAGATTCCAACCTCCACATGAGGGAAAAATAGACACATGTTTGAAAAAATTTAGAATGTGATTTGTCGCTATAGAATAAAGTGACTGATCTAACCCGCGACGATCTCCACTGTCCATTTGCATCAAAAGATTTCAAAATCCATGTTATGGCATAAAGGATAGGTTTCGAAAAAAACATGGAATGAGGGGGCCAAGGTGGATTCAAAACTGGATTTTTAAATTCAAGTGTAGAATTTGCTCCACAAATACGGGGTCCGTGCCAGAGATTTAACGGGATCGACTGAGTCCCCTCCATTTGTCCCAACTTGACTCAAAAGTTCGGAACATTGAAAAATCGACAAAATCATAGTGTGAGGGACTAGACCCACGAGTTCAAGACCCCAACCGGGCCTAAAACATGTCCCGAACACTATTTCACAAAACCATCAATCTTGCAGCTGCTTTAAGAACAGCCCGTGGGGGTCCACTGCCACGCTAAAGATATGCCCAATACTACCTACGGGGGAGTAGCTACAGTTGCATAGTTTCCTCTAGTACCGCAGACTCAAAAAAATGGGCAATTCAGGAGAAAGAAGCAAGGACCCAAACGTCAACAAAGTGTGGACCACAAGTTAAGAATAAAAATATGAGCTTGCTTCGTTTCTTCCATTCTTTCCAAATGGTTGCTAACAGCGTAGAACGGACTTCCTTAACTATAGATATCTTTACAAGGAAACCTAGCGATTTTGATTATTACAAGAATAACACGAATTGCGTGAACGGTTATGTTATCATCCGTCAAAGTGGGGATACAAGAAAGCTATATTCAGCGATCCTCTCGATCGTCACTAGGCACCAAAAGATTCCAAACACCAAATGAGGTCAAAATAAAGACATGTTGGTAAAATATTAAAATAAATTTGTCGCTATAGAATAAACTGATTGATCTAGCCCGCGACGATTTGAACTGTCCATTTGCATCAAAAGATTTCAACATCCATGTTATGGCATTAAGGACAAGTCTCGATAAAAACATGGAATGAGGGGGCCAAAGTGGATGCAAAACTGGATTTTTAAATTCAAGTGTAGAATATGCTCAACAAATATGGGGTCCATGTCAGAGATTTAGCAGGATCGACTGAGTCCCCTCCATCCGTCCCAACTTGAGTCAAAAGTTCAGAACAATGAAAAATCGAGCAGATCGCAGTGTGAGGGGCTGGACCCACAACTTCACGACCCCAACCGGGCCTAAAACATGTCCCAAACGCTATTTCACAAAACCATCAATCTTGGAGCTGCTCTAAGAACAGCTCGTGAGGGTCCATTGCCATGCTAAAGATATGACCAATACTGCCTACGGGGGAGTAGCTACAGTTGCATAGTTTCCTCCTGTACCGCAAACTCAAAAAAATGGGTTATTCAGAAGAAATAAGCAAGGACCCGAACTTCAACAAAGTGTGGACCCCACGATAAGAATAAAAATATGAGCTTGCTTCTTTTCTTCCATTCTTTTCAAATGGTTGCTAACAACGTAGAACGGACTCCCATAACAATTTATGTCACCACACATTCCCCAGCGATTTTAATTATTACAAGAATAACACAAATTGCGTTAACGGTTATGTTATCATCCGTCACAGTGGAGACACATGACAACACTATTAAAAGATCCTCCCGATCGTCACTAGGCACCGAAAGATTCCAAGCCCCACATGAGGAAAAAAACGACATGTTTGTAAAAAATTTAGAATGAAATTTGTCGCTATAGAATAAAGAGACTGATCTAACCCGCGGTGATCTAAACTGTCCATTTGCATCAAAAGATTTCAACATCCATATTATGGCATTAAGGACAGGTTTTGATAAAAACATGGAATGAGGGCGCCAAGGTGGATGCAAAACTGGATTTCTAAATTCAAGTGTAGAATATGCTCCACAAATACGGGGTCCGTGTCAGAGATTTAGCGGGATCAACTGAGTCCCCTTCATCAGTCCCAACTTGACTCAAAAGTTTAGAACATTGAAAAATCAAGCAAATCGCAGTGTGAGGGACTGGACCCACGAGTTCACGACCCCAATAGGGCATAAAACATGTCCCAAATAGCGTATCACAAAACATCAATCTTGTAGCTTCTCTAAGAACAGCCCGTGGGGGTCCACTTCCACGCTAAACAAATGCCCAACACTGACTAGGGGGAGTAGATACAGTCGCATAGTTTCCTCCTGTACCGCAGACAAAAAAAATGGGCTAGTCATAAGAAATAAGCAAGGACCCGAACGTAAACAAAGTGTGGACCCCACGATAAGAATAAAAATATGAACTTGCTTCTTTTCTTCCAATATTTTCAAATGGTCGCTAACAACATAGAACGAACTCCCTTAACTATAAATGTCTCTACACGGTACCTAGCTATTATGATTATTATTAGAAAAACACGAATTGCATTAATGGTTATGTTATCATCTGTCACAGTGGGGATACACGACATCACTATTCAAAGATCCTCCTGATCGTCAATAGGCACCGAAAGATTCCAACCTCCACATGAGGGAAAAATACAGACATGTTGGTAAAATATTAAAATAAAATTTGTAGCTATAGAATAAAGTGACTGATCTAACCCACGACGATCTGAACCGTCCGTTTACATCAAAAGAGGTCAACATCCATGTTATGCCATGAAAGACAGGTTTTGGAAAAACATGGAATGAGGGGGCCAAGGTGGATGCAAAATTGGATTTCTAAATTCAAGTGTAGAATATGCGCCACAAATACGGGGTCCGTGTCAGAGATTTACCAGGATCGATTGAGTCCAATCCATCCATCCCAACTAGACTCAAAGTTCGGAACATTAAAAAATTGAGTAGATCATAGTGTGAGGGGCTGGACCCACGAGTTCACGACCCCAACTGGGCCTAAAACATGCCCCAAACGCTATTTCACAAAACCAACAATCTTGTAACTGTTCTAAGAACAGCCCGTGCGGATCCACTGCCACGTAAAAAATATACCCAATACTGCCTACGGAGGAGTAGCTACAGCCGCATAGTTTCCTCCTATACCGCAAACTCAAAAAAATGGGCAATTATGGAGAGAGAAGGACCCGAACGTCAACAAAGTGTGGACCCCAAGTTAAGAATAAAAATATGAGCTTGCTTCTTTTCTTCCATTCTTTTCAAATGGTAGCTAACAACGTAGAAAGGACTCCCTTAACTATAGATGTTTCTACACGGTACCTAGCAATTTTCATTACTAAAAGAATAACACGAATAGCGTTAACAGTTATGTTATGAACAGTCACAGTGGGGATACACAAAAGCACTATTCAACAATCCTCCCAATCATCACTAGGCACCGAAAGATTCCAACCTCCACATGAGGGCAAATTAGAACCATGTTGGTAAAATAATAAAAATGAAATTTTTCGCTATAAAATAAAATGATTGATTTAACCCGTGACGATCTGAAGTGTCCATTCGCATCAAAAGATTTCAACATCCATGTTATGGCATGAAGGACAGGTTTCGATAAAAACATGGAAAAAGAGGGCCAAGGTGGATGCAAAACTGGATTTTTAAATTCAAGTGTAGAATACGCTCCACAAATACAGGGTATGTGTCAGATATTTAGTAGGATCGACTGAGTCCCATCCTTCCATCCCAACTTGACTCAAAAGTTCGAAACATTCAAAAATTGAGCAGATCGTAGTGAGGAACTGGACCCACGAGTTCAAGACCCCAACCGGGCCTAAAACATGTCCCGAACGCTATTTCACAAAACCATCAATCTTGTAGCAGCTCTAAGAACAGCCCGTGGGGGGCCACTGCCACACTAAAGATATGCCCAATACTGCCTACAGGGGAGTAGCTGCAGTCGCATAGTTTCCTCCTGTACTGCAGACTCAAAAAAATGGACAATTCAAGAGAAAGAAGCAAGGACCCAAACGTCAACAAAGTGTGGACCCCAAGTTAAGAATAAAAATATGAGCTTGCATCTTTTCTTCCATTCTTTTCAAATGGTCGCTAACAACGTAGAACGGACTCCCTTAACTATAGATGTCTCTACACGGTACCTAGCGATTTTGATTATTACAAGAATAACAACAATTGCATGAACGGTTATGTCATCATCCGTCACAGTGGGGAAACAAGAAAGCACTATTCAGCGATCCTCCCGATCGCCACTAGGCACCGAAAGATTCCAACCTCCACATGAGGGAAAAATAGAGACATGTTGAAAAAATATTAAAATATAATGTCGCTATAGAATAAAGTAACTGATCTAACCTACGACGATCTGAACTTGTTCATTTGCATCAAAAGATGTCAACATCCATGTTATCGCATGAAGGACACGTTTCAGTAAAAACATGGAATGAGGGGGCCAAGGTGGATACAAAACTGAATTTTTAAATTCAATTGTAGAATTTGCTCCACAGATACGGGGCCCGTGTCAAAGATTTAGCAGGATCGACTGAGTCCCCTCCATCAGTCCAAACTTGACTCAAAAGTTCGGAAAATTGAAAAGTCAAGCAGATCTTAGTGCGAGGGACTGGACCCACGAGTTCACGCCCCAACCAGGCCTAAAACATGTCCCAAACGTTATTTCACAAAATCAATAATCTTGCAACTGCTCTAAGAACGGCCCGTGGGGGTCCACTGCCACACTAAAGATATGCCCAATACTGCCTACGGGGAAGTAGCTACAGTCGCATAGTTTCCTCCAGTACCGCAGACTCAAAAAAATGGGAAATTGAGAAGAAAGAAGCAAGGACCTGAACATCAACAAAGTGTGGACCTCAAGTTAAGAATAAAAATATGAGCTCGCTTCGTTTCTTCCATTCTTTTCAAATGGTTGCTAACAACGTAGAACGGACTCCCTTAACTATAGATGTCTCTACACGGTACCTAGTGATTTTGATTACTACGAGAATAACACAAATCGCGTTAACAGTTATGTTATCATCCGTCACAGTGAGGATCCAAGACATAACTACGCAAGGATCCTGCCAATCGTCACTAGGCACCGAAAGATTCCAACCTCCACATGAGGGAAAAATAGAGACAAGCTAGTAAAAATTTAGAATGCAATTTGTCGCTATAGAATAAAGTGACTTATCTAACCCGCAACGATCTAAACTGTCATTTTGCATCAAAAGATTTCAACATCCATGTTATGGCATGAACAACAGGTATCGATAAAAACATGGAATGAGGGGGCCATGGTGGATGCAAAACTGGATTTTTAAATTCAACTGTAGAATTTGCTCCAGATATATGGGGTCTGCGTCAGAGATTTAGTAGGATCGACTGAGTCCCCTCCATCAGTCCCAACTTGACTCAAAAGTTCGGAACATTGAAAAATCGAGCAGATCGCAGTGCGGGGGACAAGACCCACGAGTTCACGATCCCAACTGGGCCTAAAACATGTCCCAAACGCTATTTCACAAAACCATCAATCATGAAGCTGCTCTAAAAACAGCCCGCGGGGGTCTACTGCCACGCTAAAGACATGCCCAATAATGGCTACGGGGGAGTAGCTTCAGTCGCATAGTTTCACCATGTACCGCAGACTCAAAAAAATGGGCAATTCAGAATAAGTAAGCAAGGAACCGAACGTCACCAAAGTGTGGACCCCAAGTTAAGAATAAAAATATGAGCTTGCTTCTTTTCTTCCATTCATCTCAAAAGGTCGCTAACAACGTAGAACGGACTCCCTTAACTATAGATGTCTCTACAAGGTACCTAGCGATTTTTATTATTACAAGAATAACACGAATTGAGTTAACGGTTATGTTATCATCCACCACAGTGGGGATACACGACATCACTATTCAAAGATCCTCCCGATCATCACTAGGCACCGTAAGATTCCAACCTCCACATGAGGGAAAAATAGAGACACGTTTGAAAAATTTTAGAATGTGATTTGTCGCTATAGAATAAAGTGACTAATCTAACCCGCGACGACCTGCAATGTCCATTTGCATCAAAAAATTTCAGAATCCATGTTATGGCACGAAGGATAGGTTTGATAAAAACATGGAATGAGAGGAGCAAGGTGGATTCAAAACTGGATTTTTAAATTCAAGTGTAGAATTTGCTCCACAAATACAAGGTCCGTGTCAAAGATTTAGCGGGATCGACTAAGTCCCCTCCATCAGTCCCAAATTGACTCAAAAGTTCGATACATTGAAAAATCGACCAAATCGCAATGTGAGGGACTGGACCAACGAGTTCACGACCCCAACCGGGCCTAAAACATTTCCCGAATGCTATTTCACAAAACCATCAATCTTGTAGCTGCTCTACGAACAGCCCATGGGGGTCCACTGCCACGCTAAAGATATGCCCAATATTGCCTACGGGGGAGTAGCTGTAGTCGCATAGTTTCCTCCTGTACCGCATAATCAAAAAAATGGACAATTCAGGAGAAAGAAGCAAGGACCCGAACGTCAACAAAGTGTGGACCCCAGGTTAAGAATAAAAATATGAGCTTGCTTCTTTTCTTCCATTCTTTTCAAATGGTCGCTAACAATGTAGAACAAACTGCCTTAACTATAGATGTCTCTACATGGTACCTAGCGATTTTGATTATTACAAGAATAACACGTATTGCGTTAACGGTTATGTTATCATCCGTAAAAGTTGGGATACACGACAACACTATTCAAAGATCCTCCCAATCGTCAATAGGCACCGAAAGATTCCAACCTTCACATGAGGGAAAAATAGAGACATGTTTGAAAAAATTTAAAATGTGAATTGTCGCTATAGAATAAAGTGACTGATCTAACCCGCGACGATCTAAACTGTCCATTTGCATCAAAAGATTTCAACATCTATGTTATGGCATGAATGACAAGTTTCCATAAAAACATGGAATGAGGGGGCCAAGGTGGATGCAAAACTGGATTTTTAAATTCAAGTGTAGAATATGCTCCACAAATACAGGGTCCGTGTCAGAGATTTAGCGGGATCGACCGAGTCCCCTCCATCAGTCCCAACTCCCAACTTGACTCAAAAGTTCGAAACATTGAAAAATCGAACAAATCGCAGTGCGAGGGACTGGACCCACGAGTTCACGACCCTAACCGGGCCTAAATCATGTCTCATACAGTATATCAAAAAACCATCAATCTTGTTGCTGCTCTAAGAACAGCCCATGGGGGTCCACTGCCACGCTAAACATATGCCCAATACTGCCTATGGGGGAGTAGCTATAGTCGCATAGTTTCATCATGTACCGTAGACTCAAAAAACTGGGCAATTCAGAAGAAAGAAGCAAGGACCCGAACGTCAACAAAATGTGGACCCCAAGTTAAGAATAAAAATATGAGCTTGCTTCTTTTCTTCCATTCTTTTCAAATGGTCGCTAACAACGTAGGACAGACTCCCTTAACGATAGATGTCTTTACACGGTTCCTAGCGATTTTGATTAGTTCAAGAATAAGATGAATTGCATTAACGGTTATGTTATCATCCACCACAGTAGGGATACACGACATCACTATTCAAAGATCCTCCCGATCGTCAATAGGCACCGAAAGATTCCAACCTCCACATGAGGGACAAATAGAGACATGTTTGAAAAAATTTAGAATGTGAATTGTTGCTATAGAATAAAGTGACTGATCTAACCCGCGACGATCTGAATTGTCCTTTTGGATCAAAAGATTTCAACATCCAAGTTATGGTAAGAAGGACCGGTTTCGATAAAAACATGGAATGAGGGGGCCATTGTGGATGCAAAACTGGATTTTTAAATTCAGGTGTAGAATTTGCTCCACAAATACGGGGTCCGTGTCAGAGATTTAGTGGGATCGACTGTGTCCCCTCCATCAGTCCCAACTTGACTCAAAAGTTCGAAACATTGAAAAATCGAGCAGATCGCAATGTGAGGGACTGGACTCACGAGTTCACGACCCCAATCGGGCCTAAAACAAGTCCCCAGCGCTATTTCACAAAACCAACATTCTTGTAGCTGCTCTCCGAACATCCCGTGGGGGTCCACTACCACGCTAAAGATATGCCCAATACAGCGTACGGGGGAGTAGCTACAGTCCCACAGTTTCCTCCTGTACCACAGACTCAAAAAAATAGGCAATTCAGAAGAAATAAGCAAGGACCCGAACATCAACAAAGTGTGGACCCCAAGTTAAGAATAAAAATATGATCTTGCTTCTTTTCTTCCATTCTTTTCAAATGGTTGCTAACAACGTAGAACGGACTCCCTTAACTATAGATGTTTCTACACGGTCCCTAGCGATTTTGATTATTACAAGAATAACACGAATTGCGTTAACGGTTATGTTATGATCAATCACAGTGGGTATACACGAAAGCACCATTCAGCGATCCTCCCGATCATCACTAGGCACCGAAAGATTCCGACCTCCACACGAGGGCAAAATAGAGACATGTTGTTAAAATATTAAAATGAAAATTTTCAATATAGAATAAAGTGACTGATCTAACCCGCGACGATCTGAACTGTCCATTTGCATCAAAAGATTTCAACATCCATGTTATGGCATGAAGGACAGGTTTCGATAAAAACATGGAATGAGGGGGCCAAGGTGGATGCAAAACTGGATTTCCAAATTCAAGTGTAGAATATGCGTTATTGTAGCTAACTCAGTAATTCATGGTCATCAAGCATTGTAAATTAAGAAATTTTGAGAATAAATAATTGTGGGAGATAGTTGTTGCTGTAGACAGTCATGAGAACTCAAATTGTTCCTCATGTTGTTGAGTGCGGAGTTCGCTTGTTGGAGTATTGATCGAGAAAAAGATTGGTGCAGATTGAAAAATATGAATGTTGTCCTTTGTTTGTTAGAAATCCCTTAGATTCCTAAGGTATACAATTCTGTGTTAATGATGTAAATGATCATGTTATAGTGGTTGAATGAAGAATTCATGGTCATCGATAGTCGTTAATTGTATAATGCTGAAAAAAAATTGATATATATCACTGTTGTCATTGTTGACAGTCGCATGTTAATTGTTGACATGAGAAGGTTTTTGGTTAGATTATTGATTGTAATTGAGGTTGTTCTAGAATAAAACATTTGTATATCATTGGTTTTACCATTGTTGTTGATTCATATGTTGGATGTATGTAATCATGAGTTATAGTAGTTGACTGAGGAATTCATGGTCATCCAGCATTGTTATTTAAGGAATATTGAGAATAAATAGTTGCGGGGGATAGTTGGTGCTGAAAGTCATGAGCACTCAAATTGTTGCTTATATTGTTGAGCGTTGAGTTTACTCGTTGGAGTATTGATCGAGAATAAGATTGGTGCAGATTGAAAAAGATGAATGCCATACTTTGTTTGGAATTGCCTTGGATTCGTAGAGGTGTACAGTTTTGTATTGATGATCATGAGTAATGATGGTTGACTCGGGAATTCATGGTCATCCTGGGTTGTTATAATTAGAGAATTTTTTAATGCATCATTGTTGTTTGAAGTCAATAGAATTAAATGTTAGTATAGTTGACAAGAGTAGTTTGCGTATTGTAGTATTGGTTTAAATTGAGGTTGTGTTCTATTTATTTTTGTGACTGTCAAGGTCATCTATCATCGAGACACGAACTAGGACTCCACCGGGCCAATACATTGCCAAGCTAGATTATCACAAAGCCTGCATGAATAAGGTTAACTCGTTATAGATTGAAATTAAGATTGGATTGAAAAATATGTATGTCACCAATAGTTAGATTAATGCAATTAGAGAGGCAAAGATGTATAGTTTTGTCGCTGATATTGTTTTGATTGGTCTATAAATAATTATTCAGGGTCTGTAAAGGTTGTTTATGATTTGTGAGAAGTGATCATTCATGGCTGTATTTGCTAATTTATGTAAGTATTAAAACCATCGTCGTTGGTAAAGATTGTAGATCTAGGAACAAGTAACCATTGTTATTGTTTCGCATTTTGGATTTAATTGGTCGAGAGTTATTTCGGTTGTCGTTGGGGATTCATGGTCACTGAGGATCATTAATAGGAAAAGACTAAGAAAAATTGCTATAAATCATCATTGTTGTCGTTGACAGTCATGAACATAAATTGTTGATGTGAGAAGGTTATTGCATTGAGCATTGATTGTAACTCAAGTTGTTCTAGAATAAAACATATGTTGCTCATATTGTTGAGTGTGGAGTTTGCTTGTTGGAGAATTGATCGAGAATAAGATTCATGCAAATTGAAAAATATAAATGTCATACTCTGTTTGTTAGAATTCCCTCGGATTTGTAAAGATGTATTGTTTGGTATTGATCATGAGTTATGGTGGTTGAGTCGGGAATTCATGGTCATTGTGGGTTGTTATAATTAGAGAATTTTTTAGCACAATGTCGTTGTTCGAAGTGAAGAGCATCCAGTATTATCGACAAGTGATGTTTGCTTGTTTGACCACTAGTTGAAACTAAGGTTTTTTTTTTTTTTTTTTTTTGGCTTTGGTCTGTCAAGATCATCTATCATCTAGGCACGAACCATGATTCTACCAGGCTTGTACTTTGGAACACTAGAATATCATATAGCCGGTACGAATCAGGTTAACTTGTTTTATGGATTGAAACAAAGTTGATTGAAGGATAAGTATGTTGCCCTTAATTGGATTAATGCCCAGCGCACATATTATTGTGACAGGTCTATGAATAATTATTAATGATCCATAAGCATTGTTTATGATCTGTCTCAGAAGTGGTCATTGGTTGTTGTATTTGCTAGATTATGAAAGAATGTGACCATGGGTTGTTGGTTGAGATTGTAGATCTAGGAAAAAGTGGTCATTGTTGTTGTTTCTCATTTTTTATGCAAGTGGTCAAGAGTTGTTTTGGTTGTCCATAGGAATTTATGGTCATCAAAGGTCTTTAATAGCACAAGAATAAGACAAAATTGATATAAATCATTGTTGTCACTGAAGGTCGTTGGTTAGAGTATTAATAGTAATTGAGGTTGTTCTGGAATAAAACATTTGTATATCATCATTGGTTTGACCGTTGTCGTTGATTCATATGTTGGATGTATGTGATCATGAGTCATTGTAGTTGGTCTGGGAATATGGTCATGAAGCATTGTTATTTAAGGAATTTTGAGAATAAAAAGTCGTGGTAAATACTTGTAGTTGATAGTCATGAGTACTCAAATTGATAGAAGCTAATGTTGTTCTAGATTAAAAAATGTGTTCTGGATTGGCAAATATGCCTGGTTTTCTAGCCAACAGTTGTTGTGACAGGTCCATGAATAGTATGCAAAGGTTGCTTATGATCTGTGAGAAGTAGTCATTGGTTGTTGTATTTGCTTAATCATGAAAGTATTTGACCCATGGTTGTTGGTTGAGATTGTAGATTCTAGGAATACGTGACCATTGTTGTTGGTTCGCATTTTGGTTTCGGTTGTCCCTGGGAATTTGTGGTCATCAAGGATTATTAATTGGAGAAGTCTAAGATATATTACAATAAATGGTTGTTGTTGTTGATGATGATGATAGTCGTGAGCATGATAAAGGTTGATGTGAGAAGGTTGTTAGGTTAGAGTATTGATAGAAACTAAGGTTTTTCTTGATTAAAAATTATGTTTTGGATTGGCAAATATGTATAGTTGTTGTCGTGAGCGTTAATTGTTGAGAACGTTGTTGGGTTAGAGTAATTATTTTAGCTAAGGTTGTTCTGGATTAAATAATATGTATGTCATCACTGGTTTGGATGGCGTTGGATTCGTGAAATGGTTAAAAGATGTCTTGTCATCCTCAGTTGGTTTTATGCTTTTGAATTGGTAAAAAGAGCATTCTTTCAGCTAATAATTGCCAAGGCACATGTGAATAATTGATGGAAGCTTGTGGAAGTTGTTTATGATTTCATGAGAAGTGATCAAGGGCTTTTGCATTTGCTAATCTTAAAGGAACTTACAAATTATCATTAAGATTGTACATTTTGGGAATAGCGACCATTGTTGTTATTTCTTATTTTCGATATAAGTGATCATGAGTTACTATAGTTGATTCGGGAATTCATGGTCATGAGGGTTGTTATTCAGTAAATCTCAAGAATACATAATTGTGTGAGATCGTTGATGTTGTTAAAAGATGTGAGCATTAATTGTTGTTGGTATTGATGGCACATAAACTTTGCTTGTTAAGAGTGTTGATTCACAAAGGTTGCGGTGGATAGAAAACATGTGACACCCATCCTTACTTGTTAAAAGACTAGATAAAATTTTTCATGAAAACTAAAGAATATAACACAAATAATAATTACATAACAGTATGATAAATGTTTAATAAGTAGACATTAAGGAGGGGAACTAATCCATCCAGCCTTCCATTTATATCAACCATCTTGCAAAGAATTATACAAAATTCTGACCTAAATATTACAAAAATAAAAAAAGATTCAGATAAGTATCGATATAAACCATCACTAGCAAAGGACTATACAATATTCTGATTTAAATACCCCAAAAAAATGTAATACATAAAAAGGTACGTTTAAACATCAATATCAAACAGCACTTGCAAATAATTATATAGGATTCTCACCTAAATATAAGAAAACTATTTAAAAAAGTACGGTTAAACATCCTGCTTTCTTCCACGGGCATTTGCAAGCGAAGCTATGCATGAAGCCTCAAGCCACCTTTAATGCAGAGGGGCCCCTTATGCATTAACAACAGAGATGAGGTTTCACACATGGGGGAACTTTTGCAAGAGAAAATTTGACATCTGAGAATTTCCATGACAAACCAAACAAACCATGATAAAAATAAAAATAAAATAAAATAAAAAACCTTAAAACCTACCGATAAGATGAACAATCACAAGAAATCAAAATGGTCAAAAGAAAGAATAAATAAATACATAAGAAGAAACTACGGAAATTGAAGGAGAAAAGAAGTTCTCTGACCTGATCACGACACCGCAAATGTTAGATTGAAGCTCTTGAAATCTCTAGAGATAATCCAAACGCACGTAGAATGCTCTAAATCTTAAAAATCCAAAATGCCTTCCAAAAATTTGCACTTTAAGAATTTCAATGGCATCATTTCCAATTTATCCAGCTGAATGTAATAACATCAAATAAAAGGTGTTGTCATATTTCATTATTTAATCATTCAATCACGAAATATTCTACAAGAAAACAAAGTGCAAAACTAAATTGGATACAGTTTTAGGCACTGGGTTTTTAGCACTTTATAACCATTTTACATATGTTACTCGTGTGTTTGAGATCAATGCTAATCATCTGGCAGTCCTATGTTGGTGATCTTGATTCTACTTTGACTACTTGAACCAAACAATCCTGAAATTGGGATAGTATAATATCACTTTCAGGGCTTGTAAAGTTACAGAGGGGATCCTTTGAAGTTGATTACACACTCATATAAATGGATCCAAACAATCCTGAAATTTTTTTAAGTTACACATTTTTCATGTTTGGACCTTGGAGTAGATTTTCATATCTTACACTGTGTGGTACTACATAAATGAGGACACATAAAACTGCTAGATTAATTTTTCTATACGCTGTCCTCTTTTCTTTTTTGCACTAAGCCCAAATTTGATTGTGACCAGAATTATATTTATGGCAGGATTGCCTAGACCGAATTGAGTGATATCATTCTCTAACAAGGATTATTTTTTAAGGAACCTCATCCATGATGAGAAATTCCCATCTTGCTGCATATCCTGATCATTAGTGTTACCACGTGGGCATTCAGAACATTCATACTAAAAGATTTGGAGATGATTTTAGATGTCAAGGTGACATCTACAGAATGTTTCAGCAAAACGGCTTGATACAAATACAAAAAATGAGAGGCACATGTGGATAGATAAGAAGAGGTGCTGCGTTTGCACATGTGTTTTTATGCAACCCCACTTATTATCAGTGATAACCCCTTTACTGATACTGTGATGCAGCTTTCCATTAGTAACTTCCAAACTTGACTTCGAACCAGTAAGACTAAGACCCATCTTTAAACAAACCAAAATAACCCACGGCACTCACACTCACGGTCATGGCATCCGTCAAAGTTCTTACCCTAAGAACCAAATTACAGTCATGGTCCTCCTATGAACCCCATGGTAGATAAATTCTAACCCTAAGAACCCCAAATAATTACACTCATGGTCATGGTATCCTTCGACTTGAGAGTAAGTCCGAGTCATGGTCATCCTATGAACCCCATGGTAGATAGAGAATTTTAGATTGGACAGTTGTAACCCTAAGAACCAAATTACAGTCCACATTCAAAAAATAATAATAATGAAAATGAGATCAGCGACACCCACCAAAATTTCGAATCAATCGGCGAAAGTTTATCAAACTACTGAACAAAACACAATTAAGAAAGGAATCGAGAAAGATCAGAAACGATACCTGAATTTTTTTCGGCTTTGAGATTGCTCTCGACTTCGATAATGATGGTCTTACAGAAATCAAACAGATCGTTTACCCAATCAGAAGATCCAAGAAAGAGAAGATGGATTTGCTTGTCGTCTTCTTTTTCCTTGGATTTCGTCTACTGTCGAGAGAGAGGATTTAAGGCGTCCGGGAGAAGCAAATGATCAGAGAGAGAGAATGGAGTATGGAGTGAGAGGTCGCATCGCATATAAATAGCCGTATGGGGTCGTTTGTTTGTTCCCATTTACGTATATAAATAGCCGTAAGAGGACGCGCGGAAACTTGCCAAATACGTACGCGGGAATTTACAGCTGGCGATTTCAAATTAGACGGCCATGATCAACACATCGCTTGGAAGGCTATATGTATAAGCTGTAGAGGGACATGGTGTTGGCTCGGTTGTGGGACCCATTGTCAATATGGTGCCATCATTGGTGCATGGTGGGATCCTCCGTCGCAGCTATTACACTATCATGAGGCCCACATAGGGATAATTCAGACCGTTTATGATCAATCTGATCCCCTCTTATATCTTATATGATTAGACCTTCAACTTTCAATTCAAAATAAGAGGAGCCCGCCGTACGATTGATCAATGATGGAAACTAAGGTTGACACTGTATTAGCCGTGATTCTCTATCATGTGCTCGATTGGGTACTTGAGGATCTAGATATAGATAAGGGGTGGGATTCATATAAATAGCTTAGATCATCTCCGTGGAGGCCTTATAATAGAGTTCGAGAAATTTGTTATACGGTTTCATATAATAGCTGCGACAAAATATCCAAACTCGCATTTGCTTAGACACCAATGTCCTTAGGATAAGTGGTCCTCATCAAAGACAAATGGATTGCAATACAAAGGCTGTATAAAAGTAAATGTGGTTCTATTTCTTCACCAACGTCCCGTGCATAGAGTAAGGAATGTATAAAGGGAATTTTTCATTTTTCTAATCCACCTCCAATTGTGACATTTTTTTAATACATTTTTACTATGTTATGGAATTTTGAATTTTGAATCCCCTCCCTCTTTGGTAGCTTTAGCAGTAAAGTGAAGTGAGATGAATGGTCAAATTAAGAGACAATAAAAAAAATGAATTAAATAAAAAAGTACCAAATTTTTAAAATCACATTTTTTCAAGTTAAAAAGATATTTTCTCATGCCAATAAATGACAAAAAAAATCCTCTTCTTTTTACCCAAAAAAGTTAAAAAGATATACTCCAATGCTGTTTAATGACAAAAAGTCATGACATCTTTTATTTCCACTTGATTTGTCCTTTTTCTTCACTTTATTCTACAAGTAAACTATCCAAACAAACCAAAGCATAGAGTAATTTCACGCGGCAGAATAGATGCGTATGTTTTCTAAAAATGAATATTTTATAAAATAATCTTGAATGTTTGTCCTAATATAAAAAAGGTTTAATAAATAAATAGTATTAAAATCGTCTCTAAGTTTTTTAGATACCGTTATCACTAACAAAATAGAGTCCATATGAAGTCTAAGGATTTAATTTTTTTGCCTCTATTGATCTTCAACTATTTGATACTTTGATGCAATGCTTTATAACGAGGAAACGCTTAGAGGAAAAAAAAAAAAAACTATATATTTTCACAAGCCCGTGAACAACCATTTTTCAAAGAATGGGAGGCCATCCAAATTGCTGTTTTGTAGACTCACTTTTCACATGTTATAAAAATGTGCCTAGGGCCTCCATCTTTACCATAATTCCAGACAATAATTTGGTATGTTGGGGGGTCATTTGGACATGGCATGACATTTTTTCCCTTGGCATTTGAAATGTTAATTTTCTTTTACCATCATTTTAAATTCCAGCCATCTAAAATATATCAAATGATCTTTTGGCATTCTAAAAATTTCATGCTTAGTGCATTTAGTTGGAATTTCAAATGCTCTGCCAAGAGGATGGATTTGGACACCTCAAGGGCCTGTATCTTTACTATAATTTAAGGAATTCCTGTTTGGAAAATTTTTGAATTCCTAAATAGAGTGGAATTCCCGAATACTCAAGTACAAGGGAGCATTCAGAAATTCCGTTAAAATGCAAAGGGGCTGAAATTTCTAATTTCCAAATGTCATTTCGAACCTTTCAATTGAGTGAATTTTTTAAATGCTTGGCAACAAACAAAGCATTTGTAAATGTCAAGAGATAAGATATCATGTCATGTCTCAAAAACCACAACATCCTAAATTCTTATCAAGAATTTTACTAAAGAAATAAATCCTTAAAAATGTGCATTTGCACCACGAGAGGATTTCACAACGGTGAGAAACTATTTTTACTTTCATGCAAGTTTGTATTTTACGATTGTGTGCGACAATTTTTTTTCGAAAAAAACTAATTTCCCTTAATAAAAATAATTTCAATTTAATATGAGAATGCTAGAAATGTAGTATTCTTTTATCCTAAAAATAGAAATCTCATAACATGGAATCCTCTTACAATACAACCCAATTCAAAATGTGAACATTAAAAAGTAGAAAAATGACAGTTGACGAGAATGTCTGACTAGCGTATCAAAATTAAGCGACAAAATTTGCCAAGAAAGGGATCACATATTAATCCTTGTAACTCCTCCACATGGACTCAAAAGGCCACAAGAAAAGGATATCAGCAATAAGAACAAACGATGCATACAATGTTGGTTGATACATGCTGATTACTCTTGGTACAAAATCACGGTTACCTTGGGGTAAATTCTCATATGATCCTGACTCTTTATACAGTTAAGCGCGGAAGCATAAAAATAAGCCCCACAAGATTATCAACATCGGTTGATTTAAAGGCTGAGAAGTTTAATGGCATTATAAATGTATAGATACTTTTGAGGTTTAATCCAACGTCGATGGAAGGCTCAACGAGTGTAAAAATGGTCCGATCAAAGGGTCGACAAGACTAACAAAGTGGCTATAATCGAAAGTGGCCCCAAGTGGGCCCCATAGAGCTGGCCTGGATTGCACTCACGAAGCCCACTCGTTGGACAACACTGTCCGTTTAAAAACATGCCCCGAGCCATCCCTCATTTCCCGCCACCCATTTTCCTTTGTTCCCCAATGGAAATTCAAATTCCCTCCTCCGAAGAACAAGTAGAAGAAGAAGAAGAAGAATTCTCTATCTTCGACGCTATCTTCGAAAATGAATTCCCCTCCTCACCTCTCTCAGATCCAGAATCAGAACAGCTGGACGGGCCAGATCACACGGACGGATCGATCTCAGCTGCTGATGACAGTTTCGCATCCGATTTCTACCGCAGTGGAACGGATTGGTCGTTCTTGAAGCAGAAACCACAAGATGCGAAGCTCAAACAAGCGGATCTTTTCCAGATGTGGGGTTTCAAGAAGCCCCAGGAAACGAATTCTAGGGTTCTTCTGCCTCTGCCTGAAAAGAAGAGGAAGATTGAGGGTTTGATGGGCGGTGGAAGCGGAAGCGGAGCATCTGGTGATTCGATGGAGCTGAGGGGATCTCATTTGGGAAGAAAGAAGAGCGCCCGGCAAAGAGGATGCCCCTTTTACAAGAAGATTCCAAGTAGGGTTCCTCTGATTTGGGCTTTTTTTCCTGAAAAACTCAAGTGGTTTTCTCTGAGTTGTTTTTTTTTTTTCCTGGAAATCCTATATGGTTTGGGTTTTCTTCGTGAAAATCCTAGTTGGGCTTGCTTTGCTTTGTGGGTTTTCTCTGATTTGGGTTTTTTTGGTGAAAATCGTAGTTGGAATTTCTCCGCTTCCTGGGTTTTCTCTGATTTTCGATGAAAATCCTAGTTGGGTTTTCTCCGCTTCGAGTTTTTAATTAAGAAACAATCCTTAGAATGATTTGAACTCACTCCCTGACTGGAGTCTCCCCAAAGCATATTTGACTGTAATGGTTTTAATCCATTCATATCGCCTTGCATCCTTGTTTTTATGCTTGTTAAAGGCCAGAACCCTTCTACACCCTCTTTGGGCCTTTATACCCAACTGAGAAAGCAAGAAAGACCTTAGAAGAAGCAATGGGAAAAATGGTGTTCAGCTGAAATATTTCTTTGACTGCTATTTGCCAGCTGACACAAATTGGCCATATTTGCCGATGTAGTGAATAACATCCCTTGATTATGCAGTGCATCCAATATTCTGCTTCACACCCATCTATTGTTTTGGTGAGCTCCAATACATACTACGCAGCTGCAAATTTGTAACATATCAGCCAGTATTTTGAACCACAAGTAGAATACATGAACAGATAGAATTTGTTAAAATATAGACCTGACAACACTCAACCCAGGTTTTGCAACTCACTTGGTGCTAGTTGCACTAGATTTTGAATGATTGGTAGGCCTTGGCTTTAAACCTCAGTATGTGTTAAACAGGAGGATCTCTTGCCCTTATTGGAGTTTCTAACTTGAAGCTTCAAGTTTTTGAAAAATCTGAGTCAGGTACAATGTATTTGATTGGCATGATTATGCTTACAACTGTAACAGTCCTTGTTTTACCTATTTTAAAATTTGGGCTTTACAGGTTTGCTAGAGCCTGTTTATCTGGTATTTTGAATCAATCCAACATCAGGGCCTCTTGTAGGCAATTTTTCCTTGGAAGAATTTGCAGCTTCCTGACAATCCAGATGGGACCTCTAAGATTTCGTTTAGACTAAGGAAATCTATTAACATAGGGAGTTCATTTATCTCCATAATTAATTGAAAATCAGCTCATTTCACAAAAGAAAAGGGAAAGGATGGTTTGATTTCTGAAGGAAAAATTACCTCTGAGATGCCCTGATCCAGGATAGAATCTAAAGTTAGCCCTATGGTGCAGTGTTTTGCACCTTTTTTCACGGTCTGGAACATCTTGATTACCCTTGTCAAATATCAGTGAATCTCTTTTTGGTTTCTCTTCAACACACAGTGGATAGTTTGGAGCCATACATAATCATTTGATTTTAGATGTTGGGATGGTTACGTTGCGTACTTCTGCAGGGACACCCTTCACTGTGGATGCTTTTCGCTACGGTTGCATTGAAGGATGCGCTGCATATTTTCTCAGCCACTTCCATTGTGACCATTATGGTGGCTTGAGCAAGGGATGGTCTCATGGTCCTATCTATTGCACTCCTCTTACTGGTCGCTTAGTGAAGATGTGTCTCTCTGTAAACCCAATGTGAGTATCCAGTTGCTTCTACCTCCTTACAGAAAATATAACATATTGTTTTTAATTAATTTTTTCTTATAATCTATCTTTGCTGTTGCTTTCCTTTTCTGATGTCACAAGAACTTGCTTATGCCACGTGTATCAAAACCTTTCTTGTCCATAGAATACTATTGATATGGTTCCTTGGTTGCAGATACATCTGCCCTTTGGAACTAGACACTGAGTATGTGATTGAGGGAATCAAAGTGACAATGCTGGAAGCTAATCACTGTCCAGGTGCCGCTATGATACATTTCCGTCTGGCTGATGGACAATGCTATTTGCATACTGGAGATTTCAGAGCTTGTACACTGATGCAGGCCTACCCTATTCTTTTAAATCTCCACGTCAACCTGCTCTACCTGGATACTACATATTGCAACCCCAGATACAAGTAGAAACCCTAACATCCATTTTTCTAATCTATCATTCATTTGTCATCGATATTGTCATTTAACATTTATGAGCTGTTTATTGGACAATATTCACTGTTTCAGGTTCCCTTCCAAAGAAGATGTCGTGGAATTTGTTCTGGCGGTCACTAAAAGAAGTCTTGCAAAGCAGCCAAAAACCCTCATTGTTGTTGGTGCTTACAGCATAGGAAAAGAACATGTTTATCTTGCTATTTCTGAGGCATTAGGGGTATGTGAAAATGCGGTTTGCACTTATTATTTTCATTGATTTGTTATTTCCTATTTACTCAGTTTTATTACTCAATTTTTATCATAATGGAGTTCTCTTATTAATTGAACTTTCTCAACCCCTTCTCCTCTTGATCCTCTTATTCCTCTTCTTTTTTCTTCCTTTCACTCTGTTTCTATTAGGGCCTCTTTGTTTGCATTAAAATACATAGGAATTGAATTCATAGGATTCTACTAGTAGTTGTTAAAAATGAAGGTTTAAGGTTAATTTTAAAAAATGAGCATCAAATAATGTTTCCTTTTAGGAAAATAGAATCAAAAGAAAATAGGAAATGAACTACTAGGGTGATGGCTGGTTTATTGATTTCCCATCTATTTCCCAAAGAGGAAAGGTTATTTTATGCTGATTTTTAAATTTTCACATTTAATCTTCATTTTTAACCGCTTGTGGCATGAAATTTATGTATTCAATTCCTCTGGATTATAATGCAAACAAACAAGCTCTTACCAACCACTGGCTTGTAGCACCGATAGTTTCAAGTTTTTTCTTCAATTTTGTATCTCTGTTACTTCCTTTTTGTAAACGTTAATCCTAAAGGGAGTGACTTTTAGCAACTGACCCTGTGATTGCTATAGGTCCAGTTATATGCGAATGCTTCAAGAAGGCGGATTCTACAGTCATTTGATTGGCCCCAAGTCTCCAAGAGGCTATGTTCAGATGCCTACAGCACTCCACTGCATATTCTACCAATGTCTTCCTTGCGGCCTGAGGTTGAAAGATCTTCTCTTTACTACTCTTGAAGATTTATTTCATGTATACTTAATTAGTGGAATAGGTAGAACCCACGTAGCCGGCTCCAATTAGATGGGTATGTGCACTTATAACTCTAGTGATGTTGTGTCCAGAGCTTGAAACAGTACCTGAAGACACATGGGCTGCATTTCACCTCAGTTTTAGCATTTCGGCCAACTGGTCAGCCATTTTTGCACTCTCCCCTCATTCAAATTGACAGAGTTTTGTACATTGTCAGCTAACAACTAATCATGGATCTACTTCTTCTGAACTTTATGTTTTATAGGGTGGACTTATTCTGAATCAGTTGGGAACCAGCTGGATTTGATCAGGCCTAATATAAAAGGAAATGTTACTCTCTACGGTAAGGGCATTCCAATTCAGCAAATTTTTTATGAAGTTTGGGGCAGTTTGGGGACGTGGATAAATACAAAAAAAAAAAAAAAACCCTTGTCCAGTGGAGCACATGGGACAATGGCACCAGCAAGTGATCGTTTTCACCGCATGAAATGCACAACAGCATCCCTCTTTATACATGATATCCACTTTTTCTACCTATGCTGATAAAAATGAAAATCTTTATGTGCTTGTCGCAAGGATAAAAATAGCGGTTGGCGTAGCGGGCGATATGCAATGGTTGCGGCAATTCATAATGGCATAGCGGCAGCCGGCATGAATTTTTTACGTGTTAAATTTTTTTTTAATCTTGTGTAGCAACCAATCTTGTGTTTTTTAACTGATTTGGAACCATATAAGGGTAGAAACAATCATAGGAAAGGCTATTGAAGAGAGGAAATAGGAAAAACAATGTTATAAACTAAAAGTACTTGGCTCTATTTGGTTTTATTAGACCATAGTGCCACTATTTTCAAAATAGCATAGCAGCATCCCTATAGCCGATAATACAGCCTGCTACGCTACGTAGCTACTGCTATTTTGAACCATGGCCCGTCGAAAACACTACATGACAAATAAAATATGACTGCATAATAAGTATTGTAGTAAAATGAGTTAGGCCCATGTACATCAAATGTCCTGTGACCAAATATCTTCTTTTGTGTGTTCTCTTTATTTCCAAACACAAGCTTTTCTTTTGTACCAATTATGTGCGTGCCAATTTATGAAGTTCCTTATGTGTTTTTTTACACACATGCTATGCACTTAAACATTATAGTTTGCTGCCATTTTCTGCAGGGGTTCCCTATAGTGAGCATTCTAGTTACTTGGAACTCAGAGAATTTGTTCAGGTCTGGCATCAATCCCATTTAATTGCATTGTTGATCATGCTTATTATGTCATTTCAATCTCTCTCTCTCTCTCTCTCTCTCTCTCTCTCTCTCTCTCTCTCTCTCTCTCTCTCTCTCTCTCTCTCTCTCTCTCAAAACCTTGGCTGTTTAGAGTAAGGTAAGGGCCTAGTAGTGCAGGCCTGCCGAGGGCTTTGGCCAGCCTTGGTCCGGCTGTATGTGTGAGGGTAGAGTAAGGGCAGACCTCGACCCGGCCCTCTTACATCCCTTTATCTATCCTCATGCACAAGTTACATATGTGAGATCAAAGGATCGATTGAGAGACATTTACTAAGACAATTGCAGAAAGTTGTTTAAAGAAAGATGGACTTGATTAGTATCTATGAGCTTGAAGGAAAGTGTTGAGAAATATTTACATAACGAGAGGTTTTTATTCTTTATATTTGAGACTAAGCATTTTGGTAATATGTGGAAATAAGAGGGGTATTACTAGTGTTTGTATAACTTGTTTATTAGATGCCTTAATAAGCAGAGATTAAGTCTCCTAGGTGCCAATCAAGATTGATGACCAGAACGTCTCTTTGTTCTTTATTTTCAATTAATCGACAATGGATAGGGAGAAGAATAATGTACAAACCTGATCATGTGATGCTGGCCAATTGAATTTAGTCAATTGGAAAGTTGCTATTGTGTTTTGATGGGAGCTAGTTTCTACTATGTTGCACTCAACTAATATCTAGAACCATTTATGATTATCCGGACTATAACCCAACTGGTTAGGAGCATCAAACACCCCCTTAAGTAGTGAGAATGTGAGTCTCAGCTCTTGTTGAGGGAAAAAAATTTAGAACCATGATTGCACGAGTCATCATCAACTTAGCTTGCTACTTCCACGTGAAACTGACACTGTAGTTATAATTTTTAAATGGTTAACTTCTAAAGTTGGATTCCAATTTGTCTCTAACAGTTGCATTCCCCTTCTCTAGTTCTTGAAGCCTGACAAGATCATTCCCACTGTTGGTGTCGGCAATTCTACTAACCGCCATAAGATGCAGTCACACTTCAAAGAATGGCTGAAGGGCTAAGGATTGTTCAAGTTTGATATCTTCCGGATGGATTGCATCTTTTTATGCGGCACGAGAGTTCAGATATTCTTACTTATGGGGCTGAATGAAGGTCTCTAACTTCGAACTCGTAGTTACACTTCAGCATCAAGAGAGTCTGATTTGGACTTGTGCCTAGAACCATGACGTTTTGAGTCGCAGTTTCAACTCTTGCGGTGTAGGAGCAGACTTGCTGGGCAGGCTTTCGCTGAGGACTGAGGTGGGTGAGTATTGAGATTATGTAACAGAAGCTCGCTGATCTGTGATTTATCTTTGGTCATTCTATATGATGATTATTTAGATTTATTGTGTAATTGTATCATTGATTGCACTGTCATTTTATAGCTTTTTTAAAAGCTCCCAACCGTTTCTTTGGAAATAAAACTGTTCCAGAACCACCATCTATTTCTGTGTCACTAACACTCCAAGACATTACAACATGCACACAAACTGGGAATTCTATGGTCCACACCAAATATGACATCTAGCTTATTTAGATTTGTTGTGTGATATGACTAGTTCCAATGACAACTAACTGGGAAATGCCCAAATGCAAAGTAAACAAGGAAGACCCCACCTTATAAAACTAGGCCGTTTGTTTGGAGGAATTGTGAGAATTCTTATATGGGAGGCCCCCCGGCATTCAGAATCCTGACAAGTGTCTTTTTTAGGTGGTTTGAAATTCTAAACTCTTGCATCAAACATAATATTTGAAATGCATAAGGGACAAGATGTCATATCATATAAGAAATTTCTTACGAGCCGAATTCCTTGCCAGAAATACCTATAACGAAACAGGATTTTAGTACATGTAAGAAAACCAACTATGCCAAAAGTAGAAGGCCTCTTGCAGGATTCTCAAACAGCCATGTCAATAGAGAAATTCAAAAGTTGGCCGGCTCCCATGCAACAGCCCTGCAAGGTAATCAGTTTCTTTGTTGCATTTTGATACATGCTTCGAGCCTATTTAGGACTTCTTTGCAAAATAATCTTTTCCAAAATTACCCTTTCCATGGCTTGCCAACACAAGGAGAGCTCAGTTGAGGATAGCACAGCAAATGGGACCAATTACTATATAATCTCATTTGTAAAATAAACTAATGGGCCCCATTTTTCTCATGAACTAGCTTCCTGGATATAAATATGTTTGGGCTGTTCTATTTCAATTGGGCCCACAGAATTAAATCTATGATGTGGGTGCATCACTTTATAGATTTGGATTCGGCATGATAATAAGCGTTGAGGTTTTAGAAAATAATGGGCCCCACTATTTCATTTTTTTTAAATGGTCTCATATAGTAGTGGGCCTATTTTTTTGGGCCTAAGTTGACTTTGCTTATAGGTGGGACCTACCATCAAATTTCCATACTTTTTTTAAAATTATTATTTAATATTGGGGCAAGTCTTGTAAGTTTCTTTTTTTTTTTTGGTGGGGGCAAGTCTTGGAAGCTAATAAAGTGAGAAAGGAGTAATACTAGTTGTGAAAACTGAAAACCCAATTATCCCGGGCCCAAAGCGAAACCCATAAACTTACAGTCCAACTCCAGCTAACATGCTAAGAATTTACCTAATTCTGCTGCACTAAAAGCCCATAACAATTTCCTGTAAAGGAAGTCCTGTGATAGGGCGTACTGAGACTTCTATCATTGGAAGAAATCGAACGTTGCAACTTGTAGTGTACTAAGAATTGAAGGGTTTAAAGTTTTACAGTTCATAAGTTCAACTTTATTGTCACTAAATCTAGTGGGTGGTGTTGTGTATTTGGAGTTTTACCGATGATCAATCGTAAGGGGGTCAGCGGGTTCCTCGTCATAAAAAAAAAACCCTTTCATCAGTTACAATCCATATCATATCCATAACTTAACCTTGGTACAAATTGTCAAAATACCATGACTAGGGGTGTAACGGTTTGATTAACTGTGGTTTTTGGAAAAACCGTTAACCGAACTGCATTTCACGGTTTTTGGTATTTAAAAACTGTAACCGTAACCAAATCGTGAAAAAACGTTAAAAACCAAACCGTGGTTAGCGGTTAATTGTCACTTAAAAAAATTTATGAAAATTTTGCCATTTACCAATCAAACTTAATATGAAAAAAAAATCATAGTTGGAGCATGACATAATATATTATTGTAAAAAAAACAAGAAGAAATTTTTATTTAGGCCTTTAGGTTTTTTTTTTTTATTAGCGAAACGGTTTGGTTAACCGTGTGTTTTGAACCAAACTACGGTTAATGGCTCGGTTCGGTTAATAACCGTGAGTCAAGATAAAAACCGTAAGCGAACCGTGAAACATGGTTTTTCGATTTCAATAACCGTAACTGTAACCGAACCGTGAAACACGGTTATTAACCACGGTTCGGTTCGATTTGGTTAGACAGTTTTCGATTTTCTTTTACACCTCTAATCATGACCCCTAAATCTAGATCTAGGGTGACACATAAGACCACTAGTTAATCCAAAGTACAAGACATTTAGCCCAACCTATAACATATGGCCGTAGTTTTGAGTATTCAGGTCCCTGTGGCGGGCTCAAATCCGGATCCAAATTAGAATAGGACGGACTCATATTCGATTTTTTATATATATATATATATTTATGATATTAAGCCCCTCTTTAAACTGGTCTACAACTTTGAAAGTTGAGGGGAGTTGTTAGGAGAATTTTCACCTCCAAGGGACAAGGATGCATCCACTTCCTCCAATGAGATCTTTCAGCACTAGAATATTCTATTGCATCTCAATGAATCCAACTTTCAACTATATCCGTTGCTAAAAAAGTCAAAAGATTTGTTGCATTGTAAATACAGAAGCCAGGGATACTTGTTAATTAACCACATGGCACATGAATTACGTCAACTTTACTTGTGTTCTACCAAAATAAAAAGCTCTACTACTCATGTATGGGCGTGTTTGATGATGTATTTCTTACACAATAAAACTCAAAATTTCTCTCCTTCACCATCAATCATGTACAGAGGATGAGTCACCGCAAAGACTTGTCATGTGAAAAACAGGCAAGAGGGTCATTAGTGGTGTGTGTGTGTGGGTGGGTGGGGTCGGGTACCAAAAATAAAAACAATACTAATCCATTTTAAATATGAGGAGGTAAAAACGGAAAAGCATTTTTGCTAGGACAACCCGTGGTGGATAGTGTGAGATTCATATTTTTGCCGTTTATCTACACCACTTCAATTAAAAGCGCTCACCAAAAAATATCATAAAACCGCCATGCAAGATTCTCTTAGGAGAAAATTATATGCTAAAAATTATTTAAAGACGATTTTTTTTTATCGGAGAAATCTTTTTTCATAATTCCTATAGAAAATCATTTAACCATGCAGAGCGTTTTTCATTGAAAATGACTCCTCTTAATAGCGATGAACTCTTCAACTCTCCCTAGTTGAAAAAGAAGGCAATCTCACAAGGGACAATATACAAATCAATTATTGATGCCTATGAAAATACGCAATACATAATCAACACATGGTCTGCTAGTGATAGAATATTAATATAAGACTAATGTAACTCAGAAATGCGAGATGGTCCCAAATACATACGGTGTTGACAGCAGCTTATTTTGAATTAATCAATGGTGGTGATCCATCCGACTTAAATATTATGCCTTCTAGGAGTTGAGGCACCAACTTGAATCTCATTTTAACTCGAGTTTCATTTTGACTTGAGTGATATATACTATTGGATTGATGTATGTAACATATAAATATGTTTTCTAAACATAAATTCAACCATGGATATGCTCTAAATTAAAACCCGAATTTGACATTTGAAACCTAAAAGCAATTGCCTTTTTGAAGCAAGGAAAAACTGATGGCCATAATTTAGAGAGTTCTAGAATGATGTGATGTAGTTCATACTCTGCACACCTTAGTGTATTTTCTATTTTTTCGATTTCCCTGTAATAGGGATGGCACTAGGTGGACCCCACAGGAAAAAAACGTCCAAATGGTCCCCACCTGAACAGAGTTTTCTTCTTTTTTTTTCCCTAAAGAATGTCAACGCCTAATGTGGTGTGAACATACACCTTGAAGAGATCCCATGATAAAATATTTGAAGTGGATTAGTTGTTGCAGGGAATCCTGAAGATTTCTCTTCTCAGCCGTCCAATTCGATCAGTGGGGCCCCACTATCTATTGGTCATACGGCAACCTTGTGTTGAAATCTGCTCTCCATGTGAGCAAAAATCTTATCATTAAGGTTGCATTAATCTTACTTATCAGATGTCTCCCAACTTCTTGGGATAACCTTAAACCTTGTACTAAATCATATCCTCCCATTAAAGGAAAGAAATATTGTCTGTCTGAGACAAAAGGAATTTAGAAAAAGTTTGATTCTTTGATATTTTTTTTTTCATTTATTTGAATGTTTGCTTCAAGTAATTCCCTGCTTACATGGGACCCACTTGGATGTATGAACCACTTGTGAGAGAGAGAGATTATCTGTGGGAGTATGGACTGATCATAGGTGGGTCCCACTGTAAGATTTTTTTAGTTTTTATCTATTTTTTGTTGGTGCTAATACTAATGCTACTCATCGTAATAAAATCAACAACCACTAAAATATCACAAAACTTTGTTAGAAAGAAAATCATAAATTCTCAATATTTTCATCTAAATATAGTTGGATGTAGTTATTTTTATCTCCCTTAAATCTATGATATGCAATTTTATGGACTTGCAACTTGATCGACGACTTTGATTTCCACGTAAGAGAAAACCCCGAATTACACAAACAAGTCCCATATTTTCTAATGTATTGTTATTTTGTCTTTAATTTTTTTTTTCTAACTTTAATTATATGAGGGGGCTTTTTTTTCCAAAAAACTACTCAATTTTTTTTTTTGACTCCCCCTAATACCTATATTATCTAAAGTCCTAAGAATTATATAAGAGAAAATGATTAGAATGGGTCGTTTACTTCGTTGTATTAAAATAAGGGAATTATTTCTCACTAAAATAGGTGTATTATTGGTCTTGGGATTAAAAAAATGGCAGTATGGACCATTGAATCTTGAAGCAAGAGAGTTGACAATGTTAGCAGTATATACTAGTTTTGATGAAATGGTTGGCGAGAGTGGAAAAGTAAGGCTTTAATAACCAAAGAATATACTTCATCAAACAACCAAAGAATATAATAGATGCAATGATACAAAGCCTATGGAGATGAAATTGTTTAATCTTCTCGATCTTATATCAGCTGGGATTTGTTTAAGGGCGGAGATAACGCCTAAATGTGGGTTTAGAACACCTAACCAATATGCCAAAGGCCATAGGAAGCTCTGACTGATGGAACACGTCAAATGACTCGAACCTCAGGCGTGAAGGTTCGCTCTAATACCAAATGTTATGTACCTAATCAATATGCCAAAAGCCCCATGACTTATAGAACGCATCAAATTAAGTCTTATAATCATTTAGGACCGTAACATAATAATATTATGGCAATCCCTCTAACCCGGCCCGCTTTTGACCCACGGCTTATATAGGTTGGACACGGGTCGGGCACTATGCAGGATGGGCCTCAACATAAGAACCCCTTCCCAACATGACCCACTTCCCAGTAGGGATTCGAAAACTTGGAGCAACTCATGAATTTGACCCACATATGACCTGGGTAACTTGACTTACATGGATAGGTCGGACAGGGGTCGTTGAATCCTAATTTGCCCCACCCTTTATGTGGGTTGGGTTGGGCTTGACTCAATAAATGGGTTGGATCTCAATCCACACTTCTCCCTCCCTCCCAACTCAACTCCTTTCGTTTTGGGGGAGTTGAGTGAAGTAAGATTATTTTGAAGAAAGATTAAAATACAAATGGGTTATGATGGTATTTTGTATTTAATTGTTTATTATAGATTTATTTTTACTTTTTGCATAGAAAAGTGAGTTTTTTTTTTTTTTTTTTTTGTCTTTTAGTGGAGAAAGGGTGTTGTTTTTTTACATTTCTTTTGAAAAAAATAGCTTTAAATTTGAATTAAAGTGTTTTTGATGTGATTGTCTTTTTTTTTTTCTTTAGAAATGGAGGCTTTATTTTACGTAAATAAAGGCTTTATTTTACTTGCCTCTATTATTAGAGTTGCCAAACAAGCCTGTATTTGACTCTATTTATACCCAACTAGACCCATTTGCTACACCTACTGAAACATTTGATGGTATGAATATGCTATTTGTCCAACACTGAATGCCAATCTTATTCAAATTCGAGCATGCAACAATACATAGGTTAATTATGTCAAGGAGTAGAATCGACTTTAACTCGAGGGATCTTGAGTATTTAGGGTTGAAGTTAAATGATAAGTACGTAGGCCAACAACAATACTTCATCTGTCGAGCCAGACTCACCCAAACATGATAGGGCTGAAAATTTAAAATGTTAGGGCCTATTTAATTTCACCTTTACTTTATTTCTTTTGCCTATCCAAACGGGCACAAGAAATAAAGAATACCATCATCATTTCCCAAAACTATATCCTATTAAACTGGGGTTACCCCCAGTGATCCTTTTCTAGATATGGACTAAAAATAATGGTTTGAAAAGTTGGCCTTTTTTTTTTCTAAGCAGACTGTTTTCGAAGTTATACAACCCTTCTTTATCTGGGCTTTGGATCGACCCCTGCATGGCACATGACTCTGGAAAAACTAAGAATTAGATTAACATAACAGTGAAAATTTGCACGTGTGTGTCAGTGAAAATGTGCATGTGTTGTGTGTGTGTGTGTACGTGAGGATTCAAATTCCAGGGCCATGAAACCAACCCAGCTGCACATGGAGCACGTCACATCTGTGCATATTGCAAAAGCCTAGAGATAACTACAGACTGACACACCTGCAAGATCAAATGTTCCTTTCGCACACTACATGGACACATCAAAAATTGGCTATACTAAAACCAGAACGCTGCTTTGACTTTGGCATGAGTGGAAAGTACTCCAGAGTCCAGACATGTACACTGAACATTCTCAAATATTAAGGAACAATCAAGTGACTAAAAAAATGAAGAACAAGATTCCAAAGTATAAAAAAAAATGTTTGTTTTTTTTTTTTCCAAAACAGCTACTAAATTACAATTCCTCAATGCCAAAGACAAACTTGTCTTCTTCACCCCAACCCATAAGATTACCAAAATTTGTTGACTAATAGGCTACCTAACTCTATAAAACCAAAGGCAGAGGCCATGAAAAGGCATACAGAAGCAAGGTTCAAGGATGGCCGATAATATGGTTCAGACAGATGAAGTGAAGAGTGAAGAAATAGAGATAACAGAACCAGAGCCAGCACTGAAAGGCAGGAAGATTTCATGGGCAAAGCTTCGTCGTGTGGATTCATTGAACTTGGAGGCAGGAAAAGTTTCCCATGCAACGAGCCATGGTTCAAAGGTTTGAAGTTATCTGTTTCTAGCACATAGCAAGATAAACATTGTCTCTGCTTCTCCATATATTTTATGATATTTGTTGTTTCTTTCATTTTCCTTGAAGATCATTTCTCAATCGGCGAAAAAGTTATGTATAATGCAATTTGAGAAAATCCAGGAGAATCTTCTGTATTCACTATTCAGTCCAAATGCTTTAATTTCATGTGATAATCTGGTTGTTATGGTGCAATCATTATTGTATTTCTTTGGTGGAAAACATTTGGAAAAAAGTCTTGTGGCCAGAATTCTGGACTATTTCGAAGGAAACAAACCAAAGCTGCCAATCAAGGCCGAAAGGACCAAAACAGCTGAAAAAGGCTTGTTCTTGCAGAAAATTTACTATGCTAGCCATTTTGAGGTCGAAATAGACCGAAATTCTGCCCATAAGACTTTTTCCAAGTGTTCTTTCTTTTTTTTCAAAATAACCGAAACAACTGAAAAAGTTTTGCTCTCACAGAATTTGCAGTGTATGGTTTTTACTCATTTTCCCCCAGTTAACACTTCGACATAAAAAATGGACAAAAAGCTTATTACTCCAAACCAAATGGAAAAGGTTAAAACAAGTGATTTTAGTTAACTTATAAGAGTATTTTTCTTTTTCTAATTTTCAAATTGTTTTAAAAAAAATTCCATCATATCCATAATGGAACACCGGAATGATTGAAAAGAGAAAATCTTCAATTTATGGACAAATTAAAATGACCTTTGATAATTATTATTATTATTTTTTTTACTACTACGGGCTTCCCAATATTGTTCAACAGCATGGTTACACTTAGTAGTTATTGAATAGAATTTGCAGATACCTGCAAATGGGTCCTTTTGTTGCTCATGAAGACTAAACAAAAATCCATGTGGACAGTATCTTTGAGAACTCAAGAAGTGTCACGACTGATGACCCAGGACTCCATATATCCACAAAAACAAAAACCACTGCTTTACTTTTCCCCAAAAAAGAGCAAGAATCCCTTTTTCTTTTTCATAGGTAACATGACCGCGACTTGTGGATGCAACATAACAAAAGAAAGAACCTCATGTTATGCAAATGTCTAACCTTCACTCTTGGAAAGTTCTATGCATTGACAGTGTTTTGTGAACTTTATTTATTTTTTAAATAAATGAAGAAATTTTGACATTTTTCCATGGTGTTCTGAGTTCTAAAGTAACTTTTTTTTCTCGGTTTTTGATGGTTCATGAAACAGGTGAGTTGGATAACCACATTAAGTTTAGCATTCCAGAGCATTGGAGTGGTGTATGGAGACATAGGGACATCTCCCCTGTATGTGTATTCAAGTACTTTCCCTAATGGAATTGATCACAAAGACGACGTATTGGGGGTCATGTCTATCATATTCTACACCATTGTCCTCATACCTTTGGCCAAATATGTCTTCATTGTTCTCTGGGCTAACGATAACGGTGATGGTGAGTGCATCCTCCAGAAACAGCATGCTTTTGTTTTTCGGGTTTTGATAGAAGCTTATTAGAGTTCAAACACTAAATCATCATCATCATCATCATCACCACCACCACCTATCTGGGCCCTGAGGCCATCATCATTTATCTAGAGTCAACTTTATGAGCTCTACTTTTCCTGTGAACCCATTTCAAAGAATGTTCTAACATGAACTAATTAACTCTCTTGAGCTTTGGATGAAATGCACAACCTGTTGAAAATTGAAATTATGCAGGATCCAATAGTTAAAAGAAGTACCGACAAAAGAATAGTAAAAAAATCCGATACTCAAAATAAAAAGATTGAATGAATATTAGTCGGCAATTCCAGTCAGTTTATAACATCCATTCACATTAAACCAGCATAGTACATCTCTGTTCCCGAAAACCGCATGTTATATTAGGATTTTTTTTTTCTGATTCATGGCTGATATTGATGTATCTCTGATCAAAGCAAGGCTTAGAAGTCTCAAATCTCTAAAAAGGATGAGAAACCTTATTTGTTTTTATTAAAAAATAAGTTATCCTCAAATTGGAAGTAGTTGAGTTTCTAAACTTTATTTCTACAGTAAAAAATCAACAAGCATTTATAACAATCCTGAATTTAAAGGCTCACTTAGGGCTTATTGGATCTTCATAAAAAGAAGTAAAGGTAACTCTACTTAGTTTACCTTTAATGGAGGTTTGTGCATTTTGATCTTTATAAGTCACTACTGTTTTGTTCTTTGACATGACCAATTACAGGTTAGTGGAGTTATATAGGTAATTAGAGTTACAGGTAATCTGAGCAAACAGCTACCAAGTTGGATCAAAAGGCAGGCTCATTTCAATATTTTATTTGTACACCATGGATTCTATACTTCTATATTCGGAGGAGCAAACCAAATTCTTGTTTTCTCAGCTTATAAATATCACAAAAATCCATACCTGATGATCATAATTCATGTAGGAGGAACATTTGCACTCTATTCCTTGATATGCCGGTACGCAAGGGTGAGCATGATTCCAAATCACCAAGTGGAGGATAGAAAACTGTCCAACTACAGACTGGACACACCATCAAACCAACTGAGGAGGGCTCAATATATAAAAGAGAAGCTAGAGAACAGTAAAGTGGCGCAACTTGTGCTTTTCCTTGTCACAATATTAGGGACTTCAATGGTGATTGGAGATGGTGTTCTAACTCCTTGCATCTCTGGTGAGTCATAGCTTTCCTTTCTAATTTATATACTAGTTGGTAGTATTTACAGCAAATCCGTCATTTCTAGAGGCTGTGTGATGGAACCTGGTCTAAATGGATTGAGACTCAAAAATGGTTCCTTGAACCTGAAATTATCTCTCTTAAAATGGTGATTTCCTGAAAAGTAGTAAACCTGCTTAAAAAGTTGAAATACCAGGAAGATGGTAATCAACTACTTCAAAATACTAACAAGGAATCAGCAAAGTTCCCAAGTCCAATAACCCAATAATGACCTGACGAAAGAGGAATGTATCAGAGCAAATATTTAGCCAAATGCATGAAAGGGTAAATGCTGTAAAGATAGGGACCACAGGGACCATCACAGTCAACTTTAGTCTTCCATGTGTTCTATAACTGTCTGTACAGAATCAATCATATCTATCATATGTAACATTGGTAGTATCCCTTTGAGAGGGTCGACTGCTGTATTTATAATGCTGGGAATGCCCAGCCAAGGATACAATCAAGGCCTAATTGAGCCCAATACCCTATATCTATTACTCTACCTCTAGATTCTGTACTTTTCTTGGATTCTCCATTATATCTTGGAAAAAGCAAGAAACAGTTTTTGGTCTGTCGCTCTTCTTCCAATGCCAAGTATTATCCTCTGATATTATTTGTCTTCATTGACTACATCAAGACATGGGACTTTTTCAGCAAAATACTACTCCATTATCCATGATGTTTACATGATAATCATCAATGAAACAAGAGGGGAAGTAAATGATAAGTGGAGAAACGCATTTGAGTCAAATGGATTGAGAATTAGTAGATCAAAGAAAAAAAATATGGAGTGCAAGTTTGGTGCTTCAGAGAGTAGAGAAGATGAGTTAGTCAAAATTGAAAATAACTCAGTTCTACAATGTAAAAGATATCGGTATCTAGGCTCAATCATAGAACAAAATGGGCAATTTTATTGGATATAGGGAATAGGATTCGCACAGGGTGGGCTAAGAGGAGACAAGCTAGTGGAGTGTTGTGCAATCATAAAGTTCACTTGCATGGCCATTTTATCTATATAAAGACAACTACTGAAAGCTAGGGGGCATAGAAACTTGATAAACGTTGAAGTAGGCGAATGCTGAGATAGATGAGTGGAGTTGTAAGAAAAAAGGTAGTTAAGGATGAGGACATTAAGTGGAAACCTGTAGGTAACCCCAATAGCAGAAAAAATAATCAAGGAATATTGGTTGAGATGGTTTTGGCATGTGCATAGAAACCTGAATTAGCCTTTGTGCAACATGTTGAAAAGTTAGTAGTTATAGGAACAAGGAGAAGCGGTACCTTGGTTTAAGCAGACATGACATTGAATAGGGTTGAGAGAAAAAAAAAAAATCATAATGGCAACCATACTACGATGTTGGTGGATGATGAGCTCATGTACATATTATCTTTCTTTCTTATCATATTCATTCACACACACGTTCGCTCTCATGTACACACTTAGAATGAGAGAGAGAGACAGACAGAACAGTTTTGAACAACTATTTAGAAAGATTGGTTTCTCTCACTTTATTTAAATGTATAAGTTTATTATAAAGAATTGTCTCTTGAGCAGAACACGTTCAACCCCAGATAAATGAGATAGGGCTATAATAACAACGAGAGGATAATGATAACACCGAATGCATTCTGATAGTAGAAGTGTAATTATTGCTTATAATGATGTTTCTCAAGAATGCTCCTAACATATTGAGATAAACTGTCACATTGTGCAACAACATCTATGTCATGGCATTATTTTTCATTGCTCTATCTCTCTCTCGTCTGATCAACTTGCTAAATTTTCATTAAGTCTCTTCCATTTCCTAGATTTTGGCATCGGTCGACAATCTATTGATGTTGTTGCTCCATATCAAGAGCGCAAGGGGGTGTAAAGATCTGTGACATTTGTATTGTACTGTATACAACTACATCTTTTATTTTTGTAACCTTAGAAAAGCAGAGATGATTAAGTGTAATCCAGGATAGCTATAGCTAAGAATTCATACACTTAATATTTTTACTATATCCAAGTAACTGTCATGATTAGTGTTTATATAATTGCAATCGAGACACTTTTCTCTCAAATTCAGTTACCATTCTATTCTCTTTCCTGACTGATGATAGCTTGATTGCCTTGCAGTGCTTTCTGCAGTTAGTGGAATCCAAGTGTCTGCAAGTTCCCTTGGCCAAGGTACACGAAACCAAGTACATTTCCATTGTCGTTTCCTTAAAGCTATTGGCAAAATGGTAAAGAAAAAAATATTCAGTTATTGAAATTCAAAGGGTTTTCTCTATGCATGAACTATTATGTGGTATAATGTGTTACACTTCAATTTCCAGTTTGGACAATTGGAGTTTTTCTAGTTGTTCTCTTAGATAAACCACAGAATTTCAGGGAAGCACAATGTTTTCTTCCCTTATTCGCAAAGCAGAGCCTATGTTATTTACCCATAGGAAGACAATATAAGGATGCTGAAGCAGTTCAAAACAAATACAACTCCAACTAGTAAACTTTTACCCAAAAAAAATAAATCCAAATAGTAAACAAAACAAACAATTAAGAAAAATAAATATATAAGTGAACACCCCACCTATTTCCCAAATAATAGGTGTCATTGGTGTAAAATGTAAATGAATATTTTTCATTATTAAAAAATTATAAAAAAAAAAACTACTGGTCCATCTAGACAGTAATACAGGCTACAGAATATGAAAAATTACTTTCTACAGTTGTCCACGTCACACCAACAATAATCCCATAATCTTCTTCATAATGATGGAAATCATCTTATCTCTACCCATAAAAAACAACCATCTTATTTCAAACTCGCAATTTATTATTGTTTATTTGTCCTTAATATTCCTTCCTGATACAAATGTAAGGATCCTTCTTACTTTTTCCTTTTAACACTAAGGACTATCATTTTAACTACCATGCTTAGACTAAGTTGTTGACATAATGACCAACTTGGATCGACTTCATTGCCTAGTGTTGTATTTCGGGTTTACCAGAGTGGTCCATTGGGTTAGCCAATGACCGGGTTCAGGGTCAGGGGTATTTTGGTCATTGTACTGGGGCTTTCTTAGGGGCTAAGAAAGTGGAGATTATATATATGATGTAATGTGTAACCCTAGACTCTGAAGAGAGTCAAGATGTGAGTTGTTTCTCTCTTGTCGTGGATGTAGGCGGCACGTAAAATCCTCTATGCCTCTCTTGTGTGTGGCATGATTGTTTGATTGCGGGTTTCGCACTTCCGCATGCACGCGCACAACACCTAGGACGAGTTCCATTAACACAAAAGGAGGTATAGTTGTTGTTCATGGACCAGGAAAAACTGGTTTGAAGTGTGCCCAAAATCATCTCATTTGGTTGTAAGGCCTAACATTCAGGCTCAAGTTTAAGCAGGGCTTACCCACTTCAAGTCCCTCTTTTGTTATATACTCGGGTCATTCTTGGCCCATTGTTGGGCTTTCAGGCATACATGCCATGTCCCAGACCTGCAGCTATCCGACTAGAAATGACAGCCAGGGCACAGACCATAGGCCATGCTTAGCCTAGGTTGGCCTGGCCTACTAAAGAGAAGCCTATTTGAGAACCATATTTGAAATATAATGTCATTAGTGTAGATTGGTTTGGGGTTTTGCAATTTGTCAGCATATATTAGCACCAAAACACAGATTAAAACAGTTATGTAACTAAGATAAGCATCATCAATCTGAATCATAATATGGAAACTCCAAAAGGGCCAATGAAAAATCAAGGAAAGGAATTCAAGATCAAGAAAGAGATGTATTCATACAACATTATTTTCTGGCAACCTGAAATATTCATACATTAGATAAGAGATGTATCCATACATTATTTTCTGGCAACCTGAAATATTCATGCATTATAACCTCCTGTCTTTGAGTTTTGGAATTTAAAAACTCCAACTCTACTACTATTTTGAAACATTCAAGCATGATAATTGATAACCTCAGCATACGTTTTTCTTCAATAAATATTTATCAATTACTTTTTCTGCAGGTTCTGTTGTAATTATTTCTGTAGTAATCCTGGTCATCCTCTTCGCCATTCAACGTTTTGGCACAGATAAAGTCGGTTACACGTTTGCCCCTATTATCTTCTTGTGGTTTACTTTCATCAGCCTCATGGGACTCTATAACTTGTTCAAGCATGATGTTGGCGTTTTACGAGCATTCAATCCAAAATATATAATAGACTATTTCAAGAGAAATGGTAAGAAAGGATGGATTTCTCTTGGAGGTATCGTTCTCTGCATTACAGGTAACTTGAAAAGCCAATTTTTCTAGAAGTTCAGAATCTCTCTGATTGGGCTGACATCTAATGAAAAGCTATGCAAAACAGGTACTGAAGCAATGTTTGCAGACCTAGGCCATTTCAATATCAAAGCAATACAAGTAAGTGATATTTGTTAGATACCATATACCAACCTAAAAGCTTATAGGTGGAAGGCCCAAACAGGTATATGAAGCTATATCAAACCCATTACTCGAGCGATGTGGGACTTTCCCAACAATATAAATATCTCTTGGTAGAACCCATGTCAAAAATAGTGTAGATGCTTTGAAAATGTTATGAAACTGTAGAATAATATTATCCCAATTATCTTCTACTATTTTATAAAAATATTGGCGCAATTGAGATTTTCTCTGAGTATGCAACAGTATCAGGATAAAAAAAATAAAATTTAGTAGAAACATTAAAAGTTAGTTTTTACAACTATATATTTATTTACTGTAGCATATTTTATTACTTAATTTTTTGTTTTATTTCCTGCAACAATTTTTTTATAGGATCTGGAGAAAACATCAAATTTGAAAAACATCATGATGCATTGCAGATCCAAAGATGATAAAATTCCAAGAACAAGATTTATGACGCTAGGACTTCCAGCCTTAAATCTGAGATTTAACAACCATTTTGCATTGTAATGCAGATTAGTTTCTCAGGACTTACTTTTCCTGCGATATTGTGCGCTTACTTTGGACAAACTGCATACCTTTCCAAATTCCCTAAGGACGTCGCAAATACTTTCTACAAATCAATTCCAGGTTTGTCATGCCTACAACATGGAAAAAAAAAAGATCTAGCTAAAATTTAGACATATTTAAGTGGTTTGTGGTTCATGGGATAACGATCTGGACTTGATAAACAGCTCCTTTCTACTGGCCAACATTCGTAGTAGCTGTTGCAGCGGCCATCATTGCTAGCCAAGCAATGATATCAGGTGCATTTGCAATCATATCCCAGTCCCTGGCTTTAGGCTGCTTTCCAAGAGTTCAGGTGCTGCACACTTCTGCCAAGTATGAAGGGCAAGTTTATATTCCTGAGGTAAACTACATGCTCATGATTGCATGTGTTATAGTGACATTCGGCTTCAGAACCACAGAAAGGATTGGCAACGCATATGGTGAGTTCAACATTATTCCTAGAAACTAATAATGCCAGTGGTACATTCATTATGTCTAAATGTTGGCTCATGATATTTATAAACAAAAAAGAAATAAGAATCAAAAGTTAAGACATGCCTCTAATTCAAAGAATGGCCGCTAGACCTTCCAAGGCCAAGGGACAAGGCCTGTCTGCTAGGTCCTTCTACTAGAAACACTACAGAGTGTTTGGATGTGTGTAAAGTGTATAGTAGATTGTCCCTCTTAAGTGGAGACACTAGGAGATACCTGGAAGTAGATGGACTTAAACTGAGAAACTTTCATTTTGTTTTAAATTCTATTAATTAGAAAAACTGAAAAAGATATGGTTGGACAAAGAATAGAGAGAGCTTGCAATCAATATAAACCAACAAAGTCCAATCTTGCTGGTTGGGATAATGGTTGCTCATTAAGCGTAGAAAGTTTACTGAAGTGGTCCTTACTTTTCTCCAATGAGGTAACGACCAAACAGGGGCGAGAATCTTTTCCATGGACCCATTTGGATCTTGTAACTCGGTTTACACTTAGATGAGGTTTCTTTCATTCATGTAAACTGAGTTATCAGTAAATGGCAGTTGTTTTGTTATTTACCACACCCATTTACGGGTAAACAAAGCGATATGTCCTTGGATTAATTGTAAACTGGTCCAAGGATTCAGACGGGGCCTTAAGGTTGCTGTTGATTGCGAAGGCCTAATACTGACTTAAATGGAGGCCTGCATGCCGCAAAGAACCTTAATATACAATTAAAGTAACCTCAATATACAGTTAAAGTAATCAAGAGCTGTTTATAACTAGTAACAACAAAAGCAAAGCTCGAGCTTTTGGTGTTACTAGATATTAACATGGTTCAGAACCAGAGGTTACAAGTTCGAAACTCCTGGGACGCATGTTACCTCCATCTATCTGGCTGGTATGTCTCTTCCCTCTGTCTGTTGGATTTCGAATTCGAACGGCTTCCAGCCGTTCGAGTGGGGGTGTTGATATAAATTATTGTGCCGTTCACTAACAGCTTGAGCTTTTGTTGTTCCTGATTATTAACATAACCTCTGAATCCATAATAAATTTTAATTGGAAAAGATGAATTTTAATCAGAGCAGTAGACAACTGACATTTTATTGGTAGTAAAGCATCTCAATTAACTGTTGTAAATCTTGTGCAGGCATCGCAGTGGTGGCCGTGATGGTGATCACAACAGTGCTGCTGACTCTCATAATGCTTATGATATGGAAGACAAACATCTTGGCCGTCGCATTGTTTTTCATAGTGTTTGGTACGGTAGAATTCATATATCTATCATCGGTCCTCTATAAATTCAAAGAAGGTGGATACCTTCCGCTCGCCTTTTCTCTCGTCTTGATGGCAATAATGGGAATGTGGCATTATGTGCACAAGAAGAGGTATATGTTTGAGCTTAAAAACAAGGTTTCTAGTGACTACATCAGAGACTTGGCCACAAACCCAAATGTGAGCAGGGTGCCTGGGATTGGATTGCTTTACTCAGAACTTGTTCAAGGAATCCCACCCATTTTCCCACACTTCATTTCAAACATGCCATCCATCCACTCTGTTCTGGTGTTCATTTCAATAAAGTCAATTCCTATCAGTAAAGTGGCATTGGAGGAGCGCTTCCTTTTCCGGCAGGTTGGGCCAAGAGAGTACAGAATGTTCCGCTGTGTGGCGCGCTATGGTTACAATGATGTCATGGAAGAACCCAATGAGTTTGAACCTCTGCTACTCCAGTACTTAAAAGAATTTGTGCGGCAGGAACACTTGTTCCTAGCAAGTGGTTACTCTGAACGCTTGACTGCCCCCAAGAGAACTATGGACACAGAGGAGAGCCTACCACAGCTTAGTACACCGCGTGTCTCATCTGGATCAATCCTTCCGGTTGTTGATGCTCAGTCAAGGAACTCCTCCAATAGAATCATCAGTGGACCAATCCAGGGAGCTGAAGAAGAGGTCCAGTTCATTGAGAATGCATTAGAAAAGGGAGTAGTGTATCTCTTAGGTGAAGCAGAAGTGGTTGCAGAACCGAAATCATCCATCCTGAAGAAGATAGTTGTCAACTATGCCTACAATTTCATAAGGAGAAACATCAGGCAAGGAGAGAAAGTCATGTCTATCCCACATAGCAGACTTCTACGGGTTGGAATGACATATGAGATATGAGATGGGAGCCTCATGAATCCCAATACCAGAACTTCTATCCTTGACTTAAAAGCAGCAGTCTGTAAGTTATAAAAAAGCAGTTCTTCCAACTAGCATAAAACAAACGAGGAATGTGATTGCAGTATGTACATTGTATGTGAAAGATACTTTTAAGGAATGTCTATATGGATTGGATTGACTTAGAAATGCCCACAAACTAATGTCAATATATGAGGAGGGACTGATAGATATTTGATGCAATGAGTATCTCGGCCAAAAGAAACAGCTCCCCAAGACAGAAAATGACTCTTACCAAAATGGGCTTGTGCAGTATTTATGTGATATTACATCCCTTCCATGACTACATGGTAGAGCCCAGATAGCTCATACCACACCTTTGATAGAGGAATGGAGATCGTGGAGATTCAGCCCATCCTCAATCTTGATTAAATGTTGGTTTCTTTGATTGGGATTATTGTTGAATGCCAATGATGTACTTGATCAAGCACATTCAGAGTTTGTAATTTAAAAGTTGTACTCATGATTTGCATGTGCACGCATTGTGAAGCAAGTACCATAGTTGGGATGTTTTCACGGTTGCAATCTTGTATTATTAATACCCTGTTGATGAAATGAAAAGGCTCTTGTATTGTAATTTTGATGCGCCTCCTTGTGTATGTGGTGGTATATACAATTTGACCATTGCAGCAAAGAATGGGAATTAAGAAGACTGAATATGTTAAGTAAATCTGCATTCCTAGGACTTCGTGGGAAAGTGAGTAGGAAAAAAAAAAAAAAAAAAAAAGGCGTGAAGAGTGAAAGATATGAGGTGGAGATAGAGACGGGAACCCACTTTCCAAGGAATTGATTTACTAAAGCAATATAGGACAATAAACTCATACCTAGGGAGAGACCCATTGATGGTCATTTTGCTGTCTTTCACTTGTTGTTTCTTCAATTTCCGCCCCTTTGATAAGAACAAAATGCTTAGGGCCTGTTTGCATTAAGAACACATAAATTGAATACGCAAAAATTCATAGTCTAATGAGCTCCATGGAAGGGTTATTAAAAAGGTGAATGATATGAGGTGAGGATAGCAAATTTAGATGGGACATTGAGTTTCCTAGTATTTAAATTACTAGGTTGATGGCTGATTATTCATTTTCCATTAACAGAGACGCTATTTGATAGTTATTTTTTTATATACACCTTGGATCTTCTTTTTTTACCACACATGTGGTAAACTCCAATGTATTCTATGCAAAACAACAGTGGCCCTTAGAAATTCTAGGAATTCAGAGCCCAAGAAACAAATGGTCTCTTAGCATCTTGAGGGGTCACATTGAGGAGCTTGCATTTAATTATCAGTGAGCCCTTCAAGTATTGACCTTTTCATTCTTGTTCCACTGTGGCCCCATCACTTTCTTTGACTGACTAATATACATCATTTTTGTTGTTTAATCACATACAACAGTGGCTATAAATTATAATCCCATTTTCATATGACCAACCAGACCAATCAAGTCTCTCTGATACACTATCTTTCAAAACCATTGATTAGCATAGGGATCAATTAACCAATAGATGAACTACACTGATCCATGCAAAACATAATCGCGATGCTGAGATGGCATTTGTTGCTATGTTGAGGATTGTATCTAGCTACAAGTGACAACCTGAACACACAATTTATGTTTATTCAAATCACATTACATGGAGAATTTTTTTTTGGAATCTACACAGATGTTTCCTTGAAGAAAAGGCTGAACATACATGTCATTTGCATCTTGAGAAGATGGCGTGGCCTATCACAGTGCAAAGGACCCGACCCCGTTTGCAACTTTACCGCCGTATTTTCTACGGTAAAGCTGCATATTAGACTTTACTGCAGGTCCGAGCGGCGGTAAAGATGCAAGGTCGGAGCACTTTTCCCAAAGTAAAGCTGCAAAATTTAGAGGTCACAAATGGGTAGGGTTGGGTTTATAGGGAACTGACTTGTTTATTAAACGAGTTAGATGCTTCTAATTTGTATCCAACTCATTTATTAAATGGTTCATAAACTCTTAACTCGCACCCGCTGTGGGTTAACTCGACTCGTATGACTTGCACTCAAACCTAAATTTATTAACAATCGTCATATCCACAGTTTAAATTAGAACTAAACCAATAAGTTAATTTATAAAAGTAAGATAAGATCTAGATGAGCAATCCTTAACTTTCTCAGTCCTATTGGTGCAATTTAAAACATATCATGATAGGCAATATGGACAAGTTTTATTTGGGTTATGATAAAGAAAAAAGGAGGGGAAGAGAAGAAGAAAGCTAACCCTAATCCGACCCGTTCAAATGCAGGTTAGGAAAGCTTGACCCGCAACCGACCCATATATTACGAGGGTTTGGTTGTGCAGGTCGGGTCGGGTTGGCTTTTGCTAGCTCTAAATGCGACTTTACCACTAATACAAGTAGCGGAGAAGCTGCTCGGGCCCCAATCCCGTAAGGAAAAAAAGATGCAAATGTAAACTTACCGCTAATACAAGACAATGTATATCAAATCATTCTAACCCATTGATATGTGACACACAACTTTAGAGGTTATATATGGAGAAAAACATTGACCCTCAATCCAATGGTCTAACCCATTTGGATCGAGATAAATCCAACGGATCCATTGTAAATAGAGGTGGGGGTTTCCATCATTCTATGATCAACTAGGATCAGTGCCCATGTGGGCCTCACATGGTTGTTCGCATGGATGTCCCATGTGGACGGTCCTTTGAAGAAGTTTCTCTTTTAAAAATAACGATGTAAAACCCACCATTTGCTTCATTTAAAAATTTTATTAGGTGATTTTTGTACAAAAAAAACTTGTAAATTTTGCATTATCTGCCTCCATATACTTTAGCTAAAAAACTCTAAAGAACAAGCAACCCCCATTAGTTTTTTTTGTTTTTAAGAGGCAAAAGCTCTAAAACGTAAATAAGCTCTAAATAATAAAATAACAACTAATTTTTAGAGTTTTCCAAATACTCCCTAAGTGTTTTATTAAAAATAATTGTAGAATTCATTTTTTTTGCTTGGCTTCCAAAGAATGTGAATTAATATATGATTTTTTTTAAAAGGTAATTAACTAAGAAAATAAAAGGGAAAAGGGATATAAGCAATATCTTCCAATAAAATCAGTATATCTATTTTTGTTTTCTCAAGCCAATTTATTGAAATAAAGAGGTGGTACAGAACAATAAGCATGGTCATTAAATAATTTACAATTCTCAAATGCCTTTTTGTTATAATTAAAAAAAACACCAGGCCCAAACCTAATTCGGACCATAACTGTTGGCCTGAGCCCGTCCCACCTAGAGGTGTGAAAGCCTGAGCCCAGCATGAGTTTTAGATTATAAGTTAAAAAAAATGATCCTTTTTTTAGTTCCTTGCATATAGGTTGTAGCTCAACTAGTTTGGTTATGGCCGTCGACGTTAAATGTTGTGGGTTCAAATCATGTCTTTGTCTCTCCTCATCTTTATTCTTTTAATAACAATCACGGCCCATCTATTAAATATGAATAAATAAATAATTCAAGCTGGCTTTAATAATAAATTTAAGGCCCGAGCCCGGCCAAAGAGGACTGGGTCGGGCTTAGACTCGGGCTAACCCAATCCATGAACACCCCTAATCATAAGAGGCTGGATGGAATGGTTTTACCCGTACACATAAGATTGAATTTCTCAAAAAACGGTCAAGTAACTTCAACCTGTGTCGGCCCAAAATAACCTACATTTAATGCATGCCAATCCATTTAACTCGAACCCACCTATTAGAATCTGAAGTGATTTCAAACATTAGAGCTACATTTGAGTTAAAATGCAAATCAAAAGAAGCCCAACACAACCTCAAGTAATTCTAGGTAAACAAAAAAACATCTAAGCATCAAGATATTTAACCACCAAATCCTTTAAAATGGATTTAGATATAGGAGTCAACCCTAATTCAACCGATTTAAATAAGTTAAGCAGTTTATACGGGGTTAACTCTAACCCGACCAGTTTAAATGCAGGTCAATTTTTCTGACCCGTTATCGACCTGTATATATTGCGGATTGGGTTATACGGCTCAAATGCTGGCCAGTGGGTCAAGTCAGATTTTGCCACCCCTAGCCCTAGACTTGTCTCACCATGGCCCCTGTTAGGCACCTTAGAAAGCCCATCTACAAACTATTATTTTATCTACGTGGGCCCAATGAACCCCATAACCACGCCTCCAGTCTCCACTAGGGATGAAAGTGGGCCGGGCCGAGCCGAGCTTTGACAGGCCCTAGGCTCGGCCCTAGTATTTTTCAGTAGGCCCTAGCTCGGCCCTAGCCCTAGAGGGCCTCAAAAACTCTGGCTCGGGCTCGGCCCTTATTAAGTTATGAGGCCCTAGGGCAGGCCCTTTGAGCCTGGCTCGATTGAGGCCCTAGGCTCGGCTCGTAAGCTCGGCCCGTTTTATAATGATATAGTACTAGCCGAAAGAAAATATTTTCAGAAAAAAAAAATCATGTAGGAATTCAAAGAAATCTGCATATGCAAACCAGAACAAAAAAATGGTCAAATGCATGCATTTATCCCATATTCCCATTCTCATAATTTGGATTGCAGCACTAAAATTAACTAAAATAAGAAAGACTTCATAAAAGCAAAGGGAGCCTAGTTCCAACACTCCATAATAGTTCAATGTTAATGTAGATTAGCATCATTAAACTCCAACAATAATACAAATCAAATTAAACTCCAATAGCATCATAGAAAAAAATAAAGTATTCGGCTAACATCATAAAATAAAGTTTTCATCATCACCAGCATCACTTATAACAACAATAATAGAGCCTTGTTAATAAATAATAATAACAACAAAGGAAAGATTGTTTCAGAGTTACAAGACTTAAAAACTGGGTAGCCGTTGGTTGGATCCACTTTAATGATCCAATGGTTTCCACTTGACCTGAATAAATCCTTATATATAATATATGTAGGCCCTAGGGCTTACGAGCTGGGCTTCATCAAGCCCTAGCTCGACCCTTTTAAGCAAACGGGCCTCCTACTAGGCCCTAGCTCGGCTCTTTTGTCTTTTGAGCCGAGCTTGGGCCGAGCCTATTACGGGCCGTCCGCGACACTTTCACCCCTTCACTCTCCACCATGTGAAAGTAGACTCTGCCTCTTTTTGTCCTGCAAGGTTCAAACTATAAACCCTACATGCCATAGCAATCAGCATAGTAGAAGTTGCTTGCTGCAAAGGCGCGGAAGAAGAAGAAGGGAAGTAAAAAGCAGCAGCAGCTAAGAAGAAAGCAAAGTTGGGGGGGCGATGGTGAAGTCGTATTTGAGATACGAAGCGGGTCGGGTGTTTGGAGTGGTCTGTTCTTTGGACTCCAACATATGCTTCGATAGCAGTGGAAAGCAGCTTCTCGCTCCAGCTCTCGAATCGGTTGGTGTGTGGAACGTGAGGCAGGGCATCTGCTCCAGGACCCTATCTCCCTCTCCTTCTTCTTCTTCTTCTTCTTCTTTTCGTGCACATTTGCTCGCAGTCACCTCCATCGCTTCCTCTCCTTCTTCACTGGTAAGCTTAATCTCACAACCTGTTCTATCTCTCTCTCTGTATGTTGGGTTTTTTCTTTGGCTTGTTTTTAGCATTGGGTATGGAATGAATATGGATAATGAATAGAGTGAACGATCAATTTTGCGTAATAGGGTGTCTTTTCCATCCAATTATAGAATTGGGCAATCTCTTTACTCTGAATAAGATGATGGGTTTCGAAGAAATGTATCTGTTTGTTAAAAAAATGCCTACTTTTAGAAAGATTTGGAAGAAATTAGCACTTATAGCTGCAGACTGATGTGTTACTGTTCTTTCCCCCCTTGTTTGTGAGAGAGTTTTTGGTTTCCTTGAGTCATTGTCATACCCCTGCCTTGCAGATTTGAGAATAGAAAAAAAATGGATGATAGAAGTCTCATGGTTTCTCTGCAGATAGCAAGTGGATATGCTGATGGGAGTATAAGGATTTGGGATTGCTATAAAGGTACATGTGAGACCACATTGAATGGCCATAAAGGTGCAACTACTGCCCTCCGCTTCAGCAAGTCTGGTTCTTTGCTTGCTTCAGGAAGCAAAGATAATGACATCATCATGTGGGACGTGGTGGGTGAAGCTGGACTATATCGCTTCCGTGGGCACCGGGACCAGGTCTGATGTTGATAATCAATTAATTTCATTTTTTGTTCTGTTTCATCTTTCAAAATTGAATATTGCGGGATTGTATCCTGATAAAATTTAACATTATAAAAGCGATACTTTTTTTAACTTTCAGTTACTGTTGTCTTGCAGGTCACTGACCTTGTCTTTGTAGAGTCTGATAAAAAGCTTGTCAGTTGTTCGAAGGACAAGTTTGTAAGAGTATGGGACCTTGATACACAGCATTGTATACAAATAATTAGTGGTCATCACAGTGAAATTTGGTCCATGGATGTTGACCCCGAAGAGAAATACCTTGTCACTGGATCAGCAGATCCCGAACTCCGCGTCTATAAGATAAAAAATCAGAAGCTGTTAGATATACAGCCTCCTGATTCAGGTGGAATTGATAACAACATAGACTCCTCAAAAAATAAGTGGGATGTTTTGAAGCAATTTGGAGAAATCCAACGGCAGAGCAAGGAAAGAGTGGCAACTGTGAGGTTTAACAAGTCAGGAGATCTTCTTGCTTGTCAAGTGGCAGGAAAGGTAGTAGAAATATTCCGTGTTTTGGATGAGGCTGAATCAAAGCGTAAAGCCAAAAGGCGAATTCAGCGGAAGAAAGAAAAGATTTCTGCGAAAGGGAAAGCAGAAGCAACTGAAAAGGGAGATACAGATCTGGCATCCCGAGAGGAATTCAGCATCCCTGATATTGTGGTTTCTGATGTTGTTAAACTTGTTCAAGTTTTAAGAACGAGCAAGAAGATTTGTTCCTTGTCTTTCTGTCCTGTTGTCCAGTCAAATGGTGGGACTAGTTTGGCATTGTCTCTGAATAACAACACGTTGGAGATTTATTCGGTTGAAGGCAGTGTGGCAACTAAAAAGCTGTCAATTGATCTTCCTGGACATCGTTCTGATGTTAGAAGTGTTGCACTAAGCTCAGACAATACACTTTTGTTGTCAACCAGTCACAATGCTGCCAAGATTTGGAATCCTAGTACCGGTACTTGTCTTCGCACGATTGATTCTGGATATGGTTTGTGCTGTTCTTTTGTTCCCAATAACAGATTTGCAGTTATTGGTACCAAAAGTGGAGCACTGGAAATTATTGAAGTTGGAAGTGGTAGTTCAACAGAAGTGATAGAAGCTCATTCTGGTTCCATCCAGTCAATTGCATCTATTTCAGATGGAAGTGGTTTTGTCACCGGAAGTGCAGATCATGATGTTAAGTTTTGGGATTATCATCTTAAGGAAAAACCTGGTCATGTGCGTTCTGTGGTGATTGATCTTCTTTATATGATTCTTCTTTCTTTTTTTTTATTACGATGAGTTAGCTTAAATTATTTATGTTAGAAAAAAAAAACATTTTACTCTCTCTCTCTCTCTTTCTCTCTCTCTCTCTACACACACACATTTTTAGGAATGGCCTGACTATTCCTAGCTTAGGAACGGTCCAGCCTATAGTATACAACACAGTGGTCTTTTTGTATACTATTATTATAATTATCTCTTTGGTAGCTGTAGATAAGTGTACCGATATGATAGGTTTGGTCCCCTTAAACAAGGGATTGTGATTAGCTTGGATTGCCTTTTTTATTATAAATAGAGGCTGGACCAGGAATTACAATTTTCCCTCATACAAGTTTTTTTTTTTTTTTTTTTTTAATTAAGATTCAGCAACACTGATATGGCATTTGTGGTTCTCTATGTTACAATCATGGTGGGTTTAGGGGTTTGAAAGGTTAGCCCTTTGATCAAGAGAGGCACCCTTTAATGGGCTTTAAAAATGTCCAAATCCTGGCTGTTAGATAAAGTGGCCATATTTACATAATCTATTGGAGGACCTACATAGCTTGGACGGATGTCAACTTTGGGTTGGTGCTAATTCGACGGGGGAATGGGGTTTTAATGCGTGAAGGCTTAGATTGATCATAGGATGGTGCAGGTAGGCCACATAGGCTGGACTATTCCTAAGCTGGTGTTTGGTGTGGGTGTGTTTGGTTGCCTGCCTGATCCAGTGCACTTTTTTGTTGCTAGGTGTGGGCAAAGATAAGAATATCCTAGGGTTTTTGTCATTGATTAAATCAAGGTATAGGATGATCTGAAAGGGGCCTTTTCTTGCCCGCAAATAGATTACACCAGAACCTTTTCATCCCCATCTCCCATGATTGGCATCATCTAGGTGTCTTTGCAGGCTTGATCTGATGGGGCCATTCTATGGCCTGCTCCTAGATTGCACCAAGACCAATCCATCCACATTTTCATATGCATCCAAGTGGGCCCCACAGGTTGGATTGCTTTCAGCTAGGAGTGTTCATGGGCCGGGTTGGGTGGGCCAGTCTGATCCATGGGCACCCCTACTTTCAGCTTAAAATCGGTTTGGTGGGCTCTGGATAATTTGTGCGCACGTGTGCATGTGTGGTTGTGCACTCGTTTTACACACACAAGAACATATAATTTTGGACTAGTTGATTAACAACTACAACTACCATTGTTGGGGCATTTTTGGGTGTTTAGACTTCAGAGTTTTCAGTTTATAGATGTCTATAATTTTGTATATGGTTATATGAGATGAGGCATGAATTTGTATTTATTTTTATGTTATTAATGTATATTGTCCCCTGTTATAAAGCTTTTCTATCTAGAGCATTTATTTTTAACTGAGAACCTTTTAGCATTTCACTCGTTGTTATAGCCTATATGTTGAATCTCTTCCACCTCTGCGGAGTGCTATTCCACATCATTCAGTGATATTTGCTTCTTTGTTCTTTATTCTTGCAGGGTTCTGAACAGTTAACAGTAACAAATGTGAGAACTTTAAAAATGAATGATGATGTTCTTAAGGTTGCTGTTAGTCTTGATTCTAAATACGTTGCTGTTTCCTTATTGGATAACACAGTCAAGGTTTGGCTTCTTTCCCTACTAGGGTCAGATCTCATTTCTTTATTATGTTTAAATATGTAGTAGTTAGCAGGTGCGCACGTCACTCACTAGGTGTGCATGCACACGGGCTGTGGGGCCTGCCTAGGGCCCCATTTGGGGATGGGACGAGGGGGATTTCAAGATTTGAGTGGGCACTATCTACCTACGAAGTTTGGGGCCCATTTGATCATCCTATCATCTTCATCCAGGCCCCTCAAGTTTAACGGCTTTATAGTCCTTTCAATTTGGTGCACAGTTGATCTGTGGGCTCAGTCCCCGTTGGATGGGCGTGCCCAGGGGATCGGTGTAATATAGAAGGGGAAGGGGGGAAGAGAGGGGTCCCTTTTTTTGGTCTATTTAGATGGATTAAGAGTGGGCCTTTGTGGACCCCACAGCTGGGTGCTCACCATGCGCCCTGTGCGCACACACGCACACCTTGCTGTGGGGCCCATCTGGCTATGGGGCTTTTGGGTGTGGGCGTGGAGTCCTACCTCTACCAAATTTGAGGCCCACCTAATGGTCCTAACCCCTTGATCAACAACCCCCAGTGTTTCACCCCTTAAAAAATATTGACTGTCGATCCAACAATGCAGTCCATTCGGATGGGTGTAAAAAAATGGGCGCGGTGTAATTTAGCGCAGTTCTGTGTGTGGTCAAGTTGGATGGGTTCAGGTGGGCCCCACTATGGGGTGCGCACAAAGATGCCAAACTGCTCTTTCCCCCCCTTTTCTTTCTTTCCTTTTGGTTTCTATTGAATGACAGATCTAAAGATTATTTCCTATATGGAATTGTAGTGCCCTTCTGCTATCTCTGACATGGAGCTTGTAAAGTGAATCTGTGCTTGCTTTCTTCTCTTTTTGTGCCCTTGGGTGGCAACAAAGATGGCTGGAACTGTTCCTGCCAATCCCATACTAACATGTAAATCCCTTTTCAGGTCTTCTTCATGGACTCCCTGAAATTCTTTCTTTCCTTGTATGGCCACATGCTTCCTGTGCTTTGTATGGATATTTCATCCGACGGAGCCTTGATAGTTACTGGTTCTGCTGACAAAAATCTTAAGATTTGGGGCTTGGATTTTGGTGATTGCCACAAATCTATTTTTGCTCATGCTGACAGGTCCTCACTGCTTTTTGTTTAAAAATGAAGAAGCATTTCATTTGATATCAAGGAGAAATACCCTATTCTTGCAATCCTGAGAAGTTGTTTCATGTGGCAGTGTTACGGATGTGCAATTTGTGCGCAACACACATTACATGTTTAGTGTGGGGAAAGATCGCCTTGTAAAGTACTGGGATGCTGATAAGTTCGAGTTACTTCTAACTCTTGAGGGGCATCATGCTGATGTTTGGTGTCTTTCCATCAGCAGTCGTGGTGATTTTGTCATCACAGGATCTCATGACCGTTCAATCCGTCGTTGGGATCGTACTGAAGAGCCCTTTTTCATTGAGGTATGATGCTCTTGTTTCTGCTGACTGAGAACTTGTTTTTGTTAAAGTTAAAAAAATAATTTAGTTAACAAAGGGGAGCTAAGCTCCACCCCCATCAACCCCCCCCCCCCCCCCCCCCCCCCCCCCCCAACCCACCCACACTTCTCTCTTCTTCTTCTTTTGTTTCTTTTATCTATGACATAACACATTTGTGAATAAGTGAGTATGGCCCTCTTTTGTCTGCAGGAAGAGAAAGAAAGAAGATTGGAGGAGATGTTTGAGACTGCCTTTGATGAATCAAATGAGAGTAGGCATGCACCGAAAGAAGAACTTCCAGAGGAGGGAGTCGTTGGCCTGGCAGGAAAGAAGACTCAGGAAACCCTCACTGCAACTGATTTAATAATTGATGCTTTAGACATGGCAGAGGCAGAAATGAAACACTTGGACCAACATAAGGTATCTAACATATATTTTCTTTTCATTTTTCCCCTTCTCTTCATGTATATTTATTTGCAGTCACTCATCTGTATGTTTCGATGTACATGGGCTTTTTTTATGTTTGTGTATAAGGACCAATTTTGTCCGTACAATTGATGAGATTCAGTGGAACATGAGCTGGATCCAAAGTCCACTTTATGTTAGAGCAAGTGGACATTAGCAGGATCAAGCTGTCATTTTGTATGGTTTGTGATGAAAGTAAAACTGGTACAGATGAGTTCATGGTTTTAACAGTGAAGTCCCAATTCAGCCAAGTGACGTGGAAATGAGACTCAGTACCTACTGGAGCCACTTGCACTTGGCGAGACTTGGTATGATTCGGCCAACTGGTAATTTTTTTGGGGGTCAGTGAGTTGAGAGTGAATCCGAGTATTGAAATTATGGACGAATTCAAGACTTCTTGCAGAGTTTGATATGGATTTACTGTCACAAGCCATTTGGCTATCTAAATTGCTTATACATATTTGCTGTTATAATGTATGTGGCCCTCAACCAAGCTGGAAGTAAGCATTGTCCTGAGGATTGGGCACTAGTTGCTACTTGTACAAATGGGTATTGAGTTGAGATGGACCAGTCAAGGATTGTGGCTGTGTTCTGAAACCATGGTTTCAGTTGCTTCAACTGAAATCAGGTTAGACCAGTTATTCCTTGTGCGTAAGTGTCCTGTATTTTGTGGGTTATAAACGATTCACTTTCTTTTTCTCCTCTTTGTGATCAAATGTTCAATTACTTAAGCAGATTGAGGATATTGGAGTGGACCACCGAGGTTGGTAGTTTAATGATTTAGATCACTATCTATATGTAGCTGAGCATGTAGGAAGGTACTCAATGAATTTGTTGGATCCGTTCTGCTTGTGTTAAGAGAAAGAAGTCCATTCTGCTTTTCTTACACTAATGACAGGAATATTGCTGTTAGAGAACTTTCTAATTTGATTCCTCCATTTTCATTTTTTAATATTTATATTTTTTCATGAGTATTATTTATTTTGGATCTTCAGGAGGATATGAAAAGTGGAACAAGAAGTGACTTTCAACCAAATGTCATGATGCTTGGGCTTTCCCCATCTGATTATGTTCTCCGTGCAATTTCAAACGTTACCACCAATGATCTGGAGCAGACTCTATTGGTATTTGTTCACTCCTTTTCCATCATTTTTCCTTTATTAGAATTTAGAATGATGGCTGACATCTTTGGAAGCGAGTGTGCATGTGTGCTGTGTGCATGGGTGTGTGTATATCTAATAAATGATTCTGCTGGTATCATTTCTGCATGAGAACTTGCGGATAGCTTCTGTTGACGTATATGGGGCCCAACCTTGTTGGAGCTATTCATATTGCAAGCTCTCCAGTGGTTTTGAACTTACTCAAATTTCATTCCCATTGAGTGACACCATTGGATTGGTTAATGCATAAATAGGGGATATAATTCAATAGTTAATCTCATATTTTTCAAGCAGTTATTAAAACTGGAGACGTCACTATGAGTGGAGTGAAGTTTGAGGAGTGCATAATCAGGGGGCATATCATATGAATGGTGTGATCAAGCAAAGGAGTGCCCCATGTAGTTCAACAGAAGTTGTTTGCTTGTGAACTCGCATTTGGACATTGGCATTGGATCATTTCAGTATATATATAGACATGAGTCCTGATGGTCATGCGCATGTGCGCGCTAGCTACGATGCTCATATACAGCGGGAGACACCATGGATATGTTAGGGAGAAGTGAAGTATGAGAGACAATATGTTGCCTATTTTGAATTATCTGGGTATCGTAACATACAGGGCGATTTTCACCTACAGGACTTCCGCATGGCTGCTGTGGGGGAATCTCTATGGGAGTCTTGACTGCAGCGGGTCTTTCTTTTGGGGATGGCAGGGATTGTAAAATCCATACTGTCCTTGGGCAGGAGTCCCATAGGTGTAATTTTCGATCTACATGTATTGTATGTATTGGAGATTATGTATAGTCGGCTATACCATGTTGTTAAATATGGCCATTTGGACTTGACTGGTATGAGTATGAGACCCAAGAATGAATTTTTTTGAAGTGATTCTTTGTTGGATTGAAGCATGCAATAGCATGATTTAATCCAGCAGTGAATATAATTTTGAAATATGCGATTTTCAAACCTAATGGTTTTATTACATCAAAAGTGAGCTTGGGTGCTGGAAATGACAACATGGTGTAGCTGGCCACTTGTAATCTTTACTCATACATGCATACTGTTATCAAAGTCTTATTATTTACAGTTTAAATCTTATGCTTGAATCCCATTTTTAAAGGAAGTTATGATTTGTCTAGGTGAGTCTTATGATTGCTATTTGAATCTTATGATAATTAGAACTTATGGATCTACAATATAAGAGAGGTAATGTACTTTCTAAAGGCAATGAGAGAACAAATTTCCCAATAGTGCAGAATATTCTTGAAGGTCACATTTTTCAATAAATATTGCTTACAAGTTATAGGACAACAAATTTTGATTTTTTTTCTTCTAAATTTTCATAAAGCAAGACGACAACATAATTGACTGTGATCCCAATTTGTCCTTAGCTAGTCCAAGAACATTGTAAACACAACCAGCGACCTTGGTTACGATCGGGGAACATAGTACTCTTAACGTTAACAGTTTAAGAGAGTACTTTCAATCAAGGATCGGTATAGACATCTTGTTGAGTACAATGGCAGCAGTGAGCATTGTGTCACCCCATTGGGATTTAGGGACCTTCATCCCGATCAAAATGGATTGAGTAGCATTCAAGAAGTGTCTACATTTCTCTCCGCAATTCCGACGGGTGTCTCCAAGAGGTGTTGATCTCATATCATTAGAATGTCAACTGTAACCTATTGCTTGGGTTGAGTGCTACTTTTATATGTAAGTAGACTCAACTTTTGTTTCAGCGTGGTTCTGCGATTTTTATGGTTGGTTGTCTGCGACTGTGTGAGATGCCAATCCTCCTTTTTCTAGGCCTAGTATCGGCACTTGCCAAGACTCGGTCCGGTGGATGAATTATTCGTAGTGGGAAAACCAAATGGAGCAACAAAATTAGCATACACAAGATCAACATAATGCTCATGCAATGTTTTCTTAGACAAAGGGACCATCAAGTAAAGGATCATCAAAAGAGAGGCTATCCATTAGGTATTTGGATGAAGGGATTAAGGCCAATGGAAGTGATCATCGAAATTACCATTGATGTGACATTGTTTTGAAAGTTGAAATGGATCATGAAATTGTAAGGCAAAAAATTTTATTCGCTAGTAGATGAAGAGAGAGCATGCGGGTTAGGTGTTGGCAAAGAATCAGCCTTCTGCTCCTACAACAAATTTATTAGTAATGGATTCGATGGTGAATATCAGTGTGATGGGTGCCAAATAGTACTATTATTATTGTTGTTGTTGTTTTTTGTTATTGTTATTATTAAATGTTGTTTATTGTGGTACTACAAACTGAAATTTTTTTTTTCCTGCCGCAGTCTTTACCTTTCTCAGATGCTTTGAAGCTTTTCTCTTACTTGAAGAATTGGGTGTCCAATCCTGATAAGGTAAGTTTATCTTGTATTTGGTACTTTTTCAATGTTCATCTCCATTTTTTGTGGTTAGTGATGTGTTTGTGTGTATTTTTGTTTCATTGATGCTCTTAGGTGCTAGAGTTTGTACCGGTTTGTCTCTTCAGTTTGCTCTATCTTTTCTGTTAAACACCGTTAATAATTTTTAACCTCTAGGTGCTGCTTGTTTCATTTTGGTGGGTTCTGAATTCCAGTCACATATAACAATGCTATCTGAACATTTGTCTGGGCAGAAAGGCATTAAGCTTACTAAAGAAGTTTGTTGGTTACGGTGCGATTGGGGGTTGGGACAATTTCATACGTGATTCATTCACTAGAGGTGTCAATGAAGTATGCTGTCTCAAAATTGTGATAAGCTTGGCCTACACTGTACCTTTCTTAGCTGCATTTCTGCCCTGCTAGGTTGAGCCTGGTCCTAAAACTCAGAAGTTTGGCTGTGGCATAGTATTTGTATATTAGATTGAGAGAGGAGACATTGCTTTCCTAGTTATTGGAATTCTATCCACCTGCAGAGAAACCAACAAAATCAGGAGCAATGTTCTGCTGTTCTCATTATAGGCAGTGAAAAAAAAAAAAAACCAGAGCAAGGCATAAAGTCACAGATTTCAGCTTTTTTTATATTTTTTATATCATAATTCTTCCAACAAACATATCAGACAAGTTTCTTTTGTTTTCTCCTCCGTCCCTTTCTCGTATTGTATGAGGGAACCTACAATATACATATAGGACTTTTTACCCTGTATTAATTTACACCTTCATGATTGTGTTTTCATGAACCTAAAAATTCTCTCACATCTTGTTTAATAAAGTAGAATAAAAAAAAACTTGTTTAATAAAGCCCAATATTCTGCCAACAGGACCTAAGGTACACTGTACGTTTCTTTGCCTTTGTTGTCTGCTACGCAAAATGGCCTCCATTATTTTTGCATCATCCAAGGTGCTTGTGTGCTATTGTATGCCAGACGCCAGTATTTTGCCTTTGCATTTGCACCTGCAGAGCTGGATGGTTTGTGCATATGGATAGGTCCGTATGTATGTGTTTGCAATTACCCATAAGGTCATTATTCGTTCATGAACAATTATATGTCAAAGGGCAACATTTGCTTGCATACTGATAGTGTGAAACTGCTGCTCCTGAAATCACCACTCTAAAGCCGTGTTTTTCAGTGCGTTTGGAGCTTTTGCCTTGAAGCCTCTCTGGGGGTGAAGCATGTCAAAAGCATCCTGGAGCTCAAGTCTGAACTGTAGTTTACATTTCAAGTTTACGCCTTACCTTATAAGGCATATTGAGGCTTGCAGCTTGAGATGACAAGTGTGCTTCAGGCACGCTATATTAGGTGGTGTACAGCATAACATCATATTTTTAAAAAAGGAGGGTCTTTTTGTGATTTCCAGAACTTGCAATTTTTTTTATCTTTAATTTAAGACCGTTGTAACTAAGGTTTACTGAAGATACCCTAGTCAACTTATTAAAAAGGTTTAAAACAGTCAAATTGCACATGTTTCATGTATATATTAATAGATTCTAATTCTCTATGTTGTGTAACTATTCATTTATTAAAAAGTAAGTGCTCTTGCGGGCATATGCCCCATGTGTTGAGTCAGACTTTTGGGCAATTGGAGTGCCTCACCTCAGGTTTCATTGTTTTTGGACATTACTGAAAGAGCATTTCACTTCATTTTCTAAGCTTAATTATTAGAAAAGCATAATTTTCCACAATGGTTGCTGCTCATATCAATTCGTTTTAGAAATAGTTTCAGTCTGCTTAGTTACACTGTTTAAACTACATGCGGTGCAGGTGGAGCTTGTATGTCGGGTAGCCACAGTGCTCTTGCAAACACATCATAACCAACTGATTGCAACCCTAGCAGCGAGACCTGTCTTAACCATACTGAAGGACATTCTTTATGAAAGAGTGAAGGTAATCTCTGGTGCTAGTTGTATGTTTCTTCCATATTTGTGATCAAGCTGAATGCCTCAACATTGTGATTCAGATCATAGTGAGTTTGGGCCCAACTCTAGGTCTGCATGAACATTCTGAAAATCAACCGATTGTCTTATTTTTTGAAAAATGTGGCTCCCATAAAACTCTAGCAACTGTCCCTAGTATTCATGGTGTTTTTTTAATTCTTGTTATACAGAGTTTCCCTTTTGAGTTTCTTTCAGCAGCTTGCATTGAATCAAATCCTGTCTTTTTTATGCTTGTCGATGGTGGGTTACAGACACAGCATAGCTATGTCAATTTTGTTACCAATTGTCTTACATTGCTTGGCTAATCCTGTAAATCACCAGTTGTGTTCAGGATGTCCTCAGAGAATTATTCATTGAAAGAAACCCATTAACTATTTCAAGGAATAGGTTTTTTTCAGAGGAATTCTAATTTATTTGTTGTTGTTTTTCTAACCCTCTTTCTGCAAATTTGGTTCTGTGTGCTGTCTGCTCATGGCACATACCATTAATAATTTGAAAAACTTCTGATATTATCAACTGTTGTTGAAGCTGATTTCGACAACGCTCTTTGAAATTTTTTTTATGGAGCCATTTTTCTGTTCTCATCTAACATCCTACATATGACTGGAATTTTATAAAAAATCAATGTAGAATTAGAGCCCTTATCACTGTGTCCTCTTCCTGCTATAGTCGCTTAGTCCATTTATCTGATCTGGTTATGCATGTTTTGAATCTGTCAGCAATGCAAAGACACCATTGGTTTCAATCTTGCTGCAATGGATCATCTGAAGGTGAGTCAAAATGGTCAAATTAGTAAAACAGGCATTGGAAACATGTAATTGTTCTACTCAAGAGAATTCTTTGCTGACTGCTTTGTCTTGATCTTTCAGCAACTGATGTCTTTAAGATCGGACGCCCCCTTTCGAGATGCCAAGAATAAGCTATTGGAAATCCGTTCTCAGCAGTCAAAGCGTCTAGAGCAGAGGACGGAAATGAAGGATGAAAGGCGGAAGAGAAAAAGGCCAAAGAAGTGAAAGGGGTCCGATCTTGCTCACGGAAATCACATCTACAGGGCGGGCAACTTCAATGGTGCTCATGGTGGTCCGCAACGGGTAATTTATTGTTCTTTTGTTTTTATGTTTATTTTCAATGTAAAAGCTTCAATTTTGTCTTAGTATTAAAGATGTTCAATTAGGGTCATTGCTTTGGTGCAATGGTAAAGGTCTCGGGTGCCATGCATGATAATGCAAGTTCAAGACCTACGAGCAGCCACTTTGTGCAAAATTGTTAAATGTTAGGTCTGTCTCTAGTCTGGACCCTCTAAGGACCCTGCTTCGGCGGGACCTGCATTGGGTAATTACATTTTCTCTATTTTTTTAGTAGAGTGTTCAATTAGCGGCTAACATGGGTAAGTTTTACACTTAATTTTACCCCTTTTAGAAAAAGGGAGCAAATGTGATGTAATCTCATCAGCTTCTTGTGTCATTTACATGCTTAAACTGTTCTAATTGTCAGTTTAATTCGTGCATGTAGCATCATAATTTGAGTCATAACAATCATAGAATCAATCTTGTGTTCAATTGGTGGCCATCTGATGCCAGCTGGAGAGTTGGGTTTAGCCTTGGGTACGACGTATGCATCTAGGAATCTTCACCTAGGGTTAAGGGTGTCATGGGCCCAAGCGTTACCTGGGTTTGAACCATACATCCGGGCCTAGACCCTGGAGATACATTATAGGTCTGGAAACCTTAATGGGTCAGGAAAGGATGCAGTATGCTAGGCCAGTTTCATGTCTCGCCATCGTTGTCGAGTTGTCGTCATCATAGCCATGTCCAAACTATGTTGGGATCAACTAGATGAATTCTATTTTGCCATTCCATATTATCCTCGGCCAAATCCTTGGGTGGGTGGCACTTTATCAGATTTATCATCGTTACTTTCATCTATGCCCTCAGCCTGTCCCTTTTCTCAAAAGGCCATCAACCTGATAGAGTAATTTTAACTCATCTGCATCTTTGTTGGCTTGCGTTGGGCATATCTAAACCATCTCAATTGAATCTCGTCATTGATGCGGTGCTCCCGAATTTGCTTAGTTTCATATGCCATATACATGCTAAATACTAAATAATAAAAGACATTCTGGCTTATGAAAGTTTTTTTATTTAATAATATTTTTCTCTTTTTCACTCTGAAAGCCCAAATTTGGTAAATTCGGTGGACTTGAACTTGGACTCCAACATAATATCAATTTGCCGGAGTTGACTCGAGACTCTTTGAACCCTTTCTAAATGGAACTTTCTTCTAGACCCTTGTTGAAAAAATAACAAAATAGGCCCACCCCAAGATAGATCAGGTTCGACTAGGGTCCTCTTGTTGGCGTGGGCCTGTGCTTGGCCCATGGCTTCATCATGGATATGACTCATTGTGGTTTTGATATTTGGGCTCTCCTTGTTCTTCATTTTGTTGTTGCCAAGATGATTAGGGTCTTGATGCATTAACCAATCTCAAGCCCTCATATCAATCTCAAGCCCTCGATATGAAACTGTTTCCGAAACCCAAAGTTTAAAATTTTCTGATGGGTTCAATTTCAAGAGGTGGCAATTTAAAATGCTCTCCAATGAGCAACTGCAAGTGTGTGCCAGCACTGTGGGGCCTGCAGCCCCTTTGGTAATCTTTTCTTCCCATGATATGGCACAGGCTTAATTTTACGCTCACTGAACTGAACTTTCACTCACTGTCATTAAGTCTTAACAAAATCTAAGATTAAGACGGCATTATGACTGTTAAATCAAAGGATAGGATAATTTTAGTGGGGATGATGCGTTTTTTTTTTTTTTGGATCCCTCTTTTTCACGAGGAGACATTTCCATCTTCCCCCCTTATTGAGAAAATTTGTGTCAAAGTGCGCCCCAATAGCTGGGCTGCATGTAGGCTATATAGGATTGCCCCTTTCAATCGGTGAACTTGACTAGTATTTTAGTGTAGTGTGTAATCTGTACCTATCTTATCTTAATGTCCATTCTTTATTAAGAATCCAAGCTGCACAAAATCATTAACCCCCCCTAAATTTTTTTTAACACATTTGACATCGATAAGTCTAATTTTTGTAACATTTTGTATATATATGAAAGGAAGATCCTCTTTAAATAGACGTCTCTTAGGCTTACATGATATAATTTTTTGACCACCTAATGGGACATATTCTTGATCAATTCAATCCCCTCAAGCTCATTAAGCAGAGAATTGGCACTCTACCAACGAAGTAATTATTTGCTACTATACTAATTTTCTTCACACTTATTCATCTCCTATAAATTAACACCCACCCTAAATTGATACTAATTTGAATTATACCCGCGGCTGGGTTAAATTTTGAGACTTTAAGCCCATAAACCAATGGTTATGATTAACTTATTGCGTTGATTTTTTCCAAAATCATATCACAAGACCTTTTCATGACACTATCCTCACGATTGGCATACGTCCAAATGAGTCTCGCAAAGGGCTCAAGAGTTTTGCACCTCAGAGCTCAGAATAATGCAAGCAATATATCAATTTCCAACAAGAAGATGAAAAAAAAACCTAGCACAAGAACGGCAAAATAGGAGACCATTTTTATCAATCAAACATGGGCTTTAGGGTGAGGGCACTTTTCCTTTTTGCACATGAAGACAAGGAAGTGTACCTCACCCTATATACTTGAAAAGTAACTTTCGTACTTAAAAATTTCTAATAATGGAGGTGTACCTCATCCCATGGTGAGGGATGGATGCACTTAAAACTTCCCCTACATAGATATGTTGCACTTTGGTCATAACTTGTTTAACCGAGGTGCAGCCCACCATGGAACCAATCCACTTTTAACTTGGCAATGGAGACCCAGAAGCCCATCCAAAGGAACTCCAAATAGATGCATTGTCCATCCATCCATCTTGTTTATTTCCCTTTTAAGTGGGGTTGAAGAATGTAAGGTTTCAACTGGTCGGTTCAAGTTGTGCTCTTAACTATGCTTCTGAGCAGGAAAAGCTTGTGAAAGGTTTAGTCCAAATATACTTGGGAGCACACTTCATTGTTATTTCTCATTACAAGTGTATCCGGGTGATCATATGAAGCTATTTGAATCCAGTCGTTTCCTCGCTGAGATTTACACATTCCCATCTCAATCAAATGCATTTAAGATTGTTTTGGTGGCATAAAACAGAGATATTACATTATAAGTTCCCAAACACATCTGCATGGCATCAGCACCCATTTATTTGATAACACCACATAAAACTGTACATGGCAGTAAAGACTGTTCCAAGTCTTCTGACACATTTAGATATAGATAGATCACAACTACATTTTCAAGAGATTTGACGCAAATGCAACTGTGATTAGTAGGATAGAAGCAAACATCATATGTACAGGAAGATGCCAATAACCATCCTCAGACTTTGCTGGGTTCAACTCCAACTGATTTGAGAGTCACTGCAGGTTTTTTTACACTGTAACAGAAACAGAAAACTTGTCAGCAAAGATGCCCCATCTTGTTAATCAAGAAAAGAAAATACTCCACATAGGTTGAAGAGATTGTAGAAAAGATTATTTTGCCTAAGCATTGATGAATACTTTGAAATCAAGCATTTTTTTTTTTTTTAATTTTGTCTAAAAGCACACCAATTACATCCAAGTTTTGATGATGAATGACTAGAGCAGGTAAATTTCCACTATTTCAACTCGACTTTCTTAATTTTTGAAAGAATGTTGTGGCACATCAGAATAAACCTGCAATCTACCAAATCATGATGCACAAACAAACAACCTAGCAATCAACACAAAATGAAACACAACAAGATCAATTTCCGTGGTTTGGCAAGTGTGCCTACATCCACATGAAAGAGAAAACCTCGGTCTATCGTTTCATCATCTCTCATAGAGTTGGAGTTATATACAATGCCCTTTACAAAGACCAAAATACATTCAAACCCTAAACCTCGGTCGTAGCTAACCCAAACAGGCCGATGCGGTTAACCCACAATACAAGATGTGATCCATCAAGTTAAGACTCACTTGGATGCAAAAAATGAGGAAGTTGTGCTTTGGATTTTTATTTTTACTTTTTGGCCTTTGGAAATTAAAATTCTCTTAACCATAACAGGGAGAGCACAGGGAAAAATATAATGTCCAATAGGATGCAATTCTGAATGAGTGAATGCACTGATTTCAGAGATACATAACAAATGAAACAAAGATAAATGACCATCACCTCTTAAGAGCATCCCCACTGATGGGATTAGACATAACTTCGTCCTTATCAAACTCCTGGACATGAGCTATCCTTCTGAAAAAGGACTTAGTTATAAACTTGTCAGCTTCATCCACCACATAGTCTGGGTCATTCACCTCTGGAAATGTCTCCCTCTTCTTCTTGCTTACAAACACATTTGGGGCGTACAACAGCTGCTGCTTTGCACAGTTAAGCCCAAATGACATTGACAGCATTATCATCCCCAAAGCCACATAGACTGGGACAAAGTCCCCTCTTATAACCCTGAAACCAACACCAGTACTTAAAAAAAGAAGACCCAGATGATAAATATCAGCCTCATTAGATGTTGGCCATCTGATCACAATTGGTGATTGTTTAAATGCATCTGGATCTACCATAAACTTGAATTGCCTTGGATTGGTGACCACAACTAATTTGATGATGATGCTCATCCATTTATACATGCGGAGAACATTTACTTTCATGCATTGATTTTTGAAGGAATTTCATCATACGCCTAGCATAATTTACTAATGGGCCCAGATAATGCTTGGGCTGATGCAATGATTTTGGGTTTGGATGACCCTTTCTATCTTTGGGTTGGGTTCGGGTTGACTCCTTTTCACCCAATTAATAAATAAAGAGGCTTTTACAAAAAGGCCCCTACACTTGCACATAACTTTAAAAAGACTACTATATGACATGTTTTCCCTCAATGACAACCAAATTGTACAAAAAGTATCTAAGCTCTCCATTTTTTTTTAATTGACCCACTTATCTCTGGAAGAAAAAAGCCCTTAAATTATGATTTTTCTAAAATGCGTTTTTTCATGAATTTTCGTGCTTTAACGTAGTGAGTGGGCTTACCTTTATCACTTTTTAGGTTTACTGAAAATACAAGGGCCTTTTTTTTTTTTTTCTCAAAACACCGCAAATAAATTGGATCCAGGTTGAATCCAATTGTAAACTGACCCAACCCGACTAGCTGCACTGTTACTTTATTAGTGACTAACCCAATCCAAACCTGTCCTCCAAGGCGAGAGTTCAAATTGACCACCCATTTTTGAACTACAAGTTGGGGGTTTGTTGACATTGTCAACATGGATGCGTGAGATTCTTGTTGGGCCACCAAACAGGTTAAATTGGGCCCATCTGAGCATGGCTCCCATGCAGCTTTTAGGGTTTTTCACAGGCCTTTGATCCAATGGGGAAAATACTTGGATAGCTCAGTTCCAACTGTGGTTTTTGTAGTTGACACATAATAGTAGTTCCTAAAAAAAAAAGGCATTATCTCTATTCGCCAGAGGCGGATCCAGCATGCAACCACTGGGGGCCCAGTGGATTTTTAAGTTTCAATTCAAATTTTGGTGGGGCCCACTAATTTTTTCCATAAGGCCCCTAGTGAATTTTTTGGGCCCCCAATGGATTTTTGTAGCCCAATATTAACTTAAGGTATTTCATATTCTTGTCCTCCCTAATTTTGATTGTTTTAATCACTTTCTTGTAGCATCACCGCGTTCTTAGTCTCCTGCAAGAGCTAATGCCAAAGAAAATTAACAGCAGTCATCACTGAAAACAGTTAAGATAAATTAGTATGTAGAGGCGGATGTAGTTCATAGTCACTGAGGGGCGGAGCTGGGCCCCTAGTGACTTTTTGGAAAAAAAAAATTTATGTATACTAAGTTAGGCCTAAATCAATTAGGCCCCTAGTGACATTGAACCAGGCCCCCAGTGACATTGAACCAGGCCCCCCAATGAAAACTCGTAGAGAACAATTGTGATAAATAAATATGTCTTGTTTTATTGCTTGAAATTATTATATTATATTTGTTCCATATAAAAGGTTTGAAATAAATCTGCACACTATTTGTCCTTGCTAGGCATGATTTGCAATGCAGTGGAAATCTACAAACTATCTGTCTTTGAATGCACCTTTCTGTGTATTAGTTACTGATAGTGTATGTAAAAGGTCCACTACTTTTTTTGTGTATTGTTTTTTCTCAAGAATGAAGAAAAAATCATTTGCAATCATATAAATAACCCAAAAAAAATTTCCGGGGGCAACGCCCCCGGACCCCCAACTACTTAATCGTGCCCCCAATGATTTTGAATCCTGGATCCGCCACTGCTATTCGCTCACTAATATCACACATGCCACCTAAGACTTTTACCACCATCATCATTACACCGGTTCGGAATAAATCATTCTATTACTAAATCATTATAAATCGTAACGAAGAAACATAATTCATTTAGCTGACCCAACATAATTAAAGTAAGGCTAAGTCATGAAATAAATCATTCCATTGCACCGGCTCGTATAAATCGCAACGAAGAAACATAATTCATTTAGCTGATCCAACCCAACGTAATTGAAACAATGCTTTATGATGATATGATGCCTGGGGCTAGGTCTTGAAATAATGAAAAAAGGTCCGAACCTTGGGCTACGCTTAAGGGGCTCATTGAGGAACACATCGATAGTAGGTGCGGCCGTGGATGTAAATCTTCTGCTGCTGCCTCCCACACGACTCACCATCGATCTCCAAAAACTCTGCCAATACAAAGGGTGTAAACGTAAATTACCAAAGTTATTGGACCGTTTTCAAAATATTGCATACACTAGTGATGAAAGTGGCCATGATCACTCATGATCAGCACAACTTCCATGGTGTGGCCCACCTCTCAGCAATCCAAACCCCATCACCCAAATCCAACGGTCATGAATTTATTGGGTCAAAGTCCCACTTAACTTGCAGGATCAACTTTTCATTTCTTTGTAGTTTCATCACCAAAGGTTTTTAGGTGATCAGATCGGATAGCTGGGAGGTGGGCCACACCATCCAAGGTGAGAGGACCCAGAAATCCTGATATGGTCCTAAGATGGCCTCACCAAAAAAAGGATAGAGTGGCTCACAGACACCAACTTTCATCATATTGCCAACAACACATGCAAATGTGTCCTGCTAGCTATATGACTTTAAACCCATGTGCCTATAAGTAGACACAGGCAAAGAAGAAGGTAATGAAATGAACGGCATCAAAGCACTCACCGTTGCCCGAGAGGCCATGATGGACGGCTGAACTTCACCAATTGAAAGGAAGATGAAATCAAACCCTCAACCCTGAAAGAGGACACTTCAAGATAGATAAAGAGATAGATATGAGGATGAGGAGGATACGTTGCTTGATGTGATGGCCAAAGCCGGTTGGGTGTATATAAAGGCGTTGGAGGGTTCTAGAATTACGTGGCAAGCTCTGAACAGTTGAGGACACGTGGCTGCTTCTGAGGTGACCGCATGCAAGTAGAAGGCCGTTGATTCATCCACTTGATCTGATTCTGATTCTCCAATTGCAAATGTTTCCAAATGTTGATTTTAACCCCCTCTGGGCTTTGGCAATTGCTGGGCCATCACAAATGGGTTTGAATTGGGCTGAATTTCGCCTGTTTCGAGCAGGAGCTCCAGTAGAATTTAGGAGTGAGACCGTCCAGTAATTGATAAAGGTTGGGGGCAAGTCTGTTAGGGTCTATTTCTTTACTAGAATTTCTGACTGGAATTTTAGTAGTTGGGGATTTTGAGCTTGCATTTTCAAATCCCCTATTTCTTTATAAGAATTTATGAATTCTAGCACATGATAAGTCCCAATTATCCTTTAGTAATTTCTGGAATTCCACCTTCTTTGCATTTTGGTGAAATTCCAAAATGCTCCTGCACTTAGGAGGATTTTTGAATTCCACCTTGTCTACGAATTCAATAATTCTTGAAATTCTAAGAAATGAACGGGCCTTTAGATTGAATAATGGGTTGCGTCGAATTCATCTGTTTTTGGAATGTAAGGGCATTTTTGGGTCTGGGCTTTATGCTTGGGTCGGACTCAAATGTTTTGTTGTTAATTGATCCTGATTTATTATGAGGATTGCTTGAGAATGGACTAACCCACAGTGTACTTTTGCTTAACCTCAAGACTCGGGATGAAAATCGGCTGGGTTTAATCGGGTCCATGTTGCACTTGGACCTGACCCTGAATTTCAAACAACGACCTGTTGAGTGTCTGGGCCTGAATCAGGTCCAGGTTACACTGTTACAGGGGCCATACCTGAGTTTAAATAAAAGACCCAACCTTGCCCTGGACTCAAGGCCAGCGTGACCTCTTCGCCTGGGTCAGACCCGTTAAGAGTTTCGGACTCTGGACATAGGTTTGGGTCTAGCCCATCAAATCCAATTGTATGATTAAGCCCACCTAGGGAGTGGGTGTCAGATACAAAGGGGTCTGGTTAATGATGTAGCACTCCTGAATATATGCAATAGGCACCTGTGCCCAACTTTGGTCGATGCTGCTGGACCCATATCATACCTAACTTAAGTTCAAAGCCCAAACCTGGACCAGAGCTTGTTTAGACGGTCATAGCAGGACCCAAATGTTTATATGCTAACATCAAAATGTTTCCATGCACGCATATACGTATGTAATCTATAAGGCTGCACATGGGCGGTTTGAATCAGTTTAACACTAAAACTAACAACCAAATCGAATTTGTCGGTTTTTTAATTGACCGATCCGATCCGACCGATGGAGAGGGCTTAAACCGATGTTTTTTATTTTATTTTTTAGAAAATCAAACATTGAGAATTTTAAAATGATGATACCCCATCCTTTACATTAATTCTAATGTTTAGTGCAAACATAAAAATTCAACATTCCATACTGGACTAAACGCATATAAAAAATAATTCTACTCCAAAAAGAGAGTTTGGACTAAACGCAAGCGCAAAAAAAAAAAAAAAAAAGCAAGCTTGTAGTGAAACATTCATTCCACATGATACCATTTGGAATTACAATAGAATAATAGTTCATTTCAATAAAAGTCACACATAAACGGAATTTGTATCAGAACCCACTGTATTTTTCAGAAATGAAGGTTTCTTAACACATTAGTTAGGTAAGACCAAAACCAACTATCAAAAGGCTAGGCTCTACCGACTTTTCTAGCATTTTCAAGAGTGCAACATTCTGATAAAAACTTCATTGAAACGAGGTAGGAATCACGATGGAAGGAAAATACCCTGTACAGTAATCCATCCATCTGCAATGAAGTATCAAAAAGCATTTGAGAGATTAGAAGAGATGCATTCAGGCAGTGTTAGACGGTTAAGTTCATGTGAGAATGAGTTGTGGAATGTAACTTTAAAAGTAGTAAAACACGAAACGCCAAGGCTAAAATAGTAAAAAAGCAACACTTAAGTTACTACATACGGTCGGTTCGGTTTAAGCGTTAATTGTGAGCTCAAACCGATAACAGACCGATATAAGCGGTTTTTATGATTTTCAGACCGTTGACTAAACCGATCTACTGAAATCGATCCAAACCACCCGATTCGGTCAGTTCGGTTCGATTTTACGATGATACCGAATTTTTTGTGCAGTCCTAGTAATTTATTGTTGCAAAATCTGGTTACCGGATCCTCGATTATGACACAATGGACCCAAACCCGAGCCTTAATAAAAATGGACACGGATGTTGGGCCCATATATATATTTTCATCCCTAGCAAATGTGCTCTCGAGGAAAACCCTTTTTGTTTTTGGAACTCCAAAGTAAAGCGCACTTATTAAAAACCAAAATCATTCAAAATAAATGCCTTTCTTAAATTATTAAATTATACTTTACGAGAGGATGGTCTCACCGAAAAATTGGAAACTTTCAATTAAAAACATGATTCATACAATCTTGTGCATATTCATTAATTAGTTTTTAAACAGATGAATTCTAGGGTGGAATAACTTCTTTTAGGGCTTATTCGTTTGCAAGTAGTTTTTATAAGAATTCAAACTTCCTATAAATTCTTGGACTCCAATAAAAATTCCACATTCACTCACTAGAATTCTTCGATGCAAGCTGTATCTTGAGATCCAAAAAACATAAAATTCTCAAATGCTAGCCCTTTTATCAGCATTTATGAGTCCACACATTACAAGAGGCTTCATTGGAACTTCGACTTTCTCTCATGGTCGAATGCGGTTTAACCAATTTAAATAATCATGAAATTGGAAATTCGAGGAATTTAAGTTGCATGAAATTCTCACAATAAAATTTCAGTAGAAAAAAATAAGAAATTTAAAAATACTAAGGATTTTAAAATTCCAACACATCAAATTTCAATAGCCATGAATTCCAAGAAATCACACAAAGAAATAGGTCTAATAGAGAATTTCTCTGAAATTAATGGTTTAGATGTTGAAAGGGAGTTGCATTGAGGGAATCCCGACACAGAGAGAATCTCGGACTCGACAAAAACATGCGACGGCCTTTTGGAACGCAGAGGGGCCTTTTGATGTGTCCTATAAATAGTGGCCCAACAAACAAAGCAACAGTGGTGGAAGAATAACATCAGAACCCTTTTCGTTTTTTTTTTCTCTTATTCCACACAGAGAGAGAAAGCTTGGATTCTTCTGATAATGGCGGACATTTCTATACTAGAGATTTGCCACGTCATCCCTCTGCTGGTTTATTCTTGAAAGCCTGCTGGATGCTATCGTGCGCCTCTCTCTCTGCTTTAATCGATTCTCTTCTCCTTCTTCTTCTTCTTCAGACCCTCGTGTCGATTTCGAATACTAGGGTTTGAATTCGAACATAAATAGGATAAAAACCCTAGCTTTCGCATCCAGGGATTTCAATCAGACGGTGGTGATTCAACAGACTCCTGCGTCTTTCAAATTCGGGTTTCTGGGATGGAAGCTACGAGAGGGATTCTTCGATGGTGGCTTTGGTGATTAGTTTCAGTTTGAAAGTTTGAATTTTTTTGGAATAGCATCGAGATTTATTGGATTTATTCCGGAGAGCGAACGGTGGAGATGGTCGCGACTCGGTTTTCTTGGCCGCATGGAGGTCGACGTGTTTTTCTTAGTGGCTCGTTTAATAGGTAAGATTTTTAAATTTTTTGTGCTTTTGTTTGTTGTGATTTTTCATGGTTTTTTATCTGAGGAAGTTGGAATAAATTTGGGATTAGGTGGAGCGAGCATCTGCCAATGAGTCTGGTGGAGGGATCAGCTACTGTTTTCCAGAGAATTTACGATCTCCCACCGGGTTTTTATAAGGTGATGGCGAAATTTCTCGATTCTTCGTTTGGAAATCATCATCAATATTACAATATTGATATTGTTGTTTATTCTTTGAGTATGTTTGATTTGAGAGAGAGAGAGAGAGAGAGAGAGAGAGAGAGAGAGAGAGAGAGAGAGAGAGAGAGAGAGAGAGAGAAGGGAAGGGGTAGAAGAGACTATGCAAGTAGTCAAAGGATGTAAGGGTGGTAGTAAATTTTAAAAATTGACAATTGATGTTAATTTGAATGTGTATGTTCTAATCTGGGGGGATAAAGAATGGTCATTGTACATGCTATAAAACCCATCAATCTCTTTATTTTATTTTATTTCAAAGTTACTTCTTTTTTCTTTTTCTTTTTTTCCGTCATGGGTTTTGTTTCCATTTTGAAGTAGATTGGTTGAAATTTAGTTGGCCAGGTGGTGGGCTCTGATGGGTTCTTGAAATTATTGTGAATTTTGATCTTCAGTTGGATTTAGAGCTAATGAACTATCCTAATGTGCAACTGTTGGATGATGGTTTGTCAAACTGTAATTTGTAGTTATAAATAAAGAGGCCATCGGGCGAAAACAACTGTTCACGTGATGTTTGCTGAAAAAAGTTCGGTCACATTGTAGCTTTGATGTCATCAGTTGATGATCAGTGTATCATATAGCTTCCTTTCTGTCTCACTTTTCCATGGTTTGTTCTTTGATTCTTTCAATCATCTTCATCATTGAAGCCTCCTCATTTCTACCTGGGGCTGGCTTTGTTGGGGTTTAGCATAGTTTGTTTTGTGACAGATCTCTTTTAATATAGGCATGTAGATTTTTCTTGTTGAATGATACAGTTCTACACTGATCTGCTCAGATTTGAGGTATTTTTGGAAAAATCTCCTTAGACATAGATTCATCCATCTATTTACAGGTTGTGGTTGCAGTTCTCTGATCTTTTGCTAATTATCGCTTGTTTTCTGGTGATAACTGTCCAAACTGATGAGTTTGATTGAGTAGTTGCTTATTCCAGGTAATCTTCATATGTTTTGGTTTTTTTATATATTATAATACAGTGCGTGATCAATACAAGGTCGTGTTCCTATTGCTACAACTTCATACAGTCTGTATGATTACTGCAATAATATTTGTTATTGTTTTGGGTTGTTTGGTTAGGTTGAGGTCTGAGCTGTTTCTTAGTTTTTAACACTGTTGTGGTTGATTGGGATTATTTTGCTTAAATGATAATGACACCCTGAGGCCGGTTTACTGTTGAGGATTTGTCAGGGAGAATAATCTGGGTGTCATTTGATTGAACTTATTATTTAGAATGGTCACAATCAGCTAAAACTTCTCTGCGGGGAAAAGAATTTGAATTACATTGATGGGACTAACCCTCTTTGCAAATTGTCGAATGAAGGGCATGCAGTTTGGGACATGAAAGATATGACACTCATGTTGTGGTGGTTGCTGTCTATGGAGCTCTTATTCTCCAAGTTTTTTATGCTTTCAGTAATGGTGAAGGTTTTGGGATAAATCAACTGATTCATGCTCTTAGGAAACTATGCCAGTAATTATGAGACACAACTAGCAGTAGTAAATTGTGTCCAAGGGGACAAATTTCTAGGAGATCATTATTCCGGTTAAGAGGATTATTGAAGGAAATTAGCCACCATCAGCAACTCCTCTTACTGGGCAAAGACATCGTGGAAGTTGATTGTGAGTCCCGCTTTCTTGAGTTGCTTTGGGTATCTATTGGCAGGGGCGGAACCAGGATATACACAGTTTGAGGGGGCAATATGGAAAAAAAAAATTATGAATGAATGAGGTGGGTTAAGACCACTAATTACTAGCAAGAAAAGCTAGATGCTATGGATGAAATCCTTATAGTTATCCACCCAGTTGCATTTTGAGAATCCCCTAAAACATTTAGTCAGTAGAGAAGGCTGTAGGCAATCTGTAAATCATCCTTGATGACAAGCTCATTTGCATATTGGATCCACAGGAGTGACAGGACCCATAATCTTTTGAAAGCAGTTCCTCTCTCTCTCTCTCGTGCATCCATTACTCACCATGAGGTGGGGGACGCTTACATGGCTTTCCTTCTTTGCACATAAACATTCCTCTTCTGCAAATGACCATATATGACTTTTCCTCTATTGCCCACAAATATTTCCAATTATGTATGTGTCCCTCACCAGCTCACCCTATAGTGAGGGATGGATGCACATATTCATATATACATATATATATATATATATATATATGAGAAATTCTACAGAATGCCCCATTAGAAAAGGAGCATTTTTGCCTCTCTTTGAACAACCAATGAAAGTACGACAGCTCATTAGCAATGATGTCATATTTGCAAACAGAGGAATGGCTCCCAGTAGCATCTAATTCCTTGAGAGAACTTCATGTTTCTCTCCTTCTCTCAAATTAAATAGACTCATTTGAGATGGATCCCTTACCAAATGTAACTTTTAGCAGCAGTGAAGCCCACACTTATTTAATGATGAATCAGACAGTAGACCCAACACTTATTTAAGTGAAGTTTGGGGCAGCCCAGTATCCGATGGGGCCAATTTGTTTTCTTTGCTTTTATTTTTCAAGTGGTTCCCACTGACGAGGATCATGAGTTTTTTAGATCTATTATCATATTATTAAGTTTCAAATTTTATTGGTGATTGATCAATGGGGAACACTTATTTAAGTGAAATTTAGGGCGGGCCTGTATGAGATGGTGTATTTTTTTTATTGCTTCTGATTTTTAAGCGGCTCCCACTAAGGAGCATCATGAATTTATTGTCCATCATCATATTATTATGAAGTTTCAAGTTTTTTAGTGATGATCAATGGTGGGACCAACTTATGGTTCAAAATCGTGGCCGTGGTAGCCATCGCTGTGTGAATTTTTATTTTACACCAAAAAATTCCGAAAAAATATCCAAAAAATCCAGATATTCTAAAATGTTAGAAAACAATAATTTTTCCCCATTAGTAAACACTTTAAAGTAAAATATCGGTCCCCCCACCCAAATCATTACATCTTGTATCGCTGTCTTATCTGAAACTTATAAAGTCTGTTATGAATTAAATAGGTTTACATGTATATATTAAAACAAGTTCAAATTTCACAAATTTTACAGTATGCATTGCAACTATAATTTTGAACTAATCATTAGTGTTATACACTTAAAGTCAATAAACTAGTAAGTAGTAGTATAGACGTTCAATACTCAATTACTCAATCACCAAGTAAATTGAGAATGAATTTCAACTTTCAAGTAACATTTACTACTACATCAAGATTAACTAATTAAAACAATGAAGTATGAACATAAAGGTATTGTGGTCGAGGAGGGAAGAAACCATCATATGAGAATCCACCAAAAAGAGAAAATCACTTGAGTTTTGGTGAAAAAAGAAGCGTAGGAAGCTCTAGCATAGTCTTAGGAAGCCCCACAAATGGTTTGGGAAAGAAAGAAATGAAAAGAAAGGGAAAAGAAAGTAAAAAAAAAAGAAAATCATCGTCTACCGATATTTTGACCGGTATTTTTAAAATATTGACCGTTATGGACTGCTATTTTCACTTTTTTTTTTATACCGTGACCATTATGACCGTTATATTGTAAATAATATAACGTTATAGGCCGTTATGAAACGGTAACGGCCATTTTTTTAAACCATGGACCAACTCCTATTGGATTGAAAATTGATGAAATCATATAAAAGATGGGGCTATTTTTTTTATCTGTTTGAATTTGTTTTCATAGTGGACCCACTGACTAAAGTTTGGTTAAATCATATAAAAGATGGTGCTATTTATTTTAATGTGTTTGGATTTGTTTTCATAGTGGACCCATTGATATCAAACTTCTTGTTAATCTCCAAAGATATGGAACCAGTCCTTTTGTGCAGAAAAGATTATGAAACATCTTCGGAGAAAAAGCAGGGAAAGGTTGAATTAATCATCTTTTCTTATCAAAAGAAGATAAAAAATAGGCAGGAGTTGGCTTCTTACCCAAGTCGATAAGAAATCCACCTAATTACTTATTTTCATTAACTCGTCCTTGTTCTCATTGGATGCTCGAAGGGGGCGTTGTTATCCTCTAAAACGCACAGGCGTATTCTAGTGTGCCCCTACACACACACAAAATTTGAAGGCAGCCATCATCATCAGCAGCCCATGGACAGGGTGTCATCACGCATGGTGGGAGCATGCTCAATGAGAATATTTTAGAGAAAAAGACACAATTTTTTATTGGATTCATAAATGAGAGAATGCAAGAGAATTTATGGAAGATGGAATGACAATCCAGCCCATTAAGTATCCTAGATCTAGCTTCTTTATGATATGATCGCATGTCAACTCTTTTTTTTGGAATAGGTTTATCCTTTCTCTTTGATTATATGCTAATCGAAGATCTTGCTAGATATGGGATCTTCTTAGGATTTTCTAAACTAAGAATGTATATTTAGAAAATCTTCTGAAAATTTTCTAAACTAAGAATGTGAATGTAGGAAATTTTCTCAGAAATTTGCTATACTAAGTAGGTAGTTAAAGTTGTACAAAATCGGCTAGGCTGATCATGGGCTAGGTCCAACTGGCTAGCTCACGATGAGTCATGCCTCCTTTTGTAGCCATTTAGGCCATGATGCACTTAAGCTGCATCAAACACTCCAGAACAAGATAGTGTTGCCGAATTGAAGCACCATTATTTGCTAGAAGTAACTCGGTCACTTGTCATAGAAATGTAGTGTGCAAAATCTTATTGGCCAAAATCTTATTGGGATGAAGCAGTCCTTATGGCTGCCTATTTCACAATTGAATGCCTACATCTGTTTCACTGATAGTTATCTTCTCAAAGTTTAAAACTAGGGAGCTCTCTTTTTTCTTGCCTCCAAAATGCCTACATTTGTTTCAAGACAAAATTCACTTAGTGGTTTCCTCTGGCTCTGGGTTTCTTCAAGCTTGATTTATATGGGTGTGTTACTGGTGGCAATTTTTTGAATAGTGCGGAATGCCTATCATCTCCTTCTCTGGCCTGGCCGGGTTTGTTCAGTTAATGAAGTGGAAATGTTGGCTTTTTAAGGGTAGGTCTCCAGAAGGTTATTGTCTCAACCTTTGGCATATTTTAGTGGAGGGTGAGGGTGACTCTCTGAGGGAATTTGGTCTCTTGTGCACGGTTCGCATGGGAACCGTACACAGGAGACATTAAACAGGTCGGACCACCATGTGTGACATGGGAACCGTGCGCATGAGAATATTCTCCCTCTATGGGTGCCATCCATTGAGATTCTTCTGCTTGAGGCTCCTTGGAAGTTGCTGGATGTGGTGGAGGAGCTGAGGTGGCGGCGGATCTCACTCTTTGTATTGATGCACCTTTCTGACATATTCTTTGGAGTGCGCATTCAATGGCTAATTTTCTAGCAAAAGGAGTCTGACATCAGAGTTTGCTCATTGCTAATGAGGATATTGCTACCACGCTTTAGTTTACTTTTTTTTTGGGTGCTTTTGGCTTTATATTATTTATTTATTTATTTTTTGCTACATTGAGGATTCAAAACACACACGCACCCATGTCCTTGACCGGCTGAGCTACAGCTTGGGACTTTAGCTTTATAGCTTTCAGCATATATCTCTTATGTTGTTTTCGGCTTTTTAATAAAATTCTAGCTACCATTTAAAACAAAAAAAGGGTCCTCGATGTGGTAAGCGGATTTTTTTTTTCTCTTCTTTTGATCGATTCATAAGTTTATCTTTTAAAAGGGCACAAGTGCCATGGCCCAATAAAAAAGGAAAGAAAAATTGTCACTAGACATGGCATTCTATGGGTTTATTTATATATATATATATCAGCGGATAAGTGTTGAAAATTCTATAACTGAAGTGTTCATTCCCTTACCCATTCCTGGCCCCTACAATTTTTGAAATTTCTCCACGTCAAAAGCAGATACTCGTGTATTATTGAAGGAAAAAACATGTAGGACCAGACTCCAAGTGACTCTTCGCCACAATTTGTGGAATCAATAGATCCTATAGAATTTATTAAAAAAGGTCATCACCCAGTCCCGCCGAAGCAGGGTCTTGGGAGGGTCCAGACTGGAGATAGACCTAACATTTGGCAATTTTGCACAAAGTGGCTGCTCGCAGTCGCTAGTCTCATCCTATAGAACTCATGTTATCCCCAAATGTTTCCCTTGCTGTCCGGAAATGAAAAATAGCATGTATCCTGCATCCAGTAGAAAATTGTGTTTCATACGCCTCACCATCTCCTTCCTATCAAACAAACCTACCTTTCGGCCATTTGCTTTGTCTCGAATCCTATTACTGTTGGTGAGGCCTTGGTTGTTCTGATGGAAACAAGCTATGGAGACCAAAGACGAGGCCCAAGAGAAGAAGAGAACTTGGTATTTAGTGGAAATATTAGAATGGGACGCATGAGATAGGATGTAAACAGGTGTATACACGAAGCACTAGCCAAAAGGCTATTTTGATGCTGACTATGCTGGGTTCTTAGCTTAGATGTTTGTCATTTTACACTGGTACTGCATGTTTGTAGCAGCGATCTTGTTATATATAAGATGAAGAAACGGTTAGTAGTTGATCCTTTGAGTGTCTTAGCTGAGTATAAAGTTATGGCACATACAAACATACTACATGTGCTGTGGCGAGTTGCCTTAACTTTATGGAAACATTGGATTTTCCTGTGACCATCTTTTTCCGCTGCATTGTTATAGCCAAATTGTCACTTATATGACTTCAGAAACTCGATAAAAGCATTTTTCACCATAAGAAAGCATATATCACTTCAGATGTAATCAATGGACAATTGTAATATAATTGATTCTATATGACTCTTAACGATTCAATTATAATAAAAGGCGAGCTTAGCCACATTCATAGTATTTATCAGAATTGAACATCTGATCCAGTACAGTCCAAAAAAGAATAGGGCACACTGATGGGCCCCACCAAGGAATCAACTGTCAATTTGTTTGCCTTAATTAAATTATTAATTTTAGTTGATTTGATTTAGTGAGAGAGATTCTAGTAATCCTATGGAGAGATTTTAGTAATTATGTAATAAGTTTGTTTCCTTATTTAGGCTATTCCTCTATTAGTTATAGAGGGGGCCTCTTGATGTAAGGCATGCTTTTGAAAAATAAAAACACTATTATCGTGAGTTGTTCTTTGGGTATCTTCATCTAAGTTGCCTTAGGGCTTGAGTCCGAGGGCTAGATCGCACCATTGGAGGTGTGATCTTCGTTGATCGTGGCTGGGGCTGCACCAACATCGGCTCGTTGGGGGATAATTGAGCAATCCAAAGGATCCAATTTCTTGATTCAGTTATCATTTGACACGAACTATGCCATTGTTAGAAACACAAAAATAAAATTTAATGATCCCTCCATTTTTTTGTACATAATCCACCTGTGCTGTATTTCCTTCCATCTGACAAAATACTAGAATTGAATGTTTCTGCCTCATTCAATGAGTTTCCTTCCCTTTTTCTATTAGTAACGAGGGTTGGTAAACGGGTCCGGTCTGAACGGGTTGAGTTGATATGTAGGGTTCGTTGGTTGAGGGCGGAGCATATCAGACCTGTTCAGTGAACAGGTCAGATATATAACTGACTAGCTGATATGTTTGGACTGCATAGGCATATTTAGGATGTTGTGTTTGTGATCAGTCATCACTTTGTCTACAAAAATAGGATGTCAGGGCTTAATTCTTCATGCTATGTGATGGTCTGAGAAATTGTATTTTGAGGTTCCATATGGCAGATATGTTTGGACTGCATTAGGTATATTTAGCTTGGTTGTGTTTGTCATTACTTTTGTCTACAAAAATAGGTCAGGACTTCAATCTTTTTTAGTTAAGTGGTGGTTTGAGAAATTGTATTTTGCAGAGCTCTAATCATCAAATATGACACAGAATTTCAGTATTTTAATACTTGTCCGAGTCAATTCATAACTGACTCATCCAAGTCATATGATTTTTTTTTTTTTTCTTCCTGTCTCTAGTTCTTCAAGCAAACAGAATGTGCCAAACTGCTTTCCACTCATGATTTCACCACCCATGCATGTTGCTTCCTTGCTGTGGAAGCAATGAGATATGGCTGTCCAGTCATGGCTGAGCAGAGTTGATGGAGAATGGATGGTTGGCATCTGTGAAAGGGCCCATCTGAACTATGGTTATGGCTTTGTGAAGTGGTATCTGATACTGCTATAGTAAATGTGCAGACAGTAAAGGTTCTGTCTCAAGTGCAGAGTGCAGAAAGTATAGGTGCTGCATCAAGTGCAGCTGCAGAATGCAGACCATACCTTTTGCCAAGCCATCCTCTCTCTCTCTCTCTCTCTCTCTCTCTCTCTCTCTCTCTCTCTCTCTCTCTCTCTCTCTCTCTCTCTACACGCACACACATGCTCTGGGACACACTTTCATCAATTTTTAACAAAAAAATAATAATTTTCTCAGAATTTTTAGGGGAAAAAAAGGCTGAAATCCAGATCCCAACTGACCCGACCCTGACTGAGTTAGGGGTCGAGTCAGGGTTTTAAAAGACTATGCTGAACTGTAAAGCTGAATAATCTTTTGTACTCCTAGTATGCTTGCTTCTTCTTCTTCCATTCAGTTTGTTGGTGTAGATTTCCATGTGTTTGATTTTATAAAGATATCAACATAAATGATTGTGCCCCCCACCCCTCCCCCTCTCCTCCCCTACCTCCTCCTTCTCCCTTTTCTTTTATGGCATTTATTGATATCTATGATGCCTAGATACGGCAGGGACACACCATAGACATGGCACGGACACGGATTTCACACATAAAAAGTGAAATTTTATGGAAGCTTGTGTTATATGCTACCCTTTGGAAGCTTTGGTTGGAGAGGAATAATAGGTTGTTTAGGAATAAAAGTACCTCTATTGTTGAGGTTGTCGATTCCATTGTTTGGTTTGTGTCGGAGTGGGTGAGATATAGAAAGGAGTTTGAAGGAGTTGATTTGAATGATCTCAATAGATATTGGGCGGCAAATTTGGTTGGGGGTGGCGTGCTAAACCTGTGAATAGAGTTTTTTGGGTGAATCCTCCTATGGGTATCCTAAAACTCAATTTTGATGGTAGTTTTATTCGTTTAAGCAGAAGAGGTGCTGTTGGACGTGGTGTTAGAGATTGGGCTGGTACGGTTGTTCGTAGCTGTTCTGGGCTTTTGGAGTCGTCGAATGCTAATGAAGTTGAAGTTTTTGCTCTCCTAGTGGGTTGTCTTGAGTTGCATAGAATGGGCAGCATCAATGTTATTATTGAAGGTGATTCCTTTTCAGTCATTCAGTGGGGCTTAGGTAATTCTTCTTTTTCCTGGCAGGTTGGCAGATTGGGTGGAGGAGGTGCAGGATATTTTGTGTTAGTTAGGTGCTTGTTTTCACCATATTTTAAGAGAGGCAAATGTCATGGTGGATGGTCTTGCTAAGGAAGGAGTATTTCATTCTACTTTCATTTTTTATGTATAGTTTCCTTCTTTTTTTTTAGGTTTCTTGGAGGGTTTTTTTTTTTTTTTTTGGGTTTAGCTTTTTGTGACTAGTTCTTCTTTGGTGTGTTTCATGGTTAACTAAAATTTTACTGTTATAATATACACACACACGCACACACATATATTGGATACAATACGGCACAATACGTTGCCCATTTTGAACTATCTTTGCATCCTAGATTGATATTTAATACAATCTCGAATAACCTTTTTGTAATTATAATCTAAATCTTGTCATTTCCCCTTTTAACAGTTCAAATTCTTGGTTGACGGTATATGGAGGCATGATCAACAACAGCGTCATGTGACTGAAGAAAATGGAACGGTTAACAATATCATACTTGTAGAAGAGTTAGAACTATTCACTTCGGTTTTACGTCCCATGACATCTATCCCTGGACCAAATAACAATTTGGTTAATGGAGTGTTTCAACATCCGGTGAGTTCAAAATTTTTCAGTTTCTTTAAATGGTAAATTGAACTTTTTTGCTAAAAGATTGCTGTACAAGAGCAGCCTGTTGAACGGGGTCTGACCGGCTTGAAAGGTCCTGTCACAAAGGACCTCCATCTGTCCTGTCACTTGAAGGATCCAGTTTGAGAAATCCGGATATGGACCCTGTTTTGGAGTGTGATAAATAATTGTCTGTTTCAGGGACATGGGTTTGAACCTTGTTAATAATTGGCTTGGATCTGAGACCAACAGAGTCCATATCCTTTCTGATTAGATAGAACTAGATATCCTATCTAATCAGATAGAATTAGATATATCCTATCACAAAGGACCCTTTAAATACACTTAAAATGGTAATTACACTTGTATATGGGATTACAGACCTGGATCCATCCTTTGGTCAGTCTGGAGTTGGATCTGACTCCAGACAAATTCTAATAGGAGTTGAGCCAGGTCTAGCAAGCATGACATGTGTCAGATTTTGTTCTAGATCTGGATTTGGAGCTGGTTTCAGTTCTAGTCTGGATCTGATCCGAATACTTCCTATTTACATCTCAAAATCATACGACGGTTGACTCCATTTTTAGCTGACCCATCTGCTACACATTTGTCTCTTGAAGAACTTGATTAAATTTCTTCATGGACTTCTTGGTTTGATTCTTTGCTCTTTCTATTATCTTATCCTTCAAACTAAGGGCAGAACAATTAATCTTCATTTCTACATTTGCTTACCTTCTTTCCGTTTTCCTCTTGTATCATCACTCAGCCTTCATCATCAAGTGGCACTCATCAAGAGCCAATGATTCGAATTTCAGATGCCGATATCAACATCTCACGTCAACGTTTTTCCATACTCTTGTCAAGATATACAGCATACGAGTTACTTCCTGATTCAGGCAAGGTTCGCATACTTGCTTATGAGTCTAGTTGTTGTTTTTGTCTTGTTATTATTTTGCTGTTGGATCTCAATGTCTATGCTGTATGGAATGTCATGTATTTTTTTAGGTCTTTGCCCTTGATGTTGGAGTGCCCATGAAACACGCATTTCATATCATGTCTGAGCAGGTAGCACATTTCTTCTCATTCAATAGTTGTAAAACTAAAATTTTCTCTTCATCAGTGATTCTCATTAACAATTCTAGTTATCTCTTCTTTCTGCGGTATTCAGTGCTTTAATTTTCTCTTCATCAGTAATTCTCATTAACAATTCTAGTTATCTCTTCTTTCTGCAGTATTCAGTGCTTTAATTGTTTAAGAAATATTATTTTCTTAATTTGAGCTGAGGTGAACAATAAATAAATTTGTATGATAGGACACAAATACAACTACATAAGTCAATTTTTGTCAAACTTGAGCATTGTATTTTTGTTAATTTGGCCAATTAGGAAAAATATGTGCAAAAAATGAGTGTAACAAAGATGAGAATGTTGAGATGAATGTGTGATAAAATTAACAAGATAAAATCAGAAAGGAGCGCATTGGAGAGCATTGAGGGTAGCATCAATAGATGATAAATTCGTAGATGTGTGCGAAGACTCCACATTGATTCACGCTCCTTAAGCATTTACCAATAAAAAAGAAAGAACTCAGAGACTTGGTATTAGACAAAGTGTCTATCTTTGTTTAAAAAAAAGTTGGAAACATAGGATTAATATGTCAAAAATTAGCTTAAAATGTAGACATGCAACAAGTAGATCATATAGTTGTGTTTTTAATGTTCAATTCTGATTGTCAACACCTTAAGGAAGTATTCACCCTGTTTTTTTTCTCTAAAGACCATGACATTTATGTGTAAAATGTGAAAATTCTCACTTTTTTTAATGTATTGGCTAAATTAACACATATCAGTTCATGTAGGTCCCCTATCGGTGCATTTTGGCTGATATGCATGGATGTTTTCATATCCGATAGACCGGAATTTATTGTATTAGTGAACACTGATATTTGATGTGTATGGCCTATGTGCTACATCTTGTTTGATTTTTAAATCATTGAGTAGAATAAAATTATTCTACAAAAAGCCATCAAGGCCCTATGATGCCCAGATATGGGATAGATACAGTGGGACATGCCATGGATACGGAAGGGAAACGGATGTTATGCATTATCAGATACGACAAGACATGATACATTGCCAAAATTAAAATATCAGGGTATCATAGTCAAGGCCATGTGCTGTTTCAAGATCAATGTAATGAAAAAATAGAGCCTATTGGTTATCGGAAAAAAAATAGAGCTTATTGCTTGTGAAGGTTCATGGGTTCTTATTCCTTTTTTATTTTTTCCCAGGAAAAGTTTGCATGAATTGTTTGATCCTTCAGACGACCAGTTTCACCTTTACAATCACTGGTTATCTATCTGTGTCACAGGGCCTTGTTGTTGTGCCAATTTTGGATGATTGCACTGGACAGCTATTTGGGATGCTTACAGTCTCTGACTTCATATTAATCCTAAGAGAGGTATGCTTGCCTAAAACCAATTCAGTAATGGAACTGCCCTTCATTATTATGTACGATTTTTTAAGCCCAGCGCTAAGAATTTTTATAGTCTTGTTCCGTACTAGCTGAATGGTAGAATTTAAGTTAATGTCTTTTTTGTGACATGCTTAAATATTATGACATCTCTCTCTCTCTCTCTCTCTCTCTCTCTCTCTCTCTCTCTCTCTTCTTTTGAGTTGTTGAGTGCAGTTATCCCACGGATATTTCTATTAACTAGTTACTTCAAATTGTCGTTACCGCAGCCATGATCTGCCTTATAAGTAGGTCAGTTTAAGTTTGACACATTTGCCTATCGTATTTTTAATGATGCAACAAGAGTCCTGCAGTCCTCTCGAACGCCTGCCGTTGGATGATGGTGTGAGGGATTGGAAAGTGCATCATGGATTAATAATGGATCCATGTGATCAGGGATGGAGTTGAAAATAAGACTAGGAAACAAAGTTTGGTTCAACCTCCATTTTGCAAGCCTTGATTACAATAATTCAATTAGGGTGAAATTCCGCCATCCCCAATCCCTATTGTCTCCTCACATTGCCCCCTTTCCGTGAGTTGGTTAGTATCCAGGGGCCCCACAATATATACTTGGTTATTAACGTAATTATGGATACTGTGATTCATGAGTGGTTTGAGTTGCTGTTTACTAATCGTGGTGTCCCATTTACCTCTGCTTTTAGTCTTGATACTGCTACACAATCTTTTTTCCTTATTTTAAATAGTAGTTAGTTCTTTTTTCCCTTTTCTTTTTCCTCTTTCCTTGTTGCCTTTTTTTTTCAATAGTATAGTTTGTGATTTAGAAATGGTACACTTTTCAATAATTTTGTTGTGCTATTAGATAACATTGTTCAATGTGCAGCTTCATAAAAATGGATCAATTTTAACCAATGAAGAGCTTGAGACACATTCAATACTTGCTTGGAAAGAAGGGAAACTGAGACTTAACAGAAATTCTGATGGGCATGTAACAACATTTAGAAGGCCTCTAATCCAAGTAAGGTTTCTTTTTCAGAAGTTACATTTTTTGTTTAACTAGAAAACTTCACATGCATTAATTATTATCATCTAGATTTGCTCATAATAGTATGTGTCTCTTTGTTGTTGTTTTGGTCGATAATATTGTGTTGGCTTTTAATGGAAAATTATTAATTTATAGGTGATCACTTGCACAGCTTCTCTCATAAAGTGATTGACATACAAAGCAGACAAACTATCCCAGTTTACAATCCAGTAAAGACAAGTCCAAACACAAGATTATATTCTCCTTTTGAGTACAATATGCTTTAGTAAGATTAGATTTAGTCCCTTCAAAGACATCCGATAAAAATACAATTGGAACAATATAGTGAAGATTAGCACGGGCTTTGTGGAAGGATGACATGAACAAGCCAACCAATGGTCCAAATCTTTTTTAACTAATGCAGTTTTTTGGGTTTCTTGCAATGATGCGAGACCGTGGTAGTTTCAATTTTTTATTTTTTAATGAAATTAAATCTTTATCTCCCCATCTCCGGGTGGTCTATGTCATGAGGTTAAATCAGCTAACACATTTGCGAATGCTTTAGTGAAACAAGGCATGGATAGAGTTTCTCCTTGGGTGGATTTTAGTGTGTAATTTGTTTTGAAGGGCCTTCATTTACTTCTCTTATACCCAGGATTTTTCTTCTTTGGTTTTTCCTGTTTTGTGCATTGGTTTTCTCTTAATAAAACTTTAAACTTTTTACCTGTTACCAAGAAATAAGATTAGATTTAGCTGTAATTTCCTAATTAGGATTGTGTTTATAGTGAGTTGTTTGTTAATTTGATGTAATCTCAATGATATTTGCTAATGAGATTACAATCAGATTGATGGACTAATCTACGAAGATCCCACTTACAATTATGGCTTAATCCCATCTCACTAGAGCTTATTTACTCAACTGGAGATGCATTCATGTGCACCTTCACATATGCAATGTTCACATGTGTCTCTACATGTCCAAGCTTAATATATGTGCAAAGCAATGTTCTCGTGAGTTGTGATAACTGACTAGAGCCCGTAGCACAGTTGGAAGGTGCTCAATGTTGCAACCACACGGTTGCAAGTTCCAGTCATGTCATGGTAACATCCATTCGAACAAAAAAAGAGTTAGGCTATTATTCAGAAAGAAAGAATAACAAAGAAAGACAGTTATGCTACTATTCAGAAGGAAAAAAGAAAAAAGAATTATGATCCCTGGTCCTGTAAAAATCAAGATGGTTCAATGGCAAATGGACGCAACTCCCATCACCTTGAGCCTTTGTGGAGTGAGGGTTCCATTGTGCAATCCTTTTGTATCTCTCAAGTGTCTACATAATTGGCAACATTTATAGTGATCCAAACAAATGAAGAGGTTGGTCTCACCAAAGGACAGAATTTTGAACACAGATGCATGAATTGCCTGGTAGTACCATTAAATATGTTAATTGCCTCTTGAATGATACGAGGCAGACCATCAATTAGGTTGGTGTCGACTCATATGTGTCAACATATCAGACATGCCTACAAATGACCCATGTTGGGGTCATACGTAGATTCTGGAACCGCGAGGTGGGGAAACCTAGTGTTACATAGAAAATCAAAGAATATAAATGAAAAAAAGGGGGTGGTGCCAATATTTCGTAGAAGGGGTTCAATTCCATTCACCAGATATCCACTTTGAATCCCTTTGCTAAAGAAGGATAGGCTAGTTTAAAGAAAAGATTGCGATGATGCTTGAAATAATTTAGAAAACATGTGTGGCGTTATGCGCAAAAAAAATGATGAAGGCCTAGAGGCTAACTTGGCCTAAAGAGTCAACGGTCGTATATCCTTGGTCATCTAGAGCCGGGATCGATTCTTCAAGGCTGCCTGATCTAGAGAGGGCTCTCTAACAGCAAGTTGCGATCTCTGACCAAGGATTGCTTAGGGCACTAATGGTGATTATGGAGGGTTGAGTACGCCATAGGCTAACTAAACCCAGAGGTGACAGTTGTATGCCACATTTGTCTAGAGATCGGGGTAGATTCTTCAAGACAAGCCTGATCTCGATAACATGTGTTTTTTAAAAGAATTATCTTATAATTACATATTACCAAAATAAGGGACAAATTTTGGTGCCATTGTTAGAAATAGCAATTTACCTTTTGTACTGATGAAAAAGCCATTTAGGTTTTGATATTTTTTCTGCTGTCCATTTATCAGTTTCATGTTTTAATTATTTTTCCAGCTTAAATTTAGTTTCCTTGATCTGCAGGCCAGTCCATTTGAATCTCTAAAAGGTCTTGCTCTGAGAATTATGCAATCTGAGATATCCACAGTTCCCATTGTCCATTCATCCATGCAAGAAGGATCATGTGTGCAGTTATTACATGTTGCATGCCTTGCTGGGATACTAAAATGTACAATCATATTAGCTCTTTATGGGTGCTCTCACTCTCACTTTTTCATTATTATGTCTGACTTACTTCACCATCAAATGTCCAGATATTTGCAGACATTTTAGACACTCCCCTGGATCACTGCCAGTTTTACAACAACCGGTCTTTGGGATCAACATAGGTACATGGGCTTCAGAAGTTGGCAGAGAAAGTGGACGCCAGCTTGCTATATTACGTTCAAATGCATCCTTAAGTTTTGCACTAACTCTTTTAATGGAAGGTGTGCATTAATTTTGCAGCTTTCTTACTGGTGTAGTATGGTATTATTATTTAAGAGATGTCACTTGCTCCATGAGTTTGGCTATTTTTTTCTCATATTGTCTGCTACTACTTATTGGTCAAGTTGTGTGATCAAGTAGCGTTTAACCAGTTTATACCCCATTTAAGTTGACTGATTGGTTCAAGTTTTGTGTAACTGTAAACCTATTACTTGGTGCTGGCTGATTGTTTTCACAGTAGTGGGCTCTAGCCTTGGCTTGAAGTAGTGTAAATTAGATTCGCGTAGTTCTATTTCAAATCATTGAGAGCATAGATCCAACACTCATCAGGCTGTCCATTAGATAAACTGCAGTCCACTACTAGTGTGCGAACCCACCCCACCCGCCCCACGGCCCCCCACACACCCACACACAGACCCCCACCCACACACCCAACCGGTTCATTAGATAGACTGCACACACACAAACCCATATCCACCACTGCTTCTGCATCCACCACAGCCACAACCTCTACCACCACCACCACTGCTTGTTTTTTTACTCACAAGAGTGGATGATTGGAAGGAGAATGAGGGAAAAAAAAAAATCTTGGCTGACATATATTTCTTTTGACTCTCCTCCCTTTGATGAAGTGTAGACATTGTTCCAAGAGGGCAGAGGATCATGACTCCACCTGTGCACAAACAATCTCATATTCTGGGTTTACACTACCCAAAAGTTCAAATGTGTGCTGATCTAAATGTTGCTTTGCTTGCTTCTTTGCACATGGTTCAAGAGTCTGTTAGAATGCCAATTCATGCCACAATACTCTAAATTTACAGTAGTAATTTCCAAGGACAAATCTCCTTGCTTAAGGCTACGATTTCTTTGGTCAAATCTAGTATTCTGGCATTGTTTCCTTTTTGGAATGGCTGCCAATCCCACAGTTCTTTTGCTGTGTCACAATACATAAAACATGCTGCTATTCCCTCCCACACACCCCCCCCCCCCCCCAACAAAGAGAATTGAGACTTCACTATAAACTAACAAATTTTCAATATGGACCTTTTTTGGAGTTTCCTCAATACTAACATCAATGTAACCAAGCCTCTTAGTCCCACCATTAGCCATCCTAGCTGATTAGGTCAATCTTTATCTCTATTGCCGTCGAGCAGACTTGGTGTGATCATAGTATTTGGATTCACTATATCAGGTAATTGTTGGGAAGTAGATGTAGAACTTTATCCACCTTCGTTGGACTCTATGTCTAAGCCTAAGCATAAATACTCTTATTGTTGAAAGAAGTTCTATAATCAACACAACACTCTAAAATAATGCCTGTAGGATTCTGATTTGAATAAACACACCTTTTCAAATCAGGCTTGATAGATTTGGACACACCAATATTCAGATACCCATGAGTATTATATCCTTCACAAATAACCACCAGCACTCACATCACTCATCCGTTGTGGTAACAATCATATATATACATAGGGTTGGGCGACCACAACCACATATTTACTTTATTATAATTTTATATTTAAAAAAACCTCTGTTTTTCCCCAAATCACAAAGAAGGATCTAAAGTTTCTTTATTTACAAATAAACCCAACTTGTTTCATAACAAGTTATTGGTTTCTTGGTCAAGTTTCCTTATTAAATTTAAGTTAGTGCATACTGCATAGTAGGAATTTCTTTGTAAGCTTCAATTTGTAGGGGAAAATCGAGCATGTTATGCCATTTGCAGGAAAGTTTTTACACATTTCTTGGTACATTGAGCGCCCTAAACACAGTTGTCTATTTAATTTTGGAGCCTATTCTGGTTTGACTCTGGTGACCATTTTGACTGGTTCAGTATTTTACTATTTCAATTCGTGGGGTCCAATATTTGTATTTAAAACTGAAAATTATATTTGTATAAATTAAAAGTGTAAAAACAATGAAATTAATATATACACTATAAACTCAAATTATTCTACTATATTAATAATACATCATGTAGTTCTACATGCCAAAAAAAAATAATTATAAGCCATATTTGAATCCTTTTTTTTTAATTATAATCCATAAATAATAAATAATTCTACTATAGAAGATCCATTTCTTTTTTTTTTTTTTAAATGTCTTTCTTCCACTGTTGTCCTTGTTAAACTGAAATCTGAATCGAAAAGGCTGAACAGGTTCCTTTCCTGGACCAAAATTTTATGCTGGGTTGTTCGGTTCAATGAGCTGACGGGACCAAACAGTTATGTTTTATTCAGCAGCACCAAACTGAAATTGACTACTATGGTTCTAAAGCATGTCATGCCTCGCTTTATAAGCATATATGAATTCCTTAGTGCATTGTGCATTTCGTTAATTAGAAGTATGTTGCAGCTGGACTGTGAACGGCACTGCTTTTTATGTTCATTTGCAATTGCTGGCACTCTCTTCATTAATTGAAGATTTATTTCATAATTATATGCAGAATTCCTTGTCCTGTATTTGCTCACATCACCCATCTGTGGGTTATTTATTTTTTAACAGCTCAAGTAAGTTCCATACCTATTGTTGATGACAATGGGTCCCTTTTAGATCTGTACTCCCGAAGGTAATCAGCAGCTAATTCTTTGTTTTTCCTGTTGGGAACATGCTGGAAATGTGTTGTGAGCTTCTATGATGGATCTTTTCTTTGTTTTTTTCTTTTTACATATTTTCTTAAAGTCCTTTGAATTGTCATGGCTTTTGTATATGCAGTGACATTACAGCCTTGGCAAAAGGTGGTGTATATGCTCATATTCAGCTAGATCAAACAAGTATGCATCAAGTGAGTACATATGCCTTTGTAGTTTTCCCAATGTTTTTTTTTAATAGGTTCCATAGTTTAGCTTAGTATTTTCCCTCGATTATCTCACTAAAGATTCCCTTACTGAATATTTCTTGATTCTCCAGAAGTAATCAAGCAGCTTTAAAGAAGTAATATGCCAATGTCAATTACCAGACTTTGTGCATTAACGGTGTAGATAGCCAAACAATAACAATAATATCATCAACCTATATTAACGTGGGACTGGAGACCACCTGTGGGGACCAGTACCGCCTCGTCTGTAATAATATTGTAATCTATCAGATATGTAAATCCTTAGGATTAGGATAAGATCCCAATTAAGGGAAATCACCCCCCAGTCAAGTGGATATGATTATAAGATACTTGCTGTAATTGGTGGGTGACATCCTTATAAGTTATAAGAAATTGGTCTTTCACATTGAGAGGCACTCAATTCAAAGGCGATTTTCTCTCTTCTTTAGCTCTCCTTTCGTCAACCCTTTCTTCTTCAACTCTCTTCTCTTGTCAACCTAGATGATACACATGGGAGTATGAGTAGACCCAAACCTTTACCATCGATTTGGTGAATCTCTTGAATCATGCCCATAATGATTGACTAAGATTATCCTTCCTACAGTACACAGTACACTCCTTCAGTTCCTACCCTTGCGTGTTCGGATGAGTGGTGAATTGAATTGAGGTGAGGTAAAGCCTCCATTATCCTGACAAGACCAGACCAGGGTCATATCAAAAGTACACAAATTGAAAATTCCCTCATTCAAAAAAAAAAAAAAAAAGTTCAAAAAGTAACCTCCTTTCTCCACTAAATGACAAAAAATATTCTCTTTTTACACAAAAAGTCAAAAAGATTCCCTACCAAGTCACTAAAAACAAAAGACCATCAAAACCCCCTTATATGTTTTTTCTCTCTTGATTCGATGCTTCACCTCACCTCAATTCAATTCACCACTTATCCAAACACGCCCAGGTAGAAACTAGAAGTCTTCTTAACTTTTTATTTAAGATCACCATGAAGCAGTGTAATCTTGAGGTGCAGTTGATGCAAGGGTCAAGGTTGCAGGCATCTATGGAACTCTGGAACTCTCAGTCTCACTTAAATTCTATTTTGCAACTAGGATAAACATTTCTTGGCAATCCACCACAATGGCAGTTGTGGTTCTTGGCCGAGTCCGAGCATGATTATATCATATTTAGCATATGGCTATTGTTAACACTTCTAATATGATGATTCCTAGGATTTCTCTCGCTGAAGGGATTGATAAATCTTAGGAGAAAAAAGATATGAAAGTAGGGAATTGGAGGTTGAATTGAGAGATTAAATTGAGAGAAATCTCTCATAAGGTTGTGGTCCTAGTACTGGCGATCGCACCTATATGTACTTTATTTTATTTCTGAAAATTACGGGGGGAAAAAACCCCCCACTTTTCCTAGATTTACAACACAATTCATGTTTTTTCTAGAATTATGGATAACTTCAACTCTTCTCTTAACACTCTTTTCAAGGGATTGTCACTAAATAGACCAGATCCAACCACATGATCCATGGGTCAAGCCCAGAGGCACCAAACACGCCCAGCTAGTACAGCAAGCTCCCAATTAAGCAATAAATTAGATGTCGTTTAATGTTAAGTAACTTCTTATTTAGTTTCCTTTTTTTTTATTACAGTCTATATTTAATGAATGTTTTGTTTTAAGAGGAAATCCACGTAGTACAAGGATACTATATTCTTTAGGATTCTCAAGAGGCCTATTTAAAGACCTTCTGTGTATTGTGAAAATAACTTTGGTACTATTTCAAATTTTCTCCTCTTTGGTTATAACCCTAAAGTTCTTGTTTGAAGGTGCCTATGAAATTAAAGATTTATATTGAATCCTTACGGAAAGGACTCTATCTATATGACAAATATCATTTATTGTTGAATATTAGGATTCAGGTTTGAGCTTACAATTCGGTACATGTTTATTGAGTCTTACGATTTGGGTGATTGGTTTGGATGGGAATGACCATGACCAAATGGCTAATGTTAACACTTTTTTAACTATTCGTTTTTCAATGTATCTTTTTATGAGGTCGTCTAGAGGTTAATAGAACCTCTTAAGAATCCGTGGGATTTTGTATAAGATTTTATACACAAATAAGGAATATGTATGTGACCGAAGCATTTGACTACACTAATGAGTTTCGTCCTACATTTTTTTTTTCCTCCATGAACACTTCTTCAACTTCATGAGGCATATTCTAATTATTAACCAAAAAAAAAAAAGAATTGCAACTCGTTTATTTATACATGTCAATGACGTGTTTCATATGATTGCACCATAGTCTTAATTTTCAAAATATCGTTGCTGCTATGAAGGGGAAATGGATGGATTATTCTTAACTTCTTTTAAAAGATCGCTTCTATTATTTTTCATTTTTTTTTATAAAAGAATAAAAAATATAGATTCACGATCGATTTACAATACAATTCTATTCAACCCCTTTGATAATTTTGATTTTCTGAATGAATCTGTACATATTACTGCCACTACTCTAGTGAAATGACTGAAATCATTTTATAGACTGTTTTTGTTGATATTTGGTCTTACTGTATTACTCCTGGAATATGGTTTTAGGCACTGCAACTTACATATGAGGCAAATGGCATAAATATTGGCTCCAGGCGATGTCAGACTTGTTTTCGTTCTGATTCACTCCATGTGATTATGGAGCGTCTCTCAGATCCAGGTAGAAATATTTTTTTTATCTATGTATGCATAACAACAATCTTAGGACAAGTCATATTGAAAACATGTTTACCATTGCAGCGGTGCGGAGGCTTGTCGTCATTGATTCTCAGACTGAGCGTGTTGAAGGCATAATTTCATTAAGAGATGTGTTTAATTTTCTTCTCAGCTGATTCTCTCTTGTAAATCAACCCATGAAACTCGATTGTTGTTTTGCTTCTTTGATTTAAGGAACCAATAAACCTTACTAGTGCAAGTTGTTCTTGCAATGCCTACCGGAAACAAGTGTAAGAACAGTAGATACTGCTTTGGAAAATTAAGAAAATGTAGAGTTTGTGTCGCCTCCCCATTCCACATGATTGGGACCCTAATGCAGATCAAGACTGCTGTTGTGATGGGCCCTTTCATGTAGGTTGTCTGGAAATCTCCATGATGGGAAGGGTTTACCTCATAAATCAGTGCCCTACAGAGTACTAACGGGCAATAGTATTTTATTGCATTGATTTTTTTAGTGAGAGCAACGAATATCTTGGATCTTTCAATCTAGTGTCTGGTTCTCGCATGTGGAACGGGGAGCCACTATGTATTGTACAATTGTCATTGTTGGGTACCAGGACCGTGCGGTTCCCCTTTCTGCCCAAATACCTGCCTCTTCACTTTGTATCAGATGGTAGGAGGGACACTCGAGTAATATGAAGGACCGCTTTGAGATGGCATCCATTTGGCTAAGTATCAATGCAGCCTTTTCTTGAGTGCCTCATCCTGGAGAAGTTGAATGGGGATGGATCCTCTCCAGCACCTTCAGAATGGCTTCCACACCCTGGTTCTCCATCCATGTTCATGTGTCACAGTGTGTCAAGAGCTAGCATAGCAGCTTTAACGGCACCTGACGCAGTCGCACTTGGTGTCTGCACCAGTGGCCTACTTAGCAAGTGAGTTTACTCTGGAAAGGATGCGCACAAGAGACAGGTACAAAGCTGATCCGACCTCCTTCTGAGCTCTAGCTTAGTGGTTGTGTATAGAGTACAAATACTGCCAACATGTTCTCCAATAGGGACCTAGACAGGGTGGAAGGTCATGCCTATCCTTCAGATATAGTGCATATCATCGCACAAATGGCTTTGAGTGCTTCCAAGCTATGGAGTATCTCATCATCGGTTTGAACTGGCTGATAATTCCTGCAATGGTAAATCTGACTCCCATCTCCAGCAGAGGTGAGGATATTCACATGGCACTGATGGCAGACCCTTGGTAGGCAATGGTGACAAACAAACCACACAGCATGTTCTTCCATACATGAGCTCTGCATCGCATCTTGTATTACCTCAGGGTGGTCATTATGGAGGGAACAGGGCTGCTGCGTTGCTGTTGGATCGTATCATGTTTTCTGTGATCTCTGATTTATTGCCGATCAAGAGTACCTGGTGTAAGAAGTGGGCCCTGACTTGACAGAAGAGATTGCAAACTATAGAAAGGCGCCAATCATGTGCTGGAAATGCAGCTTCTACAAGTCTGGATTAGTCTGGAATTTGGTGTGCCCTCTTACTTTTAATCTGTGGGAGCCTGCTTCCAATTTTTATAGGTGAAAATGGAGATGAAGCCCACCAAGGCAGTGACTGGCATTGTCTGCAAGCACTCTGATGACCTGGGGTGGGTAGGCTGCTTCTTATGCACCGAAGGGATACAGATCTGTCAGCACTCGGCAGGAGCACCCTAACAAGTGTGTCCGGTGACCTTCATTTTTTCATTGCTTAGCTGCATCTTTATTAGTGTTGTGGCCATTGATGCTTGGGTATCCAAAGATCCTGATTGGAGGAAAAAGAAACCTGAACAATAAGTTACATTGTGGCATACTGGAGAGGATTTTTGCTTGGATCTCCAAGGTTTCTGGATGGAGCTAAAAGAAACCTGAAGTTACAGAGTGACAATTAGGAAGGATTTCTGGTTCTCCATTGTTTGGGAAGAATTTCTGGGTTTGCTTTCTTCTCACCTATGAAATAAATGATCAGGGATGGGCAGTGTCTGGCTTCTCACCATCTTGATCACCTCGTTCTCTGATAGGGGCCGCTTTAACACCTAGTTTTGCTTGACCATTGTAAACTTCTTTATGATTTGCCGCATGGCTCCTGCCTGAGCAATTGCTCCCTATGATTGGTCCCATATAACATAAGCTTCAGCTGTAGGATAGGGACAAGAGAAACATGGTTATCAATTAAATGAGGATTTGGTCATTGCATATTGGTTCAGGTAGAGGTACCAAATATTTGATAATCCCTAAAATTATTTGCTTTGGCTCATTTTGGTTATTCCTTCCTCAGGTGCTGTTTCTTTTTTACATATCTTTTCAACTTCAGCTTTCAATGGGCCCAAATTGTCCATACCTTTCTAGAGTATTTACCACATAATGGAAAATTGCTTCTGATGGAGAATGGTTTTCTGCTGGCCCCAGTGTTACATAGTGCTACAGAAATTGTGGTGCACAAGACATGATGTTTTGAAGGTTTGAGTCAGTAATTGGTCTCTCCCATGAGTGTGATTGGTCCTCTACTCTACAACTGGTAAGAACTCGACAAGAATGACCTCAAAGGATGGCACTGGTTGGAACAAAATGCCTAATCTTAATCTTACAAGTCTTTATTTTTTATCAGTTGGCTCAACCTGAATGGAACCAAAATGAATAATGAACCAATGTGAGAAGTAAGGCCGAGTTGTGATAACCAAAATTGGAGCTGTAACCAGCATTTTGAAAGACCGAACTCTAAGCGACCGTGGCCCCCCTGCAGCTTGCATTTCGTTTTAACCTAAATTATCTATAGCCAAACTTGAAAAATAGAAGAACCTTGTCGAACAATTTGAACAGGCTGTGTATTCTTTCTTATGAAACGACCAACGACTAAAATTGGAGGAAATATTCCAATCTAATTGTAAAATCTCTAGTTTTTATCACAGTTTTAAAATATAAAATATATAACATTTTCATGAAGCGGAGTTCCACCTCCAATAGTTTAGTTTTACCCGGTGAATGTGGATAGAAGAGTTTATATGACATATGCCCCTAGAGATTAGTCATCTAGAATTGAGAGAAGTGTCACTCTCAATGGATATCTTCACATTTTTGTTGTGTTGTAAAAGGGGGGGTTTCCTGTGTTGTAAAAAGAAATGTAAAATATAACATTTTTAACATTTCTTTTAAAATATCTTCACTTCTTAGATATGTTTTCGGTTATTCTAATTTATTACATAATTATTATTTTTGCATACTTTTCCAACTCAACTCGACCAAATGAACAATCGTTTCAAATGGATTTGACTGAAATTTCTGGATTACTTCAATTTCTGAGATTTATGGGCTACCGAGTCTCACAAAAAAAAATAGAGAGAGAATTTGGTATACCGTGGTAGAAACGAAAGTCCTATAAGGCCTATTTTTTTATTAAAATTCATGAAATTTCAATCTATAGAGATTTTTAAAATTCTCATACACAGTGGAATTCATGAATGCTTTCTAATACTTGAGCATTCACAAATTCCACAAAAAAGTATAGGGGGGTGGAATTTCTGGAAAAGCTTACACTTTTCTCACCACATCAGCACCTGAACCATCATATGCTTCATACGCATAGGCCCGTCTCCCATGAACATATTACATTGTTCTTCGGTCTTCCATCAGATGGCATGTACAAAGCTTATGATATCACTAAAAACCAGTGAAATATTAGTTGTTGTTACTGCTGAGATGCTTTGTTCTCAATCAATAAAAATACTTTTGTAAACAATACAAAAACATTACAAGATCACCGAAATTCAAGGCATGTGTAAGGGCCATGACAACTAAAAGATCTTACAAAATTTGAGAAAGTTTCTCCAAAACTTTCTGTGAGAATACCATTCAAAAAAAAAAAAAAAACACTTTCTGTGAGAAGCAAATCAAGTATTTCCAATGTCAGAAGATTTCTCTGTGAACTTTCTCAAAAGCAACTAATTCCTATGCAATGAAGGAAACCCAACTCTATTTTTGACTCAATGAATGGGATGTCCAACCCTGAAGATGGCTTTTCAACATGCTTTGTATGGACAAAGTAAATAAAGTGTTCCTCAAATCCACCAATAGTTTCTTCTGTGTACTGCTTTATAAAAAGGAGCAAGGATAATTTATAAAGGGGCTTGCATGTAATATTTCCAATGTGAAACAAAAATCTTCACTTTAAAGACAAAAACGACACAAAATCAAAGCTGCCAACGATATTTTTTTGATTTGTGAACAGCATCTTGGATCTTCCTTTATACATATGCACCCCCCCACCATCATGTGAATACATGCAATCAGAAGTATAATGATTTTTCCATGCAGATCCCAGTTGTTGAATCTAAGGTGTTGTTTGTTCTATAAGATTGAAAGCACATGAGAAACAACTTTTTTGGACGGGTTCCCTTGATATATAGACAATGTTTGTTTATCGAGATCGATCAGTGCAGTACACAGTGTATATAGTGTTGGACCTGAAAATAGCAACCATTAAAAGGTCAGAAACAATTGGATTGTGTAATGTTGCATGTGTAGGTGTTGAGGTATTGCGAAAGCTATATATCAAATGCCATGTGTCTGCTATAACGTTTGAAATCGATCTACTACATGTTGGATGAGATCATATAATATCATAACTCCCGGAGAAGACTTATGTAGCAATGGGCCCTGCCTTTTAAGTCTAATAGTAGGTTGTGTAAAATGTATAATACCTTGCATGTAGATAGGGTACTTCTCATCTGCTGAATCCCCAAGAAGAGAGAGGATTTCTTCTTTGGACTGTTTAGGTAGTTGTGCTGCTCTTCTTTGCCTGCTAAGGGAGTTCTCATCATGCACCTTCATGGGAAACAACAGTGAATAGGGTTTTTAATTTGCAATATAATCATTTATCCATCCATCTATGTTGGGTGAATTTTAAATTTTTTTGATGAATGTGTCTAGCCATTTTTCTCGAAGGGATTAATTGTTTGCAGTCATTTACATATATAAATAATTCACATCCGTAACTATTTTTCTATCTCATGTGTAGAAGGCAAACAACCCCTAATGTTTTATGAGCAGGGTACCCGCTACATACTTCTCTTATAACTCAACAAGTCCTCTTAGAAACTATTAGCTGATTTCGACATGATGGAAAAATAGATGTTACCATTGGTCAAAGCAGTAGACCCATACTGTGAGGGATGTAAAAACCAAAGTAGAGATGTGGGCTTGTGAAAATTAGGAAAGATAGGCGGTCAGTCGCCCATTTCAGCAACCAATGGCACAGTCTCTATGGTCACTAAACTAGGAGTGTTGTCTGGCCACATATGGCTTCTTATCTATCCATGTGCCTGCCCATACAGACCATGCTGCTATTGGAAATGTTGGGAATATTGTATTTGGAATGAAAGATTTTGGATTCAGTGCTGCTGACTTTACCTGCTTTACTTGAAGAAGATGGAGATACATATTTGCATGGAAGAAGGTTGTCTCCCCAACCTCATGAACAGAGACCCTATTCCCTGATGCAGTCTCAACGTTCACAATCTTCCTGTTCTTCACATCAACCAGATTGTAGCTATGCCCAACAGATACATCTGATGAGTAAATTCTCTGATTGCTCAAAAATCACAGAATCACCAGTTAACCATCATCAACAAAAAATTTTCTGGACATCTTACAAAAGAATTCTATAGCATGGTAATATTCTAGAGAGAATAGTTACTTGTAGTTTAAAGTAAGGAACTTGTTTTCGGTGGGTGGGTGGGAAGGGTTCAAAAACATGTTGGTAGGACCTTAAAGTTTAACTTATAGTTGATGTAATTCATTTATGTTTTAAATCGAACAGTTTATATTAGTCTGATGAGCGTCAAATTCGGGGGAGTCCCAATACATGGAGTGAAGGTGTATGTGGGGGTTTAAATTCATTGTAGGTGGACCACATGGATGCATGCTCAGTCAAGGAGTTGAGTATAGATTGATGAAAAGCTCTCATTGACACTTACATCTTGGCAGAAAAACAGCCCCAATTGGATATCCTAACCCCTTGATCTTTCACCCTCAAAGCCTATTAGTTTTGAAGGCATTCATATTTTAAATCTTTCAAAATAATAGTAAGTAATAATCAGGTGAGTGTCAAACTGGTATGAGTTTCAATTCATTGGGTTAGAGGGGAGGTTTCTATGGATTGTAGGCGAGCCAGGCTGAAAGAAAATATAAGTGTTCACATCATCCACTATATACAAATAAACAGAGTTCCGTCACTTACATTCAGTGCATCACTGAGGCCATTAGCTTCCAGCAGATCTCGTGAAATGAAGTTCCGGCCAATGCCACCAGCTGCAATCTCCTCTTCCAATGGGGGTACAGAATCCAGTGTAAATGCCTGAATAAATAATATCTATTCATATCAATCTATGGTTTTATAACGCGTTGAGTGGAACTGTAAAACTAGTTCAATAAAGTGGAAATGAGCAGGTTGTATTTGCCTTATAACAATGAAGGAATGAGTCCCAGATTGCAACCACAGCACTTACACTTGAGAAACAGAGTCTAATCCCATTTCCAAAAGAGAAGGAGGAGACATGGTTTTGCAGTTTTGCTATTCCTCTTCATTTCAGTACCAAGTTATAGTAATATAGTTTAGTTGCACATTCAACTAAACTCTAGTGGAATTGAGTAGAGTAGAGATCTCACCAGCCCATGACTGTTGAACCCAAATGCACAGCTTGGAAGCTCTCCTGCATATGTATAAGCAGTGAATGAAAGTCCATTTGACAAGGTTGCCTTGATCAAATAGCTGCAAAACCAGAAAATATGTCTTACGGCTTAATAATCATTTTGTGTGCTAAGTTTATATGTTATAAGCCAAGGTAGAGGTCATGAATTGGATCATTACACGTGGTTAATCAACGCAATGTTTGCATCCTCATTGTGTACTGCTATTGCCATAGTATCATTTAGGACAAGAACATCAGAACAGTCATCTGAGGTGGTTATACTCGTGGACAGCTTTGTCTTTGGAAGAAATGGGAGAATCTCCTTTCTAAAATTCAGCAACAGTATCTGCATGCAATTTTTCATCAATGAGATGAAGCAAGTGAATTAGAACTAGCAACTATTTTTGCACTTTCTTTGACAACAATGGAACAATGGGTCACATAGGTAATTAGCTACAATTAAAGATAATGTTCATACATTATTTATAGCCCCCTTGGTTCTGCCCATGGATTTACAGCCCTAATGTGGACATTGAGAATCAACGCAGATGAGGAAAAATAAACCTTCAATGGGGTCAAGTTAAGGGAATGAAAACATGGGCACCTGGGTTGCAGCCATGCCTGCTCCTCTTTTGTTAGCTTTACTGATGAGCCAGGTCAACTAGAACCTGCAGTTCATTCCCTGCTTTTCTAGCCCAGTATAAAACAGTTAAGCCCTGGTCTGTCTACACTTGATGACCCAATTACAGGCCCTTCATGGGCCAAAAAATTCTCCAATGAGCTTGGCACAAGCCAAAGCTTTCCCTACCTAGGCCCTAAAATTAGGAACAGTAACAAAACAGGGTTGGGCTTAAAGAAGCTTGTTACATATGGCCCTAAGTGGGTTTCAGGTTTTGACTTTCTCTGCCTAGCCCCATACCCACCCACACACATATTCTAAGGTTATAAAATGAAAAGTTGCAGGTCAGATGGTTTACCCAACCCATACCAGACCTGACCCATTACAATTCTTTGGTTAAATGAGGTTTTTTTTATTTTTTACAAAGAGGTTAGATGAGTTAGATTACATGAAGAAAAGCAACACCACTCCCTTCTGCAGTCCCCAGCATTTCATCCCAGTATCTTGGAAACCTCTTCCTGCATAACCCCTTTATCTTATCACTAATCATGACCTCAATAGTATAAAGTATTGGGGGCTAAAAGAGGAGTTGAGAAGAGTGAAACAAAACCTACCTGTTGGAAGAAGAAAGCTGTTGAATGAGAGTTTGACCTTGTGTAGTGTGGGCAAAAGGGAGGAGTTGGTGTTGGAGGATGAGGTCTGTGGCTACCCTACTCCTTATCAAAGTAGAGAATCTCTCTCCAATCAAAAAACCCATCTGGTAGGCTTCCTGACATGGCCCAACTTCAATTGTCTCCAGCATCTTCTCTTGTCTAGGGTTGTACTTGTCTCTCCCTTGGACACTATCTATCATTGAAAATATTATTTCTCTACAATATCACTTTTATATAATAAAAAACTTCACCACTACCAAAGAATCAAGCACCTTATCTGTCCTCCACTTTTTCCTGTGCTATGTATAGGGGTGACAATGGGCCTAGGTCTTGCCTGGGCCTTCTTCACTTTACCCCGATTATAGTGGGCCTCATTGCTATCTGGTCCATTCCACCTGATGAAAGTTAGTGATTTAGAACTTGAAAATAATGCACAAATTTTGAGAAATTTAAATGGGTTTATCTCTAGTATGAATGATGAAATTTTGACAGTAGGTGGAAATCAAATGATCAAGTGGGCCTCACTGGATGGACCATTCCTAAGCCCCCATTCCATGAAAGGGACCATGTGTTTGTGTGTGGAGAGAGGGAGAGGCATTTGATTCACCCAACAATTTGCACCCATGAATTACTCATCATAAAAGTTTGGGTGATTTTCTTTTAATTTCTCTCTATTATGACGATAATGTGAAAAAAAAAATTCAAATCATTTATTATGCTAATGGAATATTCGTATCCTAATACAATATTTGTGACAACATCTACAACATCAAGTAGGGGTGTTCATGGGCCTGGGCCCAGCCCATGAGCACCCCTAACATCAAGCCTCATATTGATGAGTGGGGCACTAAAATTCTAACTCTTACAATGTAGCAATGAAAAATTGGTTTTATTTCTTTATTTACTTAGTATTTTTGTGTTGCTTTGTTAGTTGGGTCAGTGATATGACTGTGAATGGGTTGTGATTGCCAGCCCAAATCCGGGTCTGTTTAAGCAGAGCTCTAAACAAGCATTCAGGTCCAACAGGCCAGACCGTATCCATGTTTAGTGTCTGAATATCTGGCCTAGGTCCTGAGCCCAATGAACTATTTTTATGCCCATTTGTATTTTATATGTACATAGTATGTAATGCCATACTTATATATCAAACAGAGCAATATAATAACAGATAACAAACCTATATAATAGGAAAATGAATAATTTTTATGATTTTATGAGATTTCTTCTATCAATTAGGTTGGTCCAGGTCCAAATTTACAAACAGGCTTCAACTAGGCAGACTCAGGAGTGGCCATTTCAAACATGGGCCGAGAAGGATATAAGGTCTGCATCGAACTCGGGCCCGGGCTTGGACTCCTCAATTATAAATGAAACTGAGCTTAGACACAGGTGAGTCAGGCCTGGATCTGACCTGTAGACAGCCTTTAGTTGGGACCAAACACTTCTTCCGGTGGCGGTACCAGGGGCGGACCCACATTATGATGACATGGGGGGGCGGTCGCCCCATACCAGATTCAAAAGCTCCAAAGAGTCATATAGCCCCTCTGCCCATGTCCCCATTTATATCAAAACAATCGCCCCAGTTGAAACCTTCCATAAACTTATTCTCATTTATAATTGTTAAAGATTTAAGGATTAGGTTTGGAGATTCTTCCAATCCTTCTCAGATTTTTACTGATTTATATATAGGATATTTTCCATAAAACAACCAGATATCCTTGCTATGATCACTTTGCATTTATTTACTTTCTTTATTTATAATTGTTTCTATCTTATCAGAATTGTATCTAGATTTGTTCAAAGGAGAATTTTTTAAACCAAGATATTGAAAATTTTGTTTTTAGCCTTCTTTTTTAGGCTCCTTTGATTTCTTCATCATTTTTAGCATTCTAGTTTTTTAATTTATCTGATTTTTTTATTTTATCAAACCATCCGCCCTACTCAAATGAAAATTTTGAATCCGCCACTGAGTGGCACCACCTCTTGCATTCAAGAGCCCCACACAAGAGATATAATTTGGATACTGATGCTTGGAACTGAACCCCTTTGCATACTCTTTCCACATTTAATTAGCTTGTAACATCCCTCATTGGGTTTTTTAGGTATTTACACCATCCAACCAAAAGATTCTCAACTACATGGATGTGGAGTTGGCAGGTACAAAGTGCAATGCCACCCTATAAAGAGAAAGGGCATATCCCCTAATCACATTCTCTATGGACTTCTCACCAATTTGGCCGCTGAGTGCATTCCTAAATCCCTTTTGACATACATTATTGCTCTAACTTCCACTGCTCCTTTATGAAAGGTACCCAACACAATCCTCCATTGGTTCTCCTTGCTTTGTCCTCATGGACACATGTAAGCATGTTGGACTCTCTGACCCTTTAAGCTAACCCTTAGTGACTTTGCTTGAATAAATTAATCAAAGTAAGAAGAACAATATCACACCCAATATGTGAAGATAAGCATGAATCAGTCAAGAGAATTTGTAATGGGGACCATGTAGATGTCAATCATTTGTCATTTGAATTGATTAATGGCTTGTTTAATATTAAATTTTGAATATAATTGAGGAGTTTTGAGGTGTATAAAATAGTCCCCAACTGTGAGCAAAGAGAGGACCTTGGTCTATTGCATTTTCCCATTATTCCCATTATCGTGCTCCGACCAGCGTGTCGATATGTGGAGGAAGAAGAAGAAGAAGAAGAAAATGGGTCAGTTGATTTCGAAGGCGGATACCCTCCTATAGGACTCTAAATGTATAGGGGGTATGATCCAATTAAGGGGCAAGTCATTTGGGCAAAGGGAAGGCCAAGCCTTTCTTCCTGATTTCTTCTTTGTTATCTTATCAACTTCCATGGGCTTCTTTGTTTTGATGAGCTAGCCTTTGATGTTTTCATAAATTCTCTCATTTGTTATGAACAGTTGAGGAGTTTGCACTTTCTTGTGACCACTTAGCACATAGTTACTATGAATAGCTGCGCTGCCTATGCTTGGCATCAACGATGCATTTTTTATGCTAGTGAAAGATCAAATGCATCGCCATTCTTGTTGATGGGGGATGCAACTTTTAAGTTATATATATTGACTGATTTTCATTGAATAGTTCGGTAGTCTCATGGTTGTCTTTGGAGTTTTCTCATGGCTTCCTTGTCCAATCCATGTATTCTATTTTACTTGGGAATTTCTATCTTTGTTATATGAAATAGGATTGTAATGGAATGACCCTTAGTTTCACTTGGATGATTGAATAAACAAGGGGTTTTAATTTCTTGAGTAAATCATTTTTTAGTTAGAAAGGCGGCGCCTGCACTAATAAATATACTCAGCTTTTAGTCAGTTTCCTATTTTCATTAACAAGATGAATAGAAGAGATTTAAGGGGAATCAGGGTGCCATGTTTTGCAAGAAATGTAAAGTAGTTCAATGCCCTTAAATTCCAAATCCCACATTCCACAGGAGGATGAGCCATTGTTTGACCATGTTTGATGGGTCCCACTACCGAGCACTGTTGGAAATTTATACTAAAAAGATATTTTATGTATTTGTTTTTGACTGATTCATTTTAGTATATTTTTGTTTTCTCATCTAACTGAGATTTTGTATGGGCAAATAGTTGCATTATTATGCATGTGAGTGTCTTTTATTCTATAAAGTAGACAAGTTGGTGTGTAGAGTTTTACTTATACACGGAATACTTATTTGTCGGTTCTTATAGAATATAAGTTGTTGTTCACAATCTAGATGGATTTGGACACACCATTGGTACGATTGTAGCATTATGTTTCAGCGGGATTGTCTTGGCTACAGGAAACGGTATAGTTTCGACTCATTATGCTAGTACACTATGTGTGTATTGAACGAGACCGTGTTTTTGGATTTATTGTCTTTATACTGACTATATAAGATGATGAACACCAAAATGGTTATTATGAGTGCTTGTACTTTTAATCCCGACATAAATAATAGACACATACATTTAGTGTTTGGCATTTTGATTTACGAATGAGTGAAATCTTTTATGAGTCAATAATCTCAGTGAATTTGATGATTGTACTACGTGTATGATGTATATTAGTTTATTGACGGAATCCACGTCCCGTAATAGGGATTGATGATATCCCCTTGATGAAGCTTTTAAGTTTTGATTATGTCAAACCTTGCAGGTGGACTTTGTGTTCGACATATCAAATAAGTTAAGTGTAAAGTCTCAATGAATTATAAAGATATCAATTAAATATAGATGTCAGTAATTATTTAATCGATGGATATATGAAATCTTAACGTAGGGAGATTAATAAGCATTTAATAACAAGAAGCTCGAAATATTATTTTGAGAATAAGGATACGAGTGTAATTATAATTATGTAGTGGACTGAATTATAATTTATTGATCTAGGATTCTAATTTGGGTCGAATTAGGGTTTCCTGTTTCCATAAGGAGCTTATCTTTATTTCCTTTTTAAGGTCCCTATTATAGCCTATAAATATGCGCTACTGCTCTATAGGTTAACAACAAGAAAAGTAAGAGAGAAAGCTCGGTTTTGGAGAGCAGAGGAGAATTCACAGAAGAGACTCACCCCCTAGTGCGAGTTCGAGCATATAAAAATACAGTAGAAGAGCTTGGGGTTTTCGGGTTGTTGTAAGACTGAGATCAAATCAGATAAATCTTGTAGGTATGATTTAATCATGTTAGATCAAAAATATTTCTGTAGTGATCTGTATGCAATATCTAGAGAGCCAGCACCTCTTATGAGCACACCCCTTGTGGGGTTCACTTGAGGCCATGCTAATCATGAAGGGGTGATGGATTAAAAGATTTGAATGAGACCTATGCATATACAAAGATATCAACCCTGTTAGATCATCCTAATTTGTGGTTGGAAGAGTGTCAAATTTAGCATTGTGGCAGTTCATTTGAGGGGATCACAAGGCTTTCCATGTGTGGTTAAAATGGGGTGCTCATGAATATTGCTCGTGAGAAGATGCACTTTTGAGAATTTTCCTTGCAACATTAAGGGCCATTTGTTTGCATGGAATTAGACTCCTAAAGTCTTAAGAAATGTGTTTTTGGATTCCGAGAAATATATTCTTAAAAGTGGCCTGTAACGCCCCAATTCCGGATACCGATATAATCGTTCGGATACCCGAAGTTGGCGCGCTACTTCCCAGAAAATTCGAGAACTTCCAAGATCGTAGGCCTCAGTGAGGTCCAATTTAAAACTTTTTGACCAACATAATACTCAATGGTTAAAACTTGCGGAAGCATAACAATTTAAACAATGCGGAAGCAATAGGTATCGATATATATTAAGTGTGAGCAGAACAGTAGTCTAATTAAAAGATTAAGTGTTAATCAAAGTTTATACATATTTGAATTCTACCCAACTCACTACAAAATTTGCCTCTCAACCCAAAAATAAAGAGGACTCTCAAAACCCTGGTATATAGTCTCCGCCCTCCGGCTCGACATCAGTGTCGGTCGGGCCCCATGCGAACTCTCCAGCGATCGGCGCCTCTACAAGCGCTAGTGCATCATCAGGGATCTCTGGATCAAGGCCTAAGCACCAATGAAGGGTCAGATCTAAAAGATCTAGCAAGTTACAGCATACTACTAACATAGAACATATATATCAAAGGAATAGAGACAGGTAAATAAATTAAATGAATAGCAAGGAAAAGAACTAAGCAGTTGTGCATTTTAATCATAAGGAATCAGGATAAATAGAATACATCTAAACTACTACAACAAAACGGCACATTCACACGAGCTGGAATACCGCGGGATATTATGCTGCGGCCCTCCCATACTGAACACAGTTGCGGCGGGAAAATCTCACCAGTGCTGGGAATTACTAATCCCGCAAAACATCTCATCATCTCATCACTCAAGACCGGACACGGTATCACACCGTCCGTCTTAACCACACAGCTCATCATGATAGCTTCTTAACACTCAACTAGCTCCTACCGGGGATGATCAGTCCACTGGCTGAGCTTAAATCAACCGAGTGAATGTTCATGCCGACTCGAGAATACTCTAAGGGTCTGTGTCTGTCTAGGCTTTGCCTTGCGTGAACAAGGTCCTATCCACACCTCTATGAGGTCCAAACATATCAACTTAGTCTATGGATTTCATTCAAGGCCCAAGCCCACTCGTTGGATCCATACCAAGGCCCATCAGCATATGGCCTGGTCTAAATCTGTCCAAACGAGGCAACTAATCCATTTACTACTAATAAACAGTTTCCATTAATCCATCATAACTTAAAATCCCAAAAGAAACTACCTCTTCCAACTAGGGGTTCACATCTCCACACTTAGGCCCAATAAGGGCCCGCCTAGACACAGACATGGGTAAATGTTCTCCCAAATCACACTATCGGGTCACCTCTAAGATATCCGAGGTCCAGGTCCTCCATTTATGTAAATTAATAGTTAACAGCTACACTAAAGATCTAAGAATGACAATAAATAATAAATGTGAAGTATGAACTTCAATGAAGGAATCAATAGGGAAAATACAATGGTCCAATCCTAGGTAATGGGCCACATAGGGTTCAGGTCCATCTCCGGTAATTCGATCTCTAAACGAAGTCATTAATGCCAAAAATACTGTGTTTGGTGCTTAGGTGGTTACGGGCATCTTTGACAACTCTTAGAGGTCGAATCATCTTAGATTAATAACCTAAACACTAATCAGTGGTCCCCGCGAGTCAAGGTTGAGTCACACCGTTGACTCGGGCTTAGAACATCGATAAATGCTCATTTGGATGGTCAATGGGCCACACAACTGATCACAGCTCTTAAATGTTGAAAACTGGAAAATCGGAGTTTCCCAGGTGAACCTGATGTGTAGTGAGCTCGGTTGACCTCCTGGCCTGGTGGATCAACCGAGTGCACTAAATTACCTGAATCAGGCCTCCTGGACAACTTAATTCGTTTCTAAAGGTTTCCAGCGTGTTCGGTCAAACTCCTGGCCTGGATGATTGACCGCATACTCCAAAAACCTTAGAAAGAGTGATTGTCCCAGTTTTAAACACTATCTAAAGTAAATCCTAAGTATCAGGTTGATTTGGGTGTAAAGAGTCTGAGTTTTGAGTGAAAAACCAACTTTCTGTCAATTCTTGCAAAAACAGTATATTCCAGGTCAACCTGGACAAGGCCGGGTCATCTTGGCTAACGGAAATAAATTTTATGCAAGAAAATGGCTGAGGGCCAATTTTTTTCCCAAAAATACAGTGTTACCGGTTGACCAGGGTAGGGCCCAGTCGACCTAGGTACTGAAAAATCAGTCTGCAGAACAGCTCAACTGGGAGCTGTCCAGTTACAGCTGCAGTGTTGCCGGTCGACCGACCTGCAGGTCCCGGTCGACCGGGAACACTGCAGGTCGAACCTGCCGGTCGACTGGGAGCACGAAAACTGATTTTTGCAGATTTCCGTTTTGGCTCTTTTTCCATCCAAATCACTTCCAATCCTTTCCAAACTTCACCAAAACATCTCCAAACATTAATTAACTCAAATGCCCATCCATTAACCACACTTGGACCCATTGATCTTCCAAATGGGGGGTGAAACCCCCATCCATCAATGCCCATTTCATCCAAAACAACACAACAGAGCTCAAGGTGAAATCTAAGACTTAATTAACAACATCCATGAACTGAAACTACTGAAATCAAAGGAAAGACAACATATATTCTAAATTAACAGTAAGATGCACTTGCCTTTTAGTAATGAGAGAAAGTTTGTAGAGAGAGAGAACTAGAAGAAAGAGAGAACCCAGTTCCAGCAGAGAAGAAGAAATGCAGCAGTAGCTGTAGCAGCAGTTCCTAGAGAATTTCCAGCAGAGTAACAGTAGCTCAGGTGAAGAAATGAGAGGGGAAGAAGAAGATGATACAGCAGCAGTTCCTAATGGCTCCTCAGCACAGTAATGGTAGCAGCTCAATGGAGAAGAAGGAGAAGTAGCAGCAGCTACTGGAGAAATTCCAGCACAGTAACAGCAGTAGCTTGGAGAATGAGAGAGGAAGAAGGAAGAGGAAGTTGCACTGTTGCAGCAGCTCCAAGAGGGAAATCTCAGCACAGAAATCAGTCCGGTCCCAGCTCAATAACAGTGGCTTGAAAGGAGAAATGAGGAAGAAAGAAGAGGGGAAATGACAAAGGAAGAAGAGATAAATGAAGAAGCAGTTGTAGTAGCTTCAAGGGGGAAATCCCAGCAACAGTAACAGTTGCAATCTCAGCTCAAACGTAGGAGAGGAATGAGGGAGAGGAGAAGAGAGGCAATTGAAATGAACAGTGGTGGCTGGTTTAGGGTTCTTGGGATAAGAGCCATTTTATAGTTTAGGGGAAGGGATTAAGGACAAGATTAGCCCTTAGGGTTTCATGTATTTAGGGTTAGGGTTAGGGTTAGTTTGGTCCTTTGGGCTGGAACCTTCTAGAGGATGCACAATTAACATAAACCCCCTCCTAATTAATTAAAACCACTAACTACGCCTACCCCACACAAATTAGCCTAGAATTAACAAAACACCCAACTAACTAAAACACTAACTCAACTAAGCTAGTCTAACTATAACTTAGGAAAATCTAACTAACCCCCCTTATTAACCACTAATTAGCCCAATTAAATAGTAATTAGCAACAATTAGCAATAATTAGCATAGATTAGTATTAATTAGCCTATAAAATAGAAATTAGAGGGCCCACTAAGGGTGGGGCCTCACATGGCCAAAATTGAAGAGATAGATTAAGCTGAATATCTAAAAATGGCTAAGAAATAACCTCCCTTTTAATGGAAAATTATTCAAGGGGAGATGAAAATGAATACCCAACCATATCACCATAGTAAATTAATATCCCGGGAAGGCAAGGGACCATGTACATGTCCACATTATATCATTCTCTCACCTCTTTAAGAATCCCTTCTCAAAACCCATTTTACCGTGAATTCCTTAGTATTTAATTCCATGGAAACAAATGGGCCCTTAAAGTGTATCTTGTCGCATTTGTAAACATGTGGAATATTGATGCAGTCTACATGCCAAAAATATAGAGCGATTGTACACTAGCCACATCTAACATAAACCAATTAGACGTAGCGTTTAGCCAGGAATGTTTGATGATACCCAATTGGGACTAAAGGCTAAGCCACACCCTCCTCGCTATTTTCATAGTTCCAATTAGGGTTGCAAACGGGTATCAAATTCTTCGATTATCCCGATGTTTAGACTCGTAAAAAACTGGGTTTGAAATCTATTTTAAATTCCGATTATGTTCAAATTTAAAAAAAAAAGAAGAAGGTTTCGTACCAAATCCATACAGGTTCTGACCTATGTTTAGACTTGTAAAAAACTGGGTTTGAAATCTATTTTAAATTCCGATTAGGTTCAAATTAAAAAAAAAAAAAAAAAGTTTGGTACCAAATCCATACAGGTTTTGACCTGTGGAGTACCTGAAATCAAGCATATGAGTTTTTAACATTGCAAATTGTAGCTAAAAAACAACTTTTGCTCATTATTTTTTGTTTTAATTATAGATGTAGTAGACTTGATGTGCTGTTATAAGTTCAATGATATTTTTATTTTTAGAAAAATATATAATAAATTTAATAGAAGTCAAAACTGGTGTTGGAACTAGATCCCTGTCCACTAGGCTATCCCCCTTTTGTCATATTAATAATTTATCTGTAGCATAAATAAATTCTTTAACTTGGTTATTTCTGGAGAATAAAGGGATGGCCTTATGGTTTGGAGTTTAGTTTTCACCTTTTCATCCACAGTTCAATCCTTGGGTCTTCTCCTAATGCGTGCAAGCAGTATCTCCCCTAGACCCTAGGCCTGTTGAAGTTTGCTCCCTTGTCAATTGGATCTCTAACTCTATAGGATCAGCCCGTGGCAAATAATGAAGATGATGATCATAATGGACTGGATTATCTGGGATGACTACAGTGTAACCAATTAGCCTCTGCAACACACCCATCCTGATTCTTTATGGAAAGGGCATTACTGACTTGCTTTTAGTTAGAATGTTAAGTCCATTCACCATTCAACATCAATCAGATAACACACAAGCATGCTGTTGTGTGTATTGGCAACACCTACTTCAAAAGTGGTTTGGTACACTGAAAAGTAGAATTGAGCCAATGTCTTATGCCACTATTGGTCCATCCTTCAAGCCATAGTACATTCCAATTGCCAGGGAAATGGGTTGAGTGAAAATGGTCAACCCACCCTGATTTGCTCTTATTATTGTGGGTCAGACTGGACAGGTTCAAATATCTAGTTTCCACCTGAGTGGGGTTTCTTTCAGGCTACTCCAAACCTCTTTTTCATTATGCACTATTGTTAAATGGAGATGCATGGTGGACTGGACGCCTTTTTAGAAGGAGCTTGGTTTTTCTTTTCATACAAGCATCCATTATTATCAATCTAATCCTTTCATAAACACTTATCTCACTAGGATTGGCACTGCTCTTCAGCGATGAAGCCAATATTTTCTTGTAGGGGCAAGTAATGATTTATTACTAATTGTTTGAAAAAATTACATGTTTTTTTATAATATACAAAGAAAAATCATGTATTTTAAAATATCCCACTGTCTTTTCGAATTTAATTTCAAACGGTTAAAATTTAAAATAATAAGGCTCGCTGTGATGAATCCAGACTGCTCAAATGCTCACTTTCTCCTTGTTTTAACACCGCCGAATTGATGATATGCATACCAATCCACCCATAACCAATTAACAAGAATTCGTTGATAAGTTACTTGTAATCGTTCGGTAGGTCACGATTATTACATTAGGCATGAATGGTTGAGAGAGCATCATTTAATTCCATTCACCAAGTCACGAAATGATAAGACCTGAAGATGTAAACAACATACAAAATTACGAGTCTGAATCCTCTCAGTGCCTCCTTGTGCTTCCCATGAGGCCTGAGGGGGTGTGGTACTCTTGTAGCATGGACCTCCTATTGATTATACGAACCGCTCATCAAAGTAAACTCATGAAAGAAACTGTTGACCTTACAGAAGACTTCTCAAAACCTGCGATAAGCTATAACCAGATTCATTGCAAGGGATGTATTTGGCAACTGAATTTTCTTCCATTAATAAAAAAACACATCGACTGCTGTTTCATCTTCCGTAGATGGGTCGTCCTAACAAACGTGGATGACTACTTTGGTGGTATGACTCATAGGGGTGGATCCAAGTACAATCACGTGGGTGTGGTCGTGCCTTTTAAATTGCAGTACACTTTTAAAACTTAAATAAAAATTACGTGTCTACTTTAAAAAGTCTAATAAAAACTGTGGGCCCACCCTTAAAATTCATAGGAAAGTGTTTGGTTTACTCACAAAACCAAATTACTTATTAGGGTTCGTAGTCACACTCCTCGAACGAGAACTCTGGTCTGCCGCTGATGACTCATATTCCTTTACTTTTTAGATTGGGGGTGCTAGAGGTCCTAGTATGGATTCTTAGTTTCTCCCTCTTTAGGTACCGAAGACTGAGAGTCCACTAGTGCTACCATTTGGGGGCCACAGGGGTTTTACCCAACTTCTCTCTAGGCCCGGAGGAATTAGTCAAACTCAAATGATTGGAAACCCTCCGTTATATATATATATATATATGACGATATTTAAGTGAAAACTAGTTCTCACATATTATATAAGAACTTTTTTATAAGATCCAACTAACAACCCATCCAAACCTAGCATCCAATAGAGAACCCCCTGATGTCACTAATCTCAATGATTGACACACATCCAAATGGATTGAACCGTTGGATCGAGGGTTGAATATATTTTTGAATATGAAGCCATTAAACTTGTGGGATACGAATAAAGGGGTTATGGGCGTGGGTTTGGAGGCAAACTTGATACTTGGGGTGGTCTCGCGTAGATTTTTCCATCCCCCTAGTCCCATCCCCAAATGAGGCCACAATTGGGCTCCACGAAAATGTTCTTATATAATATGTGAGAACAAGTTCTCACCTGAATATTACCGAAGTACACTATACCCATTGAATCTTCATCTATCCAAATTGATTGGATCTTTGGATCAATGGTCAAATTTTTTCCTTTACTATAAAGTCATTAAATTTGTAGGTCATAGATGAAGGGGTCAGAGGTATGTGATTGGCCCCAAATTTGATATATGGTCTCATTTAAGATGTTTTTTCCCATCCTCCACAAGTCCCATAATCAGTGAGTCCCTGGGTGGGCCCTATTAAATTTGTCCCTCACCGTATAGTGAGAGAATGGTGCACAGGAATATCCCCTATATATATACACACCTTGAAAAATAAAACTATCTCATGACTAGTATGAATTGGGCCGCGTTTGATAGTTTTTATTTTATTTTAAAACATAAAAACTCGTCATCAACATAAATCTTCAAAATAAAAATAAAATAAAATAACTTAAACTTACTACCAACACTTGTACTTTTTAAGTTATTTGAAAGGATAAGGATCCTCTGTTTGGTCCAAACAGGGCCCTCCACATGGGGGGACGGAGGAAAGAGGATCTGACTTTTTCTTTCCTCCGCCCCCCATCTGCCCCCCCACATGGAGGGCCCTGTTTGGTCCAAACAGGGGATCCGATTCCTGATTTAAAAATATTAAATAATTTGCTACACAAACCTATCTAGAGGTCGAAACACCCTCAAACCGACTAACCCAATGAAAACAACCCGTTTAACCCAATTCCTTCAACCTGGCTATTGCCTATTTGTATTTGTATGGTGGGCCACGGGCCATCTCACCATCATCGCCATTATGGCAAAAAGCGTACCTTGCTTGTCCTGCAATTTCTGGATAAGGTCCTACGCCTACATAGTCGCAGTCAAAACGATATTAACGTCAAATGTGACCTCTTTCCGGGTCCGCCGAAATTAGTTCACTCCCAATTTTTCTTATCAATTATCAAATTAGAAGTCCCAACGGCTCAAAAGTGATTTTGTTCCCTAGCAGTAAGAGTTTTTTGGGCTTTCTTAGCTCACGTTAGGTAATACCGGGAGGAATCATCCAGATAGAGGATTCCTTCATCCCTTTAAATCATGTTATTATGAAGTCACACTGCATTCCTAAGTTTTGAAAACACTATGGGCACGTTCGGTAAGCTGGAGGAATCCTCTATAAAAAAAGATTCCTTCATTCTTCTAAAATGATGCTAATTTTGAGGATCTTTTAGGAGACAAATCACTACGTTCTAGATTTAGAAGACAGCTATGAGGAGTCACTCATGTAGCTTAGGTGCCTTTTACTTTTGTGGATTTGTAAAATTCGACGAGGGAGGTGGAGATGGAGGAATCAAAGAGAGGATTTTTTTTATAGATTTAGAGATTTAGACATGGATTTTCTTAGAAATAGAAGAAAACCAGAGAGAATTCATCTCCGAAGACATTACCTATATATGCTCTGAAGGAGAAGTCATTCCTTGCAACTTTGGTGGTTATTTGTCTTTATGAATTTGCAAATTTTCATAAGGAGAGGTGGGGACTCAATGGAAGAGAGATTTTTTATTTTTTTTAATGGATTTGGAAGATTTAAAAAATCCTCTCACTTTTCCTCTATTCGCCCAAATGTGGATTCTACATTAAAGAGGATTCCTCTTAAAGGAAGTTGCCCAAACATGCCTAGAAAATAAAATCCCAACTTGAAATAGAAGTTGGTCCCACTGTAAAAAGCATCAATCCTGGATCATAGCTCGACATGGCATAAAAAATAAAAAAAACTAATGCATAAGATTGTATTAATTTTATTATTGATCATATAATCTTGTGATGTGGTGAACTTCTATTGTAGTAGATTATGGGACATACCATTGAAGGGCCACTTATGGGAGTTTGGATTTTTCATAAATAGGCCGCACAATATAGCTTTCTGCCCATTTTTCACTCTAATGGGAGCAAAGGTATGTCATGTCTGGTAACTTGATCCCAAAGATTTCTCAATTATTATTTTGTAATTTGTATTTGACACCTAAAATTCTTTCCCTTCATAGGATTTGATAATTCTCAATATTATGGAGTTCCATGTTAAATCCAAAACTTTTCAACTATACATGCTGATATGTGATATATATGATATCGATATAAAAATTTCAATTATACAAAGTTTAACGGTGTGTTTGGTGATTTAAAAATATTAGAAAACTACAAATTTGATGATATCTCAGCACTGTAAATTTTAGGATTCCCCATTGAGAATTTATATAGATGACAAATGTCACATTTATATTGATACATATAGTCGGAAAAATTAGCATTGCAATATAAATACTTAGAACATAAGATTTTCAAATTCTATATTCTCAAGACCTTACAATTGTCAAATATAGATTTTTCAACTCTTAAATACAATGGGATACAGTGGGATGATTCTAAACATATAGTTTTGAAAATATATATGAAGACTTCAATGCCAAAAAGAAATTGGATTTAAAGACCCTCAAACACAAAGATTTTCACTTAACCTAAATCCCTCCGGTTACAATTCCCAAACATAGGGTTTTTGGATCCTAAGAAAATGGGCGAGGAATCTTCGAAAAAAGCTCTTGCCAAACGTAAGAGGAAATCCTCATATACGCGGCAGTGAAAGTGCCCGCTGAAGACGCTTCCAGTTCTCACAAAACGGTAGATTACTTCACCCGTGTTGGCGGTAAAAAATACAAAAGAAATAAAATCACAGCCACGTGTCTGTTTCTTATTAGTACTATACAAATAACATTGTCGGGTATATAAAAACAAACACATGGCATGACCATGTCATTCATGCATACCATGCCATGTCACTTTCCCGCGCAAGAGAGAAAAAAGGGAGGGAACAGAGGAGTAAAAGAGGGCTTTCTTTCCTTCCAAAAAACCCTAGTTTTCTCCTGATCAACATTCCTTCCGCAGCATCCACCGCAAAAATCGTAGTTTTCCTTCTCTAGCCGTTAGTATCAGCCTTAAATCGGGCGAATCCGACTCGTCATTCTCCCTGTATCGGTTTCCCGCGTTTTTTTCTCTCCTTCCAGATCTATAAATTTGGTACTTTTTTTGTGATTTGATGGCCGTAGATCTATTGTGTTTCAGAAAAAAATTGAATCGATGAGCCAGGGTTCGATCCAGATGGAGGACGTTAAACCTTCGATTTCTACAAGTAATTCGCAGTCCGAAGACGGCACTGCAGTCGAAGCTCGATTTTCAGATCTCTGCAAGGTTTCTGATTTTTTTTTTGTCGGTTTTGTTGATTATCTTGTTTTGATCTGTAATTCTCATTAGCTGATACCAAGATCTTGTAACAGACCGGTTTGTCGCTTGATGAAAGCATATCACAGCAGGCAATGACTTTGCTCAAGGAAAGCAAGCATCTTCTGGTGTCCAACATGTCTGCGATTGGAAGCGGAAGCGTATGTTTTGGAGGAGATTTCAATTCATAGTTATTTCTGATTGGATCTTGAATCTCAGATCTTGTTTCTTTTTCTTTTTTGTTTGAAGTTTGATTTGATCTTGTGATCGCAGCCGGAAGAAATCGAGCGGTCGTGGTTTGCATTTGTTCTATACTCGGTGAAGAAATTGAGCGAAGGCGGCGATGTAGGGAATTCGGAGCAGAGCGAAGAGAATGGATTTACTCTATGTCGGATATTGCGGGCTGCCAAGCTGAAGTATAGCTTTATTTTTTGATTGAATCTGGTGTTTCTAAGCAGAGAGTTTTGTTTTGGACATTATAATTGATTAAGATGTGTGGTTGTGTTTCAGTGTAGTGGATTTTTTGAAAGAGATGCCTCAGTTTTCTCTCAAGGCAGGACATGTATTAAGCAGCCTGTATGGCACAGATTGGGAGAAGAGGCTTGAGGTAGTGTCAATGTGTCACACCTAAAAAGAAAGTGTTTCCTGCTCCATTGTTCTATTTGTATGTGGCGCTGATGGGTGTGTGTTTTCTTCTTAACTTTGCATTAGACAAAGGAATTGCAGGCAAATTTCGTGCACTTGTCTCTTCTAAGCAAGTAAGCATCCTGTGAAATTGCTGTTTCCTTTTCATTTTGAGCAGTGGTTCCTGCCTTTTTTTTTTTTTTTTGTTGTTGTTGTTGTGATTATTGCTGGAATTGGTGGTGTGCTTGTTTGGTTTGTTGCTATTTATGCGTGCGATTGATCTTTTATTACATGCAATCTCAATTTCAGAAATTAGACCTGAGGCTGATGTCGTGAGCAATGATATTGTTATTTTACCTAACAAATATTTTATGTTCTATAAATGAATAGACCTATTGGGATGCATTTTGTGACAAGAAATTGTTTGGGGAATGGAGAAACTCAGAAACTCTAATGTGTAGGAAACAGTAGAGTGAACATCTTTGTTCTTAATTGTTACTAGGTTCTTTCAGATGTGGATCTCACTTTGTAAAATGCTATAACAGTGGGGGAAAAATGCTATTAATGGACTTTGGAGAACAAGAAATGGTAAAATTCACTGCCAAAACTTTTGATAATGGCCAAAGCTGTTAGATACGGTCATGTTTTAAAGCCTTATCTTGCAAGGGACATGAGGATTTTGAGCTGCACATAGATAGATCCTTGAAGCTGCCAATCTAGCTGTAAATAAGTTGTTCTCAACACCTTACAAAACTGCAATCCTTTTTAACAAAATAATTCTGAGCATGTGTGCAGCCATGGCAAGAGTTTTGGATCAGTGGTTAATAATTACTGGCACTGCAACATTGGATGAATCATGATTATATTTCCATGCTATGCAAGTGATGACCTTCAGTAAATACTTCCTTTGAAGCATATGCATAAAGCAGAAGAGCTGAATTGATCATCATCATCATCATCAAAGCCTTGTCCCAACTATGTTGGGGTTGGCTATGTGAAATTTGTTTATCCATTCATTTAAAGCAGAAGAGCTGAATTGATTATGTGGGTAAATTATACAATGCTTTGTCAATGACTGCATGCTCATGCTTTGAAATTTAGGGTTTGTAAAATTTTAACTCACAATCAGTGTTGAACTATTGGCTCTGCTATTCAAGTCATCCTATGCTTAACCATACTTACAGTAAAAATGAAAAAAAAAGGCATTTATAGACATTAAATATTAGGCTGTCGCTCAGGTTTTATAATAAATTATTTAATGGTATCTAGACAGCGACTTGAATGGCTCTCTTGGAATACGAGTAGAGGTACCAAAGAAGGCCTAATTGTAAATTAGAACTTAAAATTAGAGCTTTTAGTTTAGAGCTTGTTTTAATTAGCTCTTATTAGATTACACAAGTTTCCAAACAGCTCCTTAGATTCGTTTATGTATGAGTGGCAACTTGGCTTTGCATGCTCATTACAACTTTATTGGATTGTAATAGTTTTCTCACTTTTGTTAAATCATGTAATGTTAGCTTGTGACTCTCTTTGCTGTCTAGGTATTACAAACGTGAATATCGGGAGTTCTTCGATATGACTGATCTAAAAGATGTTAAACACCTAGCTGATACCAGCAGTGCAAGCCATGCGTCTGAATACCATCGTTTTGGATGGCTGCTGTTCTTGGCACTGCGTATCCATGCATTCAGTCGCTTCAAGGACCTGGTGACATGTACAAATGGATTAATTTCTATATTGGTCAGTTGCATGTTATATGCCCTATTTATTTTCATAGAAGAAACATGCATTTACCACGCCTGACTATATTTCTAGAATGTAGATGGTAACCAGCATTTAAAATGTTCTATTATGCAATGGATTTCCTTACAGGCAATCTTGATTCTTCATGTTCCCTCGCGCTTCAGGAAATTCAAACTCTGCGATTCCCCTCTCTTTGGTAATGTTCTTAAAACTTTTTGCATGCATAGCTTAATTGGCCTATTATTTTAAGTTTTTGCTTGCCACATTGTTTCTTGGTCATCTTAACTGATACATTTGTTTTGTTCTTGTGCTTTTTTCAGTTAGAAATGACAGGGGTGTGGACCTTATTGCATCTTTTTGCAACAAGTATCAAACGTCAGAAGATGAATTGAAGAAGACAATGGAGAAAGCTAACAATTTAATTGTTGACATTTTGAAGAAAAAACCACGATTGGCTTCTGATTGTCAATCAGAGAACCTAGATAATATTAATACAGGTTGGTTTGATTATTTTGTTGTTTGTAGTTATAATCATCATCGAATCATTATCCTATATTTTGGGGTGACTTATCATATCTACTGGGGATTGGCTTTCCACATTTTCACTCCATCCCATTTAAAGCCATGTTCTTCATAATCCATAAGTCTTTCCTCACTAATTTATTAATGGTCTTTGTTCGTCTCACTGTTTTCCTAGTTCCCTGAACATGTAACCCTTCAATACGTTGTATGGGGTTTGTTTATGGTCTTTTAAATACATATCCAACCATTTCCTGTGACATACTTTGATTCTCTTGTATTGTACCTGCTTGTTAGTTTCCTTCGATGTGCTCATTGCTAATTCTATTCCTCACCAATAAAATAAAAGAAAAACTCCACATGTTCTCCTCGAAAACATGTACTTCTGCCTTTCATCTCGTTCTTCCCAACATTCAAATCCATACAGTGAAGCCATTTTAAGCATCTTCCTCTAAGCATGTCCCTTTAGTCAAAGTGGAAGGTGCTCACTTTTGTAACATTGAGGTTGTGGGTTCAAGTTATGTTACCAATGATAATAATAATAATAATAATAATAATAATAATAATAATAAAGATTTCTTTAGTAGAAGTGGCACATGATAATGACATTAAAATCCATTAGCTTGCCTTCACTTTGCACACCCAACGTGGATCCGATCTGCTATATCCAACCTTTCATTTTGCTCAATGGTTGCTTCCAAGTATCAAATTCTGTCATAGCGTGGCACTAAATTACTTGTAATTTTTAGGAACTGATCCTCCCGAGTCTAAGATCTACTAAATATATAATCAGTGATTTGTTACTTTCCAATCCGTTCGACTTAAAAGAGGTTTGTCAAAGTTCTAGCTTATCATATGATTGCTTCCATGTTTGACTAATGAGTACCACATCATTTGCAAGCAACATACACCAAGGAACATAATATTGGATGTATGTTGTTAAGTTGTCCATAACGGGGCAATAAGTGGGCCCTTGGTGTAATCTTGCTCCAACTAAGAACTTAGGTGTCTCCTCATGCATTTGTGTTACTGCCCTATCATAAACTTCTGATGTAATTTCAATTTAACTATTATGGGTGCACTTTTCATGAATGCTTTGCTAAACTAAATGCCAGGACACCCTATCATAATCCTTTTCGTCTAAACTATATGTGAAACTATGTAATTTTTTTATCCTTTGAACTTTTTTCATGAGTTGTCCTAATAGGAAAATGACCTCTGTAATATATATTTACTTGAGATAATATCAATTTGGTTTTCTGAAACATTTCATTATTTTGTAGGCACTGCTTTTTACTACTCTTTCCTGAACTTTAATTTGTTCCTCACAAATGTATAGCTCAACACTTAAAAGTTCTAAATATATCCTTTATTCTTATCCAACAAGACCACAATGTTCTTTCTCTGATGCAGGACAGACCCATGATGCATAGGTTGATGAGGCCCATTGGGCCCATTTTGTAGGCTGATTGGACCAGTACGCCAGCCCACTCAACCCATGGGCTGGACGACCAATTAGATTTAGGAATTTGACTTTAATTAGGAGTCTTCAATTAGAGTTTAATTTAATTTGAATTGTTTTAACAAGTTTCTAATTTTTAGGAGATGAGTTTCTTTCTTGTTTGAGAAGATTTAGGACTTTCGAATTAGGAAAGGGAAGAGAGGGAGGAAGACAGGGAGACATCCAAGCCCTACTCTTTGTATTTTGTAATTCCTCCATTGGGAGGACCATCTTTCATTACTTCAATAAAGAATTGTTCAGGTTCTCTGTGATTGTGAGTGCCTCTCTTTAGTTGAGACTTGAGAGTGCTTGTGTATGTGGAATTCCTTGGGGATTCGGCCAGGTCCTTTTTGGAGCTTCGCCTAACTCACTTCAAATCCCTTGAAGATTCAGTCAACTCCTTTGGAGTTATTTTTTGTTTTCAGATTCGGGGTTGCATCATTCTCCATTTTTTAGGCATTCTTTTTGTATGTTAACTTTTTTGTGAACAATTTGAATTACTAATCAATCTTACCCTTTGAAGCTCATGTTTTCATAGGTATAGCATATGGACTTAATGATCTATTTTTCTTCATCCTAGCTATGGTTGTCTTTGCTTCTTTTTTAGATATTTCATTGATGAATAATTTGTTTCAATATTGTAGTTTATTTCACTTCCCTTTTTTGTATTTCATTAGTCTTTGAATTACTTTCTACATCTATTTTGACCTTGGCCTTTTTTTGGTAAGACCCTTTCTTTTTCATCTTTAAACCTTACTTGCTTGAGATCTCTAGTTTCCCTTCTCTGATCTTGGCAAGCTTATGGCTACCTTTCTCCCCGTACTTGGTTCCCAATTGAACATTCAAATTGTCATAAGCTTCGTACTTGGTTTTATTTTTTTTTAGTGGTGATGACAGATGGTGACGTAATAGCTACTTATGGTTGGTAGTTTGCAATGATTAATTTATGTTCCTAAATGCATGCAGAATTTGTTTATCTAAAGTACTTGTAAATCTGTTAACTTTTTTGGGTGCAGATGGTTTAACCTATTTTGAAGACCTGTTAGAGGGGGAATCGTTGTTATCAAGTTTACGGGCTCTTGAGAAGGATTATGATAGTGCAATCAAGGATGACATAGATGAACGAGTATTTGTTGATGAGGAAGACAGTTTACTTGGTACTGGAAGTTTATCTGGAGGTGCAGTGAACATCTGTGGCTCCAAGGTCTGTACTAAAGATTCCATTTGTTTGCTTTGTGGCCTTGAGAACTCGGAAAATGAATTGTTTTGCTTTCTCATGGTTGTTTGTGCAGCGGAAGTTTGATTCAATGGCCTCTCCAGCAAAGACAATAACAAGCCCACTTTCTCCCCCACGCTCTCCTGCCATGTCACACTTAAATGGGAGTTTAATTGGTACTAACTTGAAGGTAGCTCCTACTCCGGTTAGCACAGCAATGACAACTGCCAAGTGGCTTCGCACCATAATTTCTCCACTTACTTCGAAACCATCAGCAGAGCTGGCACGTTTTTTGTCATCATGTGACAGGGATCTAACCAATGACGTTACACGTAGGGCCAGGATAATATTGGAGGCTATATTTCCAAGTAGTGCTCCTGGAGAACGATGTGTTACTGGAACTTTGCATAGTGCAAGCTTGATGGACAACATTTGGGCAGAACAGAGAAGGTTGGAGGCCTTGAAGTTATACTATAGGGTTTTGGAAGCAATGTGTAAGGCAGAGCATCGGATATTGCATGGTGGTAACTTGACTTCATTACTAAACAACGAGAGGTTTCACAGGTGCATGCTAGCTTGTTCGGCAGAACTAGTTTTGGCTACGCACAAGACGGTTACCATGTTGTTTCCTGCTGTTTTGGAGAGAACTGGCATTACTGCCTTTGATTTGAGCAAAGTGATAGAGAGTTTTGTTAGGCATGAAGAAACCCTTCCAAGAGAGTTGAAACAACATCTAAATTCCTTGGAAGAGCGGCTGTTAGAGAGTATGGCATGGGAAAAGGGCTCCTCCTTGTACAATTCATTGATCATAGCGAGGCCAGCCCTTTCTGCTGAAATAAACAGACTTGGTTTATTAGCTGAACCCATGCCGTCATTGGATGCAATTGCAATGCACCATAACATCTCAACTGCAGGCTTGCCACCTCTGCCTCTGCCAAAGCATGAGATTTCACCAGGTATCTGTGTCATCTCATCTGAAGATCTTAAGTAGTTAAAGTGTATGTGGTTAATTTTGTTTTCTTTTTTTTTTTATTTATGTTTTTTCTGTACGCCTTTAAGAGTGTGCTGCTTCCACATTTATATTTTTTTTAAATATTAATTAAATTTGTATATGTTCTTGGGTACTTTTCCTATATGATGTTGGTAATTTCACCTGGAGAGGAATCTGATTTCTTGACCCTTAAAGTTATGTTTTTTGTAAAAAATTGTCTGACATTTACGAGTTTGGAAATTATTTTTTACTGACATATAATGCGTTGCTTTCACATTCATGAGTTGATTGTGCAGATCGGAATGGAGATGTTAGGTCCCCAAAGAGAGTATGTAGCGAGTATAGGAATGTATTAGTCGAGCGTAATTCTTTCACATCACCTGTAAAGGATCGTCTACTGGGCCTTAGCAATCTCAAATCAAAGTTACCACCTATCCAGTCAGCTTTTGCCAGGTAAGGACCTTTTGAAATAATTTTGAGCAACATGCAATCTGATGGTGCATGATTTGTTTCAGTCTGAGGTTTTTGGCAATGAATACTTGCAGCCCAGCTCGGCCAAACCCTGCAGGAGGAGGAGAAACGTGTGCTGAGGCAGGAATTCACGTATTCTTTACTAAGGTAGAGATGGACAAAATAATCTTTCGAATGCTCTATTTATTTATCACTGATATATTTAGTGGGCATTGTAGCAACATCAATGCTGATTCAACATGCCCAGATTATGGATATTGCACTGGATCGTTCTCCTTTCGTCAGAATATTCTCTTGCAGTCATCTTTCTAGTTTCTACTATTGACACACTGATTTGTTCTCACAGATTGCAAGGTTAGCTGCTAACAGAATCAAAGACTTGTGTGAAAGGCTACAACTGTCTCTTCAGGTCCGTGAGAATGTTTATCGTCTCATGCAACAAATCCTTAGCCTGCAGACTGCTCTTTTCTTCAACCGACATATTGACCAACTTATCCTCTGTAGCTTCTATGGGGTTGCCAAGGTATGATTGGCATTGTGGGATTTTGTGGTTTACTCTTTAGTCTTTAATCATCCAATCTGATTGTTCTAACTTTGATCCATTACTTGCAGATTTCTCAATTAAGCCTAACATTTAAGGAAATCATAAACAACTATAGGAAACAACCCTTGTGCAAACCTCAAGTTTTCCGCAGTGTCTTCGTTGATTGGCCCACGACAAGCCGCAATGGGGTAAATGGGGTAGACCTCTCTTTACTTTTAAGGGTGTATTTGTTCTACAAAAGGATTCTGTGATAGAGAGGATTTTTTTTTGCAGCCCACTGTTTTCCGCTGCTTAATGTGACACATTTTCCTTGCATAAAAGGAAAATGATCTGATTTTCCTCAATATAGAGGATTTCGATTTCCTATCGGAGGGGTCGCAATGCGGGATTTCTCTCATGTGGAAATGGAAATCCATCATAGTTGCCAATTCCATCCCAGTCGCCGTTCCGATGTAACCCTGTAGTGGAATGTTTCGACATTCTGGTCAATTCTGATATTCCATTCCAAAAGAGGCGCAATTGAAAATGAAAAAAATAAAAAAGAATACCTAAAATTGAAATTTTTTTTTTAGTTAAATGCTAAAATATTACTAAAAATTCATACTTCACTTCAATTAAACTATACTCTACAATTGACCATTTTTTGGTTTTCATTACATGTGAATGGAAGTATGAAACCTTGGCTGAAATGGGGCGGAATTGGTCTGGAATTGGAACAGGAATTAGGACTAGAGCGGAAAGGAATTAGGACTGGAAACTTTTAGGGGGACATTTCGTTCCTCCCAAGGCAAATTTTGGAACATTCCGGCCAATTCCGGCCAAAAATAAACGGAATTGACAACTATGAAATCCATGGAGTATGAGATCCTCTTGTTGTACAAACAAGTCCTTAATAATCTTTGATCTGAACATTTTTTGGGAGAGTCTAAGCCGTGATATGCTATGCAAGCAGAAAAAAGGACAGGAGCATGTTGATATTATTACTTTCTATAATGAGATATTTATTCCTGCTGTAAAGCCTCTTCTAGTGGAACTTGGCCCTGGATCTACTCATAGGAATCATGGGGCGTCAGAAGATAACAGTAGCGTCAATGGTAAGCTTAACTCTTTTGCCTGATAGTGTGTTCCTGTTATTATCTTTATTTGCTTACCTAGTTACCAATTGTCCGATCCTCCATTCTGATCCATAGGTCAATCTCCTGGATCTCCTCGTGTGTCTCACTTTCCAAACCTCCCTGACATGTCCCCTAAGAAGGTTTCTGCATCACATAATGTTTATGTCTCTCCTCTACGCTCATCAAAGGTGCATTCTCTTGCCTGTTTTTATTCAATAGATTATATGCAAGTGCTAAAGCTGTCCTATAATGGGCAATTTTATTCCTCGTGAGGATAATGCAGAAATCTTTTGTGAGTTGTCTTTTGAATATTTGGGTGATATAGGCAACTATTGGAACTTTCTTAGAGGGAGGAAAAATCTGTGAAGGCCCGTTTGCAAAAAAATTGTATGATCATTGATGTGGGGGCACAACTGAATGCATGCTAATCACGGGCAAGGATAAAAAAAAAAAAGAAAAGAAAGTGGTTGTAAAGAGAGTGTAGGCCTCTCCCCAAATCGATATGTATTGGGTGATATATATCGGTTGTGGGTACATGAGTCAGTTATCATTGTGAATTTAAATTGAAGTTCAAAAATCTGAGAAAATATTCAAAAACCTTAGAATATGATAAAATGTATAATGTATTATGTATGATGTACTATGCAGTATACCGGTACTTAGTTTCTACTCGTTACTTCTTTAATACTTACTATTAAGTACTGTTTATCAACTGCAATAGATCTAAGCGATTGATCTATAGAACACAAATCTAAAAAAGGGAAAAAGAAAATACTAAAATGCATGATCACCGTAATTTGGTACTATTCTGAATAATAATAACCGTCAGATTAAATTTCATGAAAAATGTGCTGACTTGATTAACATCCCACTCTGGTATGTGGAGGACGCCTTGTGTCCATTTTAATTTAATAACCATGTAAAAAAAAAATAGCTCAGCTTATATTCAAAATAATTTTTCTTTATGGTATTTATTGCCTAATAATTAGAACAAAAAATAGTCTACTAATTAGGAATTTGATAGCTTAACCTCCATATAGAAAACAACCTGATACTAATGTGAAGCAACAAACAAAACAGCAGCAGCAGCAGTATGACAATGATTGCCATTGTCTTTTGTCATCATAATCATTATCATGGTGGGTACCCCCCTACTGAAGTGATAATAATGGTGGCATCAGAAAATAGAAAAACAGTGGTCTTGGAAACCTGGTGATTGTCATATGATGGAAAATCATGGACTCGCCCATTGATGGAAAGAACAATAGGGCCCACATAACAATGGACACATTTGGCCTTAGCAAATAATCAAAATATTGGGCATGCACCTAATGAAATATTCATTGGTCCAAAGTATGTTGCAAATCATGGGAAATCCAGCCTAGGTGGGAAATACAGTGGGGTCAGTCAATGGTGAGAAAGCCTATGGTCGGGATCCACCATCTACGAACTGAGGCTCAATTGATCTATTCTGCATCCAAATTATTTTATGTGATTCACAGATATTTACCACTGATTATAGCCACATCCATCAGTTGTCTTTTTTGGAACTCCTTTTCACAAGTTAGTCCCCATTTATTATGTCGGACAACAGAAAGGTTCTTCGCTAAATTGGTGGAATTATTTATGCTTACTGGTCCCACTTTATGCAAAACCACTTGAAAGGAGTGAAATTGTGTAATTATCTTGGGGAAGTTGAGGTACCTAATGAATCCCGTCCAAGGACGAAGAATATGAAGCTGATATTGGAAAAATCAATGTGGTTTGCTATTACCGTAGATCCTACCATTTAGAATCAACTTGCAAAGTTTAAATACCTTAAGGAAGTTTAGGAGTGTTTTTCTAGGTTGCATACTCACTCGAACCTGTAGAAGATTTCAAACCCATGTGAGGAATTAAATGTTGAATAAGGCAGCAAGATTATATGCGACTTTGCTAGATGAAAGTGGGACCAATTGACACTGATAGAGCCACAGATTGTCTGTGATACCACTTCCAACTCCTACAGGCAATAAAACTAAGATTTTGCTGTTTCTCATGGCTCTTCAATCTGATTTTGAGCATATTTGTGGTGTGATTCTTCATATGATTCCTCTTCCTACTGTTGATGCTGGTTTCTCTGAAGTCCTAGCAAAAGAACAAATTCAGGCTTCTCTCTATGAGAGGGAATATCATTGACCCCAAATGGTCTTTAGTAAGCACTTCCAATTCTCATGCCAGTTTGGTAAATTCGTCTTCTCAGCTGGTGTTTCAGAGAAATCAGTGGTCAACTCTTCTAGAACTCAATTGTTAAATGGGTCTTTCAGATAGAGAACTACTTGTAGATCCTACTCAACATCATCAGGTTTTTGGAAGCCTGGTTTATCTCATCATTAGCAGGGCTAACATTGCTTCTCACCCATTACTACCATAAATCTGTTTTTCTCAGCTCCAACTGTTGCTCATTGGTCTGTTGTGGTTCACATCCTATTTCATGGTACCATGCCTTCCGGTCTGGTGCCCCCTTCTATTTTTCCTGCCCTTCTTTCGTTGTCTTTTTTTATTCTCTCGTGTTTCCTGGAAAAGCGAGCAGTCAATGATATTCATTGATTTAGTCAACTGATATTATATTATTCAATATGGTTATTTTACTGTGATGAATTTTGAAACATGATGTTTGTTTCCAGTGTTATCTCTAACCCCCAAGATTTGCTTACTAATGCACAAGCCATATTCACGTTAAACAGGAAAAAATATATAAAATTTTAGATTTATTTTGCATTTTCTATTTGTTATTCAACTCGTTGTTAAAAGTGGATATTGTCTGTCAACAGATGGATGCATTGATTTCAAGCAGCTCAAAGAGTTATTATGCCTGTGTTGGAGAGAGCACCCATGCTTACCAAAGCCCATCCAAGGACCTGACTGCAATTAACAACCGCTTGAATGGGTATGTTAGCTGATAACTGCTTTTGATGCTGAAATGTCTAACACAAATATTGCTGATGCTTTGTGTACTTTTTTTGCTCTTACATGATTTTCTCCTTGGTTTCTCAACAGTCGGAAGGTCGGCAGCAGGCTCAACTTTGATGATATTGGTTTGGTGAGTGATTCTATTGTTGCTCGAAGTCTTTACCCTCAGAGTGGAAGCTCTGCCTCCTCTTCTGGTGTTGGCCCCTTGATTGCACCTGTGAAATGTGAGCAATCTGATCCGTAATAAGACTCTGGGATTACCATAATCATTGTATGTAGTAGTTCTATGCTATATATTTAGATCAGTTAAAGGCTAACATAATTTAATAAAATCTTTTCCATTTGCCAATTCTGTGGTGGTCGTTCATCTTTACCTGAACTCTGAGAAGCTTTGTAACTGTTGTTGATATTTGTATATATATATGCAAAAGGCAGCCTTTTCATGATGTACTTTGTCCATTGCAATATGTCATGCACTAGCTGTTTTGATATGCTCATGAAATCATTTCCTAGTTCTGAGCTGTTGCTTCTCTCCGTCCCTTAACCATTTCAAAATTTTAGAGTATGTTTGTGCAGAGCAGAGGCTTGATCTCTGGTTGTTGGCTGGTAGACAGAATTAATTCCTGTGTAAATCAGCCATATAATTTTTTTTTTTGCAGCTGTTGTGCGGGGCATTATCCGTGTGAAATGAAAATGGTTTCCAACCAAGAAAGAGTGATTTTCCATGGTAGTGTGTTCACATTTCATGCAGTTTTCATTTTCTAAGTTAAAAGCATTATCTACAATTTTTGCAGAATGTAGACCCAAACTTGAAATAGAGAAACAACTTTTTGCAATCTTACACAGGAAGAAAATATTCCCATGCGGAATTTGTTTAAGCTTGCACCAAATGGTAGCAGCCGAAACTAGTAGAAGTGAACTCTTGTAAGTTCTGAGGGCATGTATTTGCATGGCTGATTTTTGTGTGGTATTTTATTCCCATAGCTTTTTTTTTTTGTATGTATTGGAAACTGAAGATTTCTTTTTTGGGAGATGTTCTCAGGAGCATCTCTCACCTTGCTATGAGAGATAAGGTGGGGACCCTTGCATTTAAGTTGTTGGCATTAGATATGGATGTGAGGGTCTCCATCTTATCTCGTAATAAGATGAGAGCATCTCTCATAAGAGCATTTCTATTCTTTTTCAATAATAACATTTTCCCAAAATAATTTCTCCTCCGTAGTGATTTTCTACCTCCTCTCATATAAGACTGCAAAAATGGTTCTCCAATTCCGGCATTGAGGTAAATAAAACTGCTTTCTGCAAACATTGAGGTAAATATTTCCACCTTGTTAAATAAAAACCAGAGAAAATGTCTTGGAACCACAAAATGATCCTCAATTGGCAGCCATTTCCATTTTCCCTTATTTTTAGCAACAATTTAGTTCTCATGAAAGCCAAAAAGGGAGGTGCAGAAAACTGTCCATAATTCAAATTTACCAGAGACAATTGTAGTGACCTATTTTGTCTACATCCAGCAAAGCTTTGGATTTACTTCTGCCCAAAAAAAAAAGAAAAAGTTATTGCAGAAAATCAAGGGCCTGCTTGTTTGCTCAGTTATGGAATTGAACATCACCAAAGGGTTATCTGCCCTCTTTTGATAGGAAACACTTGGTCCTCACCTAAGTCAATGCCCTAGGTAACCGTGCTGTTTTTATTTGATCCTGATAAGTTCGGACCAGGGCTCAAACTTAGCCTACTAAGCCTTATCTAAAACTTGGTCTGGGTCCAACCTCCTGATGTGGACATAGGATTTGATCAGACTTGAGTGCAATGCTGTTTGGGTTATGGATCTTGGGCAGGTTGATTTCCATTATTTGGGGTGGTCATTTCTGAGTAAATCATTTCCCAGTTGGTGTTTTTGCATGTGTGTTTTGGAATCTGGTTTTCCTCATCATGTTGCATTGTTGTGGGATAGGGAACCAATAAAATCACCGATTGCTCCCAACAAAGGATAGACTCAAAGCTTTACTATAAATAAATAAAAAATGAAGAACCAAACAAATAGCAGTTGAAACCATAAACCTGGAAACATTGATATCCTTAAACTCCGGAAATATATTTCACCAGCCCCAAGAAGTTCCAAGTGACACGCCCTTCGAAAGCTAGAAACGTTGAAAAAGGCACTGTCAGTGGGTTTGGTTTTGAGGCTACTCTATTTTCTTATTCCTCGTTTGATGACTACTGGTCAAATCTTAAGTCACCTTGAGAGCAACCGAGGTCAAACTTAGAACTTCATTAAAAAGATACAAGAAAGAAATTACTACCAAACCCGCTTTTAATAGGAACAAAACCCACGGACTCAAGAGGCCAAAGGTATGCTGTTCATCGGTCGAGCCAGGTTGTGTCATCTCAAGGGCAGAGCCTGGCTCACTTGAAAAATATCAGACTAGGTGCCCTTATTTAGTCGATTGGGTCTAGTTCGGGCTTGGGCTTCAGCCATCTATGACTTAATATAAGCCGGCAAAAATTAAAGAAGCCAAGCGTTTGTCTCAACCCAAACAGGCCCCTATGCTTAAAAAAAAAAAAATGTCTAACATGGGTGGGGCCTAGATCAGGCCCTGGTTGGCCTGGCACATGAACACTCCTAGCCGAAGGTGGGAGTAGCTGAGCATCGACCTAGCCCGATCCAGCCTAAATTGCTTGTGGGCGAGTCAAACCCTGAACTTGGCCTGAGCCCAAAACTTGGAATTCAAAAATTAGAGCCTAAGCTCTGGCCCAAGCCCAAGGGATTTTTAAGTTTATGATATGTATGGTATGAAAGTGATTATAAAAGGTTGACCATTGACCATACCACGAAGTTACGTAAGTCGCGTCAAATCTGTGCATGTGATCAAATTTGTGTAGAACCAAACTGCTCAAATGGGTGTGTGAGTCTGGGTATTTATCAAAGATAAAAAAAAATCATATATTACTCATACTTTCTTATATAATAAATCAAAATTTATATAAAATGAGGACCACATCACTTGATCCAAATTTGTTAATGAGTTAAATGCATGCTAAATTATGTTTGCCCAATCCAATAGTAACCGTAACTTCAATTATACTTGTAGCATTCAATGCATTGAATCTTCCTATGCATTGAATAACAAAGGAAACAGCTAGGAATTATTCATTTTCAATCTTCTTTTGACTCAATTTTTTTAAAGGGTTATTTGATTTTTTTTTATAGAAAATTTACTTTTGGTCTTTGTTTTTTTAATCACTTATGCTATGAATTTTATGTATTCAATTTCTATATATTTTAATACACACAAACTTGATCTTTATGACCGAAATACCTTGTGTCTCTATAGTTACATGATTACGACCACATAAAAGAGGTCGAGGGTTTAAGGATTGGCACACCCTCTTCTTTGTAATAAAAAAAACTTGGTCCTAGTGCTTTGAAAGAGGGCAGAAAAAAAAAGGACATAAAATAAAAATAAAAATAAAAACAATAAAAACCATGGTGTGAATAGCATCAGTTTCCTCGTCACGTAGTGCCCACAAAACATTCCATGCATGGCACAGGGTCGAACCATGACGTAGCCTTTATGCACCTATTTGAACGTGACACTGATGCCCTATGGCTAGCTAGGGACCTGACCTGATGAGACTATATGTTGTTTTTAGTGATACTATTATTTCAAGGAATTGTTAATTGATGATTTGAAAACCATATTCATGCTTCAACAGGCACCAAATCCCAGTCAAACATGCTTTGATTAATGGACTTTTTGCTTGCACATGCAACTCAATAAACTACTTCCCAGGTGTGTGGACCCACTTGAGAAAATGACCCAAGTCCAACCATCTGTTATATATATAGTTGCATTACAATTTATTTGCATGTACGGTGAATAACGGTGGATAATTGGGTGAAATACTAGATCACCTTGATTTTAGAGTAACAATTAGGATTTTCTTATTCTTCATATAACTAGATTAATTAGATTTAATCATTTTTCTGCCCATGATACCCGATACATATCCATGCCCAACGTATCCATGTCGAACCGATGTGACACTCGTATAAATATTTGATGCTTAACATATATTTCTAGGGTTTAAGTTTAGAGTAGCCCACCTACAAAGTTTATTATTTTCTATAATTCTTTTATTTCACTTACTTTTCAACATAAAAGATGTTAGAAAAGAATGTAAACAATGTCCAGTACTCCAAAATATCTTAAAGAATAAAAAACAGAATAACCGTATTCTCATCCATGTCCTAGATTTTAAAAGTTCTAAGGCTACCTCCTATTCTTATGTGTCCTTTGCATGATCTAGAACTTAATGATTGTGATTCATTGAATCAATTTGAGCTCGGTGTGATACGAGTCCATAATATGCCCTTTCTGTGGGGCCATTTGGCATCCATTCAGATGTGGGCTCCATAACACGATTATGCCACAGTCGAAGTACAAGGGCTTAGACCATATCTCTCTCTCTCTAAATCCACTTTGTTGGCCTATTCTTGTCCCATCTTTTCATGAAATTTGGACGGTAAAATAACCCCAATTACATCACTTTCCTGGCCCCACTTTCTAAAACCATAAATTTTTTTTTTCTTGGTAGGACAAAACCATCAAAGTTAGGACTAGGTCTCAGGACTCCCCAAGGGATACATATTGATTTTGATAGAATAGGTTGGTTCATATGAACGTGGAGAAGGTTTAAGTAAAGTAAGCAAATAGAAAAACCAACCCACATTGCTTTGCACATGGAAAAAGGCAAGTTTGAGTGTGGAAAGTTTGAAAACATCTCAAGTTAATGTAGGTAGACTTAGGTTAATGGTGCTGTTCCCAAAGATACCTTCTTATCAATGTGCCTGCATTATATGGATTGGGTGGACCTATTGGGTCTTATTTTGTGGACCCAAAAAAATTTGAGAGCAATGGACTTTACCTTGTCATGCTGAAGTGTACTGAGTGACCAGTGTAGTGCCATTCCTCACAAACCAATGAGCTTGCTGGTCAAAGAACATATAACAGTAGGTTTTTAATTTAACACATAACTACCTACATTGTTTTGCACCTACAAACAACCACTTCCATTAGTTTAAAATTTATAATCAAGTCCATCCATTAGTCAAGCTGGGTGACCCAAGATTTTCGGATTAATAGAGATAGCTATTTATAAAATTAAAAGGACATGCAAGTGCTTGTGGCGATCAAAAATACAAGTGGTCATATCATATGTAAATAAGCTCTTTTGGTGTCGTTTGAAAAAGATGTACAAGGGTTAAGAGTGAAGTGAATACAATCATCATCAAACAATAGAAACACTTCAACCTAGTATTTTGGTAGGACCCTCAGTGGATCTAGCTCTGAATTTGAATTCAAAGTTCAAAATGTGAAAAAAAAAAAAGAATGTTGCAATTCTGTCACAGACGGGATCCGAAATTGCATCCTGCAGACTATAGAATTAATAGAATGGGCCATTGGGTCTGAATTCTAGATGGATCAGGGCATATCCACAATGGCCCAAAAAAGAGAAGAAACTATTAATAAATATTATTCATGTATACAAACATATACTTTTATAGAACATAAATATATTATTAGGGTTTAATTCCCACAAGCAGTCTGCAAGTTGCTCATAAAAGGAACAACTCGCAAGAGCTACTTGGGTGCATGCCACTCATGAGATAGTCGGAAGAAAATTTCTTACCATGAATTAGGATTGGGCAACAAATTAGCCTCATTAGATTGTCCAAACCCATAATTTAATGGCCTCAAGCTTTCATAGTTTTTATAAATATATCATATTTTTAGACTTGATCTAACATTTCATAGAGGTTGGATGAGAGTCAAAGTGGAGGGAGTGCCAATTCTTCATTTGGTAGTGATTGTGAGAGGTTAAGATCAATCATATGAGGATCAAATTGGCCCCACAGTTGGATCCACAAGAGACTAGTAATCTTCTGTTATAACAACCAAGAGAGGTACCTCTGAAGTGAACTATGGAAAGTAGTTTAATTTAAGGCTGTGGGGCACACCTGGAATATTGGTCTCTGGAAACGAATGAATTGAAATGGTCCTTGTGGATGAGGAGTGAGGACTGTATAAAGTTTCAGGCCCATTTGAGTCATGGGGCTCACTAAAAATCTAACCAAGCAGCACAATTATCATGTGTGGACACATCGAAGTGGACCCCATAAGAGGTGATGGGCAAGCATAAAAAATATATCCGTACATTAGAGCAGGTGAGAAACGTATATTACTGTGACTCTCTCTCTCTAAACCCTTTGGAGAATCATTGACTGCCTATGTAGACAAATCCAAGAAAAGTTACAATAATCACAAACAAAGCTTAAATAAAGGATGCAAAGCCAATCCTCTAACCCAAATCCCCATAAACCAACCCTCCATTTCATCAACTTACCCTGCCCCCAATGACATTAGAATACTACTAGTTGCCTTGGAAGCCTAACTGGTATCTTGACATTTTGGGACCTTGGGGTTTTCAAATTCCTTGACAACATTTGGCGCCCCAATTGACTAAATCATCAATGTTTCAAAGAAGAACTTCCAGCAACAGGACAATGGTTTATGAACAAAATACTTGATTCAAGAATTAATAAAGTAAGAGTAGATCATGATCATTGATCAAGCCTTAACCCTTATCTCTTCTCTAATATGGACGCATTCTCAAAGGTTATAGTCATCACTCCTTGCTTCTAGAAGAAAGCATATTCGTCCCACCACCTTTTTTTACTCTTCGAAAATCCAATACATTTTTTTCTGTTTTTTTCATGCACTGCACTAGGGGCAAAGGGTCTGACTAGTGACTACCTTTAGAGAGTTTTAAGGACGATCTACCTCCAGGTTTTGGTTAGAACTCCTACCCCGTGTAGCAGAGAAAAGGTCTTTCCATTTGTTCAACTGTTGAAAGAAAAACTTCAACAAGACTCTTTAATTCTGACTGATTATTGCTAAACTAGTCATTCATATCAATTTCTAGCAATCCAAATCCCAGTTCAAGTTTTCCCAACTCTATATATACTGTATAGCTGGAATATTACTCAACATTCAACAAAGCATTCCATAGAAGCAATCTACTACATGAACAGTATATACCTAGTTGTAAAATTATCATAACATAGGTCTTAGTCAAGTCTTCTGACTTCTTTTAGTTTCATTTTTAGCCTAGGTTAGGCAATAGGTTTACAAGACAAAGGCATGCATGCCTCTTTTGGTTTTTTTTTTGGTAGAAGTACTGCCTATATGTTGGAGGGGTTATGTACTGAGACCTCAAAGTTCACCTTACCAAATAAAGTACATGATTTTGCCTAAGCCTACAAAATACAACAAAACATCTTTCATAACTTCCCATGTGAAAGAATCTAAGCACCATGGGAAAAGCAACTGTTTGTAATGAATAGGGAGTCATGGACCTTATCATTGACCCTTTTGGTCAAGGGACAATTAGATTTCACATTTCTTAGCAAGTAGATAGTGATTAGTGATTGGGCTCCTAAAGAAACATGCCTACAAGCCCCCTCACATGCAAAGCAGTAGTCTTTTTATATATTATTATTATTATTATTTTGCCCAAATGTTGTCATGCATTTTAATATTAAGTAATGGAGAAGAAAATATATCCCATGGGCATGAAAAGCTAAAAGAGAAACATTGCCTTTAAAAGGAATGCATGTGGAGCTTATCATTGATTTGGCTCTAATTGGAAGCACATGGGCAGGCATTACTATTTCTTAAAATACCCCACTTAGAACCTCAATAGATTTGGCCACATAATCTGCATTCAAAAGAATATATATAACAATGTCATATACTTTATTTTGGAATTTGTATACTAGTACGATCAAGAATTTGAGTATTGTGACTTGTGAGAATGGTTGACACGTTAGAAGTGTCATATTTAAATGACATTTTGAGAGGAAAATGTCATTCGCAATGTTAACCATAAACTGTGGCTGATGTTAATGTACTCCACATGGTCTGTTAGTTTATTACTGGACCATTTATTGGGGGGGGGGGGGGGGGGGGGGGGGGGGTTTAGTAGTTTTTCTTTGGGAATATCGTATTTCCTCTTCTGCGGCACTCGGAGTCCGACCTCCTAGTTAAGATTATCAAATCCACAGCTGAAAAATTGCTAATATCCAAATTGAATTGTATGCTTTCTCAATAGGATTAGAAGAGGCAGGTGCTTATCCCCTTGAAAAATGTTCAAATCATATGCATAACATCAATAACAATTGTTTAATTTTCATTCCAAAAGCTGACACTTTATGTAAGCATAAAATTGGATTAAGAGAGTAAAAAATAGATGTCCGAGTTCCTTGAATTTTAAAGCCAATATTCCCAAACACCAAAAGTTCACATGGGTCAATCCAAGTCTTTGGGATCCAAGTACCTAACAATAGAGTTCCAAAAGAAACTCATCATAGAGAAGAGGAGCTTGGTTATTGATGGTATCATGATTGTAATATTTATAATCCAGTTTTATCCTTTTAGCTTAGGATATTAAATCCCTTTTCCTTTTTTTTTTTTAAATTCTTTTCCTCAAATTAAAGAGAAGTTACAAAGAAGGCCCACACCCTTACCTTCCCTCATGGCATGGGCAAGAACTTCAAGAAAAATGAGTCTTTGTCTAAAAATCTCTTTACATCTCAAATTTTGCTACCTAAAAGGAAACTGCAGTTGTAGAAAAATTAAAATTCAAGCCTTTAAATTTTAGAGCTACAATAATAAAATTACGATGAGTTTTGGTATCTATATATCAAAATCTTTCTATTCACCCACTTCTGTGATTGGCATGGATCGAAGTGGACCACAGATACTAGAGTTCAATTTATAAGAAAAATGAATCAGAGTTTCATATTAAAACTATATATTCTTGTTAGCAGGACCATAGTTCTTATTAAGAATGGATGTCACACAAAAGGCCATTAACTTATAACAATAGCCACTAACCGAATTTTAAAAGGTATACAGTTTTATTAATAGGCCACCACACTGGCCAACAAGAAAGTCTTTCAATAGGTTGAAACAGGGGTTGAACCCAGGTGCTCCTTATGCGGGTCAATGTTCCTACTACCATGCTATAATTAACCTAGTAAAATTGTACAAGAAAACTCATCAAAGACCAATTTATCCAACAATGATTGATACACGTTTGATACATATCTCCCCCATGGGGTCCACTTGTAGGCCTGCCATTCATAGGAGCAGCAGGGAGGGTGCATGGCCCCCTGTTGTGTCCCCCACATGCTTCCCATGAGTGGGATGTCCGAAATTCTTCAATAAGGTCTACATAATGATAATTTGGATCGTTCAAGATGAATGCTATCTCCACTCCTCAAATTTTACTTCTGTAGTTGATCTAGATTATCGTTACATTGAACAATGGTGGAGTTTTAGACATCGCACTCATGGGAAGCATGTGGGAGATAATCAGGGATCTCAAGCTTGGATGCCGAGTCATATCCATAGTTTGGCATATAGTACATATTTTGTGGTCCAATATTATAAGTGATATTGATAAATCATAGAAGTTTCATAAATCCTGTCTATGGGGTCACTTGAATGATGAAAATCATTGAGGGTAATCATTTATCATTAACAGTAAGTAGTATTGTAAATGAAAGAATTTAAGTACAGAGAAAATGGACATTTAGTTGTGTAACTCATTCGTTATTATGGGTTATAAATGATAAATGCCAATAGTAATTTGGGACACACCTCAAGTTAGAGAATAAAATACAGCACTGGCACCCACCTGTCAAATCCAAACCCCTGAAACATGATCTCTCTGTTGACCAAACATGACCAAATCTCACTCCAATTTGACCTAATTAGGACCATCATTGGATTGTTTACTTGTAAAATACATATCTAGAATAAAAAAAATAAAAAAAATAAAGTTGTGAATGAAAATAAGAAATGGTTTGGCCTTATGCAATATGAATTAGGACCTGTACCAATTTGACATGATTTGCCAATACATTTTTTGGTTGAGTGGTGTTGGTATCTTGGTGTGACACACATAACCAAGGATTCGTCTTTGGATATTGAGGTTGACAGTATCACTCTTGAGGCCACACCCTCCAACTGTTCATGGAAAAAATGAAAACAACCTTTTTATTAAACAAGGTGAAAATGATTGAGTTATTTTCATCTTTAGCATGCATCTAAGTTTAACCGATGGAGACTCTTTGAGTCTCCCCACCTATAGACCTACATGCCTAACTCTTTCTAAGTGAATTCATGTGTTCTATACATGATCAATCTGATAAGAGACCAACTATATTTTAAGTGAAGTTCGACTCAACAGAACCATGGTTCATAGTAGTTCCAATTTCAATGATGGGTCCCACTAATGGATTTATAGACCTTGATTACTAGAACTTTTATGAGGACTTGCTTTACATGATCACAAGCCACAAGGCAATCAATACTAGGGAAAGAGATGCACGTGCTAATCATACCCATTGAGCTTTTGCTAATCATGGGATTTGAGACATAATTAATTTATGGGTCTCACCTTCCTTCCCATCATTAGAAACTACAGATTATATTGATCTAGAAATCTGAACTGCCCCTGCTATTCTCCATAATTAGTGGCCCAACCATTGTCCTATTCTTCCTATATCCATGCACCCACCATGCACCATTTGCTCATTTATCTTACTGCTTAGTGCTTACTACTCAAAAGGCACATCTCATCCGTTAATAGAAAGTATAATCTCTTCCAAGTAACGTTAGAGAAAATAAAAAGGTATGTATTATAGTAATTAATGCATAATAAATAGGATTAAAACTCATGAACATGATGTGCCCTTTTGCCAGTTACAACAGTTTAGGCCAAGACCCATAACAAACTTTTAAGGGTTCAATTTGAAACCAGAAATGTATAGATGGAAACTCTCCTCACCATATAGAAATTATTATTATTTTCTCTCTTTATTTCCAATTAGAACATTATAAAGAAATTAAAAAAGATTTTTTTTTTCAGTTTTTACATTTGAATATTTTTCGAAAGTATTTTTATGAAAAATAAGAAAACAATTAAAATGCAAAAAAAGAATCGATATATTAGCCGATAAACTTTTTTTTTTTTTTTTTCCGATTTGCATCTACAGGTGGGAGTTAAGAATGTCAATGGATACCCATTTACCCAATTACCCAGAGGGCCAAACCAGCAATTTAGGATAGAGGCCTTGAATGTTGTTTCAATTGACTTGGTGTGATTTGGGTCCATAGCTATGGACTCATCAGGTAACAAGGTTTGGGTTAATATCCAATCATCCAATGGACCCAACCAAAAATTAAAAAATGGGCCCTCAAATATGGTCCAATTAACTAGAGTCTAGCTTGTGTGCATAGTCATATAGACTTGTTGGGTATCAGGTCTGAGTTCATTATATATAAATAATGAACTGGAGTAAACAGCAGGCCATTTGGATAATAACCAGAAGGGCCCAACCCTTAAAAATAGGTACCTAATCTGATCCATTTACACTATGGTTGCAGTGGCTTAATGCAATTTCTATTTATGAAAGACAACAAAAACTGATATAAAAGCCTGGCTCGTTATACTAGCTACTCAGAACTGCTTCAGTCCATTCTATCATGTATTCTAGGGGTGCACAAAAATCTGCCGATCCGTAAAACCGATCCGATTCGATCCGCGGATTTTTAACTAAACCAAAGGAAAACAGATTGTTGACGGATTGAAAACCTTATAATCTGTTAGCAACGGATCGGTGACGGATTTCACCCTCAATCCGCGGATTCAATCCGATCCGATCCGTTGACATTAAATATAAATAAAAAAACTTAAAGGGTCTAAATATAAGTTAAGATGTCTAAACTTAACAGGTGTAAATACAAGTTAAGGGGTCTAAATATATTTTTAATTTGCATTTTTTTTGTGTGGATTGTTAGCTTATACGCTGAAACTCTTTAGAACATGTTTGATCTCTTTCTTTAACATTTGATCCAATAGATTAAACCGATCCAATTCGGTCCTTGATGGATCGGATCGAATCGATTTTCAACAGCCACAGATTGGTGATGGATTCCAAATCCATTAATCCGTAGATAACAAATTGGTGACGAATTAGACGGATTTGGCCTAATCCGCACCAACCCGATCCATGTACACACCTAATTGATCCTATCTTTTTTTTTTTTTTTTTGAAGTGCTAAACCAGTTATTTGCTGGTGCAATGTGGGTAGGAAAGGTTAACCAGCTTAGAAAACAGGTCCACTCAATGGCTAAAGAATGTGGAGAAATGAGTAGAACCAATTGGTTCAAGGACAAAGATGGCATATATTTAAAAACTATAGGCAGTCATTGTAAAAAAACCGACGCTATAAATTAAACAGTCCCTTTTCTCCCTATATAAATGGCAGCATGCAGCAGCCAATTTCCAAACTCTCTCTCTCTGAAACCATCTATCTAACTCTATTCCACCATGGATTTCAACCACTATCCTCCAAATCTTTCTTCTTCATCATCGTTTTCTTCTTCTTCCTCCATTTCTATCTCTCCTTCATCAGAGAAGAAGAAGCCAAGAAAGAAGCAGCAGCCGTCGCAGTCCCAACAACAAGACACGCCACCAAACCGTTATCTGGGAGTCCGGCGGAGGCCCTGGGGCCGTTACGCTGCGGAGATACGAGACCCCACCACCAAAGAGCGCCACTGGCTTGGCACATTCGATACGGCGGAGGAGGCCGCTCTTGCCTATGATCGAGCCGCCCGCTCCATGCGTGGTGCCGGTGCACGCACCAACTTTGCATATCGCGACATGCCGCCTGGCTCCTCCCTCACCTCCATCCTCTCCCCCGACGACGTCCACTTCTCTGACTGGTTTCCGGCTGCTCCCCCCAACAACATCATTAATTCCACCCATATCCCAGGTAAGAAAAAATTAAAGAAAGAGAAGAGAAGTTTTAAGAGGATTATGACTCATCAAACAAAGTATAGAGACAATTTATATATGTTTGTCGTAGCAAACCTTTCTTCTTTCCTAACTTACTCATTAGATATGTTTGTGCAACAAGAGGATTTTACGGCAATCACCTATTCGTCATTTGATCATGGCATTTTTTTTCCTTGTGAAAAGAACAAAAAATGAATTGTTGATTTTCTTTATAATAGAGGATTTGGTTTCTTAAAAGGAAGGGTTATGGATGTAGAGGACCCTTTTCGTCAGTGAAGATGAAATTTATCAATTCATTAATAATTTAGTGGTGAGTCACCTCCCTTTCACGTAAACAACCAGGATGAATCATTGAGTAGTGTTGATAGTAAAGAACTTGAGTACGAAAGTGTGTGTGGTTGTGTGAGTATTTAACAAATATGTATATCCTCTCGTGACACACACATAATATGGTGAGGATTATGCAATATGGAGAAAAAATTCTTATTTTCGGTGCATCCCACTATCCTTAAATTTGGTGTAACACCTTCTAAAAGTGGAAGAGAGAAAAAAAAATAAACTATTTGATTTTCCTTGATGGAGAGGATTTAACTTTTGCATCAAATAAATAAGATGAAAACTTTTCAATTACGTGGAAAGGGACATTCAACATGGAATGCTCTCTTTACGCACTCACTCATGAAAGAAATTATTAACTGAAAATAAAGAGTTGCTGAGTTAATTGGAGACCCACTTCTTACTTCACTGTCCAGGGTTTAAAATTTGGAAATCAGATGGGAGCAGTTGTTGGTCCCAGCCTCCTTGGGTGGGTGGTAATAAAAAAAAAAATAGAAAAAGGAAATTGTTAACTATTTTCATATTTGAAATCTTGATCCTGTTTTCTATTGCCAGGTGGGTCCCACTGCAGTACAGGGCCGGGCCTACTCCCACTCCCTCCTTCCTTCCAGCCCTCTCAGACGAACGTTGCTATTCCCGAAGTCTCGGAATCCGACATGAGCGTATCGGATCCGATTTACGGGTCCGGGCAGGTGACGTGGCCCAACGAGACACCGGATCTTTTCGGGTTCTCGGAGCCACCGAGCGGGTGCGAGTCGGTTTTCGCAGCGGGCAGCGAAGGGTACTTGCACAGCCCGCTATTCGGGCGGATGCCTGTCGTGTCGGATTCCGTTCCCAACGTAATGGACGGCTTTGATTTGGGTTCTTCTGCTTATTTCTTCTGATCATGATGAATTGGACGGTTGGTTTTGCTTTTTGAGTTCGGATCCTTTGATGGACACGTTGTATCTTGTGTGGCCCACTGGCCCCATCACAACATCGTCTTGTAGATTTTATTTCTTATAATCAAGTCAATTTGAAGTTTGTTCAATTGTACGATCTAAACCAATCATCAAATGTGGATGGTCAACTAGATAAAGGGGTGATTTTTTGCATTTCAAAAGGTAAGGGCACTTGAGAAGGTGGACCATGCTCTCTTAAACAAGTAGAGTTTAAACCATTGATTCACTACTCGGAAGTGGGCCACACCACTCTCATCAATGTGGCCAGGCATGATCGGGGTGGGCCATTCCGGATTAAAGGCCAAGATCTACTTTCATCATGGATATCCTCCTTATCTCACATTCATTTGGTACGAGTTAAAGGAAATCACTTTTATTTTTAAAAAAAAAGGCAAAGTTAAAAGGAAATTGTTTGAGAATAATGAATGATTCAGAGTACTGCAAGACAACTATAAGTGCATCTTCCAAATTTTGGTATTTTAGATATTTTGAGGGGCACTCTTTTTAAGGAGATTAGCCATTGGATCTTGTCCTACAGGCATTTTCATGGTCCATGGAAAAAAGAATGCAGGTCCCACCAGTCAATGCAGATCATTTATCAGATGAAAAAATTATAGCAGCAGACCCTGTAGAAAAGTGTTGCCCACCATAAAACATGGCCCAACTCTAACAAAAGTGAATATTGGTTGGGAATTTTGGAACCCAAATGGAATTTAGTTCATATTCTGGTTCGGATGGACTACCATATTGTTGTCAGCCAAATTTGATTTAGCACCCATCATGCTGCCATACTGCTATAATTAAATCAATTTTCAGGCCCTCAAAACAAAACTTTCCATAAATAGATGGACCCTTATGAAGTAGAGATGCAGATATCACAATCTTGTAACCTTTGAAAAGCAAAAAAACCCAGCAAAAATTGGGTTGACCAGGACTGGTTTAATTCAGATTGGGATTAGTCAAGCTTGGATTTAACCACTGCCATCTTGAATATGCTCCTCTGTAAGGTATCTTATGTAAGCACATATGCTGTTTAAAAATTATAGTGAGATTTTCACCTGCGGCCTGCTGGAGTCCACTTACAAGCATTAGATATGCCTCTGCTTAGTACATCTGAATTGTACTTCCTAAAAGTCATAGAACCACCTTCAGAATTTGCACAGATTCAAGATAAAAGCAAGATTATGGCCTATTCATGAAAGAGAGACCATTCTATAACAGCCAATAGTCACAGGAAGAAAAACCCATGGCAAAACAATATCCATCAACTGAGGTGACAATAGGAGCAATTCGAGAATGTAAAACTGCAGAACCAGAGAAGTTGGTTCTGAAAGAGACCATTCTATAACAGCCAATAGTCATAGGAAGAAAAACCCATGGCAAAACAATATCCGTCAACTGAGGTGACAATAGGAGCAATTGGAGAATGTAAAACTGCAGAACCAGAGAAGTTGGGAACTGCTTAATGAACTCCTAAAAATCAACAGTCATCTTCTCCAATACATAAGAAGCACAACGAAGAAACCGATAAAAAAAAAATTGTGCATAGGGAAGCATCCAATATCATAAAAAATTCAATCAAATGAGATGGAAAGCTTCACCAGAAAATTTTTCTTTTTTTTTTTTAAAAAAAGAAGGAAAAAAGAAAGAAGATACCGGTATAACCCAACCAAGAGCAAGTTACTTAAGTTTAATCATAGATGATGAACATGCCATTAAAACAAGAAAATGAGACTTAAAACAAATCCCCAAATCCATCAGACATCACCAAGTATGGTAATAGCATTGTCTCCACACCAAAAAAAAAAAGGTACATATTTTAGAAAGAGAACCAAAGATGCCTCATTTCTATTCAGAAACTGATCACTACTAACTCAACTCTACTATGACGGTGGTGATGAGGGCGGCCCCAAAACAGAACTGAAACGCGTTCAGTCTCCTTTCTTCCTAAAAGAGCAGCCTTCTGTCAGTCTTGCACGCCCTCCAGTTGGCTGGCACAATACTGTCTGGCAGTTACCACAGACCACAACAGTCTGTGAATGGCTAAAAACAGTTGTACTGCACCAAACAAGAGAAATCATAACCAACCATATTTTCACTCTCCAAAGTGCAATAACGGAAAAAAAAAAAGAAGTCATAAATACTGTTTAATTGAGAAAAGAAATGGACTCACATGTTGAAACATCCCTGGCACTTCACATCCTACAATTAGATTACATTCTGTCAGTTGAAGGCAAAAAATAATTTGATTTGTGTGTGTGTGTGAGAGAGAGAGAGAGTACTTTCTAGTTCCACATTTGCCCGCCTCTAATGTCTTAGCAAGCCACATCACAAATAGATAAGCTCATTCAATGGATAGATGAGACATAAGTGGTGGAAGACGTAGGTTATAGTGGTGAGCCAAAAGATGCTATTTAAAAGTTGAGATTAGACTCATTAAAGGACATGGCTACCCAAGACTGTATGGAGCAAATGACAGCCAAAATCATGGTATCTTGTGAGCTGCAAAGTCGACAAATCAAAGACACTCTACGCATTAACGAACACAAACTGTGATTCACCTTTCATTGATCAACACAAAATACAAATGCTTTGACAAAAGGTATGGACAAACTGGACCGGATGATCTTGCATCCAATTTAGAACTAGCCAAATATGAAACCATATCAGATGGAATCATCAAAGCCTCCATAATCCATATACACATATCACATGACTATTTCGATGAATGAAAATCAGTTTTTCGTCCCTCTCTTAGCTCATCTGGCTAGGGACATGAGCATGAATGTGAGAAATGAGTTTGAGTCCTCTATGTACCAAACAAAGAGAGAGAAATCAGTTTCCCCAATTTTGGTCTGACTTACAGCTTCCACTTGTATGACTAAAGTGGTATTGGAGAAAGAGATCCTCGATTTGCTTAATTGTTCAATTATCACAAGTTATCTTCTCATCCTTCATCCTCCGTTCTCTTTTCCTTTATATTTGAAAACCAATACCACCTCTCATTAGGGCCAAAACTCTGTAAAAATTTCAACAAAGATGAGCTGACGAAGTCCCTCCAATTATCTTCCCATTTGACCTAATAACCCAACTATATTTTCCCTATAAACATAACCCTAGCCTATACCCATATCCCTGATATCATAGGCCAATATAATCCAAACCTACTCGCCAAACCTACTTTCTAAACCCATCACCAAACAAAACCCTCACCTACACCCACTCTATCTGATCAAATTATCATCAGATAATTTCTGAATAGCTTAGCCAGAACCGTCCTGAAAACAATCCAAATGCTACCCTAACCTTACTCTAAAGACCAAACCCTAGTCTCAAAAGAACAGTCCAGTTAGGCAACCACTTGCAGACCCTAGGTTGCAGCCAATCCCTAAACCCAAACCAATCCATATCAACATTGTTAAAGACAGCCTAACCCAGTGAATTCCAAACCAAAATCCTCAGCCACGGTTAACAGTCCCATTACTGCCCAAATCCAGTGTTGCAAGAGTCCATAATTCCAACCCTCCTTAGACACTACTACCAATGCCTACCAAACCCACAAACCAACTATGATCCAACACATGCCTTACTGATGACATCCTAAACCCAGGCATGACCTGAACCTGAATCAGCACACAATAACAACTCCACATTGACTGAAACCCTGACCTACTCCCTACAGCAGCCTTATATTCCCAGCCTGATACCCCACTCAACTAGCCCAAACAAGTCCCCAAAGAGACCCCTCAACAGCTTCAAACCACATCCTTGAAATGCTCATCTCCCAGTCACAAATGAGTACCTTGTAAAGCCTTCAAATGAAGTAAACCCCTCCAGGTTCAAGAAATATATTGTCCCAATCAGTCCTCTCGATTGCCACTCAAATGCAGTCATTGAAAATTTGATGAGCCCAATACACTTCAAACTAGATACTTTGCTTCCCCGTAAGCCTGTCAATGAGGATGTCTACCTCAAGTGGACAATGAAGGATGATATTGATATAGCCAACCTCAAGGAATGAATGGAAGGACTCCTTGTAGATAAAAATAAGAAAATTGATCCAGACATATGAGTGAAGAAGATAGACGCCAACAATAGCAATCACAACCATGCCCACAACTCATGCAATGGTTGACATAATCCTAGAGAGACCTTGGAAGAGATTTTTTTTTTTTTTTGAATAATAGAGGAGACATGGAATAAGACTTAGAGGTCATGAGGAAGAAATTCAAAAGATAGACTCTTGTGCTCTCACTGATTGAGAAACTCAAGGCATTGAAAGGTTACTTTAAGCAGTAAAACGTGAGCAAAGAACAACAAGTAATATTCACCAAGATGAGCTGAAAGGACCTGCCTAGCATTTGTTGGCAAAGTGCTGAACAAAGAATAAACTCAGGCAAGATCCAAATGGGCATGGATTTTATGATTGCAAGACAAACATTTGCCTCGTCACTATGTAAAGAGTCTATTTTCAAATAATTGGCAACGTTTTGTCAAAGAAGATTATCTAATGATACCTGGATAAGTTGAATGGCTTGGTGCAATGTCAAACCAATGAAGAAGAACGGCAAGTCTTCTTGCATTTCAAAGTCAGCCAAAGGGCTAAGATTAAATATAGATAAGTATTCCACAATAGCTCTGTTTTGCTGAATCTTTTCAGATAACATCAAAGATTTAGCAACAGTGAAGACAACTGGCAATGCAATGATTCAATACTCAAGCCGAGGAGTCACATGTCCAAAAGACACTGAGGTAAACGCCCCACAAGGAGTGCTCAACAAACACTTGTATGGTCAAGCCGAACCAAGCAGAAGATACAAAAAGTAAAGTTCTAGGAAGAAGCTCCTCAAATTGTGATCTCGAAGAAGTTGAGTTTCTTAGATGTGGTTGATAAGGGCACTCACTATACCAGTAAATGTTAGACTAAAAACTCATTTTTGTGATGATGAGGAGATTTGAGTTGGAAGAAGAAGACATCTGCTAAGATGAGACCCATGCAGAAGTCGAAGTATGAGTGCAAAGATGGAACACTTCAGGTGGTTTATGCCTCCTAACCATTGAGGAAGAAGCAAATAATTGGTGAATACTTAATACCAACAAATTTCATACTCATGTCTGGTGTAAAAATAAGATACACAGCCCTGTCATCAGAGGTGGAAGCACACAAATGGAAAAAACATTATTCCCGAAGAAATGATAGACAAGGATAAGTTTCTTTTTTATAAAAGCACACCAATTCCCATAGAGTAACATGAGTCAGTCACATGGCTATTCTAGTCAAGATGTCTCATAAGCATAGGGATCGAAAAGTACAAAGAGACTATTTGTTGTAACATGACACCCACGAAAATTGCGCACATTCTACCCACGTTCTATTAGGTCATCCTTTGCCGTATGATATCGTGCACAATGATGATGGAAATTATACCACCCATCTTCACCAAAAAGGACATCAGAATAATTATAAGACAATGTAGATCACAACTTGATGCAGTCCGGTCCCTATCCAAGGCAAGGGCCCACAAGCCTTGATGGACCCAGCTGATGGGGTCCACATGTGCCCACATGTTTTTTGATTTTCTAAGATTAGTAATATTGCTTAGTGTCACAGCTGCACCTACGTAAGAAGAGACAAAAGTCATGTACATTCCCTAGTGAAAGGGAGCAAAGAGATAGGTGTCATGTATGCATTGGCGACTTGTGGAGTCAAAAAGACAGATAGTAACAAACGAAGCACCATTACAACCTGAAGTGAAAGAGTTGCTGAATAAATGGCTTCTCAGTTTTTTTTTTTTTGTTAGAAAATAATTGTCTTGAAGAAAATGATGGAGATGGAGCCCCCTCTGCACAACCAAAAGAATACAATGAGGGCCATCTCAGATACAAATGCATCGATAAGGCTACTGCAAAGTACACTTCTGAGGATAGAACATTGGATTGACCAAATTCCTAGACTGGTCCAAATATCAATTACCTAAATCAGATCAGAGGAATATTTATGCTGACTTGATGCCATTTACATAGAATAGTCTCATATTGTTTTATCTTGAATGAAATTGATTTCAGCATATCCATAGCCATCACTCTTCAAGCATACACAACATCTCTCATACTAAGCATACCAAAATGATTTCAGCATATCCACAAATAATATAACTAGTCCGAATATCTCCCTCTCGCATACCAAAAATAGAAAAAGAAAAAGAAAACATCATCTGATATTTATTCCCATCTCCTCCAATCATACACAACATCTCTCATTCTAAGTTATCTGATATTTATATCCTTCTCCAGACATACAAAACATCTCTTAACAGAGAGATTATCATGATGAGAAAGATTTGGTTAGGAACCATCTGCATTGTAAAATTTGTGGGTCTGCCTTGATGCATGCCAACCAAGGGGTTTAGGCGATTTCAGAAGCAATCAACATGGATTTGGGTATTTGGGTATGAGAATAACCAACATGACAAGTTTGGGCTCCAAGTTTCGCGCTCAGACACCCTCAAATAGATGGTTTCATCCTCATATCATACTGATATCTAGCCCACCTTCAATGATGTGGGCGCACCACAAGTGAGCCCGCAAGTTCAAAACTTGCCATAGTCCACCTCTGATTCATGCAAGGAGATTCCAATTCCGCGATTGGAATGCATCAAGGTGGGCCCCACGAATGGGCGAGCAAGCTCGAAACTTTCCACCCTACCATCAAAATCCACACACACAGATTCCAATCCTGCGATTGGAATTCATCAAGGGGCCCCACAACTGGGTTCTCAACAAGTTCCAAACTTCCAGATTGTTGTCAACCGAACTCCCCCTTTCTAGCAACAGCAGAACAATAGGAAATCAAAGAAGCGGATGCGTCAAAAACAGGAGGGGTATACTTTCAATTTCTCCAAAACAAACAGAAACATTACCATGAAGAAGGAATTTGGAGACTGAACGAGGCGCTTGAGCTTGTGCCTCTTCTTCTCCAGCTCCGCAGGAGGATTCAGAAGATCGATATCGTTTGGAAGAACCTAATAAAATCCCAAAAAATCACAATCAAAGAATCCAAACTACCCCAGATGAGAACTAAAACACTACAAATGGCATAACGAAACAAGAAGAAGAAGAAGGATTTAAGATTTCATGGAAATAGGAATCTCACCATGATTGGAAAACCGTGGAAAATCTCTCTAGGTCTGGACTTCTGCCGCAACAGATAGATAGATAGAGGGAGAGAGAGAGAAGGAGGGAGGGAGAAAGGAGGCGAGGGTTGCTATGTCATTTATTAGACAAGTTTGGAATGATTTAAGCCGTTGGATCGAGGGCTTTTAGATCTAACCGTTCTGAGTAAGTTGTGACTAATTCGCCCGAGCCATCTCAATCTCAAATAGGGATGGAATCGGGTACCCGATTTAACCGGATGATCCGAATAAATCAGGCAATAATGGGTCCAATATTTTGGTGGGTATATAAATTTCATACCCCAAGGCCCAAGGGCCCTTTTACACCTCCCTAAACCCTCCTGAGTGAGATAAGAGATTCATCCAGGTGGGCTCCACTAGAGAGTATATGTTAGTGGCTATGGACTAGCCATTTAAACAAATTTTGTCCAATGGGATTTTATATGGACGTTTTGAGCCCTTCCAATCAGAGGCAATGAAGTGGATGGCCAATATGAAATTCATCAACGGTCAGTTTGAGATGGGCCACGTGATGAGCAATGTTTGTGGGCCCACTCATTGGTATGAAGTGGATTATAATATGTTTGGAATCATCCATATATATAAGGAGGGTTTTTGAACTTAGCCTGCTCACCAAAAACTCAGATGGATTGAATGTTGTGAGCCATCCCTTTTTAAGTCATAAAATCACTAGCCAAATCAAGAGCCAAAAATATCGAATTTGATTTTTTTTGATAGGTAGCTTTTAAACTATTCTGTTTTTGCCCCAATTAAACTCCAGTAAACCCCCACAAAACTGACATATGAAAGTTGAAAATGAGGAAGAGACCTTCACATGGAAGGTAGTATAAGATCCCGGAGGTACCCCTGAATTTCATCGGATCCAGCCAAACGAACGGCATGATGTGCAGTGCGTAGGAGAAAAAATCATCCTAAGGTCAAGATCGATCGATTCCGTAATCTAAATGGTGGACCCCACAAAAAGAGCAATCCTTTTTCTTCTCGATTTAAGACTAAAGAATTATATATTATATATATTAAAGCAATAGGGGAGGTGGGCTTCCGAGGGTGCCACGTCAGCATTGGAGGAGTTCTCCTTTTAAATAAATATACATAAAAAACTTAGAGTGATTTAATGAGCCATGTCATCACATTCCACTATTTTTTCTCCAAAAATATCTATCCATATCTTCTATTTCATAAAGTCTCTCAATCAATTTCTCCTAAAAATTAAAGTTAATCTTTCAAAAATAATACAAAAGACCCATACATAAAAACTTAGAGTGATTTAAGGAGCCATGTCATCACATTCCACTATTTTTTCTCCAAAAATATCTATCCATATCTTCTATTTCTTAAAGTCTCTCAAACAATATTTCCTAAAAATTAAAGTTAATCTTTCAAAAATAATACAAAAGACCCTTCTAAAGGGGCCCACTATGTAGATCTTATGGTGTAAAAATAACAATCTCTTTCACTTATGTGTTACCCCACAAAAGTTTTAGAGAATTTGATAAATCTAACCCATGCACTACCTTAGTGGGACCCCCTCATAGAACTTATCAACCCGATTCTATCTCCTAAAAATTAAAGTTAATCTTTCAAAAATAACACAAAAGACCCTTCTAAAGGGGCCCACTATGTAGATCTTATGATCCAAAAATAACAATCTCTTTCACTTATGTGTTACCCCGCAAAAGTTTTAGAGAATTTAATAAATCTAACACATGCGCTATCTTAGTGGGACCCCCTCATAGAACTTATTAACCTGATTTAAATGTTAAATGGACTTGAGCCTTTGTTGAACTGATGCCTTCAACGAGTTGTCATATGTTTTCAATAATGGACTTCTAAATTATAAAACTTATTGCACATGCTTGCAATGAGGTTAGTTTTGATGCTTCAACATTCATGTAAAATCCAGAGCCTCAACATTGATGAAAGCAATTAAATTGCCCTCTCTATCGTTATCTTGCACCAAGTATAGATCCCATGTGAGGGACCTTTTTTCCTTGGATCTTTTATTTTTATATATTAAATAAATATAGGACATTAATGTAGAATAAAAGGATTCTACACGTCTCTCTCACTCTTAAGTGTTTGGTTGGATGTGGATTTGATTTGCATTTTCAAGCAGGTGTGTTTTAATGGTAAGTAGGCTTAAAACGAGTGAGTAGTGTTTTGAGACATTGGTGTGGGACTCATTTTAGTCACGTTTACACTCCACACGATATACCTAACAGATTGAGCCCACAGCCGGGTATTGATAGGAAAATGGATGCATTTGTTTTTTCTTTTCTCATTTTTCCTTCTTTGAATGGTAATTTTTTTTCTTTTTGCTCTAGAGTTTTATCTTTTTTAGTAGGGACTTTCAACACATGCATTTTTTCAATTTATAAAGATTTTATAGGTGCGATATTACAAGATTCTCATTATTATTTTTCATGATAATTTCTTCCTTTTACCATATAATTTAATATCTTTTCCCACTTTATTTTCTTCTAAAAATTCTTAAAAATAATAATAGTGGATTCTTCTTTAATTTATAGTTTTAATTATTATAATAATTTACTCTATCTTTGTTTTAGTCCGGGCACAGCACGGGCGTTTATTGCTAGTTATATATATATATATATTAAAGTAAAGGGGGAGGTGGGCTGTGAGGGGTGTCACGCACCCAATTATTCTCCTTTTAGAAAAATACAAAAGAAAAAAAGGAGGGAGACTTTGCCTTTCAAGTGGGTCATTATGAATCTCTCTTTCTCAATCTCTTCAAATCTCCTAAAATCTCTACATCCCCTCCCATCTTCCCTAAAGAATCTCTCATTTAGATTAGCATCATATCATATTAAATCTCAAGTGTTGCTCTCTCTCTCTCTCCCTCTCTCTCAAATTTATAAATGACCCCTGATGTATGAAGATAAAACACTTTTTATATTTATAAAAAAAACTGCATTTATTAATCACGGGCCTATTTATGTACAGTAATCACCATGCACTCTTACTTTTGTGAAATGAATCCATGATGGAGATTGGGATAGGAGAGAGAAATATTAGATATCTTCTTCTGATAATTTTATAAAAAGAAAATAAATTGGAAGAAACTCAAATGTAGAAAAATAAAATAGTGTTTTTTCTCTTCTTCTCTCTTCCCTTTACTTTCTTTATTAGTGAAACTTTATACCATGTTTTGTGGATGTACCCAACATCCACCAATCCAAATAAAGAATAATTGCAATCAATCAACACCTTCTAAATTATGGGTTATACTATGGATGAGTAGCTACTCCTCATTCATTGGTACTTTTGATTTTTACGAATCAGGTTTGATCCCCAACTGCATCCCTAGGATGAAGAGAAATGAGCATGTGTTTTTCCACTATAACTCTATAGTGGACTCATTTATCTCAGTCTAAAAGATTATATTTAACATTGGATACTATTTCATGTATACTATTTCTCTGTGCTGAAGAAAAATAAAGATTGGTGGGGATAAGCACGGGACGTTGTTGTTAGAACTAATAGTATAAGGGTTCTAACTTTTGGTCAGATCCGGATTTACTAGACTGTTGGATCAATTGTGTACCGATTCGAATGGATTTTTTTTAGAAAATACAAAATTTCATTCTCATGAGGAAATAAAAATCTGTATAAATTAAAATCCATTTGTTGCACAAACAAGTTCAAATGAGTTGGCTTTGTTTTATTAGGCTTTGAAATTATCAATGTGTAACAAAAACTTGAATGCATTTCTTATTACTAATATTATATATATTAACAAAATCCGCTTTTCTATATCTTCTTTAGTAATTATTGCTGTTATTATTATTTTTATGTTGTTGTTCAATGGATTTTTTTAGCGTTATATTTGTAATAATTTATTGTTGATGTTGAACACTTGTATTTGCGATTGAAGATGTGTTGATTTTTTTTATATAAATATGCATGAATATATGCTTATATATTTATAATTAACTTTGATATCTCATAAATTTAGAATGTAATATCTTACTTTTTGCCTCGGGCTAAGCACGGGGCGTTGTTGCTAGTTATATATATTAAAGCAATAGGAGAGGTGGGTTGTGGGGGAGTGCCACCTCAGCACTCAATTATTCTCCTTTCAAATAAATATGGAGAAAAAACATAGAGTGCTTTAAGGTGCCATGTCATCACATGCCACAATTTTTTCTCCAAAAAAATCTCTTTATCCATATCCGCTATCTCATAAAGTCTCTCAATCAATATCCCCTCAAATTAAAGTTAGTCTTTAAAAAATAACACAAAAGACATTTTTAAGGGGGGCCCACTATGTAGATCTTATGATCCAAAAATAACAATCTCTTTCACTTATGTGTTACCCCACAAGAGTTTTAGAAAATTTAATAAATCTAACCCATGCACCATCTCAGTGGGACCACCTCATAGAACTTATCAACTTGACTCAGATGTTAAATGGACTTGAGCCTTTGTTAAACTGAGGCCTTCAAAGAGTTGTCATATATTTTCAATACTTTTTTATCGTGTGGTTTGAGCTGGGATGATCCTATATACACCCGGACTCAAACCTTAGTCTAACCCCGGCCTTTAAGGGGCCGTCTCAACCCACCATATTTTTTGAGTAGGCAGGCTTGAACTTAGTATCTAGGACCTGATATACACCTGAACTCAGGCCGTTCAATCCCTATTGATAGTAGAAATGGGTCAGTCCGAAAACTGGCCCATTGAAATTCCTACAATAGGCGATTAATTTAATGAGATTCTAAATTATAAAACTTATTGCACATGCTTGCAATGAGGTTAGTTTTGATGCTTCAACATTCATGTAAAATCTAGAGCCTCAACATTGATGAAAGCAATTAAATTTCCCTCTCTATTGTTATCTTACATCAAGTATAGATCCCATGTGAGGGACCTTTTTTCCTTGTATCATTTATTTTATATATTAAATAAATATATGACATTGATGTAGAATAAAAGGATTCTACACGTCTCTCTCTCTCAATTGTTTGGTTGGATGTGGATTTGATTTGCATTTTCAAACAAGTGTGTTTTAATGGTAAGTAGGCTCAAAACGAGTGGGTAGTGTTTTGGGCAATTGGTGTGGGACTCATTTTAGCCACACGATATACCTAACAGACTGAGCCCCAGCCGGGTATTAATAGGAAAATGGATGCATTTGTTTTTTCTTTTCTCAACTTTTTTCCTTCTTTGAATGGTATCATTTTTTCCTTTTGCTTTCATCCAAAGTTTTTTCCTTTTTAGCAGGGACTTTCAACCCATGTATTTTTTTAATTTACAAAGATTTTATAGGTGCGATATCACAAGATTCTCATTATTATTTTTCACGATAATTTCTTCCTTTTACCATAAAATCTCAAGATCTTTTTCCACTTTATTTTCTTCTAAAAATTCTTAAAAATAATAATAGTGGATTATTCTTTTATAGTTTTAATTATTATAATAATTTATTATATCTTTGTTTCAACCCACGCTCAGCACGGGCGTTTGTCGCTAGTATCATCAATTTTCTGATAAAAAAAAAAGATCATTAGGGTACACTTCAGCAACGTGAGGAATCCACATTAAAGAGAAAATTTGTACTGATTTTTCTTTCAGCTTTTTTCAATTGTTTGGTGCAGTGTATTTTCCTTATAAAAATGAAAAAAAATATGAACTGAATTTCTTCAAATAGAAGAGAGTACAATTTCCAATGGAAGGGGTAGGAACGCAGGATTCCATACAAACACATCTTTATGTATGTATCATTTCACAGCCTCTATTCATATTGGACCGCTGGTAACATCTAATAGATCTGGGTTTTTTTTTGTTAAATGGATATTAAGTTTTTTTTATCTATTATGCCAGTGACACGTTATAAATTCTCATATGTAGTGATATGTTATAACTGATATGATAAAAAATTTGAAAAAGACGTAGATCCTAAAATAAGGATAGAGGGGTGGGAATAGGCTCGACCCAGGGTGACTTCGCATAAATCCAAACCTGAGCCTGTTAATTTTGTATGCCCAATATCAGGCACCATCACATGGAAATTTTTAAGCAAGACCCAAGCCCGCCCACCTAAAAAATGAACCACATAGTTTTGGCTGGCCCACACATAATCCTTATGATCAACAAAAGCTCTAACAATAATATCATAAATTGTATGATAAACATTCAGTTTTTCCATCATGATAACCCATAGAATCACAATGAAAGTTTCATACTCTCTCTCTCTCTCTCACACACACACGCGCGAACATTGCAGATTTCATCAAAATTATATCTCATCTGCTGCTAATTGTCATTCTACAAGAACTTGTGTCCTGCCTTGAAAAAAAAAAGGCAAAATCTTTAAGTTGAATATGAACACTGTCGTGTAACTGCACACTAAGGATGCATACAGAAGGCAAAGAAATGGAACACTACTACAGCATTCATGTTGAAAGACATTCAGTTTCTTCCCCTGTTCACCTCATTTTCATAAATCTGGTGACTCTTAGAACGATTATCAGTTTGAGCTGAGGAAAAGCACAGGATCTTTCGCAGAACATCCAAATATGAAGTCCAAAGAGCTCAACACCTCAAAAATTATAACGAATTGAAATGAAGCCAAAACCAAAGACAACCACCTTTGGACTTTGGGACATCTACACCATTCTTTTTCTATGGAATTGCCATACAACAGTAGATATCCATCCGCTGGCAAATTAATCTACACCATCCCAACTAGAAGCATGCAGACAATAAAGAAAAGATATGGATCTTTAACAAGTTAAAAAAAAAAAAAAGGAGGTTATGAAGCAAGATCTGACCTAAACATGATTTCTCGCACCTCAAAATCCAGATCGTTGAGAATCTCAGAAAAATTTCTTAATCCAATTCATTTTAGTCGTATACAAGCAAAGAATCTACTTACCATAACATGCTTCAGCACTCTCATGGAAATTCATAAAGAAAAATGACATATAAAGCAGAATTCCTCATGCGCATGGTGTTATAAATTTTAAGTGTGGCCAACACATTTTCAATCGAGCATCTATCAAGTGAGCTACTGAAATTTGTATAAAAAAAATGGATACTGGATGACATCCTGTTTTCCTTTTGTATCATATGACGAAATATAAATTGAATTATAATGTTTGAGGGAAGGCAAACACCGGGCATGGACAAAACGGTATTGTCCTTAAAAGGGGGAGATCTTCCGCTAGATTGGCACTGATGACATCTGCTGCTGAAAAAACACAAGCAAAGCGATGAGAGCATGAAAAACTAATAAATAAAAACATTTAGCTTTGTAATCTCTATGAAAAACCAGATGTTTGAAATTGAAGGGTTTTTTAGGAAAGAACAGAAGCCTATTTCAAAGCCAGTGGAAATAGAAAATTAGCACAATTCCAACAGTAAGAAAACTATTCATGGCTTGAGAACATTAACTAACCATGCGAGGGGTTCACTATACCAGAGAATTTGTTTAAAAGTTAACTAATGAGGCTATGTAGTTCCAGTGATACGATTAAGTTTAATCCCACAAACTTTGTAAGCATTCTGGTAATTTCTGTAAGAGAGAGGAGAGGGTGCTTTAACTTCTTCGAGTGGTCAGTGGTGAATATGGTTTCAGGGGAAGAAAAAGGTTTTGTTTTGGTGATTGTTTTATTTGGTTTTCTGATTTCAAGAAAGAAAAGAAATATGATATTTATTTGTTTGTGGAAGGAGATTGGAGATGGTTCTCTCTCCCCTGCTCTCCTGTTCATAGCTGCCATCCATTTAAGCTTGAATTAGATGACGCTGTTTCTCCCCTTGTAGGCGCACATGCACGCACAAAAGAACTCGACCTGGCTTGGACGACTCAAATGTTGGCTTCAATAAGATATGAAGACACCCCTTAGCTGTAGCTCAGCCGGTTAGGGACATCGTTGTGTGAGTAGATTGCATGAGTTGGAATCTCCGATGTAGCATAATAATAATAATAATAATAATAATATTATTATTATTATTATTATTATTATTAAAGACAGGAAATCATGTTAGTAGGTTGTCTTCAGATGCTTGTTGGATTCTGGGATAGACATCAAAGTTAACCAAAAGAGATCTCATCTAACCAGTTCTGTTATATGATCCAAAGAGTAGTTTAGTTTGGTAGCTTTATGATATAGAGACAGACACCTGTTTCAGGGTTGGAAGATCAACTCAGTAAATTTCTTTCAAAGGCCCAAATTTGAAGAAGGAAGTGGATTCTTTCTGTATTTTCCCTAATTGAAAGAAACCCGAGTACTTGATCGAGACAGGAACCATTGATTGTGGTTCTTTCATCCAATTTTGTGCTTCATGAGAGATCTTCTTGATCGAGATATTGATGGGCTTCTAAGGACATGTTTGTTTGCATAGAATGCATAGGAATTCATGGTCAAATCAAATGAGCTCCACAGAAGGATCATTAAAGAGGCGAGGGGTGAAGGATCAGAGATAAGGGGTAAAGGATGAGAAGAAGAATGATAAAAAGGAGGAGGAGATGATTATGGATCGTTTTCTTTAATACCAAGTTGACACTTTTAATACCTAAGAATACTAGGTTAAAAACCCAAATGATTAGAAAAGAAGAAGCTTATGGTTTTAGAGGAGACAGAATTTGGAAAGAACCAGGATGACTGGTCAATGGTCATCTAATCCCTAACTAGTGAACAACCCTAACACTATTATATTATTCACTATTTTCAAGAATTACAAAAACCCCTTCTTATCGAAGTTTCCCATAATTATAAATTAATCCATAATTAGTAGAAAATTAAAAATAAGTCCCTAGTTGTTTCTCAGCAGACATAACATAGTGCTAAAAGGAAGCTACCATAGCGTGATAACAGAATCAAAGCTGATTCAAGCATTCCATGGAAAGTTCCACCCTGATGGTTTCTTCAATTGGCTAAACTAGGTGGAACTTGTTTTCAAGTTGAAGGATCTTTCAGATCAAATGAAAGTAAAGATTAATGCAGCAAAACTTTCCGGATCAGCACTCGCGGGGTGGGAGGATATCCAGACCGGTTGTGCTCACAGAGTTAAAGGAAAGATCAATGAGTGGGAGAAGATGAAAGTAAATTAAAATCTTAAAAAAAATTAAAAAAAAAATAATAATAATAATAAAACTTCCTGCTTTTGCATTACATACTGTATCTTTACAAAAGATGCCAGAGTCTCAAGAAAGGAAGCAGATTCGTCATTGGTTACCAAATGAACCAAGGAGTTCCATTCATTGACATTAAGGTAGGATTTCAAGAAGATAAACGTGTGGCCTCATATACGAACAGACTCGTCCTCCAATCCAGAATGAGATGGCCTTCCTAGAGGTGCAATAATTTTGATGATGCATAGTTACTTGCTCTATAGGCTGAAGAAATTATAAGAACAAATTAGAATTTGCAATTGGGGATAATATCAATGCAGTAGTCTGCCAATGTTTTGCAATGGAGACCACTCTAAGGGAAGCTTGGAAGCGGAAAGCAAATTCAACACATTTGATATAGGCTACCACGTTTGTTCACCAATGCCCAAGTCATCTGCAACTGGTTAGCGCAAACATGTGGATGATGACAAAATTGAAGAGCCAGAACATGTTTAAAAAGGAGTTGAAGAAAGAGCTCATATAGTATAATGATGAGGGCGGTGATGATGATGATAATAAAAGCAAACTGTCAGAACAAGCTCCAGAATTAGGTGATCAAGATATGGAAAGCCTAGTGTTGCACATGATAAACATCAAACTGAAATCTGACAGATGATAGATGCTCTAGAAAAATGTTTTCTCAAATCAAATGTACTTCCAAGTATCAAAGGTTTTCCCAACAAGGGTATGAAAAACCCTAGAGAAGAAGAACAAACAAAAAGTAGGAAGAGAGAAGTGGGAGGAATGGCTGCTGTGGTGGGTTGCCCACGGCTAGGCCGACCATACCCATAGATATTATTACAACCTTTCAATAATTACAGAAAAAAACCTATTATTTCTACTAATTGCATATTAATCGTCAAACAGTCTTTGGACTATTTTACAAATACTAAAATGCATACCTATCCTATAACACTCCCCCTCAAGCTAGTCCATAGATCTCTATTATGCCCAACTTGAACAATGTGTCTGATAATTGTTTTTGTGCTACTGCTGCAGTTGGGAAATCTGCTGGGTGTTCTTCAAATTGTACATACTCTAACTTGATTTCTTAATATACTCTAACTTGATTGCTTTGTTCTAAACCTTCTCCTCATGAAAATGACAATCAACACCAATATGCTTGTAGATTTATAAGATACCAGATTTGTTGCAATCTGTCATGCTGAGATGGTCTCATACTATTCATCTTTGTCATCCATTTTGCATCTTCCTCAGTTTTCATTTAATCTTGTTTCTATAAGCTCACCCAAATTACAAATAATAACTACACTTTTCTTCCCATCTCATTGTATTTTCCAAGATCTAACGATAGGACGGGGGGTGGTGGCGAGAACAACAGTCTTTATGTATTGGAGCATATTCAGGAGTCAACAGTTTTGCAGTCTTCAGCAAATTTGGAAAATGTCTTACTTCGGCACCAGCGTCTTGGACATAGTAATTCATAGTCTTAGGGATTTATTTATTTATTTTTAAATCAGGAGGGATGTTTAAGACAGGAATTCTTGTCAGTATGCAAAGTGCAGGAATACCTATCCAATGAGTCATTATCATCATCATCAAAGCCTTGTCCAAACTATGTTGGGATTGGCTATGTGATTGTATGGGACAAAATGGTTTGCACAGATTGTTAAGATATCATTGCTAGACTGAAATAACTTTTATCACAAAATCTTGCATTTTCTATTAGGATAGGAAATAACACTTCAATCCAATGGAAAAATGACCCAGATCTGAGTGAAAATGGGTCTAATCTTAAATCTCAATTCACATGGGGTGATTTTGATACAATTGCCTACCTTGATAAGAAATAGACCTTATAATGTAAATATTTTGGGTTACACCAATTCATCTTGTAAAGCCTGCTACAAACGATGATTTCTGACAAATGAAATACTATTTTTCCCATTTCCAACATTTTGTGCAATCGTTACTTGCAGATGTCCCCAAATACCAGAACTGGATGCAAAGAATATTAATGTGTCTTGAATATATGAATTTGCCACACATAAATAATGTGCAAGAAAAATGAAAATATTTGAAGAGTTTACTACATTGATGTAATACAAGTTTACAACAAAAGCATGGCATGAGATGCTGCAACAAAAACATTCAATTACCTGGGAAACAAATGTTGAACTTCGAAGATAACCTCACAAATTTCTCGTTGTTACTAATTCAAAGAAGCTCCAAAAGCATGTTACTACACGACCATCTGCCTTATCCTGAATGAGAAATTACCATCTACAATAATGACAGAATAATAACTACACCTACTTGATCAGTAATCTTATTCTTGTTATCATCATCATCACACCCATTTGAATTGTGTAGTCAGCCTTGTCAATAGAGGTTACCACTAGACAATCATATCTTTATCCAAGCTCTAAACTCTTTTTCATTGTCTCATAAACAAGATAAGTAATGCTTGCAGATGGCACCACTTTGAGCAGATTTGGAAAGATTCCTTTGTAGAATCCTGAAAAACCTTCATTCTGGAGAGTTCTCCAAAATACATCAGCCATTCCTTTATAAGCAGCATTCGAATTAATAGGCTGAGCTTGCATTCTGAATATCAAGATTAAAGTTAGCCTCTACAGAGTGACAAGAACCCACAGCAGTTCAATAGCTACTTAAAAATATAGCAAAAAATAAAGTGGAAATGGTTCATCAATTTATCCAAAACATACCTCGTTCGAATAACCTGCAGAGGGTAAACACAAGTTGCTCCAAGAGCCCCTGAAACTGTTCCACAACCAAGTTGCAAAAGCGGACCAGGTTCTCCTACTCACAGGAAAATTTTTCAAGATGGAAAAAAAAATCTGGTAAGAAAGTAGCTAAACAAAAGGGACACGAACTATGAAGAACAGTAGCCACAGGGTGCATTTGGGTGTACCCAATAACAGCATTTTGAGAAAACAACAGGGTCATATCATCCCCAAATCATTAGCATTAAGTTTAGGACAGCAGATATGAAAACCACTAACAGCAGTTTCTGCTTTTCCACATATTTTTGTCCTTAACTGAAGAAAGTTGGAATGGCAATAGGCCAACTACTGATTCTAGGTCTAGTGGTTCTAAGTGAAAGAATCCCACCAGCACCCACAACTTGAGATCACCCAAATATACCACTGTATGAGAAAAACAAGGTAATTAGAAGATTACCATGATCATGAAGTATATATGTTCTTGACATGTCTTTCAGTGTCTCATAAGCAGCTAGATCTATCCCTGCATAAGGGATAATCCCAAGAAGAGATGGGATAATGCCTCTATAGAAGGCTCGAGGTCCCTCATGGACCAGTATATCTTTTGAAAGCGCTCCCAGTTTAGGAACTTTTCCACCTTCACATGAATACGTCTGTAGTCTAGTTTTTACAAGATCCATTGGATAAATGGCAGTCTGTGCAACTGCACCTGCTATACCACCAGCAAAAAGGCGCCCACTGGCTCCAATATCACTTTTATCATCCCCTTTAGCTATAAACTCCTTCAGCATTTCGTAAGTGTAAAACTTGATCGCACTCTCAGGTGCGACCTTCATGACATTCAATCCATTCCCTCTGAAAAATCCCAAGAAACGACCTTCTCTCCAAATTTCCTTCACTGCAGGCATAATGCGTGCACGTGCTGTTTGTACTTGCAGAACCACTTTTAAGCGATCAAGGGGAGCAGTTGCAGTGCGAGATATGGCACCTGCAACTCCTCCTGCAATCAAATATTTGCTTGCATGTACATGTTTACTGATGCCCTCCGGGATAACAGCCTGTTCCCCAATATCTACGAGGCATACCCTTTCCCAGTACTGATAGATGTTCTCAATAGTTGCCTCATGAGGATAAAGAAGAAGAAAGTCTCTCCATTCTTCAAAAGTTATAATTCCATTGTTATCCTTGTCAACATGCTCCACAAATCGAGCAAGCTCCTCGTCATCAATTTGAATTCCTGCAAAAAAATGAACTTGCTTGGCTTATAGATTGAATGCAGTTAGCTAAACAGTGAACCAATGGCTGAAAAGGTTTCTGCCTAAGGAAAATAACCACAGAAAAAAAAAAAAAAAAAGGTTAAAAATCTGATATAATGATATAAAATGCAGCACAAGTACAAATTTCTGAGAGGTCTCAGTATTCAATTAACATCTGAGTGGCATTTCCACAAGTTCAACATGTGTATGTACACTGTACTCAGGCACAACAGATAAATCGATGCATTGAGGAAACTGCTTTTTTTTGAGATGGGAGAAAGTAACCCAGAGAATACACAATATGGAAGACAGGAAGAGTCCATTTCAAGGAATTTTATTGGTCTAGCAACAGCTAAAGGAATTTCCAAATTTTAGAAAACAATATCAATGGGGCTCACTCGGCATAGCAAGTCATGAATAACAATTACCTGGTTCGCAAGTTGAATCATTCATATTCGAGCTCAAGGTTCACAATTCAGTGCCTGTTATAAATCATTCAGCTAGGAGGATGTACTCCTAGTTCTCAGGGATTTCGAGAAACTTTGGAATGTTGGAATCCAGACATTATAAAACCTCTCCGGTCAGTGTTGCTGAAATTTGTTCCTCTCCATGGGTAAAATGATCAAATGTCTGTAGATATTTGTGGGAGGTATAGGGAGGTTATATGGATGCTTCATGTTTATTAGCTCGTTGGAGTTTCCTCAAAAAGGAATCTTGTGATGCGCTTTCAGAGTTTTATCATAGAGTCCAGATAAGGAACTAAATGCTACATTTCTTACACTAATCCCAAAGGTGCCAAATTTGATGGAGTTGAAAGATAATTGGCCTATTAACCCGGTGGGTAATGGATAAAAGCTGCTTTCAAAAATCCTAGCAAATCAGTTGCAGATAGCCCTTCCTGTCATAACCAATCTCTTCCAAGGGGCCTCTGTGAAGGACAGACAGATAATGGATGGGGTTCTTATAGCTAATGAGCTTATGGATTCGAAGAAGCGGTCTGGTAAAGAGGGAGTTATATTCAAGTTTTTTTTTTTAATATTGCGTTATATTCAAGATTAATTTGAAAAGTCCTAACATCATGTGCAATGGAAATTTGTTGACTATATGTTGGGAGAAGAAGGTGGAAATAGATGGAAGGATGGATGTGGGAATGCATTTCAACATCTTCCATTTCCATGTTGCTTAGTGGGTATCAGTTCCCTACTCGCTTGTTCACGACGTCAAGAGACCTTAAGCAGGGAAATCTTTGTTGCTTTTTTGCTCACTTTAGTTGCAAAAGCTTTAAGTTCTTTTTCTGCAGGCAAAGGAGAATAAGATCATAGGGGCCATTTAGGCGAGTCACAACAGAGAGGTAATATCTCATCACTGGTTTGCAGATGACACTATTTATTAAGTATGACAGATTGGAAGGAAACTGCAGCCTAAAACGCATCTTGAGATGTTTTAAGTTGGCTTCAGGTTTCAAAGTTAATCTATCCAACAGTATGTTGGTGGGAGTTGCTTGTTCAATGGAGCTCATCAGCCCTTTGGCAGAAAGATTGCATTGAGGGTTGGTAAGCTTCCAATCCAATAGCTAGGTTTGCCTATTGGAACAAACTTCAAAGCCAAAAGGCTTTGTGGCCGCGTACTATAGAAATTTGAAAAGAAGCTCTCTGTGTGGAAAAACAAATACCAATCTCTTAGGGGTTGTATAACCCTAATTAAAGTTTCTTTGTCTAATCTCCCAACTTACAATGTGTCTTAGTAGAAAAGGTCTGCAGAGATGAGGGAGAGACTGGACCACATCTGATGGAATTTCTCATGAGACAAGCAGAGTCAAGAGATGAGGTTGCATCTTATAAAGTGGAGTGATGAAGGAAAAATCTGATGCCATTTTAAATTTCGGGAGCTTATCTCTCAAGAACCGGACTCTTTTGGTGATAGTGGAGGAAATTTAGGGTAGAAAAGGGGCATTCGTGGAGAAGGATTATTGTTTCTAAGCATGGTGAGGTTAAATAGAGATGATCTCCTAAATAGGAAGCCGAGGTGTTGGGGATGTGTCTTCTGTGAATGGGGAAGTGTTTAATAAAGGGGTAGTTTAATAGTCAGGTTGGAATATACAGTCCAATTTTAGTTTGGCGATTGCTTGGAGAAGGGTCATTTGGAATATACAGTCCAATTTTAGTTTGGCGATTGCTCGGAGAAGGGTCATTTGTTTAGGTTCTTTCTTAGGATGCACAAGGTTGTCTTTAATAGAGAGTTGTCTATAAAAGAATGCCATGTAGGGGTGGGTAATAATATTTCCTGGGAGGTGTCAGTTAGAAGGTTGGTATGTCAGTATGAGGAGTCTGAGTATGAGGTTTTTCTTTTCTTTTCTGTTTCTACATCGAGGATTCGAACTCATGCACTCAATTCACACCCAACAGCCCATGTCCTAACCAGCTGAGGGGAGAGTAATTGTTGGTTTTACATTCTAACGCTTTATTTGCACGGACAAAGTGGATGACCGAATTTGGAAATTGAACCTTCTAGGACATTCTTCCTTAGATCATTCTACATGTCTTTAGATCCTTCCTCAGGTGCTCCACATCGATTTAACTGTATTTTTGACATGTAGAATGATCGAAGGAAGAATCTCAGGTGCTCCACATTCTTCCTTAGATCATTCTACATGTTCTAGCTCCTCCTCAGATGGAGGCCTATTGCTGATTCGAGGTGACAGGGAAGATCAACAATGGACAATCTGAGAAAAAGAGGCATTATCTCAACTAACTTTGTGTTATGTGCAAGCAGAGGCAGAATTGATCAATCATTTATTTTTGCAGTGTAAGGCTTTCAATAGCATCTAGAATTATTTATTGTTGAAGTGCGGTTTAGCATGGTGTTCCCAAAGTATTTGTGTGATATGGTGTTATCTTGGAAGGCAAGTCCATTTCATGGATGTGGTTTGGTGTTTGGGAGAATCAATTCCTATGTTATTCTTTGGTCCATTTTGAAAGAGAGAAATGGTGGAATTTCATACAAGTGGTGGTGCCTCCTAATGTTTCTTACACATGGTGTTATTGCAGATTGGTAAGTGGGTTGTTTGAAACTATTATAATCTGGAAAGTGTTTTTCACAATTGGGAGGCTTGTTGGATGGTGGAGCCTCAAGGGAGAGTAAGATGGCATCCCCCTCTGAGGAATTCATTGAAATTCAGAGTTTGAATTCTTTCTTCTTCCCCTACTTTTTATTTCTTTACAGAATTCATGTAGCTGACCCCAATGTAGTTAGGACAAGGCTTTGATTATGATGATTTAATAGTTGAATATGTTTGATTCAGTCCACATGATTTCAAGACAATTTTACTTTGTAAAAAATAAACCTCAATTATATCATTAAAGCACTAATATATTAAAGTGATGACCTATAAAAACTACAAAGTAGTCCACTAAGGATTTCTTGTTCCTTTTTTTCTACTCTTTTTTTTTTTTTTTGGGCAGAAAAGGGGAGGGGCGGTGGTGGGTGGGTGGGTGTGCGTGTGTGGGTGTGTGTGTGGGGGGTGGGGGGGTGCGCGCAGTTGAGAACAAAAATATTAATAAAACAGAAAACAAGAATTAAAGCAGGCAGTAAAACCAGAGCAACCAAAATCCAAAATACCAAATAATAAATCAACGAATCACACCATAGGCACACTGACAATAGACTCCTTGTCAAACACTTGTTCACTATGCATCCATCAATTCATTTGCTTCTATACCAATATGATAGAAGACCACATCTAAAGAAGAAGAAGATAGAGCTTAATCAATATGAATCAAAGATAAGATAAGAGTACCAACTAAAAATTGATTGCATCCAATCTAATTTGCTAGCTACAACTCTAGGTAGCCATGTACAATATTTTGGTTTAGCCCTTCCTACTTTCACCCTAGTAATTCCGAATGAGGCAACTACACCAGCCTTTTGGATTTTGGACTGCCTAGGAACTCCAAATGCTTGTCAGATCAGACCTTACTCCGTGAGTTCCCCAAACTCTCAAATTGATAGATGCAATTCCAAATCCAGATCCAATGGCATGGCTAAAATATCCATTCGAATGCTCTGAATTACGGAATTCCAAATGCTTTTTAGAAATTGGCATTGTGGAACTCAAGCGATAGAAATCATCAAATTCTTTCTATCAAACAAATCATTGAGGTGTTACAAAGAGTAAAAGTACGGTCATTTAAATGGAGACTTGAGAAAAAAATTAAAGGAAAGTTAATATTCAAAAAAATAAATTAATTAAGGTACATCCTTTTCTATTCTTGATAGAAAATTTAAGGTGGTGATCAAAAGTCGACTTTTGATCACTAGTGGTAAAGTAAAAGCCAGTAGAGTATAACCAAAACCAAAGGGAAGAAAGAAAGAAAAAGGCTAGTAGAGAAGTCCAAAATGGTCTATGGAGGTTGAATATCGATGAGCACTCACTTGGCAAGCCTGGACCATCTGGGATTGAGGAACACCTAAAAATAACAAAGGAGAACTTTTTATGCCCTTTTCAGGTCCAAGCAGCATTGGAGATTCAAATAGAACTGAAATTGTGGCAGTTATTTTGGGACCCTGCTGGTTGAGGCAGATTCATAGAATAGTGAGGAGTGGGTACAAGGCAATTCGAATGCATCATAGAAGTTGAATTCAACTGTAAGGAGTTATTCGTCTGCACTCATTTACAAAGGAAAATGTCACGACTCACTCGTGTAATGTTAACGGCTAAACACATTTGTTTGCACTCATTTAAGCATCACATGCATAAAGTTTAATTTGAAAATGTCCCATTAGCACACCTCTCCAGGTATGAAACCATAACACACCTTACACCTCAGAGCACTGGTACAATTACCACCTCCCACAGGTCATGGGATCAAAACCCATCAACCAGCTTCTATTAGGGCCTCAAAATTGTAACCTGAACTGTTCAAATATTTTATTGGTCTAACACGTTACATACCCAAGATGTTTAGTTTCATACCTTAAATCTTCATAGATTTTGAGAAATATATGAAACGCACCACACCCCACCCCCCCAACAAAACCCAAAAAAAAAAAAAAAACCTATAGATCTGTAACTCCAATTCATGATCCTTACCATTCAATATTCTCATATAAATGACAAACTCAACATGTGAACTTTCCTATCTTAGATATCATGGATTTTGACAAAAAAAAAAACACTAAAACAACTAAATTCCATGTCATCTACGCATGTGAAAATGGTGCTTCCAAACAAACATGGTAATAGATTACACACAAAAATTTTACTAACAAAGTTTGCATATGTGAATTTACCTATGTAAATTCCACTTTCATATCCCACACATAAAAGACAAATGAACCTAGGGAACTAAGGAACATACTTGTGTCTATCAATGGTAGAGATCTTGTAGGGGGGCAGGCGATGGGTGACCGATTACATTTTGTATTTATTGATTTATAATTAACCATTTAAGAAACTAATTTTCATTTAGAATTTTTCAATAATATCTATAGAAAAATCCTAATCTTAAAATACCACAACATTCTCAACTCTCAAGACAAAATTTCTCAAAACTTTGTGAGTGCAGTTGAAATATAAATACTATGGCTCTCCATAATAAATCCAAACTTCTCAAAATAATTCTTTTCTCCTTGTTTTAGCATTGAGAATTGACTCCCACACCAATCAAAAGTGTTGGGTAAATCACATGTAAACTGATCCACCCACAATCAGTTGATTGGTTAGTCATGATCGTTTGATGGGCCACGATGTTTCATAAAGCATGGATGGTTGAGAGGGCAGCATTGAAAGTTATTCACCAAGTCATGATAAGGTGATATGTGAAGGTGTAATGATTTAATAATGCAAAGTTCAGAGTTTGGATCCCTTATGTGGACTACGTGGAAAAGGCTCAAAGTCCGTCCTAGCCTAGCCCATTGCGTAAGTGAGAGTGTCCCCAGCAATTACTTCCCTTGCCATCATGGTCGCTTCCCTACTTGAAAACATCTGACAGCTGTGGGTCCTTGTGTGACAGCTCATTACTTCATGTGCTAGCTAGGGTTTGATCCTCTTTCTAGCCCACCTAGGGTGACAGTTCCTATTTACTCAATCTCATCTTCTTTTCCTTCTAGTCTCTCTTGTATATTGGCTCTCTCTTGTATATCAAAAGTGCCAACACAAACACGTCATTCTGCAAATTCTGTATCTTCTTTGTCTTCTTCAGCATAGACCATCAAGAGTGTCGCTAAAGTAGCTGCATGCCCTCTGCAACGGCTGAAGAAGCAGACCACTTCAGTTAACCTAACCAACAATTTAATATGGTTCGGGACCTGACCTGATCCTCGGAAAATGCAGGGAATTAGGTGTGCCCTCTATCAGCGCTCACGTAGCTATCTTCATCACTAGATATCTTTGTTAGATTCTTGTGAATTACGTGAGATGTTGGTGTTGTTGCACCTTTGCTACTTTGCAAGCCTTTCCTCTCACATCTCAATTTAGATAAGAGTCTCCATCCGTTCCTCTCACTCACAGTCTGAGATATCATCATCGTAAAACTGGGGAGCAATCTTCTTCTTCTTCTATTCTCATAGTTGTTGTTACTACTATTCAAGCTTTAATCAAGCTTGGGCCCGATAGAGTAAATGGGTGGGCTTGGGCCTGATATGTTTGAGATGGGTCGGCTCGGGCTAGACACTTATGGCCCGTGTCGGGTTTGGGCCGGATATGGGCTTGTGTTTATAAACTCGGGTCGGACCTCTCTTTGCCTTAGACCTGCCAACCCACTCCTAATGCATTGATGATGAAACTTGAAAAAACTTAAGACTGAACAAGAACACAGAATCCATGAGCGACACTCGATAACAATAACAACAGAAATAAACCATGCAGGGTAACTTCTAGTGACTACTAGTCTTTACACAATTTCATACCCCCACCGCTAATTTCTATTCCTTTGCAAGAGGTGTAAAAGAAATTGTGTATAAATTATACATGGAGAGCATTTAAGTCATGCTCATTTAAACAACTTAAGCATATGAAATAATTTTAAACAATACAAGAATTCAGTGTTCTACATGCATTTGTCACTTCAGAATATCTCCTTTTAGAATTTTATCCTGTTTAAAATGTAAACTGATCATATTGCCACATTAATTGAAGTCCCACAATAATGCATGTACTTGCACTAAAATATTGTTGCTTTTTGGATCACTGTACACCTAGGTTGACACTCTCTCATATAACTCAAACATTATATTGAAGCTCATTGATAAATGTGGTGTCTTTTACACTAGCCAGCTTCAAGTTCCAGAAAAGTTTTCGAAGAACTACACTGCTAACTATATTTGTTCAGCTTGCACCTTCTACGCCATTCACCCCTCCCAAATATACACAGTCTCTAATGTATCCACAACATAGCAGCATTGTGAAGTGAATCAAGATTGCAGACAATAAAAGGACACTCTAATGTATCCATAACATAGCAGCATTGTGAAGTGAATCAAGATTGCAGACATTAAAAGGACAAAAACAGTAAAAAAAGAATAAATTAGTGGAATACAGCAAACAACATCCATACCTGCCTTAACAAGTGCATCCCACAGCTCCTCGGGCAAAATGCAGCCGTTATGTTCAACATCAATTGCTTGGAAAATGCGATAAAGCTCCAATTCCTTATCATCCATATACCTCCGGAACTCTTGGTAATCAACACGACCATCTCTATTCGCATCACAAACCTTCAAAAGATCCTTTGCATACTTGTATTCCGCTGGTATTTGAAGTGCTGAAAGACCAGCCTCAATTTGTGCATAGTCAAAATATCCGACATTCGCAGCATCAAAGAAATTAAAAAGACTACGGATTCTGAGCTCTCTTTCTTCTTCTGTTTCTCTCAACGCCAATAGAACATGATCCATCGACACAGGCCCCGGTTTCTTAACAGGATTGCAACCACCAGTCCGTGCTTCTTTCTCAGCTGCAGGTTTTGCCTCCATTTTTGGGAACCCAACATGCCCAGCTGTCTGACCAGCTCCAGACATCCCTTGAAACACTCCCAAGTCCCAACTCTACAACATTCCTAGACTTCTAGGATAGATGAGTCTCAATACCCAAAAGAAATCAGATTCAAAGATGAAAATAACACCAAGTGTAGCTGATATAGTTTTCCCTCACAGACAGAAATCCAAATTTCTTCCGAAAGACACAAGAAGAGAAGACAATAGAACAAATCCAAAACCCAAAACAACAAAAAAGAAATCTTTTTTTTTTCTGTCGCAATGGGCAGAATGATGGATGAAAACACAGAGATTGAACTACTCTTATAGCTTCAACAACTCGAATTCAACAGGAAAAAAAGTTACAGGAACATTTTAAGGCCGGGGAAACGAGGTGGTTAACACAGAATTCACACGATTCCCCACTCAAAATCAATACAGAAAGACAGAAAGAAATGCAGACTAGATCTCATTCGCTCTTAAAACTCAGAAACTCTAGCAAACTCGATCGATCTCCACCGAAAAACCCTTGAATTCCAATACAATTCCCTCAAACAAAGCAGAATTCAGATAAATTTCAGAGGATTCGATGAAGGAAGAATTCAGAAAAGCAGAATAAAATGCAGAAATCGATCTCTTTTTCACTCCAAAACCCCCACAAATTCCAACGAAATGAAGGGATCTCGCTTTTAAACCTCCGACACAATTCCCTAAAACAAACTGCCTACAAGATGAAATCTTTTTTCATTCAGTTTCTGTCAAAATCAAGACCAAACAACTTCCATTTAAACCTAAGAAGCGCGTGGAAAATCACAGAAGAACACGTTCCAAGTCAAAAGCATTTCCACAAACGGAATTAGAGAAAAAGCGAAGAAAATCAACGCGGAATGGGAGAGAGGAATTCATGTTCTTGGGATTTTGACCTGAAATCAAAGGCAAGGATTCTCTAGAAGCTCGGAGCAGATGATCTGACGACGGAAGCCGGAATCCGACCCAGATTGGCCGGAAAATGGGAGAAGTACTCGTCAATGGCCGGAAATCTGAGATCAGTTCATATTTCCGGCGAGATCGTGGCGGATGTCAGGCAGAGGAGGCCCTGGAAGGCAGATGGTGGTGGATCGCCATGGAATCTTCGGATGAAGCGTTTCTGGAGAGGAGAGAAGATGTGAAATTTCATATTATTATATGTCTTATATATACCTATATTGATATTTCTTATTATATAATATATTTTAATTTGGTGTGATGGATACTATGGTGGATGGCCCACCTATGATCAATTTACCCCCTCACATTACTCTCATAGATTGTCTTGGCCTAAATTTAGCACCCATTAAATTAATATATTAAAAAATGATGTTGTTCAAAATCATTGATTGATGATTGAAAATGTGACTAAGATGTTTTAATAGGGTTGATATTTTATCTAATTTAGATATTTCTATATCTCTCACGTCTATGGTGATCATCGTAGTCTGGCCATTGAACTATAGTGCCCATCACATGTGTGGACCTTCTAAGATCGATTTAAATGAGAGACGCACGACTACCTCCTAATCCTGCATTTTTTTAACCAATGTGAATGAAAATGATTGTTGGGTAAAATTAAGAAAATACTTTAAAATCGTTAAAACTTGAGGGTCACAAATTGAGAGGTCGGGATGATTGGATGAATATAAATTCTTGCACACATGTGGGTCGATTCGTTGAATCGACCGTTAGAGAAGTTGATAGCGGTGTGTTGCGGATCTGCTTTGGCTAAATACCAAACTAATCAGCACATTTTAAACATTAATTAAGGGCCTCAAAGTTTTTCAATTGTATTTCACTCCTAAGAAAGTGAACAAGGATAAGTGAAGTGAAGTGTCAATTTAGAACAATGGGGTGTAAGAGGATTTGAATTAATATAAGCTGAGTCCCACTGCATAAATAGAAATTGGATTTGGTCTTTTTTTGTAAACCCAAAAAAATAGCACCTCCTTTTTTCATAAATTTGCAGATAATGACATTTAATTTTCAAATAGAGATATTTTTAAAAAAGGACAGACAGTATGCATGTGAAATTGGCTTTGGAGGATGGGCTGAAAATGTCTCTTTATTGCCCTGTATACTTATGTCAAAAATGGATAAACATAAAAACACATGCAAGGTGTTGACATAAGAATTAAAAACTTTACATTAATGAATGGAGAAGCTGCAGATCTTAGAGCTATCTGTTAAATTTGGGTAGGATCTAACTCATGATATATATGTTAATGAGAGTGAAAGGTTTAGACTAATAATAGGATAGAGCTGGTGGAGTTGCTATAGGCCCAGGAAGGGTTTGCCCATGACTTAAAAAATTTGCTTTTAACAATTCCATATGGCCCACTTGTTTTATTTATTTTTTATTTTTATTTTTTTTAAGATTACCATTTCTATCATTTATAATTCGGAGACAACAACCTTGGCTAACAAAACCAACTTTAGTGAATTTATGAATTAAACATATTTTACTATATAAAATGAAATTTCTATTAGGCCTAAATTTAATGAAGTTAAATTGGCAACTTTAACCATGTTTGTATTGAATTGAGTTTTATGGCCTTCCCCCATCAATGACCTAAATTTAATCTAAACAAAGCTAGATCTAAGAAGGATTTTACCGTCGAGAGCCTATATATTTGCAAGAATTCTGAGAATTTTTGTCTATAATAATTTGAAAATTTCCAAATGTTGACTACTGAAGGAATCCTAAATGCTCTCCAAAAGCTAAAATCCTAATAAAATTGCAATCCAAAATCGACAATTCACAAGTTAGCTTTGTGAAATCTCACAATTTGAACTAGGAATTCAAAGTTCCCAATGAACAACAACTTTATTAGCGTCAAGAATTCCAAACAAGAAAAACTCTCATTTTAAAATACCCCTAAACAAAAGGGCCTGAGAGCATACTTGGATGACAAGAAAGGTGGAGACATTGATATACAATTCAATTTTGTACCATTGACAATTCTATCTACTTCTCCACATCCTAAGCATGAAATGCACAGGCTTTCATCAATTAATCAAAAAACCGGCCACCGGCTAACCAATACACTCTGTCAAGGTGGTTGATTGAGATTTTCAAATTAAGCGAGGTAGTTTTCGAAACAATAAACCCGCAGGTCTTTATTTGCAATTTCAAAAAAACAATAGGCTGTAAATGTGTCAATGTCCCCCTTCTTCTTTTTTTATAATGACATGAGAATAGAGAATAGAGAATAGAGAATATTCTTATTTGGCACCAATGAAAAAAACGCATAACGTGAGTAGTTTTGTGGTGGAGGGCATATTTCTACTTTAATATTTTTTTTTTCTTGGTTTTCTTGCCTTTTAGAGGACGGCAATGGTTGATGGGGAAAAGGTCAATTAGGTTCGTTGATCTGGTGACTGGTGTGGACTGATCGTGACCGTAGGGTTTGGGGTGGTGACTTTGTGTGGCCCACTCAATCAGGCAGGCAGTCTTTGCCGTGGAATGTGTGCTCTTCCGAGTGGAGGATAAAAGAAGACAAAGGAGGAATTCTTTTTTTAATTCACGTGACGGAAGATGTCCTTTTGCCCATGATATCACGCTTGTGGGGCCCACGGCTTGTGATTGAGAAAGGTTGGCAGGTCCAAGGGGACGACGAGCTGATTACACTTGCAATGATGGATGCGTCGATGGGGCCCCAATTGCATTTACAATAAAAATAGAAAAAAAAATCACTCTTGTCTTAATAGACAGTCGTCAATCAACGATTGGGATTGCAGCCCATTGGCCATAGTTGATCGTTCTGTTATGTAATTTGATGTGGGCCCACTTTAATGGATGAATGGGCCCCATATGGGATTTATTTAAACTTATAAAGCCTATGTGAGTTATGAATATGAAAAAAGCACCATCATTTCCCACTCTTAGCTCGGCAAGTGTAGAGGGCCGACAGGCACACAGCACCTTCAAATGCGGTGGCTCAGTTGGTTTTAGCATTTTGGGTTTGCTCTCTCAAATATCCAACTCAAGTCTCGTCCCTTGCGTCATGAGTATTATGTGTGCAACCATGTATAGTCAATACTCATCAAAATAGGCCGGTTACGGGCCAAAGTTTCCAAGGATGGGCGAGTGGGGAAGATCCTAGGTCATAAATAAATATATATATATATATATATATATATATATATAACTATATATACACACACGCAGGAGTTGGTTTGCAGGATAGAGAATGAAAAATGCAAAGAAGTTGAGTTATTTTGTACTAGATAGAAAATGCAAAGGAAGTACCATTTCCTTCTTCAAGAGATCAAAGATTTTATCTTTCAAAAAGTGCAGTGCCTTTTTTTTTTCTTCTCATGTGTGGAAGCTACTTCATCGCTAATTAGCTAGCTAAGCAAGGGGGTGAATCGCACTATTTCTTTGCTCTCTTTCATATTGTAATATATTGTTGAGTCTTTTTTTATCAAGTTTTCTTGTGTAAAAACCTTCTATTGTTTTCCCTTTCCTTTAATAAAAAGTTCTATTGTCACCAATTAAAAAAGTTTTGTATCTTTGGTAAAATCATTAAGAAAAGGCTCTTATTTCATGAGATAACTGGGGCCACCTTCGTGGTAATTGAGACTCACCTTTTAAAAATTACAATGTAAAACCACCATTTGCATTAATTTTTTTTTTTTTATCAATACCATTCACATCATTTGAAATTTTTATGAGTTCATTTCACTCAAAACACTCGTAAACTTACATTGTTTACCTTCTTCTGCTTTAACTGAAAAGGCTCTACGAACAGCAGGCCCTCTAGGGTTTTTTGAAAAAACTTTCTGGAGGCAAATACTCTTAAGTTGTAAATAAGCTCTAAAAATAAAACATTATAATTAGAAGTTCACCAAATTCTCCACTAAGTAAAAGGAAAAAAAAAGCCCTAAATCATAAAATAAGGGTTCATTTTTAGAGTTTCCAACCGGCCCCTAGATATTAAAAATGCCTTATTGCATAAAAATCTTCAAGAAGAATTATATAACCCCCAGCTAAAAACAAGAAGGATGTCATTTACCGAATGAACAAGGCACCCCCATGGTTAAAACTTTCCCATGGTGTTTGTAGCAAGGAAGTGATGAGATTAACTACTACGCCCAATTGCATAACTATGGTAATTAATGATGAGTTTTACTATCATGCCATTACATATACAGATGAAAGGGACGTTGATATACAAGTAAAAAAAAAAAAAAAAGTTACATTGGAGTCATTAAGGCAGAAAGAATGAAAATTTTGTTAGCTCAGATGGGTTATGTTAAGAAGGGTTCTACTCCCATTTCACTATCTAAAATAGCAATCCAATTAGTACCCCCACTTCATATGTGGGTTGCATGCTGCCTTTAGAACCCATGGCACACAAACATCATCACTACCATCATCAAAGTCTTATCTCAACTATGTTGGGATCCCCTATATGAAATATATATTTCTCCAATCCAAATCTATCCTCAGCCCTAGCACAGAATAAGCAGTATGTCTATGAAGAGACCATATCAAGTATAATATATCAATGGAATCTTGATTGGGGCTAGCTCTCATAAGCTCAAGTGTGTGGTGGGGCCCACCTGAGGACCCACATGAAGATGAGGGTGGGGGGGATTTCAAGGACTCCCTTGGATCTTCCTCTCTACAAAAAATCAGCCCCAAATGAGATTTATATCATCTCCATATGGGCCTAAAAGTTTAATAGTCAACGGTCCATTTGGATTGATACATAGTCAATCCAACGGTCAAATAAATTTGGATCTGATCGAAAGTTTGTGGACATGTGTAATTTAAGGAAGTTATGTGTTTGGTCCATTTGGATGAACCAAAGGTGGGCCCCACAAGCATGAGCTTACGAAATTTTTTTCCTAAGCTTGAGCTTAGGAGAGCCTTGCTCATCTTGATTAGGTAGATCTTTCATTACTTGATGGGCTGTTCCAAAGCAAATATTTATTAGTGGCAAAAATTGGAAATATTAACATTAAAAGATTAAAATAGGAAAATTTTAAAAAGAAGAGAAAATCATGAACACCACCCAAATGGCTTACTAAGTCTAGATCGGTCGTGACTACTTTGGCTTCTCTAAGCTCTAAAAAAAATTAATATACAATTTGATATAGCCAAAACTACTGTTGGAACTTCATCAATCAAGTAAAACAAGAAGAAACTTCAGCACTCACCTCTACAGCATCCAAAGAAATCCCCAAATATGTGATCAAGTACAAAGAATATCGTATTTTCAAGCCTAAGCGACTCAATTTCAATAGCCATACATGAACCAATAAATTATGAGGAAGATATATACAAAACCCAGACTGAACAAACTTCCTTGAGGTATATGGCTAAAGCCTACACAGAGGTGACTTTCTCACAACAGCTTCCAAAGACTGACCATTAACAAACGAGTTCAATGCAACTTCTTTCATGCTTCCACACCCAAAAATAAAAAAAAACCCATCGCAGTAGACATCTGATAAAAGCAGTAAAACCACCCCTGGGCACTAGCCATCAAAACATCTGTGAATCACAGGTTCAGACCCACACCCACTGATCTAACTGCCGTGCTGACACAAAGATGTGCACACATGCATAAAGAGTTCTCATGCAGCATAATCCAAAAATAATAATAATAACAATGACAATATATGATCCTCACTTGTTCTAGAGTTAAATGGTAGAGCCCATTAAGCTGACCCCAATTGGATCGGTTAAAGCCAAGATGATGATGATGATGATGATGATCACAAAATTGACAGCCCATTTGTTGCATCAATGCGACTAGATGACTCTCAGTGATGATGCTGTTTAGTAACAAAATTCCAGTGGGACAAAGGATTAGAGATTAAGTATAAGATGAAAGCCACATATTTGAGCATGTAATGGGATTTCTCCCTTTAAATAACAATTTCAAACGCTGTAGGGGATAAATGAGCTAATCAGAATCGCGAAATGGCGACAACCACAACACCTTTTAAATTAATATGAGAACTATACATTTCAATTAGACTGCTCTAGCCGGAGCAAAGCTTTTCCAGAGCCATGTTCTCATCACCGCCAGCATTTTCCAAAGTTGTTCTCACCAAAGCTTCAGGGAATCCCATCTCCACCAGCTTCTGTACCTGTGGGTAGGAAAAAGCAGATTTTCAACAAATTCTCAGTTCAGCCAATGATTACATCACAGTTGATTTTACAATCTGCAAATTAGTACTCTAATTGAGAAGAAAATTCAAGTGTTTTACACATGCGTGCGCACACAAGACCTTCAGATTTCAGAGCAGTCTGACCATTCCAGTGCAAGGACTGGTCTGTGGAGGCCACTTGGAAACATAACAAGCATGGGAGAAGAAGAGGTCATTACCTACTAGTGAAAAAAAAGGGAACCATAAAATCAAGGGGGGTACTTTTTGAGGGCCTCAAAGTCCTAACCAATTGATAAAGCCTGGTTTTCGCCAAAATTTGCACTACCGATTTGAATTCAAGGAAGATTTAGTGAGTGAGGACTTGGATTGATCGGCGGGGGGCATGTGGGCCCCATAGGCTGGAATGTTCCTTGCATAGGAATGGCCAGAACATCCCTGGAAATTTTCGTGTGTACATGTGCGCATGTGCATCCAAGTCAAGCCTTCCCTTCGTGCAGCATGCTCGTACGGAATATTGAGTGCGTATGCTGGATCCTACCATCAAGAAGCCATGTCACAGATCTCACACCACTCAGGCAATCTACCAGGTGATTGAAGAGATTTTGAAGACTACGAAGTGAAGACATGCAAGCAATCCAGCCAATGGTCCAATTTCATTAAACAAAGTAATTCAAAAGGATTTCTTAAATAGTTCACTGTGATTTTAAAAGCATCACCATCTATGGCAGGGTGCAACAGATGAACGGTCAACACAATTTATAAGCAAGATATATGACCTAACACCAGATCTCTTCCCTACCAAAACCATTAATACAAACCCCAACACCCATCTAGTAGTTAAACAAACCAAGGCTCCATTATAAAGATAAGAGTGGGTAGATAGAGCACTTGAGAGTTTAAATAAGCATTTAGCACTGTGATGTGGAGATGAGCTTGTGCTAACCACAATGGGGCCCAGAGGCCAGTTGAACCAGAAGTCCTGCACACTGCAAGTTCCAAAACATGACATGAGCTTCACCTTTTTATTGTTTTCAAGAACTGCTTTAGTTGAGTATGAATTAGGACTCTTAGGTTTTATTTGCTTAAAGTAGCATTTTATTATTAGGAAGTTATTTAAGGGTGGTATCATGCCTACCATGGGACTAAGTAATTTAGATTAAGGACTTCTTTCTTTCCTTTACGGAAAAACATTTATGAGAATTGGTCAAATATTATAATTGTAATAATAAGGTGGCGCGCTGAGCCTTGTGGCTAACTCCCTTCAACTTCAAAAGTAACTCAATACTGTGCTAGGGAAAAGCCTGCTCACCCATTAAACTGAAATCATTCTTTACTGTATTGATTTAGACTATTTCTGATCCAGGCCAATCTATTTAAAGTCTGTCGCTGAATACAAATCCAGTGCCCTGAATATAAATAAATTTCCTAGAAAACATTTTCTGAGGAAGCTATCTGAGACAGAACATGAATGCAAGGTGGTCATCCAGAACAATCTTGTGAACCTAATGAAATCACAGCTTGTGCATGCACAAATATCCAGTAAGTCGGTCGGTTTGAGAACTGAAGCCTTTGTTGATTATTACACTACTGTGAACACTAATGTTAAAAGGGCTTTATGTTTGGCTGTAGCTATTACTTCTTTTTTTTTTTTTCAGTAACTATTAGACTCTGTTCAAGCCTTATCTTTTACCAATTTCCTAGAATTGGAGGGAAAAATCAAGACCTTTAGAAACTGCTACTGGAGTGGGATTGCAACCATCCTATGATTTGTGGTGGAATGACAATGATACTACCACCGCCTTGTTCAGGCTAAACCTTGCAGGGGGGCACCTGGACACAATAAACCTTGCAGGGGGCCACCGTGCGATCCAGGTGCAGAAGTAAATACCTGGTTGCCGGTATTTGAAGATGTTTATTTTGATTATGTTCTAAGTCACCATATATCTATTTGGATGACCATGTTCTGGTCGTAGAAATATTTTTTTAGTAAGAATTGCTGGAATTTTCAAGTTAATGCTGAAAGTTACGCATTTCAGTAAACTGGGATATTTCAGGCTCAAATCAGATCAGTCTAAGTCAATCAGAACTAAATATGAGGTTTAGCCTGTACTGATCTGATTATCAGATGACCCCATTTATATTGCATCATCTAGCGATCTATTTTGTACCTTCTCTTCAGTTCCAATGGATACCCTTCTAGCGAAGGCCTCCGTCCAATAGCGGGCTGTACCAAGAAATGTCGGGTAGTCGCGAAGATACTGCATTGTCCATACATAAAACGTAAATACAACATGGAAAGAGAGCATAAATATCAAAGAATTTAATAGAAGGGAAGGAAACAGACAGACCTGTTGTGCTACCACAGCATCTTGAGGGTCATCAGGTTCTGGAGCAGAAAGAAGAGCTTGTAAGGAGAGAAGTGCTGTTTTCAGGGTGAGGGCTGGGCTCCATTGGTCTTTAAGAATGTCCAAACAAATTGCACCATTTTGACTGCTAATGTTGGGGTGCCTTCCACATGTGAAACAATAGAAGATAAGGATGTCAGGTATTATAGGGGAAGATTATAGTTCTCGTCAGAGATGGTATCTTAAGAGTTCCAGAATTCAAGAGCAAGAATGGGATGAGATTTCATTGTGACAACAGTGAGGCAACGGTTCTCAAATTTAATGTGTAAAATCAGGGAAAGTAGAACTAATATTTTACTGAGGCAGCAGCACCTAGAGTTAAAAGTTTTCTTCAACTAAGAGTGGTATAAATTATAATGATAGTCAAAATAGGACTCAAATTTGGTTGTCCAAAATTTTATTGTCTGTATGCTATCCAAAGTACATGACAACATCAGCAATGATATGAGCATTCAAAGCTAACCACGCGCGCGCGCACACAAGGAAAAAAAAAAAAAAAAAAACTTGATAACCTACAGGCTGAATATATCTGCCTATCTATCCATAATATATACATATATAGGTAGTCTTCCTGTTGAGAGATACTCACAGCTTGTGAAGTGCCAGATATGGGTACGGTTATGGAAACAGATATGGCAATCCTAGTTTTTTTTTCCCCCTTTTAAACACTTTTGAATTAATGAAATTATCATTATTTACATTCCTTTCCAACAATTAATATGTTGAAAAGTAAGAAAAATTAAAGGAATTATATGAAACTATGGACTTAATAAGTTATACATGCTAAACTTGAACCTAAAAGTATCGTGGAATATCAGGTATTGATCCAAGTATCATATCGGTCTGACGCAGATACTAGGCTCGTACAAGTATTCGGGTATCATAATAGCACAACGATCTTAGCACCATATGTGACCAACATCCTCGCACTCACTAGCACTAATTGGGATTTGACATTAATCTGAACTATTTTTACCATCGGATTGAATTTCATAAAAAAATGTAAATCAGGAAACCGTTAAACTTTAAGGCTCCTAGATCAATGGTTGTGCTAATCTGACTAAGATGATTTTTTTATTATTTTTTTTTGTGCCCAAAATCACATTCACAATGAGAACCTTTCCACCACACTATCCACCCACGATTGGCATGCATCCAAGTGGGTCCCACATGTGCTTAGATTTTTACCACTCAACGAGCAGTAAAAGTTCTCTCTCAGCAAAAGGAAATCATATATATATATATGGGAGATGCTCCTATGAGAGATAAGGTGGGAGCCCTCACATCCATATCTAATGCCAACAACTTAAATGTGAGGGCCCCCACTCCTATCTCTCATATAAGGTGAGAGATATCTCTCATAGGAGCATCTCCATATATATATATATATATATATATATATAGCTATATATATATATATAGCTATATATATATATATAGCTATGTTAGTTTTATTATGGTTAGAAACGCCTACACATAGTACCATGCAAACTCACTTCGGGGGCCCACTTGGGACTATGCCAATCATGTGAGAGGTGTGGGATGGAAAGATCTCAATGAGATCTAGGGGGTGTTCATTGTTGATATACATTGTTATGCCGTCCACTAATAGCTCGAGCTTTTGGTGTTTCTAGTTATTAACATGGTATCATAGTCAGAGGTCACGAGTTTAAAACCCCTAGGAGGCATGTCTCCATCTTTCTATTCTGTTGGGTTTCGACTTCGAACGACCTCCCGTTCGAGGGGGGGTGTTGATATACATTGTAATGCCGTCCACTAACTGCTCGAGCTTTTGGTGTTTCTGGCTGTTAACATGCTATCAAACTCATTAGATCATTCTAATCCCTTGATCTATGACCCTCAAGTTCAATTGTTTTAGAAGGCATCATTTTTTTTTCTGAATTTCAATCCAACAGAAACAGTTAAATTAGTATCAAAATTTGGGCTCGGGAAAAGAGAATAGAAAGAGAAGGGGAAGAGGAAGAGGGGGAGGGGTGTTGTTGTGGTAGGTGGACCCACCATGATCTTCTAAATCCTTCACACTCACTAACCCCATGTGCATTCGGCCTCCCTAAATATAACACTCATCCAAGTATCACAGACACTCAACGCAGATTTGGCACTCATCAAACTTTATCTAATGGCTAAGACTTTTACAACTTTGAGGCCCTCAAAACAGTACATCCCATGATCAGATGGTTCCCATTTTCTGCATAGAGGTTGTGGGACGACCTTCAAACCAACCCTAACCTCCACCTAAAAACGTTGTCATGCTTCCAAGCGGGCTTCACATCCCAAGCTACTCCATTCTTGGCAACGGGCTGCCATTCCTTGGAATAGAGTTTTGGGTAGGTCTTCCTATGACCCACATATGTATAGAAAATAAGAACCATCTGATCACGAAAGGTACTATTTTGACAACTTCAAAGTTATCCACCTTGGATCATTAGATAAAGCCAGACAAGTGTCAAATTTTGCAGGAGGAATGGAGAGCCGAGGGTTTGGGGGTCTTCGGATACCACAAAAATATCTCATATATATATAATATGTAAGAAATAATTTTCATAAGCTATAAGAGAAGTAGCTTGAGGTGCCCACCTGGACCGCCTATGATGAATCAACTTCCCTCACAGTGACTACCCTCCCATGACCTTTGCTTTCACCTGATTGCTACAGATGGATTAGAACACCTACTTTTTCTTCCATATGTTTACACAATTGATCTTCAGGACCTCAAAATTCAAATCAATAATGATCTGATTAGACTGATTATTAGAGCATCCCCAATCCATGCATAGACCTCCATCCACCTAATTCTCCATGACTACCATGCATCTAAGTGGGCCTTACAAGTTCTCTCTCATATAGTTATATAATATATACATATATACATATACATATCCAGAATGTAAATTCAAATTGCCAGAAATTAGAACCAAAACGATATCTATACAGTAAAAAAAATATAAAATAAAAGAGGTATGTACTGCATCTTTATAATTAAAAAGAACAAAAAGGTGAAAGCATGAGATAATATATTAAAAATAAATGAACAAAGAAATGAAAATTTTATCACACTAGCATGCTGCTCTTATCAACTACTGATTTCACCAATCATCTGCTGCTTCATTGGGTCACCTGTATGTGAACAAACAATTCTAACTGATACGCACCAACCTCCCTCATCTCACTCAAAATGAATGCTAATCTCCACAGAGCTTGAACCTCCTCCTTTGCCCACGTGATGGAATATCTTGAAACCCTTTTAACCACAACTGTCCCTAGAAACTTATCCTTTAAGCTTCACAAGAACTTCTCAAACCTAATCATTACATCCCCATATTTTTAGATTTGTAGATTGCATCCTTGTGAGCTGTCAATAGCTAGGTAACATTGTATCCTATCAGATAATTCACTTTTTAAGTGTAAAATCTGTAGTTGGTAACTAAGCTGCGATGCACATAATGATATTACGGTGAAAAAGAAGCTACACGATGCTGTATCTGGAAAGACCATGCTGTTTGATGAATTCGTAATACAATAGCAGAACACAAAGAGAGGGAAGAAAAAAGTTTTTTTTTTTTAAGCATGTTAGCTGCAAACATATTTCATGAGCAGGGTTGTAGGTGGAATAACAAGCTTAGTAAAACAAAGGACAGAACAAATGACAAGCAATGCAAACTTCTAAAGTCTCAATGGCATTTATACAAGTGAAAAAAGGAATACTGAGATCCACAACTCAACAATATAAGCATTGCATGCAGACATCACCATACCAAACTTTTGTTACAAATTGCATCTTAGGGGGCTCGAATGGATATCCATCTGCAAGATTAAAAAAAAGGATAATCAATTGTATCAGAACCAGCAACTGTTCCAAGGGATCCACCCTCTTGGGAATATGATGTGAGGAACAAGAATTTAGACAAAAACAATCCTTTTAGTTGTTTGGAACAGCCAAACAGGCACTGCATGATAATTTATCACAATCAAACATGAATTTAAGCACGGGAAATCCAACCCAGGAAATTGCTAACAGAAAGCAATGTGCACCTACAGCATGCAAGAAAGATAAAAAATGGAAATAATTACAATAATAAAAAAAAAAAAAAGAGTAGCCGCCTTCCTTGTACATCTTATTTTCCTTTTTAATGAGTTTTGGTAGAGATTTGGAGTTGGGAATGACTAGAAGGCTTGGTGATCTCCTCGCTCCAGCTTTTTGTAAAGGTTCAGTCCGGAATGACAGGGTACTATTACTATATGATGATTCCAGACCTAAAAAGGTGATATATGATGCTCAGCCTGCTGACCAAAACCTGTGGTCCCGTTAGCACAGTTGGAAGGTGCTAACTGTCGCAGTCAGGAGGTTGCAGGTCCAAGTCATGTTACCATTCTAGCAAAAAGCAATGCTGCCTGCATGACTGGGGCCAAACCTATGTAATCCAAATAATTTACTTCGACGGTTTTGGCATTGAATTTTTTTGCACTGCATATGTTGCTCCATTTAATGCCCCTAACTATCTACTTAATTACATGTAGGTGGACAGTTTAGCCAATGGCCACATTAAAAATGAAAAACAGTCCAGCACAGTTGCAGGCCAAACATAAACGCCACTCTGGTCAGCAACATTCTAAATATGCTCGCTTTTCCATGCAGTACTGTTCTTGAGAGGGGGGGAATTGATAGGGGACAAGAGAGAAGAATGGGGAGCACATCCAGATATTACAAATGTGACAGTGAAGCATTAGTATTCTAAAAACTCAATCTGTCTCACATTTACACCAGAACTAATATCTCGGAGGCCATAGTCTAATTCCAACACTCAACCTGAACTTACTCATGCCAATATGTATTGAGATTATTAACATCAGTGAAAGTAAATTGGAAAGGAAAAAACGGGCTGATCACTTCAGGAAACTGGCCTCCTAACTTCAGAGTCGACATTTTTTAATCTCAATGCATGCACCACAGTGTCTCATCGCGTAATGCCACACAACATAATGACCCATCACCCAACCAAGAATATCCCATCCACAACATCACAACCCAACCAAGAATATCCAATCTGTTAAAAGTCTCTTTTATCAGTAACAGTAAATTATTTATAAAAGAAAGGTTACAGATGTTACAGCCCATGCTAGACAATCACCCATATATCTATTAATCATATTCCATCCTAGATTGTAGTAACTCCCTCCTATACAAAACGCCTTGACAAAACTCTTGCTTGGATAAGTTTCAACTAAAATGTACGCGTCCCAACATAACCAATTTATAATTAGAGGATGAATTTCATCAAATTTAACAGCTTCTCCCCCACAGGTCCCTTGTTCTCCTTAATAATCATCAAATGGAGATAGAACACATCACCTCAATTAAGTGAGACAAAATGATAAATCAAACCTGCCTCCACCTCCATGTCAAGCCATAATCATAATAGACTCAGAAAAATATAAAAAAAGTAAAAGGGTTATGGTTTTATTTCCCATACAGGCAGCCAAAAGTATTACTTTCATGTTTTTAATTCACTACTCCATGGAAAGAAGGGTGTGGCTTGCTGTAGCTGTACCCAATTACAGCTTTCCACAGAGACAGGGAACATTAACTCTCTTGGAAATAATCCCACAACCTTATTAAAGGCATATTATTTCCAATAATTCTACCTCACCTCTTGTAAGAATGGGTCCAATTTTGAAAATGCTCTTCCCCCATCAAACACAATCTGGGGAAACATTAGCATGGAACAAACAAATATAATTTTCCCTCAGAAAACCCCACTCCCACATGGTAGTTCAGTTATCTTCCATCATTTCTACACATCCAAACATGCCCTAAAATGGGGAAAAAAAATGCCCCACATTCCAAAATAAATCCCAAAAATCATATTCCTTCCACTCCGTAGAATGAGCAGAAACACGAGCATTTCTACAAACACAAAGAAACCCCAATTAAAAAAAAACCTTTTTTTTTTACGAAATTCAAACATGATTCTCAAAACCCATGATCCAAATTCAACACAATTCGCATCCAAACACATACACATCAAAAAAGAAACACCAATCTCCATGCATTTCCTACGAAAAATTTATCAAGAACTTTGAGAAGAAGTTCCTGACCAGGCAATCGGATGTCGATTCGAAAGACACCACCTTCATAAGGGGTGCCAATAGGTCCGGAGATGGTTCCAGCTAGATGGGAGAGTTGGTCTCCGACGAGCTCGATGCTCACACCAGACGACTTGTCTCTGTTGCAATCGACCAGTTCCTTTTGAACTCTCGAGAGATCGAGCATTTTCAACCGTTGGATCGGTTCTCACTCGGTCGATCGCTCGGTGGACGATGAGAGAAGAAGCAGAAGAACCCTAGAAAAAACAGCGGCCTTCAACGAGAAGGAAGAAGAAGCAGAAGAAGAAGAAGGCCTGATGGCTTTTCTCTACTTTTCAAGTGGGTAGACGAACTTTTAACAATCGGGGTCACGAAGCGACGAATATTTAGCGGGGGCCACGTGGCGAGCTGTGGAAGAGAGTTGTTGAAAAAGGAATGGATGAGATTCTCCCAGTGGGGTTAAAAGAGTGATTTTATGCGGCATGCGGTCCAATCAGAGAAAAGATGAAATTTTTTAAGATTTTTAGAAACGAATTTAATGGAAGTCGGATCCCTATGAATCCGCTTTTATAGCTGAAAGTTTGCAACAAATTCTGTCTATTTGATTTCATTTGGGTTTCAGTAAAAAAAAAAAAAATCACTTTCATGAACTAGGGCATCAAATATACAGGGGTGTTCATGTTTGGATTGTAAACTGGTAGGTTTTAGTCTAGGTCCATAATGGACCCGGAACCGGAACCGCAACCGCTAAGGAGAAAGTGGAATTGAATCCGGACCCAGAACTGTTTCGGAATCGGTTTCTTGGCTCCGGAACCGGAACTAGAACCATATATGAGACGAGTCTAGATCCGGGTCCAGGTAGAGAATGATATTAAAAAAACATAATTTTTAGGAGAGATTTTTAAAACTTAAGGTAATATATCAGGTCTCGGGTCCACGGATTCGAACCAAGGTGGAACCGGACCAGGACCTATTTACTTATTGGGGCCTAAATAAGGATCGAAACCCAGTTTTTAACAGGTTAAAACCTCGGGGTAATTGAAGAATTAGAGACCCATTTACATCCCTAGTTCATGTGTTTGGGTTTGGCTGGGCTGAGTTATATCGAGGCTCAACCGAACTTTAAAAACATAGGCTTGTATCCCGCTCAAAATTGACACAAACTATAAATGTCATGCCTGAGCGCACACCTATTTAGTCAATCAGACCAGGCCGGGCAATGCCGAGTTGAATTTTTAAAAGCTGTTCGAGCTTTCTTGCAATTTTTTTGGATAAATTAATCACTAAATTACAAGTATTCCTCATTCAAGCCGGGCTCAACCAGCTTCGGGCTTTCTATCACTTAATCCAAACTCTACACAATTATTAAATGCCCCAGATAATATATCCAGCTTGATACAAAGTGGACAATGCCGGAGCTGGCTCTGTCCATTAACACACCTACAAATATAAGGGTCTTTTCAACATTTTATGAAAGTATGGGTGGTTTCATGAAAATTATCTTTCTTCTTTGAGAAAGATTTAAAAATACGGTTTTAGCCAATGGGCTTATTCCCCTATCCCTATCGAAGGCCCTTGAGAGGTGAGTCTAGAGTTCCTTGCTTAAAACTTAAAGTGGGAAAAAAGAAAAGACAGATCTTCCCCTGGTTTCGGGGAAATGCTTCCCATATTGATGTAATGATCCCATCTACTTTGCTGAATTTTGACCTAAGAGGCGCCTCAACAGCTTTCATTGCCTCTCCGGTTGAGAGGGATAGTCTATAAAGACCATTCGAAATAGGCCCATACAAAAAAGAGATGTAGAAAAAAGATGCTAAAATAAATGAGGTATTTGGTAATGTAAGAGTCTATGCAAAATAAATATTTTTATATCATTGGTTGAGAGTTTTTCACATATTTATTGAGATCCACAAGGTATTAGTCTATGAAAATTGACCGCATGAATGTTCTCAGCCTTCCAAAGAGATCTCAAGATTTGAATCTTATTTTTGGGGCCCACATAGTTCACAAAATTATACCGAATGACTCACGTTTTTTGCACATTGGTGATGATCCAATGGGTGAAAGTTGGTCTCATGGTCATGTTTGATATTGTGAACATTACTAACGATTTAGATCTTATTTTACAAATCACTAAATAACAAAAATAATTGAAACGGTTTACTGCTCATGAACAAATGCAATATTGAGCATAATACATCAATGATTATTTTTGTTTTGCACATATCCCGAGATTCACAAGGTATTATGTGATCAAAATTGACCACATAGCCATTTTTAGCCTCCCAAACATATCCAACGGTTTTGATATTGTATTTGGGGCTCACAGTTTTCAGCATATATATCGAAATTGGTGATGATTAACTGTTGAAATTTGGATACATAGCCGTGTTTGACCTTGTGGATATTTTCGATGATTTGGATCTTGATTGGACCTCTCAGATTTGGAGAAAATTTGAAAAAACCGGAATTATGCATGAACACTGTAGCTCCCCCTCTTTTTTTTGCTCTGTGGAAAGTAGAGGCATTGCCTCTACTTCTCTAAAATGGATAGAGACTGAAAGGTGGTGCCAAACACTTTATTTTTCCAAACATCTATCCATTTTAGAGAAATAGAGGAAAAAAATAGACCTGCCAAACATGCACTTAGATGAATGCCTATCCATGGGGGTTGAGATGGAAAGGCGCAAAATATCAGCCAATAAGACCATTTACACTTAATAGCATTAAGGTCCAAGGGCTTTGATACAAATATAGATTTTTCAACCCAATGACAAATAAAGGTGAGATGAATGTCACATTGGCAAGCCTCGTGCCAAAATGATGAGGGTTAATGATTGTAATTAATAAAGAGAATTGATCATAAGTGAGCCCAAAAGACATATAGGCCTGTGTATGGTCTCGGTGGATTTACGCATTGTGTTTGGCTATGCCAAATAAGAACACGAGTCATGGTTTTGCTCTACCTTCTTAGGTGGCATTTGTTTTGGGGATGTCTTCCAGGAATTTCATATGTTGTCAATGTATCCACCCAAGGATTTGGAATTCCATGTTTGATTAACGAGATTTTAAAAATGCACCATCGTAAATGGTGACATATGATCAAAAGATTTTCAAATTTTCAACTCCTAAAACGTAGGTGAATTCTTGGACATTTGTAAGTCCATATGGGGGGGGGGGGGGAATCTCTTAAATATCTTACCAGCTGGGGGCAAGGGGGGCAACAAAATCTCTTAAATATCTTATCAACTGACCCCAACATAATTGGAACAAGATTTTGATGATGACAATGACAATGGATCTCTCAGTTATCTTATAAACAAACAGCTCATTATAGTCACAATGAAACAATGAAATCCATGCAATCATTGAGACATACCTAATAATGTTGATAACAATGATGGAACCAAATGTTGGTAATTATTAGGAGTGTAACTTCATTTGTATAAGCTGTGTATTGACTGCACCTTGTGCAACATACAAGGAGACGTAACCCACTCATTTTAACAGAAGTCTGAGGTCTATATCTTGGGACAATGAAATGGTTGTACTCCACTCAATTTTACAGCAAAAGTTAAACTTTCGCCACAACTCAAATATAATAATGAGAAAATACCAACATAATTAGAACAAGGGTTTGATGATGATGATGATGATGATGATGATGATGTCCAATTGAATTGTTTTATATATAAGGATATTTCCCCCCTACTTTTCCATGTTTCTAGTGGGTCTGCAAAAAGCATGTAATTAGTACCACCATTTTGAAAATGAAAATCTTATGGCCAAGGGTTGAATTGAATCAAATAGTGGGTGGTAAGGTTTTAATTTATTTTTTTAAAACAATAAAAGACGGAGGGCTTTATTGGAAAAAAAACCTACACAAAAAAGGACATGATAGTTCCAACTACATAGAAAGGGCCCTCCTGCCAATTTTAACTTCTTTTTTCGTATTTGGTGACTCACTAGAATTGCCATTAGGAGAGACATGTCACATCTATTCTTAATATGGATGAGTTAGAATATATAATTGGCCACATCTAAAGTTAGGCTTCGTTTTGTATACTAGATGAACGGGCATTCTTTTAACCAAGCTCTTTGCATGGGCTCAATGGGCATTTGTATCATCCAGGCAGTAGTCCTACTTGTCTGATAGTTTAGGTGTTCTGTTTTTCATATCATTATTTATCTCATTTGATTCCATAAAGCTTACCCAATCCTTGAGACCAGACCATGGCAGCAAAGTTAGCAATAGCTCCGCCCACCCAGTAGCCACCAATAGCCCAATTGCAAAGAACCCTTGGTCCAAACAAAGTCATTTAAGCCATGTATTATCTATTTTCTGAACAAATTATGTAGCTCATGTTTATCAGTACACCTCATGCTCTTCTTCCCCCTTAAAAAGAAGGAGCTGTGCACCCAACTGGTGGTTGCACAGAAAAATGGGCCTTTGAATTTCCATGTTCCAAATCAGCCTATGGACTCATATAGTCAAAACCTAGAAAAACTGAGAACCTATGTTTCAAGTCAGAGCAAGCTTTTACTCATTAAGATACAGTACAAAACCTCTAAACATGGTGGAATTAAATAAAATAAAAGTTTTAAGGAAAGGAATTTCCCATTATGAATAAAGAGATGAGCAAATAAGAGAGTTTTGAAGAAATGAAAATAATTTAATAGAAATGAAAATCTTTACAGGTGAAGTGGGGAGTACCCATCGATGATAACTAGCAGAAATATCTATGTACATTGTAGGATCGGACTCCAAGCTGGAGGCCAACTATGAGCATGTGTCAGTAGCTGATATCGAAGTATTTAGGGTCTGCTGGGTAATGGTGCTCCACATGTAACTGCCATGGGAAACAATGAATATCAGATAATCCATGAAGAAAAGAAAATTGCAACTACCCTAAATGCTAAGCACAAAGAATTTTTTAGCATAACAGATCATTATCCATTTTGTATGTAATAGTATGTATCAAGTCACATTACAAGGGGTCTTAGTTGCCACCTTTCCCAACCCACATCAGCAACCCATAACATTTCAGATGGTACCCAACAAGTCAACAGCATGTAGAACATCCAAACAGAGTTACGATAGAATCCATATTATAAATACCCAATATAAATATGGATGAAAAGGCCAAAAGCAAAAACAAAATTGGTAACAAAGCCTTGATTCGTAATTTCGTATATGCTAACATCTGATGGAGAATGTGTTAAAAAAAGGCTTCTTTATCCTGTTTCAGCTACAGTTGGTTCATAATAAAACAACAACATTATTTATGCTTCAATTGGTTCTGCGACATTTTGGAGATATTTGCCGGGGAAAAAAGGAAAAAGAGTATCTCCTATTTCTTATTAATCCAGTGCCCTAGAGCCATTTTTGGCAGGAATCCTTTGATTTGCAGAAAACTGAATCATTATAACTTCATAACTGAATTTCTTGTCAGAAAAGTCACGTTTTGGACATTTTAAACAACTTTTCAAGCTTTCTTTTTATATAGATTAATGTCCACATTCACTAGCTGCAATAGATGAGCGTTTGATGCCCCCTTCTCGATGGTTTTAATCCATTCAAGGATAGCCTTTCCTTTCATGGTTACTTTGCCAGTAACCCTTCTTTTGAGCAGACATCGGGTGCGCACTCCATTGGACCCTTGCATGAACATTTTGGTTATCCCGTTTGATTCTCCCTCTTCAGCTTACTACTCATAATCTATGACGCCTTAGCATGTCGGACAAGCTCAAAGAAATGAGGGTTGGTGTCAATTGTCATCCATAAAAACTCGCTAAACAAAATTATGAGTCTACTTGAATTAAAGAGCACTTGGCCTATGGGGAAAAGTTCTAGGCAATGATGGCGATTAGCTAACTTAAATAAGGTTCTGAGAACAAGGTCATCGATTGTATCAAGGGGCACAAACCAGAACAAATCAGTATTACTTGCCAACTAACAGTTTTCAGACAAGTGTTTAAAATCTAATAATTCAAACAGAAACTAGTTTTCACGGAAAAATGTTGCCTTAATCTCCTTCAAGCAACAATTAAATATTAATCAACCAGTAAATAGTTATAGATTGTCAAGAATAATGATTCACAGATTCTATCCGTAAACAAAGATAAGTATTAAGTGCAGAAAAAAGCAATTGTTCTTTAAGCAGTAAACAGAACAAAACAAATTACTCATTAAAAGAGAAAAAATTTCATAGTGCACCATTCAATCACCTGTAACTAATTCATGAATAGTCTCATTTCTCAAAAACACTAACGTTAAAAACGTATCAAAAGAATAATATTTGAATCAAGCAACAATGCAAGTTATAAATTTACATACAAGAAAAATGAACTGTATACCTTGCCTTCATCTGCATCTGAATGGCGCTGAGGGAATACAACCCTTAAGTCATTATACAAGTAGAAGCGCCGCTCTCCCTCAGTGTCCAAACTATTCACATTTGGTTCAGAGAGAGGATCTGACCTGCACCTATGCAATGACCTCAAAGATCTCTTATGAGAAGGGCAAAGAAAACGCAGATGCAAAGCATAGCGCAGAACCCCAGCACCAGTGTTATTTTCATTGACCTTCGAGAAACTATGTACAGATTTCCTGTCAGTCACCTGGCATGTATCCATTGGGTTTAAATCTTTCCCATCAATATTCTGGCATTCATTTAACTGTATAGTATTATCCACAGAAAGATCAAACCTATCTGATGGCTCCATGTATTCCTGAATTGAGTATAATGATGGGTTCATCGCATCTTTACTTGGAAATAGACTGCACATATCATTTTTTTGAGCATCAGCATTATATGCATAACCAATAATATCAGAGCATTCATTTTCAACGATTTTAGAATTCCCATTCATAGATCCCATGGTATATATATAGTCGACTTCTCTAGAGACAGCAGACTCCCCCTTATGCTGCACAGGATGACTCCTGTTTGAGGTTGTAATGGCTGTGGGCTTTTTCCTCTCATCAAGACCGCGGTTTCCTTCTTTCGCAACGACAGAAGTTGGTCCAGATGAAGCTAAAGTCGCCTTTTGCCGCAGGAATGTCTGCTTCCATATGAACAGTGATAAGTCCTTAAAAATGCATAATTTCATCATCATTTTAGAGTAATTAAGGACTTAATCTTCAAATCATGCACCATTTTAGTAAAAAAATCATGATTTTATGTTTATGGGCATCAAAGTTTGAATTCGAGTCAAAATTCATAGAAAAATCGCATTTTCACATAAAATCATGAATTTCTCTATTTTTTGGCATTGAAAGTCCCAAATTTCTCATTACTTTTTTATTCACACATGAAATGATGAATTTTCTTTGCACCATTGATTTAATTAAAGAAAACTTGTTAAAATAGTGAAATTTTATGTAAATATTTAGTGTGAATTGGGGCCCACATCTTGCAATATTCTTTTCCTACATAAATAGATAATTCTTTGATCATTGATTGTATCATTTGTATTTTTGTAGGGAAAATCAATTTCTTGGGGCCCGCAGAAGAAATAAATTAAAGGAAAACCAAGGTATTGAAGCTCCACATGGGGTCCATACCACCCTAGTTTGAAGATTCAAATCAAGCCAAACAAAAGAAGAAGAAAAATGTCAAGGGAGAGATGTACGTCCAAGATCTTCCATTCAAGAATCACACATCAAAGTGGGGCCCATCATCTCTTACAAGTTTGACATAAAATCTGATTTTCAGATTTGAAATTTATTTGGAAGAGAAGTGGGGCCAAGTGGAGGAATTGGACGCTACCAAAGGAGTTTCAACTTTTTAAGGAAGGGCACACAAAAGAGATTTGATGAGAGAAACTAACTCCTAAAAGATAGGCTTCAAGATTTGAATGTTTGCAACCCAAGATTCTTCCAAAGAAGTCTCACACGTCCAACCTCCATCCCATGCTATCACACGTCCAAAAAAAAAAGGGGCTGCCCATATGGTTCCAAGATTTGTTTCAAATCTGAAATTTCATATTTGAATTGATTCTTAGCCAAAGTGGGCCCAAGAGAAGAAGTTGCATGAGATAAGAAGAATCCTATTTTAACTAGGATTGTGGGCCAACCCCTAGAAACTCTCTTAAAACCCTCCTAATCCTAATCCAACTTGGACCCCACACTACTAATCCTTGCCCAAATCAAAACCTTGCAAGCCAAGTCATCAAAAATACATAAAAAGACCACAAAAAGGGCTGCGCGTCAATATCCAATCACCCCATTCACCTTGGACGACCAGCAACAAAAACCCCCCTTTTCCATTAATTTTTCTCCATTTCATCTTCTTCCATCACTCCTTCACCCAAGGCTTTCCCTAAGGCACACCACCACTTGGATTTCTACGCCACCATCGCGCCGCCGCCGTTGTTACCGTCGCTCCACCATTGGACCAGCCATTCATCATCTTCCCTTGCTTGGATTTTAGATCGCAAAACGAGAGCCGGTTGGATCGCCGCTCAAGGCCGCTAGTCCCTCTCCTCCGTTTAGTGTTTCATGTGTCTAGGGTAAGGTTGGATGCACTTTATTTTAATTCAAGTAATTTTGTAATGGTTATTTGCTTGTAATGGGTCTTTCATTAATAAATCAAGTTTATGGGGTCTTGGTCTTCACCAAGGATGAAAATAGCGGTAGCGGCGGGCGTAGCGGCCTGCCGCCAAAATGCTACGTAGCGCCGGTGCGATTTGGAAAAATCGTCAAAAAAATATGAAAAAATTCTAGAAAATCTAGAATATTGGAAAATGAGAGAAAATGTATTTTTTTTTTTTTTCAAAAGTAACTAAGGTAAGGGGACGTAGCGGTCCCCTTACTGTATGAGGTCCTGTATCGCTGTATAAATAGAAAATAATAGTAATGATCATTTTTTTCACATGTGTTCATGTTGTTTAGTTATAACTTAGAAGCTAATGAAAGGCTTATAAAAGAAAAAATTATGTCATGAAGTCAAGACTTAAGAGTGCCTAGAGAAAAAAATACATCTACCAAAGGAGGTGTCTAATAGGATGTACTTAGAGAAGAATCATTGATTCTAACTCTCAGTATCGATTGTAATTCAGCGAGATCATGTGCTTTTTGGTGTTCTTTTAAACATAAAAGGGTAGAAGAGTTGTGTAGAAATGTTATTTGGAGAGGAGAAGAAAAGAAATAAGTCTTATTATGCATTTTAAAAAAATTTGGAAAGTATGAATTTTTCTCACCCCATAGCGGCTGATAAATCGGCCGTAGCATGGCGGTGGCGGCCGCTACGGCTGCTATTTTCATCCATCGTCTTCACCAATGGGTCAACATCGAATTTTTGTGCTTAGTGACAATGCGCACTTGGTGCGGTGGTCTTGATTTTTCTTGATGGCATTTAGCAAAGTAACCGTTGCAAAGTTTTAGAATTAAAATCCATTTTTTTATTCTCTGATTTTATTTTATTTTATTTTATTTTTATGCATCTTCATAATTATTGCAATTGGTTGGACTGACAAATCTTATGGTGAATGCAGTAGTTAGATTAGGTTTCTAGATTAGGATTTTTCTTTTTCTTTGGTTGTAATTAATTTTTTATTAGAGTAGGATTTGTGATTTTTATAGATTTTTGATAGGCTATAAATAGTTTTTTTTTTCCAATAGGACAAGTTTTGCTCGATTAATTACTCCCTGTGGATCGACCTCGTACTTCACCGAGTTATTACTACAATCGCGGCCTTGCACTTGGGGCTGACGATCAAACAGGAATGTAGCAAAATAGCTTGTCATCAAACTATTTGAATAGAGACTTTAACACAAAACATAAAAGCATATATCAATTACAGCACTATGATTATCTCAAATTAAATGGTCTCATCAGAAGCAAGACGAGTGAAAAAAAAAGGCACTTCCAAAGTTCCACCCTCGAGCGGAGGCAAAACTTAAGGCAAAAGGTAGGAAGGTTTTACGTCTGGATAAATTATAAACAAGAAACATTGGAAGTGGAGAAGAACAGTTTTAAATGAAGTAAAAACATAAACAATGCCAAACTTTGTAAGCACATTGCTGCTTTGATAGCCACATAATTATAAATGAGCTAGAAGAGTTTGATACTGAATGGTTAAATTAATAGAAATACGCAATTATAACCATACTAGCATATTGATGATCGAATTAACATCAGGAAACTAAAAATTAACATATATACGAGCCTTCTATGCAATGCTAATACAACAATGACCTTATAAAATTGCAAAGCTGCTTGCTATAAAGCAAAAATAAAATTATACATCTACACTAAGTCAAAACAAGGGTGGCATGATCAATTTTGGATAGTATTGCCAGCAATTGTGACTACTATATAATGATGAGAAGCTCATTGTAGTAATTAAAACTCCTTTACTCTCAAGCCCCAATTGAATCTTTTCCCAAGTACAACTCTCTACAGCACTGTCTCTAATAACGCATGTTGCAATGTAATTCAAAAGTCCCTCCTATATCGATCTAACCAACCCAGAGTGCATGGTTGCAGATGGGATGAGTGATGAACAAATCTTATTGCTTTACGCCCTGGCACCTACTGTCCAGAGCCAAGCACAAGAGAATATCCAGAGTCTGACAGAGACAAACACGTGGATCAATGTCCCGGGAGTGCACCATGACCGAAATCTTTGCTCTGAAGACATGAACGAGTTTCTAAATGGGGGTTGCTGTTGATGTGTCTATTGTGATTATCTCTGGGGTTTTCTTCTCTACGGTTTAAAAAACCCTAGGAGAGGAAACTAAAGAGAAGAGAAGAAAGAAAGAGAAACTTGGAGAAATAAATCTGTTGGCTATCTTCTTTAGGTTGGATGAACATGTACATATACTGAAAATTAAAAAAAACAAAAAAGAACCAAAAACCCTCATTTTCCTATAACTACAAGTTAGCCCATATTTTCCAGTAATTAGGAATAAGTTCACTACTCTCAACAGTTGTAATCATAGGATAGGGTTCCAACAATTTTGAGATGGAGGAAGATTGTACTATATGCATTCTCCCACCACTTTGTTTTCTCTCTGACCCTCCATGGATACCTCTTATGTTTCAAGAGGTAACACCCATGTGTAGATAAGGACAGACATGAAGTCGTGGTTTGTAACTTTAAACGATGTAGTTATTTCCTAAGGGAAACAGATCCTACAAATCATAGTCAAATCTTTTCAGCCTTGTAGATTCATTTATATGGAAGTGATTCACAATTCTGTAGTAGTAAAATTTTTGTTCTGTTTTTTGTTATTACTTTTTATGAAAATAATTATGTTAACCTTCACTCAAACAAATTATAATTTCACTATGCACAGGCAGTTTTCACAGCCAAGAGAAACTAACATTTTGAGAATGTGAAATAGAAAGTTGGGTTGCAGTTTGAAGCTTCAACAGTCAATTTAGGAGGTTAGCTTAATAACATATATAAAGTGTAATTTATGTTTCACCAACATCTCTGTTACTTTTTATGGAAAACTTTTCCTTCAACAAATAATATAATTGACTACATATATTGTTCTTATATGTTGGCCTGTGCATTGCAACAGGTCTTATTCTGTTATATTGTAATCAATGAAGCTGAGGAGGAGCAAAGCCAGAATACAATTTTACCATTTAAAACAGAAAAGGTATGTGTAAGTGTACCATTTAACGTTTAACATTTCAAAACATAAAATTACTAGCAACTGGAAGCTGGAAACAAGCACCATGCTTGCAGACTGCTCATTGAATTTGTGGGCTTCATCAACTACAAATCAGTCAAACCTTCAACAAGTTAACAGACAGGCTACTGAAATAGTAGAGAGTATCCACATACTCTCTACTACACAAAGGAACAACATATACAGCACTGCCAGTCTGCCACAACCACAGCGGCATCATATATTTGAACTTGTGATGATTAATGATCACCAAGAGGGTTTAACAGCCAATAGCAATCAAAACAAGCAGCAATCATTACTTTGAAAACCACAAAAGCTCTTTCAAAATGTTTAACTGAAAGAATGACACTGTCATGCACTCCACTAGTGGTACAGCTGTCCGCAAGTAGCTGAACAAATATATATATATATATATATATATGCATCAAGTCAACACAATAATGTAAGATGTTGTAAGGATTTTGACAAGATAAATAAGTTTATTCATGACATACCTTGGTTCCAGCTGGCATGTCACTTAGATCATAGTTGCAAAAAAATGTATGAAGGGGTGTCATTTCCGGGTTGCTAAGAACCTGTGAAGTCAGTTAAGGTCGTCAGCAGATGGAAAACTGTTGGTTAGTTATCATTCTCAACAATGTGTCTTTTATATTGTCTAATGGTGAACAAGTTGAACATGAAAGAAACAAAGATTAGTGCAGCTAAATTCTGACACGACTTCCATCGTCAATAAAGCAAGAGAAAAATGGATTTTGTGCATTCATCTTTTCCAAATGAGGTTTAAGGATTTACATAATCATAATTGGTGGTGGTAGTAGTAGTAGTAATAATAATAAACTTGGCATCAAAATCAAGGAGCTTTTGAAGGAATTCAAGTGAGTCATGCCTAATAGACTCCCCAAGGGGTCTACAACGACGACAAGCTATATAGATCATGAGATTGAACCTCAGCCAAGGGTGTAACCCCAGCTCAAAACCTGTCATATGGCTCCTTGTACTAAGATTGAACACGGTCTTTTGAATCACTTCCTTCGATAAGTGATGCTACGTACAATGGTGAAGGAACTCAATGTACTAATGAAGGAATCTCCCCCTAACTGCATGTTTCCTGAATCTCCTTACTCTGTGGAGAGTACTAAGGAACTTCCTCATTACATATATAGGGACAAACAAAATACCCTTCGTTTCTTAGAAGGAATATGGCACTTGTATCCTTTCCGAATACTTGGATATCTGACAAATATGCATCTCGCCGCCTTAAGATCTAGCTTGTCTCATTGCTACTTTGAAGTGCAAACAAAGTTGATGGCACTTGTTGTTAAATAGGCCCAAGGCCCATTTTAGATCCAGTCCAGCATGACTGTCTCACGTGGTTGATTAGGTCAAAGATCACACAGTTGTACATATTTCTGTAATTACCTTGTTGTAATTAGATTAGTTTCCTAATTAGATTAGTTTCCTAACTTAGAGCCTTGTTTTTAGGCTTGTAATGCTCTATATATTGAGGCTGGTTCTCCAAAGAAAGAGATAATAATAATAATACAATTTCATAGCTTTATGCTATTTCAGAGTTCCATCCGTGAGTTATCTTGAGCTTGTCATGGTATCAGAGCACAAGAAAACCTTGTTTTTATCTTGCATAGTATCTAGGGAATAAGCTATCATACTTGATCATCACAGATCATCACAGATCATCTCAGATCAAGACGTGGCCCACTTCAGATCGTCATCAACCTCTCTGGAAATCCCTTCCATCCTGGTCGACTAGATTTATCCAACTTTTTGGTGATTTTTCCAAGATTTTATGATCATCCGAGCAACTCCAGCAACTCCAGCGACTTCCAGCGACGTCAGTAGATCCATCCTTTGCGTGGCCCACCATAGATCATCAGATCAACTTCCAGAAACCATCCCACACTGGTCGACTGGTATTCCTAAGAATATTGGCGATTTTTTCAGGATTTTTCAGCACCTCCAGATTGGATTTTTTCTCATTCTCGAGATTTTTCAGTTTTCAATACTGTTTTCATCAAGACCGTCCAATCTCTTGGATTCTCAGCAGAATTGGATCATTCTTTCTCTAGTAGGAAGCAAATTACTGGACTTCTTCAGATCAGGGCTCTGATCATTGTCCAGATCTATCCGTGGGGCCCACATAGAAGATCAGCAGCCAAAATCAAGGTCGTCTGGGGTGTTTTTTTGCCCTTTTATGTTCTGTTTTGATTTTTTATCATCTCTGATTGATCGGATCTTGATTTCTTCACACAAGCACAGTTGTTATCACAAATTTAGCTTTCATCTCTTCACTGTTATTGGATTTTCTTTGCAATCAAGTTTGAAGATGGAAAAATCTGAGGTTACCTTGATCCGATTCACGGGAAAAAATTATCCCGCCTGGTCGTTTCAGTTCCAGATTTACCTTGAGGCTAAGGAATTATGGGGTTATATTTCTGGATCTGACCCAACACCCAAGGAAGATGAGAAGAAGATATCCGCCTGGCTTACTAAAGATGCCAAAATCAAATCCTGGATTCTGGGATCTGTCGAGCCTCATTTGATAATGAATCTCAAGCCGTACTCGACCTCTAAAGCCATGTGGGAGTATTTGAAGAAAGTATATCATCAAGATAACTCTGCACGTCAATTTCATCTTGAATGTGCAATTGCTGAGTATGCACAAGGGACCTTGTCGGTACAAGACTACTATTCCGGATTCCTTACACTGTGGTCGGAATACGATAGTATTAAGTATGCGGATGTGGCTGACAATGTGTTGACGGTGATTCAAGATCTTCAGGCCTCTAGTCACAGGGATCAGTTTTTGATGAAACTGCGCAATGAATATGAAAGTGTCCGATCTGCTCTGATGAATCGGATGCCATTACCTTCCTTAGATGTATGCTTGAATGAGCTCCTACGCGAAGAACAGCGCCTTGCGACCTCCGCTCATATAGCCCAACAAAAGACGGAAACCTATTCAGTCGCGTTCTCGGCTAATAAGGCTTCTCAGCCTCCGCCTCGAGACTTGAGCAAAACACAGTGTTACAGTTGTCAAAAATTTGGGCACATTGCAACTCAATGCAAACAGAAGGTCTGCAGTTACTGTAAGAAGTCGGGACATATCATCTCTGAATGTCGCCGCCGCCCACAACGTCCACAGTCTCAAACTCCACAATATCAGCCTCCGCTTGCGTATGTTGCTTCTTCGGATCTACCTGCTCCTACATCTGCACCCTCACAGCCTGGGCCCTCATCCTCTCTCACTCCTGAATTGGTTCAACAGATGATTGTCAATGCCCTTTCTGCTTTTGGTCTCTCAGGTATATCCCCTCCATCTTCTACTTGGTTTCTTGATTCCGGGGCGTCTAATCATATGACATTTTCCAGTGCACCACTCTCCAATGTGCAAAGCTACAATGGCCCTCTTCAAATACAAACTGCTAACGGGGGCCATATCCCCATTACTGCTGTCGGTGACATCCCTGGTCCCATTCCATTGAAAAATGTTTATCTGTGTCCCAATTTAACTTCCAACCTTTTGTCAGTCGGGCAGCTTGTTGAAAATCAATGTAACATCTCTTTTTCTTCTTCTGGTTGTGTTGTGCAGGACCAGATGTCCGGGAAGGAGATCGCGAGGGGGCCTAAGTGTGGACGCTTGTTTCCGCTGGATTTTTCTAAAATTTCTAGGAATCAATTTGACAATAATGTGTTTTGTTTTTCTCTTCGAGATAATTGCCGATTGTGGCATAATCGACTCGGACATCCTAATTCCAAGGCTTTGTCCCTTATGTTAAATTCTGGTTTATTAAATACATCTATTGGTTTATCTTCTTGTGTGCCTTTTGATTGTGCTACTTGTAAATTGGGAAAGAGCAAGACTCTTCCGTTTCCTCATTCCACTTCACTCACCACTCAGGCTTTTGATTTAGTTCATAGTGATGTATGGGGAATTGCTCCAGCTCTTTCCCACGCTCACTATAAATATTTTGTGACTTTTATTGATGATTTCAGTCGGTTCACATGGGTCTACTTTCTGCATTCAAAATCTGATGTTTTTAATGTTTTTAAAATTTTTTTAGCTTATGTTGAGAATCAATTTTCCACCTGCATTAAAATCTTGCGGTCTGACTCAGGAGGGGAATATGTGTCCTCAGATTTTCAACGGTTTTTACAACACAAAGGCATTATTTCTCAAAGAACTTGTCCTTATACTCCACAGCAGAATGGAATTGCTGAAAGGAAAAATAGACATCTCCTTGATGTCACTCGTTCCCTTCTTCTTGAATCATCGGTTCCTACCCGATTTTGGGTTGAGGCATTGGCTACAGCAGCTCATCTTATCAATCGCATGCCATCCACCTCCATTGAGAATCAAAGCCCATATTACCGATTGTACAAGACCTCTCCATCCTACGATGATCTTCATGTTTTTGGCTCCACTTGCTTTGTGCACTTGCCTCCTTCTGAGCGAACAAAACTAACCGCACAATCAGCTCAGTGTGTGTTTTTAGGTTATGCACCCTTCCAGAAAGGGTTCCTTTGTTATGATCCTCGCATTCGTCGTTTCCGTACCTCTCGGAATGTTGTTTTTTTTGAACACCAGTATTTTTTTCAAAAACATCTTGATCCCCCTGACCCCTCCTCTTTGGTGTCTTTACCTGGTTTTTCTGACGACACGTCAGTTGTTCGGTTTAATCCTAATTTTGTGTATCACAGACGGAACAGAGAAGCGCATCCCAGGGATCCCCCTTCTGATCTTCCCCCGGCATCCAGTCTACCTCCGGCACTTGGTCCATCTGGACAACCTTCTCTACGTCGCTCCACTCGCATTTCGGTACCACCCGACCGCTATGGTTTCTCCCATACTTCCTTAATGGCCACTTTGTCTTCTTCTTCCATTCCCCAATCCTATTCTCAGGCTGTGCAGGATACATGTTGGAACAAGGCTATACAAGATGAATTGGCTGCTTTAGAGAAAAATCATACGTGGGATATTGTCCCCTCTCCTGTGGGTGTCAAACCTATTGGCTGCAAGTGGATCTTTTCTCTCAAGTTAAAATCAGATGGCACTCTCGATCGATATAAGGCGCGCCTTGTTGCTCTCGGAAATCGGCAAGAATATGGCATTGATTACGATGAAACCTTTGCTCCCGTAGCCAAGATGACCACCGTACGCATCATCCTTGCTGTTGCTGCCGCTCAATCCTGGCCTCTCTATCAAATGGATGTCAAAAATGCGTTTCTTCATGGTGATCTCAAAGAAGATGTTTATATGCGTCTGCCTCCGGGGTCCTCCTCTGGGAAGGGTATGGTTGCTAAGCTCCGTCGCTCTCTCTATGGTCTGAAGCAAGCTCCTCGCGCATGGTTTGAGAAATTTCAAGATACCCTTCTTCATTTGGATTTTCATCCTAGCCAGTATGATCCTTCCATGTTCTTACATCATGCTTCATCCGGGATTACTGTGCTACTAGTCTACGTGGATGACATTGTCATTACTGGTCCAAATGCACAAATGATTCAGGCCCTCCAAGCTTCTCTTCATCAGACATTTCAAATGAAGGATCTAGGCCCCTTACACTATTTCCTTGGTCTTGAAGTTCATCAATCGACTAAAGGTATAGTACTCAATCAGCACAAATATACGGTTGACCTCATTGACTTGGCTGGCCTTACTGCTTCAGCTCCCGTCGATACGCCGGTCGAATTGAATGTCAAACTCAGTAAAGAGGAGGGTGACCTTCTTCCTGATCCGACCCCATATCGCCAGTTGGTTGGTAGCTTGATCTACCTCACCATCACTCGTCCTGATATCTCCTATGCGGTCAACCTCATGAGTCAGTTCATGACTGCTCCTCGTCACCTTCATCTGGCAGCTGTTCGCCGCATCATTCGGTACCTTATTCGCACACCGACTCGCGGGTTGTTTTTTCCATCCAACAATCCTCTCTCTCTCCGAGCCTATTCCGATGCTGACTGGGCTGGTTGTCCGGATACTCGCAGATCGACGACAGGATGGTGCATGTTTTTGGGTGATAGTCTGATTTCCTGGAAATGCAAGAAACATGACAAAGTTTCCAAATCTTCTACCGAGGCTGAGTACCGGGCTATGTCTGCTGCGTGCTCCGAAATTCTTTGGCTCCGTGGTCTGCTCTCAGATATTGGATTTCCCGCAGACGGAGCTACCCCCCTATATGCTGATAATACAAGTGCTATTCGGATTACTGAGAATCCGATTTTTCATGAACGCACTAAACACATCGAGGTTGATTGTCACTTCATACGTGATGAGTTTAAACGTAATGTCATCAGCCTTCCGCATGTCTCTACTGAACTTCAAATTGCTGATATTCTCACCAAAGGTCTTCCACGCCCACGACATCAATTCTTGGTTGGCAAATTAATGCTTGTTGATTCTCCCGCATCAATTTGAGGGGGGGTGTTAAATAGGCCCAAGGCCCATTTTAGATCCAGTCCAGCATGACTGTCTCACGTGGTTGATTAGGTCAAAGATCACACAGTTGTACATATTTCTGTAATTACCTTGTTGTAATTAGATTAGTTTCCTAATTAGATTAGTTTCCTAACTTAGAGCCTTGTTTTTAGGCTTGTAATGCTCTATATATTGAGGCTGGTTCTCCAAAGAAAGAGATAATAATAATAATACAATTTCATAGCTTTATGCTATTTCAGAGTTCCATCCGTGAGTTATCTTGAGCTTGTCACTTGTATCCCATCCGAGTACTTGGATATCTGACAAATATGCATTTCACTTAGGATCTAGCTTGTCTCATTGCTACTTTAAAATGCAAACAAAGTATGTACATCCAAACACTTTAGAATAACAAGAAGTAGTTTTGTAGTCAGACATAAAACCTGTATCGGGCTTTTTCCATCCAAGACATTTGATGGCATACTATTTATTAAAAATGCAACAGTTATACAACATCCGACAAATAAGATTTTGGAACATTTATTTCAAACAGTAGTACCCTTGCAACATCCAACTAAGAAATTCTGCTCCAAAGTATACACTCACAATGTCTAAAGATTCTATTCCATTTTGTAGAAAATATGACTTAAATTTGTTGGAAAGATACTCTCCTCCAATATCAGATCTCAATACTTACTCTCCTCCACTATCAGATCTCAACAAACTTTTCCTTTCAATTAATTTCTTTAACATCACTCATAACTTTTTTTTTAATAGTAAAAATAATTTTACTAAAAAGCTAGCCAGCATAAGAGACAAACACAGAAGAGCTACAAAAGGCAGGGAAGGAAAAAAGAAAAAGAAGCACCCAAAGAACCGAAAACAAAAATACAATGCAAGGCATATGCTGTCTATCTGCTAACTCATAACTGAACGGTGGTGCAAGTGTTGTGTGAATCTCTTTTGGACTAAATCTGTGACAGTACTACAAAATTTGCTGCTAATGACATAAATTTCAAAAGTAGACTTGAGTGAAAGAGAAAGAAAGAAGAGAAGAGAAGCAGAAGGAAAGGTGGAAGCAAAAAAAAAAAACAGAAAGAGAACAATGCATACAATGAGTCACACGACATACTCTTATTAACTTATTTGTAAGGGATTTTACAGTAAATTACAGAAAAAACCCTGCTAAGAATTCTACTCTCTCCCAGGTTAGAGCATGAATATATATATATATATATATCATAACTGATTTGTTAAACAAAAAAAAAGTCTAGGTCTTACAACAGTTCTACTGGACAGATCAGCAAACCAATTCTCCAACTACACATAAATCAAATGAATATGATTTGCTGCCATCTTTCTCTAACAAAATGATCAGCAGTTTCTATTCTTTTTTCGCTAATGAAGATTGAAGCACAAGATTCACAGCAATATGAAATGTCTGCTTCTTGTCAATACACAGCTTCAATATGAAGACTATCAAATCTTCCAACAAAGCCTTACAAGCATAAAATTCTCATGCAGAATTTGTCATAACACTGTGTCAAATACTACTAAAAAACACAACTGGATTCTTCTAATATTACTTTTCGCTTTTGTAGTTAACAAAATATAATTGTGATTTGCTCCTTCTGAAATCTAAACAGAGTATTGAAATGTCTATTACTTTATTGTTTAGAGTGAGATTTGTAAATCATCTTCAGTGAGTGTTATTTTAGAAATATTTTTATTTCAGAATAGATGATTAAATAAATTAATATAATTTTTTTGGAAAGATAAATTAATATAAATCTAAACACATGAATTCTAGTTTTGGGATTCGCCGAATCCAACATTTCACACCGATGTAGGATTCTGACATTCATACCTGTAGTCAAGCAAATTATGTTGCTGGTTTGCAATTGGAATCGCGAATTGACTCCAAATTTTGGATGTCAAGTTTCGAGTTTTCTGCATGTTTTGAGTTGGTTGTGCACATCTTGCGGTAGGAAAATTCTGCATGCAAAGAGGTTGTCTTTCAACGCATATTTATTAAAGCTTTCATGCTTATTAAGATATGGCACCTTCGTGACTTGCACCAGAAACAGCTGTTTTATGTGTCCTTGGAGCACAAATGCATGAATCAGCCCAAGTGGAAGTCAATCCCAACTCACCAACAAGTTTAAACAATAGAGGAAAAGATCTCAAACAGAACAAACTTAGTCTCCCAGCACGTCAATTAGTTGCAAGCAAAAACATTTTGAACAAAACTTAATCAGCCAAACCCAATACTCCACAGTAATCATGGGCCTAAAATCATGTTCAATGTAATGTTCCACAAACATCTATAACCACAAGTTACTGTGCCTAACTTGATCACCAATCAATTGAGGGCTAAGAATCCTGGTACCAGTTGTATGCGGCCTTTCATTGGGATATGCAAGCGACTTCTAGCAGCTCGGGAATCACCATTGCTGAGGCTTCTCTTCAACTTTGAGCCTTTGGACTTGCTAGATGGCAAATTTCCCGCAAGATCAATTGATGCATAGTATAGCAAGCAGCTATCTCCATTAACACTTGTTACCGCAAAAGGAAGTTTCTGACATGGTGGTGAGAAGTTCCCTCCAGTAATATTTAGAACAGCTAGAAAACCATCAATTTTCTGCAAGCATAAGAAGCAAAAGAGGAAACCAAGGTAGCATGAGATGTCAATGAAAAATATAACATGTCCCAGAGCCATACCAAAAATCTGAAAAGAAACTGAGGTCAAGTTCCTATTAATTAAACAAAAAATATATAAATACTAACCTGACTGACAGTGCACGATGAAAGGCGACCAGATAAGAGAGATTCCTCAAATGAACCAACCAAAGACCTCCTAACAGGATGCCCACTTAAACTTCTTACCGGCTTAATGCTTTGAGGTATAGGTGCAGGATCAGGGCCCCAACTATGGTTAATGCTAGCAGCATTTTCAGCTGTAAATAGACCTGAATTTTTTGACAAAATATCATGATCCTGAAAAGGCTTGCTAGTCATCATGAACTCTGGGGCATGTAAAACTCCAGAAGCACCTACATCAAGTGAATTTTCATGACACATTGATGTTGAATCATCACTATCCATTTCTTTAGAAAATCCCACGTGGACTCCACCAACATTTTTCATTCTTTCAGACCATTTTGGACCAAGAGGAGAAAGAGAGAGAGGAGGCGATATCACCCTTTTTGGAGAAATTTCTACAGCCCCAGTAAGGGTTCTTATCTTACCAATTTCTCTGTTGGATTCTATTCTCTGAGCAGAAAAGCAGCAATTGTGAGGCACAAGCTCTTTGTCCTCAAGCAAAGGGCCATCAGTGAAAATGACAGAGTTTGGTCGATCTGGTATGTTAATCCATTTTGAACATCTCGAAGTGGGCCGGTCAAAGCTGCCATTGCTAATATTGGCTTTCTTGCAGTCATGTGCCCCAGAAACCCTAAAATCCTTACAAAACGCCCTGGAATTAGATGGAATGTTGCCTTCTGTAATGTCTAGAGGATCACCACGAAATTGATTTGAACAAAGCATGGCATTTAAAGGAGACAGCAAGCGCTTCCTGACTTGTGGACCATGGGCATCCGTTGAATGATCAGAATGAACAATTGCTCCAGATGTACTATGAGCACTATCTGCTGAAATTCTGTCAAACCCATTAAGGAAAGAATCTGGTCCACTTGATTCAAAACCCACTATCCTTGACACAGGGCTCTGGATGCTTCGTCCCATTTTCGGGGTAAGCCATCTGTTATTATCCTTTGATCCAATCTTCAACCCATGAATGTTTGATGAGCCATCAACAGAACTTCTGTATCTAAAGATCCCATCTTCGCCTTTTGGGTGTTCCAAGATGGTTTTCGTCTGGAAATCTCCAAGAGAAGAGCAGGAAAAATCCCCTGCACTCGGATTTCCTCCACTTCCTCCATGCATAACATCCAAATTACGGCTGCTTACACCAGGAAAATGTCGTGGGTTCTGCACAAATGTGCTCAATGTTGTCACGGCTTCATCAATTTTATTAGAGGAAACTTGAGGCAAGCCCATAGAAAACCAAAGCAAGTATGCACTTCTGCTCAAAAGGGAATGTGGTTATGCTTTGTTATTACTATTATTATTTCCTTATCCTACTCTTGTTTGTTTTCCTTCCTTCACTACTTTGTTCTCTCTGAGTGTGTCGATTAATATTCTTCCAAAATAATGGACTCTCTGCCTTGAGGTTCCACTTAATTGAATGGCACACACATGAGTTGATCTGTTGATGTCACTGAACCTGATATCTGCAACAATTTGAATTCAAAGTAAATCTAAATGGCAAATGCCTTACAATCAATTAATATGTTTTACAGAACCTTCGAAACTACTGCTAATTAAGCAAGGGCATGTTCTCTCCATTACCATGCTTTAATTGGATTAGGTCAAATGCCCCAAGCATAGACCTGGCTTTTTCTTACAAATGGAATGGGAAGAAAAGACCTTCTGACCTCCATACCGACAAGCAACTAGGCACAGTGGATCCATGGTTGCTCAACAAATGAATACTCAAGCCTATTAGATACAGAAAATAAGAAAAAGTAAAACATCCAAATCTTAATCCAGAAAAATATCCATGCAAAGAAAACATACAAACCAACTGAAAAAACATTTTTTTTAACATTGATGAGAAACAAAAACGCAAAAAGGACCACGTGACGAATTCAACTTTCCCTATAAAAACCAACATATTGTGTCAAGAACATTAAAAAATTAACACAGGATACTTTAAAATGATGGCAGACGAGATTCATTAATATTATTTGGAAAGCAGACTATAAAATGGCTTGTTTTGATATCTCAAGAGAACCAAATTTTCTGTACAGAACTAACATATCGTAGCACATAAATCAGGAAATTCAATCCAAAAAAATTTACTAAAAATTTATAAAGAAAAGAAATCTGTATCTTCATTTGTAAAATGTCCACCTGAAGAGAATATGAAAAAAATAATAGGCTCTACTCTATCACTGAATAGAACTAGACCACATGTGAGTACTCTCATTTGATTCATCGGTCACGGGACAACTGATGGAAAATATCCGAGAATGTATTCCATGGTGTAAGTTGTCCAATATGATGTGATGCTAATCATCCAAACAAGAAAGCAAAAAACTAGTAAGGTAGAACTTTGAAAGAAAGGTATTTATAATAACAGTATTAAAGATGGTTACATAAAACAAAATGCATTCCAAGAGTAGAAGGTAAATCGGGTCAAAAATGAAAACTTAGTACAACTTTACAATAGGTTCCAACACTTAGGCACAACTATAAATAAAATAGAGGGGGGAAACGACAATATTGTAGGAAGGAAAGTGCAAAATGGGCAAAGTGGAGAAGGGTTGGTGTAGTATTATATGATGTAATGAACAATTTTACAAGTGGGACAGGAAGCTAGACCTGTATAAATTATATGGAGCTGAATGTTGGGCAGCAGAGGAACGCATGCAGCCAACATGCAGAAACTTACATGAATAGAAATTGGAATGAGTGTATTAGAGGAAAACAGGGGAACCAGAGCAGAAGCACAAGCAATTTTGATACGAACACGCTCAATCATGGATGAAAACAGGGGAAGTATATCACTTCCCAAAGAAATGCATACAAAAATGCAAAAACATGTATAATCATATCATCCTGTACCAGGATCATTGTAGTCTAAATACAAGAACCAAAGTAGCAGTTTATGCACTAGTGGTGATGATTAATCTGTCAAAAGAGAAGATCTTTAAGAATCTAAACTCTCTATTCCCACCCCAAAAAAAAAAAAACTTTATACAATAACAGCAGAAGAAAAATGCAACAGCATGTATAATTATATCATTCTGTACCAGGATCATTGTAGTAGTCTAAACTCAAAATACAGGAATCAAAGTAGCAGTTTATGCACTTGTGAAGATGATTAATCGGCCAAAAGAGAAGATCTTTGAGAATCTAAACCGTCCATTCCCACTTCCAAACCAAACCCTCCAAGGAAAGGAAGAAAATGGGGAACCAACCCGATTCCTTCATCCAATCAACAAAAACCACATCTTCCTTCTACTCCACATATTCATCCCCGCCGCAACAGGTTCCGTCCACGGCACATATTCAACGCATAAAAACCCTAACTTTTCCACACAACCCCATGAATAAAAAAAAGATAGCTGGAACGTCAGGAAGCGTTTGGTTGTACCAAATCGCAAATTTCTTGAAGATTTGGTTAGAATGGTCTGTTATTAGAAACCCCATTAACAAAATTACTGTTAATCTACCTTCTTCTTCCCTAAATTATCATAACTGGAGCTGCTGTTGCCGATTTCTTACCATGAGAAATGATTCTAACAAAATTTTAAAAGCATCCAACCAAATGTTGACATTTGATTCCATCCAAACGCACCATTAAGTTCAAAAGAATCCACAAAAAAGGTAAAAGAACACAAGATAGATGGATCTAGACCCAAAAAAATTGAGAAAAAAACACACAAGAGATCTAAGAGCATGAAAAGCTTTTAGAACCACATGAGAATCAGAAAGCAGAAACTAAGTTGAGAACCAAAACCCAAAAAAATCCCAAAAAATGGAAATGAAAAGCAGCGATCCAAGGAAACATTGATTTGAACAAAATCGACGCAATCGGAAATAGAAGGTCCGATTGCAGAACGAACCTGTAAAGATCGCGATCGGAGAATCCGATCTCGAAATCACGTTCGATTTTCCATCGGCGTTTTTTGAATTCGATTCGAATTATATAGGAAAAATTATCTTTTTTTATGAACAAAACCCTTGCTACTTCGTTCTTCGCTTCTCCTCCTCTCCCTCTCTCTCGCTTCTATTCCGGTTTGCAATGGCTGTTTTGGATTTGGGTGTATTTTATCTACCTTCCGATGAGAGAGAAAGACGTCTGATGAGAGAGAAAGACGAAAATGTGTGTTCTCTCTCCTGAAAATGACACATGCGTCCCTTCTTGCTTTGAAGACGACGAAATTTGTACCTGGTTGTTGTTTTGGCTGCCCCCACCAATCCCCCCCGGCCACATCTAAAATTGGGGGAAATTTTCAACAATAAAATAAGAGGATTTTTTTTTTGGATAAAAGCCGCATAGGAATCACCCTATATGCGAAAGGGGTCCTCTTGGTCCAATTTTTTATTTTTATTTTTTTATTATCATTTAGCGATATGGTCGATATCGACCATTATTCTATGGTGGTTGCTCTCGATTTGCAAAACTCAAATAAAAATTGATTTTTTCTCTCTTAATTGCTAGTGGTATTCCAAAGCGGTGGATGCGGCCAAAATTGTGTAAGAGAGCATGAAATGGAAGGAGTGAGGTGCATAGGCGAAGAAGTTAAGGAAGTGAGTGAGGCCGCAAAGGACGATGAATGTGTCGAATTAGAGGAAGATCCATCGAAAGGAAGAAGATGAAGGAGCAGGAGACGAAACATAAGAGCTCAAGATTGATGGAGAAGTAGGCGAGGAAGATGAGGAAGTTGCTCGATTTTCGGCATTGGAGGATATTATTGAAAATCCATAGGGTTTGAGATTCTCTGTCTGTGCAAACGCAGCGAGTGAAGGAGAAGGTCAAAGACGATGTGTTCGATGAAATGCCATTGAGAGAAATGGAGGGATGGGAGAAAAAAATGAGAGAGGGGGAGCGATTCAATGAATCCAAACATGTAGAGGAGAGAAAGGGAGGAAATTGAAAACTATAAATTCGATTTGTCTAACATGACCTAAGGGGAGTGAGAGGAGGTGAGGGCGCTGCAGATTCTTCTTCTTCTTTTTTTGTGATATGGTAAATATTGACCATTCTGTTATGTTCAGCAAATAAGACACTTACATGTTGAAGAAAACATGACTGACAAAATATCGACCATATCTCTAAATGATTAAAAATAAATAAAAAACTGAAACACATCAATAAGACCCCTCCCGTCTATACGGTGGTTCTGGGACCTCATCAGTGGTATGGGGTCCTATGGGATTTTTACCCTTAAAATCCTCTTAAAATAAATATGATTTATTTTCTTTTTTCAAAAAAAAAAAAGCATTGGGATGTTTTTCACGATTCTTTCAATCAAGTCATGTCCATAAAAATAATTTTGGGAAATAATAAAAATATGCTTTTAAGTTTTTTTTTTATTTAAAGTTAAAAATACGCTTTTCGTATGATAGGTTTTTATCTTTTCTAAACCATCTTCCTCGAGATCCACCGTTTTGATATTTTGATGCTGATGACCATTTAAGAAAGCTAGTTTTGAGTCATTTGGAATCTATATAAACCCCTTTTTCTAAGCATTCATATGTAAAAGGTACTTGAGTGGGCCCCACTGGGTCATTTGGATTGGACTTTATTGATTTTCTTAAATTATTTACTGAGGGGGAAAAATAGCAAACGATGATATAGGGATACTTTTATCATTTTTAATTTTTTTTCTCCCTCGTGAATACTTGATTGAAATAAATATGGAAAGCTTAATTTGTATACTCTTTTGAAATATTCAAAATTTCATGTACTTTTGAAAATGAGGCACTTGTTTTATATATTTTTTATAATTTTCTTAAAATTAATTTAGATATTTATTAGAACATTATATATGGGATAGAGTGAGTTTTTCTTTGCACGCATCTACAAAAGATTGGCATGTAAAAATCAAACTCCATCTTAAATGTTGGAGGGACTGTTTGCATTAAAAAAAATGTAATTGATTTTCACACTTTATTTGCATGAGAAGCAGTCAAATCAATAGTATGTAAAATAATTGGAGGTTGATAGTAAAATACACTAAAATGTTCAAAAGTTATTCCTCTCCAAGTTATAACTTTTTTTCGTTTAGCACCTTTTAATAATAGTTTTTTTTGGTCATTTAGTGTCGTTCTCTCTCAACTTGCTTGTTCTAACTTTTCTCTTGATTTGATCCCTTTTAATCCACTTCTCCCCTCATGCAGACAAATATTCCTCACGCCGAAAAATCCATTGTAATATATATGACTTAATAACCACTGATGAAATTATCTCAAGGGATTAATTCTACAGAGAAATCCTCATTATATAATAATTTGCAAAATGACTTTTCTAGATTAGACATTAATATTAATATAAATACAATTTATTTTGTTTTTGTCACTTGGTTGGGCAGATACTTAATTATGGACCAACTAGCAAAGATATGAACTAAATTATCAATTGGGTAGAAATAACGAATCTATAGGTGGATATTTTAGGGTGATGCTATGGGTTACTTGATAATCAGATTTTAATTGACATCCATAAAATCTGAAAGAGAAAATGTGCATTGGCCATCATATTGACAATTTTATTTTTTATCAATCGCCATACCTTGCACAAATTTATACTTCATCATCATCATTGAATCCATGTCCCAGCTATGTCGTGGTTGGCCCTACAAATTATATTTCTTTTTTTTCCAATTGTCAGATTGTCAAAGAAGCTGCACTATTTGAAATATATTATTCTTGCATCCGTTAATGTTCTCTTTGGCATGCTGATTGTCCTTGATGGGTGATAAGAGAGCTGCTAATGTCACATCCCATGCTTCTCTGTGCACATTCCTTTTAGGGACAATTACCGTACGGAATGTGTTAAAACTGACAATAGATCCAATGCAGCCGAAAAATGCATATATTACCGCATAATTGTTCAATCCATAGGATATTGCAGGGATGTGTGATATCCCACAACCACTTGAACAGTCAATTTTTTTCCCTTGACCGTGGGACCCCCAAACCACCATCCAAATCGTTTGATAGCTATACAAGTGTAAGAACTAATATCGCACCAAATTTGAAATGTTGATCTATCACGGTTACAGCTGTCCACGGTTTGGATGGTGGTTTGGTGGTCCCACGGTCAAGGAAAAAAAAACAGACTGTTCAAGTCTTCCCGCTTCTGATTGTGGAATATCCTACATCCCTAAGATATCGCAGTTTGCGATATCCTACATATTGAACAGTTTTGTGGTAAATATATATTTTCCGGTTATTCTGGGGCTATTGTCGGCTTTAACACCTTTCGTATGGTAATTGTCCCTTCCTTCTATATATATACACCCATTGTTCCTAAAATACCCCTCTCCCTCCATCCTCATTTTCTCAGTTTACTCCCCCTTTTCTCCCTCTCAATCTCCATGTTCCTGTCGTCGTCGCCCTCTCTCCCTCTCCTTATCCCTGTCGTCACCCGCCACCCTCTCCTCTCTGTCTCCTTCTTTCTCTCTCCCTGTCCCTACCCACCACGTCTCCTTATCTCTCCCTCTCCTTGTCCCTCTCCCCCTTCGATGGTGCTGCCAGAGGGGACAACGGTGGCTGGGCAAGGGGTGAGTGAGTGTAAGTTGGGGAGGGAAAGACTTTTGATAGGTATCCTTTTATGTAATTTTACATTATATTGGTCATAAAAAATGGGATGTGCACGTAGAAGCTTGGGTTGTGACATTAGCAGCAACTCTCATCCGTTTAAAAAATTATTCTTGGGAGTAGCATGCAACCCCAAATACAAGGGGCCGTTGGGTAATGTCCACGGAACTTGCATTCCCACCACTTTAGGTTAGAATTCTGGATCCCATCTCTCAAGGAAACCGCACGTTGAAAGCCCCTTATCTATGTTGTTTTTGTGCTGCACCAAACAACGTTGAGGCCGCCTATTTTCGTGGAACAAGTTGATGCACAAACATGTCCTAAATCTAGAAGAGATAGAATCATAATATTTGTACAGAGAAATTCCAAATAAGACCTTTTTTTTTTGCTTTATTTTAAAGAATGTCGCGAGTTTCAAAACTTTTCAAAATTGGGTATAAGTTTTCTAATAAGTTCCTAATCAAGCACATCCGACCATCTAAAGATATTTTTGGTGATTTTTTACCACTTTTTTTGTAATTTGACGTCACGACATGCTTCTGACATCCACTATATGCTGTTGATAACCGATTAACCGCGGCGATAGCATAGATAAAAGGATTAAAAAAAGAAAAAAGATAGAAAAAAGAGAAAACTACCAAAAAAATGACCCGAGATGACCACTAATCGAAAAACACACCACTAGTCAATATGGCATGCAAGTGGTTCCCTGTGACCACTTTCTGTTTTTTTATTCAAGATTTAAACATGTGACAATGTCATTTCATTCAAACCTATACAAATAGCTCGAAACCCCATTTCACCCATCTTCCCCTTCGTCCTCCCATCGTTTTCCCCTTTCTCCGACGGTTTCCTTTCCTCCTTCCTCAAAAGGTCATTACCTTGATAATTTAACCATAAAAAAATAATCATACAACAAAGATAATGAAATGAATATAACTATATATCAAAACCCTAATGAACTTTTCTCAAAAAGCAAACATGAAACTCATGCTCTATAGTAGATAATACATGAAAGAAGGTTAAACTGTGCTATACCTACCTCGTTAATATAGATCAACAACCTCCACAAGTAAAATTCAATGTTGGGGGAGAGTTCTGTTTTGATTCATTTTGGTACAGAAAGCCAATAATCGCAGATGACAAAGGTTGAAGAAGTTGCAGATTTGACGAATTAACGATGATTACGACACTAACTCTCGATATTAAGCGACGACATCATCACTTGTTGCAAAAGGGCAAAAACAATGAATATTCTAGCGGGAATACCGATTGTGTTGCTACAAAACTATACATAGCTCTTTTTTTTTAGTAGACCTCTGGCTTGCTTTTTCGGATAAATTATCTAGAAAAACCAAGGGCGGAATTTATTTCATCTAAGGATAAAATGGGTATTTAAAAATGCGAGGGAAAGAGTTGCCGGAAAAATGGGGAGTTGCTATTGGAACACAGGATTTTACTTTTCCCACGACATTTCTATCTACACACATTTATAAAATTTAAAATTTATATTATTTCTTTTCCCACATGCCAACATTTCCTATACTACCCCTCCCTCCATTCCCCTCTTTCTTTCCACCCACATCATCATCTCCTTCTTCTTACACACGGACTCTGAACTTCGACAAACGACTCTATTTCTCTGGCACCCAGCCGACGTTGCCCGTCATTTCCATCAATCTCCTATTTCAAAGGTAAGTAAATGGATCTCTAAAACTATCATTTCTTCTTTACCATTTTTTCCTTCCTAGATTACTTTTTTTTCCATGAAAACTTGTTATGGGGTTACATTCTCGTTCATTGTGAATTTTTACAAACAATGTGAGTGTTTTTAATGTATTTGGGTTGCATTCTATCCACCGTCGCAAGGGTTTTGAACCCAAATCCCACGATGTGTTCGGTCTCTATGAGACCGAACATATCCCCTTTGTTCGGACCTAAATGTCCGAACAAAGGGTAGTTGTTCGGAAACTAATATCTAAACAAGTTCCTTTTGTTCGGACATTCAGGTCCGAACATGATGAGCTGTTTTTGTTTTGTGAATATGTTGAAAGATAGAGTGGCTTTTGTTTTTTCAGTTACATTTTATGACCCACATAAAACATTGATTTTTATTTTTGTTTTCATCTATATGGTATTATTTGCTTATTCTAAAAACATAGTTTTCTGTTATTATTCAAAAATTTATTTATATATTTTAGATATGGACCGACCAAGCTCTTTCAGGGTGCAACCTACCGCCTCAAATAGGAGGCGACACCACCGGGTGGAAGATGTCGTAGAAGAACCGGAGGTCCCTGATGAGATAGTTGAAGAACAACCAGATATGGAAGAGCAACCAGCTCCGGGGCCACGAGATAGGTCGTTATTGACCAGCTTTCATATACATATAACTGGGTATATTTGGAGTGGACAGGTGTGTTTCGTTTGTTTCATATGAAGTTTGATTGATTGATTAAGTTGTGAATTTATTCGATAATGATGTATCAATTGTTGACTGCAGGATCGATGACCGCTGAAGTGTCTAAGCCATGGTCAGAAAGTGTCATTGTGGCAATGGCAATTGAATGGGTCTGATAGGTTTAGGCGATGGATGTCCAGGTCCAGTTTGGCTCCCTTAGTGACTGCGTTATACCGCTCTGTCAATAAGATTATTGTATCGGGTTTTGTGGAAATGTGACAACCTAAGACTAATACCTTTCACATGCCATTTGGTGAGATGACCATTACTTTAGATGATGTTGCATCCATCATAGGCATCCAAGTGACAGGGCGGACTATCTCGTATAATGATAGAATGACATATGAGGAAGCTCAAGCACTCCTTGTTGATGCACTAGGAGTATAACCTATAGAGGCACATGATGAGCTGATCCAGGTGCGGTGCCAATCTGTTAGATTGGAGTGGCTACGGGAAAGGTTCGGTGGAATGTCTGACGATGATGGAGAGGAGATGGTTGACTGTGTAGTCAGAGCCTACCTTATGTACTTATTGGCATGTACGTTGTTCACAGACAAGGGTGTCGATCATATTCCTTACACATCTGGTGGATTTGGAGAACGTACATTCATATGCATGGGGTACTGCTGCACAGGCATACTTACACAGGCAGTTAGGGTTAGCAACTCGGCGTGAAGTTAAACAAATTGTCAGTTATCTGACTCTATTTGAAGCTTGGGTGTACGAGCACTTCGAATGTTTGGCTCCAACTCCAAACATTCACTATCAGCTTGATCACCTCCGGGTCCATCGATGGGTCTCTCGTAGGGAGTCTGCGCCTTTACAGACATTACGAGAGAGACTTGATTTCATGAGCACTGACTTGGTAATTACGCAAATTTTCTTACTCATTTTCTATCACATGAAGTTATTATTATGTATTATTTATTTTCATATCTTATACTTAGATTCACTATTTTCAGGTCACTTGGGACCCATATCGTGATGTTAGGCGCTATCACCCTTTCAACGAGGTTGCATACTACTGTGGATGCATCAAGTGCATGGATGTTGTTGAGCCTTATCATCCGGATAGGGTGCTCAGACAGTTTGGGAGAGTACAAACTATTCCACCACCGCCATTAGCCCCCATTCGCGCTACGCGGGGTCCGACTGCCCGTGACTACCATATCGCGTATCAATACATAAATCAAATTTGGGAGGAATGACTTAATTACCTACTGTCTGCATTGAACCGTAGTCAACCAGTTAGGCGTCCTGCAGATTGTGTTCCCGGGTATATGGATCGGTATAAACGAGTCTCGTGGAGGATATTACAAAACCCAAATCATCACTCTAATTTTGCGCCCAGACCCGACGAAACACAATCAAGCAGTACGGTGGACTATGAGCAGCGTAATTCGGATGCACTATTCATTCTTGATGGAGTGATGGAAAGGGGTGAGGACCGTTGGGTTGAAGATCCACGGGGACTATATACCCATGTGAATCAGGTTGCCCACGTTTTACGGGGAATGTCAATTGTCGATGCTCAACGAACCATTCGACATCCCCACATGAGTTCACAGAGTTACACCCGTAACAGGTCAACAAGGGGAATGAACAACTGACGAGAACCAGAAGAAGTTTGACTAACAAAAATGAATGCTTGTATTTCTTTTTATTTTTGTAATTTGGATGGTTGTTATAAGACTTGGGTCCTCTTTTAAGTAGTTTTTTATTTGGAAAGTGGTTGTACTTTTTTTAGTGAATTCAAATGGCATTTTGATTATGTTACCTTTGATTTTATGTTCGGAATATGCTTGACTTGTTACAGATGTAGAACCAGAAATCTTCAAAAGTGGATATGAAAATCTTCGAAATGGACTAACTGAACATTTGTTCGGAAACACAGTGTCGAACAAATGGTATTTGTTTAGCACTGTGTTTCCGAACATTTACTGTAACTCCCATCACTTTTAAAAACCTGTAATATGCGGCAAAACCAATACATCCTAGTAGTTTTAAAATTTGTACATACATCAAAGCATTCATTAAATACAATAATAAACTACTAAAACTCGTTCCAAACTCCATTAAATGTTTAAAAATAGTTATTACATGCAACATAAACTCGCTTGGATGACAAGGTAGTTCTATTCAATCCAAATCAATTGTCTCACATGTTGATACATCTGAAGTTACGAGCTATTTGAATTGTACAATCCGATCCCTGTATGGAGTCTCCCAACCATTCGCACAAAAGTGATGAAATTGTCTCCACTTATTTGCAATAGGCGGAATTGGATGACCAAGTACTAAGAATAATTGAACAAAATTATTCCGATTAACAAAACCTATTGTTCGCTCATTCCGAGAAGGTGTCAGCACTGGCATAGACCGCAATGGGAGGAAAGTCAGACATTGTTCTACGTTAAAGTGGTATAACACTAAATTATAACGAGACGCTATGAGGTGCCCCATGTTAAGATTTTCTCAAGTGCATTCTTAAAGACATTACCACGAAGCTCTTTGTATTCGGCCGGCTTGAAATTATGTTGCACAATTGTCTTACTTTTCTCAAATGAAGCTTTGATACCGGTATGCTGCAACTCTAGCAAATTGTGGATTTTAGTCCAAACCGCTTCAAAATTTCCTTGACTTGATCCCAGCTGCCTCTTAAGCCGTGCATGTGAACTCTCAGCCCTGCATATGATTGTTAAGAGGTGAGACATAGCAATTAATAGGCATAACTCAAATAGAAGGTATTTTTTTTAAAGTACCTGTTCGAAGTAGTATTCCCAAAATGGATACTATTGTCTGTCCATGCATAAACAAATCTCTCCTTGTAATGATCTAACCAATTACCCTTCACGTAATTGAGTGCATCAGGATACGTACTGAATTCTTGATTTAGCTTACGTAGTTGTTCACCAAACTCCTCTTTTGTTGATGAAGACACTAACATATTCCAGCTCATAATAAACCTGTCCCATTTCTCTTTAGTTTCAAACAACTTTTTGCATCTCGCCAATACGTTTCTATTAATATGCCATTTGCATAATAAATGAGTAGCACTCGAGAATACTCTGTTAATGGCGTTCATGAGTGACAGTTCTCTATCCGTCACAATGACATCGGGAAGAATACCATCACCAATAATAGAACGCAATACACCCAATGCCCATGCATAATTATCTTCACGTTCTATATGAAGGTATGCAAAGCATACAGAAAAAGTCATGTCTGTGGATGTGACTCCAACAACCTCCAATAGAGGCATGCGATAACGATTGGTCTTGTAAGTACAGTCCATTATCAAAACATGTGGAAATGCACGTAATAAATCTAAACTGCTTGGGTGCGTCCAAATCAAGTCGGTTACAGTATCGCTGTCCTCACAAGTCTTATGCCATTCAATGTAATTATGCTCTGTTAGCTTCCCAAGCAGTTGTTGCATCTGACTTATTCTACCCCGATCATTAACTTTATATCTGTATCGTGCATTGTATATTGTCTTCATTGTGGTTACGTTTAATTCACTTCTTTGTTTCAACGTAACCAAAATTTCTTTTTGTCTAACCATGCTCTTGGACATATCAACCAGCAACTGAGTTTCCTCCTTTGATAATCTGCCTGCAAAAGAATGCCCCTCTAAATGTTCTGCTGCCGAATGATTGTGCACGCCACATGTGACCTCCAACATCCAATCATCATTTGAGTCTAACTTTATGCCCTTTAATGCGAAAGGGCATCCACATTTTTTTGAACCGGTTTGTTTGACCCTTTTTCGCTTTTGGCCCTCTTCATGCTTATATTGTCCACTTCTCTCGCATGCAAGGAGTACTCTAGGTTTGACACCTATCCGAGCAGCATTTGAAACCTTTATCACAATGACAAACCCGTTTTCCCGTCCTATACCACGAGCCCAACTGATCAACGAATCGCGACTGTGAAATATCTACAGTAAACAATTTTAATATGAATTTAGTAACAAATATTTGTAATTTGAGTAATAAATTCACAATCGGACATACCTCTTGAGTTATAAACTCACTGGTATAATCCAATCTCTACTTTCTAGTGCAATGAATGAAGAAAATAACAATCAAATTGTACCTTTAAACCAAAGTAGTAGTGGAAAGGTCAATTCCTTTGTTTGTTTGTGTTTTTTTTTTTTTTTGTATTTATGCCACTTTTTTTAATTTTTTCCCACCTAGAACGAGTTGCAGGTTCTCGATATGTATGGACTTTCAGGTCCGAACATATGGTATATGTTCGGAACTGTAAGTCCGAACATAAGCCATATGTTCGGACCTGAAGTTCCGAACATATGTCATATGTTCGGATGTTTCATACCGAACAGTGACATATTATTCTGTACTTTTTGCAGGTCTCTACGCAGGAAAGTCAAGTTGGATCGGACTATGTCATGAATTATACCAGTGAGTTTATAACTCAAGAGGTATGTTCGATTGTGAATTTATTACTCAATTTACAATTATTTGTTACTAAATTCATATTAAAATTGTTTACTGTAGATATTTTACAGTCGCGATTCATTGATCAGTTGGGCTCGTGGTGTAGGAAGGAAAAACGAGTTTGTCATTGTGATAAAGGTTTCAAATGCTGCTCGGTTAGGTGTCAAACCTAGAGCACTCCTTGCATGCGAGAGAAGTGGACAATATAAGCATGAAAATGGTCAAACAAACCGATTCAAAAACATGTGGATGCCCTTTCGCATTAAAGGGCATAAAGTTAGACTCAAATGATGATTGGATGTTGGAGGTCACATGTGGCGTGCACAATCATTCGGCAGCAGAACATTTAGAGGGGCATTCTTTTGCAGGCAGATTATCAAAGGAGGAAACTCAGTTGCTGGTTGATATGTCCAAGAGCATGGTTAGACAAAAAGAAATTTTGGTTACGTTGAAACAAAGAAGTGAATTAAACGTAACCACAATGAAGACAATATACAATGCACGATACAGATATAAAGTTAATGATCGGGGTAGAATAAGTCAGATGCAACAACTGCTTGGGAAGCTAACAGAGCATAATTACATTGAATGGCATAAGACTTGTGAGGACAGCGATACTGTAACCGACTTGATTTGGACGCACCCAAGCAGTTTAGATTTATTACGTGCATTTCCACATGTTTTGATAATGGACTGTACTTACAAGACCAATCGTTATCGCATGCCTCTATTGGAGGTTGTTGGAGTCACATCCACAGACATGACTTTTTCTGTATGCTTTGCATACCTTCATATAGAACGTGAAGATAATTATGCATGGGCATTGGGTGTATTGCGTTCTATTATTGGTGATGGTATTCTTCCCGATGTCATTGTGACGGATAGAGAACTGTCACTCATGAACGCCATTAACAGAGTATTCTCGAGTGCTACTCATTTATTATGCAAATGGCATATTAATAGAAACGTATTGGCGAGATGCAAAAAGTTGTTTGAAACTAAAGAGAAATGGGACAGGTTTATTATGAGCTGGAATATGTTAGTGTCTTCATCAACAAAAGAGGAGTTTGGTGAACAACTACGTAAGCTAAATCAAGAATTCAGTACGTATCCTGATGCACTCAATTACGTGAAGGGTAATTGGTTAGATCATTACAAGGAGAGATTTGTTTATGCATGGACAGACAATAGTATCCATTTTGGGAATACTACTTCGAACAGGTACTTTAAAAAAAATACCTTCTATTTGAGTTATGCCTATTAATTGCTATGTCTCACCTCTTAACAATCATATGCAGGGCTGAGAGTTCACATGCACGGCTTAAGAGGCAGCTGGGATCAAGTCAAGGAAATTTTGAAGCGGTTTGGACTAAAATCCACAATTTGCTAGAGTTGCAGCATACCGGTATCAAAGCTTCATTTGAGAAAAGTAAGACAATTGTGCAACATAATTTCAAGCCGGCCGAATACAAAGAGCTTCGCGGTAATGTCTCTAAGAATGCACTTGAGAAAATCTTAACAGAAACCAAGAGAGCCAACGTAGTTGGAATTGACGCCAGTGTTTGTGGTTGTGTTATTCGACGCACACATGGATTACCCTGTGCGCATGAGATTGCTGAATATATAAGTCAAGGGCGGCATATTCCTCTAAGTTGCATACATCCGCATTGGTGTAAGCTTGATATGTTGCCTACTGCCCCGTCAACAAGTTCTTCTATGGGCCTGGATTGCAAGGCAGATTTGCAGTTACTGGAAAAACGGTTCAATGAATATGATTCCACAAGAAAATTGCAACTTCTAAAGAAGATACGAGAACTATCAAAACCAGAAAGTACTCATTTGATAGAACCTAAAGTAAAATCAAGAACAAGAGGTAGACCAAGTATGAAAGTTGACACCTCAACCCGATGAGATCCAAGCGCATTTGAGTTGGTATCTTCTGCATAGGATAGCTACTCTCCTAATTCAGTTGCAATGACAGAAGTTAAAGATAAAGGACGGTTAGAATGCAAACAAAAGAGAAGAGAAAAGATTAGTGCGATTCGTACGAGGTCAAGGAGCATTAATAATTATGTTCTCTCATTTCCCGTGGGGTTGAGGCCTTACATTCGACATGTAAAGGACGTCGCAGCTGAAGGTAACTGTGGATTCAGAGCCATCGCTGGTTTGGTTGGACTAGCCGAGGATGAATGGAGACAAGTTAGGAGAGATTTATTACAAGAGTTGCTTGCACATGTAGACCACTACAAACAATTATATGCGGTGGAGAACAGAGTTGAGGAATTGGTGGAAGCATTATCATACTATGATGACAACCCATCGATGGAAAATTGGATGACTATGCCTGACATGGGGCACCTCATAACGTCTCGTTATAATTTGGTGTTATACCACTTGAGCATAGAACAATGTCTGACTTTCCTCCCATTGCGGTCTGTGCCAGTGCCGACATCTTCTCGGAACGAGCGAACAATAGGTTTTGTTAATCAGAATCATTTTGTTCAATTATTCTTAGTACCTGGTCATCCAATTCCGCCCATTGCAAATAAGTGTAGACAATTTCATCACTCTTGTGCGAATGGTTGGGAGACTCCATACAGGGATCGGATTGTACAATTCAAAGAGCTTGTAACTCCAGATGTATCAACATGTGAGACAATTGATTTGGATTGAATAGAAGTACATGGTGTATGTGAGACTTTATGTTGTATGTAATAACTATTTTTAAACATTTGATGGAGTTTGGAATGTGTTTTAGTAATTTCTTTTTATTGTATTTAATGAATGCTTTGATGTATGAAGAAATTTTAAAAGTACTAGGATGCATTGGTTTTGCCGACCGAATACAGACAGGTTTTTAAATGCGAACAGAATGGTTACAGTTAGTGTTCGGAAACACAGTGCCGAACAAAATGGTTTTGTTCGGTACTGTGTTTCCGAACATAATGGGTTGGTTCGGACCTTTGTTTCCGAACAGACTGGTTTTGTTCGGCACTGTGTTTCCGAACAGATTAGTTTGGTTCGGCACTGTGTTTCCGAACATTAACTGTAACTCCCAATACATGTTCAGTTCGTCCCTTTCGAAGATTTTCATTGAAGATATATGGTTCTACATCTGTAACAATTCAAGCATATTCCAAACATAAAATCAAAGGTAAAGTAAACAAAATATCATGAGAATTAATTAATAAAGTACAACCACTTTCCAAATAAAAGACAACTTAAAAGAGGTTCCAAGTCTTATAACAACCATCCAAATTACAAAAATAATAAAAAAATGACTACAAGCATTGGTTTTTGTTAGTTAAACTTCTTCATAATTTCAGTTGTTCATTCCCCTTGTTGACCTGCTGCGGGTGTAACTCTGTGAACTAATGTGGGGATGTCGAATGGTTCGTTGAGCATCGGCAATGGACATTCCCCGTAAAACGTGGGCAACCTGATTCACATGGGTATATAGTCCCCGTGGATCTTCAACCCAATGGTCCTCACCCCTTTCCAGGACTTCATCAAGAATGAATAGTGCATCCGAATTACGATGCTCATAGTTCACCGCATTGCTTGACTGTGTTTCGTCGGGTCCAGGCGCAAAATTAGAGTGATGATTTGGGTTTTGTAATATCCTCCATGAGACTCGTCTGTACCAATCCATATACCCGGGAACACAATCTGCAGGACGCCTTACCGGTTGACTACGGTTCAATGCAGACAGTAGGTGATTAGACCATCCCTCCCAAATTTGATTCATGTATTGATACGCGATATGGTAGTCACGGGCAGTCGGACCTCGCGTAGCGCGAATGGGGGCTAATGGCGGTGGATGAATAGTTTGTACTCTCCCAAACTGTCTGAGCACCCTATCCGGATGATAAGGCTCAACAACATCCATGCACTTGATGCATCCACAGTAGTATGCAACCTCGTTGAATGGGTGAAAGCGCCTAACATCACGATATGGGTCCCAAGTGACCTGAAAATAGTGAATCAAAGTATAAGATATGAAAATACATAATACAGAATAATAACATCATGTGATAGAAAATGAGTAAGAAACTTTGCGTAATTACCAAGTCAGTGCTCATGGAATCAAGTCTCTCTCGTAATGCCTGTAAAGGCGCAGACTCCCTACGAGAGACCCATCGATGGACCCGGAGGTGGGAGGGCTGATAGTGAATGTTTGGAGTTGGAGCCAAACATTCGAAGTGCTCGTACACCCAAGCTTCAAATAGAGTCAGGTAACCGGCCATTTGTTTAACTTCACGCCGGGTTGCTAACCCCAACTGCCTGTATAAATATGCCAGTGCAGCAGTACCCTATGCATATGAACGTACGTTATCCAAATCCACCAGATGTGTAAGATATATGATCGGCACCCTTGTGCCACTCTTGTCTGTGAACAACGTACATCCCAGTAAGTACAGAATGTAAGCTCTGACTGCACAGTCAACCATCTCCTCTTCATCATCGTCAGACATTCCACCAAACCTTTCCCGTAGCCACTCCAATCTAACAGATTGACCCCGCACCTGGATCAGCTCATCATGTGCCTCTATGGGTTCTACTCCTAGTGCATCAACAAGGAGTGCTTGAGCTTTCTCATATGACATTCTATCATTGTACGAGACAGTCCGCCCCGTCACTGGGATGCCTATGATGGATGCAACATCATCTAAAGTGATGGTCATCTCGCCAAATGGCATGTGAAAGGTGTTAGTCTCAGGTTGCCACCTTTCCACAAAACCGATACAATAATCTTATTGACATTGCGGTATGATGCAGTCACTAAGGGAGCTAAACTGGACCTGGACATCCATCGCCTGAACCTATCAGACCCATTCAATTGCCATTGCCACAATGACACTTTTTTACCATGGCTTAGACACTTCAATGCTCCTCGATCCTGCAATCAACAATTGATACATCATTATCGAATAAATTCACAACTTAATCAATCAATCAAAGTTCATATGAAACAAACGAAACACACCTCTCCACTCCAAATATGCCCAGCTATATGTGTATCAAAGCTGGTCAGTAACGACCTATCTGGTGGCCCATGAGATGGTTGCTCTTCCATCTCTGGTTGTTCTTCAACGTCCTCCTCACGAAGAACAGGTTCTTCTACAACCTCTTCCACTGGGTGGCGACGCCTTCTGTTTGAAGCAGTAGGTCGCACCCTAGAAGAGCTCGGTTGGTCCATATCTGAAATAAAAATACAAATATTGTAGGATTATGGTTTTTGCATCAAACTGTTCGGATGTTCAGGTATGAACAAAGTCCATTTGTTCGGACATGAAAGTCCGAACAAAATCATTTTGTTCGGACCTAAACATCCGAACAAATCCAATTTGTTCGGACTTTCAGGTCCGAACAAACCGTGCTTTCTGTTAAGAAAAATAATGGCGATGATGGTGTACAAACCAGCCCAAATGCAAGGAAAAACATCACCATTGTTTGTAAAAACTTACATTCAATGAGAATCTATCCCTATAACAAGTTTTCATGAAAAAAAAGGTAATCTAAGATGAATAAAATGGTAAAGAATGAATGGTGAAGAAAAATGAAATGACAATGGTGGAGATAGAGATTTACCTTTGAAAGAGGAGATGGTGTAGAGGATTGTGAATGCCGGAGTAATGCCGGAGAGATAAAAGACGCCGGAGACAGAGAGCGGAAGAAAGGTGGATCGGTCGGATGAAAAACCCAAACTCAAATGCGCTTGGATGAAAAACGTGTGTGTGTGGGAAGAAAGAGGGAAATTGAGAGAGGGCTAAAATGGGAATTTCTGCTGTGTGTGGAAAGAAAAAATGCTATTTTTAAATTTTTGTTACGTATATGGAGAGAAATTGTGTGGAAAAAACTAAATTCGTTGTGCAAATAGCACCCCTTTTTAAAAGTAAAATTTGGTGTCCAAATATCAAGCCCCGGAAAAATGCTTTTAAATGACCAAAATTGTCCTGAACTCAATACTAACAAACATTCTGACACTCAGCTGTGATTTAATTTGAGCTGTGGTGTATGACCTGGAGACACTGAGCGAGAGAGAGGGAGAGGGAGGGAGGCGGAGCGATGGCAACAGCAGAGACGTTCAATCTAGGGTTTATAGGTGCGGGAAAGATGGCAGAGAGCATCGCCAGAGGCGTTTCTAAATCCGGCCTCTTACCCCCTTCTCGCATCTCCACCGCCCATCGCAGCCAACATCGTCGCGACGCTTTCTCTTCCGTTGGCGTCAAAGTCTTCCATCACAACATTGAGGTTCCCCTCTCTCTCTCTCTATACATATATATATATATATGATGTAATGTATCTATGTATCTATCTATCTCTGTGGCTACTGGCGTAGTGCGACTGTATCAGCTTCAACACGAGAGTGATAGAAAGAAGAGCTGCAACGAAATCAAACAAAATGGACTTTGGAGTCCCATAGGTGTTTAGATTTTTCTTTTTTTCTTTTTTTGTTTACAAGTGTTTTATACATTATCAATCCTATGCTAAAAATTACAATTCATTTTGAGCGGTTTAGGTTCTTAACGATCCCCTCAATCACCAATCACTTCCCCTGAAAGAGTAATATCGGCGAAAATGTGCGCGGGCTTAACTCTAGTTTTCACCTCTTGCCCACTTCTTCCTCTTGTATTTTTTTTATTTTTTTTGCATTATTTAGTACTTCCCACATTTCCCCCCGTCAGAATGCTTCAGATTTAGACCTATCTAATTTATAACCTTTGTTCTGTGTTGGTTCTTTTCTCAATAGAATTTGGAACTTGTTGAAACTCTACTTCATTCTTCTTAGTGGCAACACAAATATGATTGGTTTTGGTTTGCCATTTACATTTTGAACAGGTAGTTGAAGCGAGCGATGTGATTATTCTGTCCGTGAAACCTCAAGTTGGTATGCCCATGTGAAACTCCACTATTGAACTTTTGCTTTGCGTAATTTGTATCTTTTTTTTTTTTTGTGAAATACCATTTGTTGACCACGCGCTAAAGTCTAAAGTCTTTCATCTGTTTCTAGATAGGTCTTGTTTCAATTGCTTTGTTAACATTTCCGACTGTTTCCCTCATTGTTTGTTAATTGGTTCTTAAAGAAATAATCACTACATTTTTCTTGTAACTAGCTCTGTTTTTATTTGCAATGAAGTGCCATTTTCGATATTGTAAGATGTCTAAATGGTCCATCCCTCGTCTCTGTATGTAACGTCTTCGATTTCATCCCCTTTCTTCTGGGATGTTCTTCTAAGACACTAGTTGTCCAGCATCTTTGAAGTAATCCCAATTAATAAAATCGGACTGTCTGATGAGCCCAAATGGATATAATTCATTTAATTGGAAAAACTCAACCATAGATCAAACTCAAACCAGATCTACGATCAAATATACAATCATAAGGAGAAAAAGTGGAAAATTAACTTTCCCGAAATTGCTAATTCCCATTTGATCAGTCTTCATTCCTTTGGAGACACTCTCAAACCAATGAAGAATCGAAGAAAAGGTGCAAACCATGCATCACTTCTATTGAAAGAAAATAACTAAGCCAAGTGCGGGGTTGGACGTTCCCTTACATATGTTTAAGAAGTCCTTCCTTAAAGAAAAAACCCCAATCTCCTAATTTTAATCTTGGTCATCCATCTAATCATAGCTAACTGAGGAAACTATTAATTAAAATTAAACACCCCCAAAAATTTTAAACAGATAAAAAAAAAAGATACGAGTTTGTTGGGTTGGAACTCCTTGGATGTCCCATGGTGGGGAGAAAATCTCTACTTGCTATATTTGGCTTCTTTTATTCCTTTAAGTGCTCCTTGTTTTAAAGAATCCTAACCTCTTTGTTCCTTTTTCCCCCGAATTTGCTCCTTTACTGACCTAAGCCTTCCCTCTGTTGGACTCAAAATTGGAACGTTTTCATTTTTGGATTGCTTGCATATGGGGTTATTGGACGTCCCTTTTTATGCGGGCTAGGGGTCCCACCTTTTGAGCATGTAGAGCTAAGTAGAGAAGTATGACTGAATTGGGTTTGGTTTGGGCCCATATTAAGTTTGACATTTTTATTTTCTAATTTGAAACCCAAATTAAGCCCATTCCGTTTTAGATTTGAGTCCTTATGCTTGATTGGGCCCCAATTGAGATGGGTCAAAAGTTCATTCCGATCCAAGTGATCCAAATAGTCAAGGATCTAATCAACCACGGACTCCAAAAAATCCATGCGTCAATCTTTTCACTTTGAAAGCTTTTGACAACATCACCCACTCTCGTTTGACACTGAAGAGATGTGCCGTATGAGGGCTAAGGCCATTGCTTTTGTGCATTATGAAAATTGTTTTATGTTCTACCTCATGTTATTCCTTTTACTCATAAAGATTATCATGCCAATGCAGTTAAGGAGGTGTTATTAGAGTTAAGCCCGTTGCTTTCAGAGGACAAACTTCTAGTATCAGTCGCCGCAGGAATAAAACTGAAAGATTTGCAGGTTTGTGTGGAACTTTCTTTGTTTTTTGTTTATTAATTTCTATGTCTATTATCCAGTGTAATAATTGGATGCTGCTCTAATCTCCCATGGTGCAAACAATTTTTTTTTTTTGGATTTCCTTTTACTCTTGAACTGCAAGAGGGGATTTACTTGGAGTTCCCTAGAAAGGTTGCAATGGCAAGCTAAGGAGACATTGGAGCAAGCCTATTGCATTATACATGACAACAAAATGCCATGAGTATATACCAGATAATAATTCTAAGGAAAATCTCATGATCCAATTGAGTGATCGATGGCTCTTTATATAGGTATAGATGTTAGCAGTTACATCCCTTGATTAGGGGATATTATGAATCTATAAACAGTTTACATGGAAGAGACGAGAAGGCAAGAGGATAAGGAGACGATCGTATGGAAGGCGTTATGAGGGAACTGACGAATTTATGGTGCACTATAGGACCACCATGTAGATAGTATTCCTCAGTCCTTATTGTGGTCCTAACTCCTAAGCACTCTCAGCTATGGTTGGGCTCCTGCTATGTATCTCTACACTCCCCCTCAAATTGATGTTGAGTGGTATGAAGCAACAATTTGCCTATGAGGAAATCTTGGCATGATTTTGTCATAGCTATAACAAGTCCGCCAGTTGGTTTTTTGATGAGACATTGGGTAGAGAAACAATTCCTTAGAGATGAGATGTTGTTGGATGAAGCAACAGTCGGCCTTGATGTGTTTGGCTTTCTCATGGAATATGGGGTACAAGGCTGTTAGGGGTGGGTTTGGCAGTGAGTTGGTTTGGTTCGGGGCAGTTTGTGTTTTGAGTGTGCTTGATCTGCCCATTTGTTTTACTTCTGTATTACTTAGTAGTTTTTTTTTTTAATTTTTTTCACACAAGATCATAGTAGCACACGTTGAGATATTTTGGTTACTTTAAAATGAAAAGAAAACAATCTTTTAGCAAACTTGATCTGCTATCAGTCAAAGGGTGGGTTTGGCATCACAAACTATAAACCCGTCAAGCGGCAGGTCGGGTGTGGGCAGAAAAGGTGCCATTTGATCGGGTTTGGGTCTGCCTAAACCCGAACCCAACCTAACCCATTGCCATCCCTAATGACTTGGAGGAGTTCTTCGTAATAACAAAGCGGTAATTTTGTTTATATTTTTCCAAGCACGTGGGGAATAAAGCTTCCAACGAGGTGGCAATGTTGGCTATTTGGGTAGTTCTTTAGATTTATCCAATGCTTTTCAAGAAAATTTAATCGTTTAAAGTGACTTGCTCAATGCTATTTTGTGGGAGAATGCAGATGTGGTGGGCCCTTGGAAATTTATTTCTTGTGGAATGAGATTAAATCATTGTCTTCTTCTATTCGAGTAGCGTTTTGTTTATATTTAGCCAAGCATGGGTAGAAAGGATTTCACCGTTAGTTTCTGCTATTATGTATATATATATATATATTTTTTTTGTGTGTGCTCAGATTCCTAAGTTTTATATTTTTCAGTTTCTGTTATTCGTTCCTAGTTTTTCTTTGTTTGAATTATCTACCGTTAGTAATGAAAGAAAATATTTTTATGGTTTGGATTTCTACTGTGGGAACCAGATAAGTCAAATGATGTGGTTATTGGGTGACGATGTTTCCATCCGTGGCACAGGATGCTTGACTTCAGTTGACTTCAGTTCAATGCTTCTGCTTCATATAATAGCACATTTCACATATAATTGATTGAGAGTTACCCACCTAACTAAATCCAAACTGAGTCGATGCATTTTATCATGTGTGTTAGGGTTGATGTCCGTTTAAATCTAGTAAGTGTTTGATTTGTTGGATTGACCATGTATGCATATGCATTATCAATCGGTGGGCCACACTGTTACTGGATTTAAATTTTGACAAATGTCATTGCATAGAAGATGAACTGTTTATTAGTACGAAGATGAACTGTTTTTAGAGGATTTGATGTAAGTGGGCCCCGTTTGTTTCATAGGTGCTGTAGTATAAAAATGTTGAATGGTTCTGAAGAGTTACAACTTGACAAAGATGAAGGCAACCTGTTCCATCTTTGAAAAGAAGACACATCAGAGCAGGTGTCTTTGTTTCATTGTTTCTGCTTGTTCCTTGAATGATGTTAATGGTGGCATTCTTTTTGGGCATTATCACTATCCCATTTCCTAGACTTTCTGAAACTTGTTTATTCTCATCTTCCTGCAATATTATAGCTTTCCAACTCTCTGTGTGCGCGCACGCGCATCCCCTAATATATTAATATATACATGTATATATATTTTGTTGTAACTTATGCAGCTATGGTTATCGCATGTAGGAGTGGGCAGGCCATGGTCGACTGATAAGGGTAATGCCAAACACTCCTTCAGCTGTTGGTGAGGCAGCATCAGGTGATATTATTATTATTATTATTATTATTATTATTATTTTCACAATCTTTGATATTCTGCCTTCTATCTATCATTTGGTTCTTCAATGTGATTCATTTTCCCCACGAGAAGAGGGATGGTTCTACCCTTTCCTGCAGCATGGAGAGGTTTAACGATTTCCCTAACAACAAGCTTATTGATATTCCTTTTGGGAGGAAGTATGCTCGGTCTAACAATCCGGTAAGGGTAGCAATGAGTAGGTAAGATTCCCTCTAAGGAGTGGGGGGAACATTTAGAAGGAGTACTTCAGGCGGTTCTTGCTGGGCAATTCTTGGATCATTGCCCTATTATTTTGGCTCCTAATGAGGTTGATTGGGGACTGAAACCTTTCATGTTTAGGTTTTTCCCCCTCTTTTATTCATAAAAGCTCATGAAAAAAGAATTGATATTCCAAGAAAGAAATAGTACGAGAAATATGAATTTCTTGAAAGTGGGATAATAAACAAATCCTTTATAGATATTGTCATACCCAAGGAAAACACAAGTTATAAACTGTGGGGTAGGTTTTCGTCATCTCATGTGGTGGGAGAAGAACAAAACAAACAGAACCAAAAGCATGCAGCAAATCATAATTTGGATGAGTTTGAAATAGACAGAAGTAAGGAGATTCATGGTGAAGTTGGGAGAGAATTGATGATTGATGAGGTGAACAGTCGTGGAAACAACCTCAACCCAAAATTGTGAGGGAACAACCGAATCAATGCAAATACTTCTCAGAACTTCAAGTATATGATGGTTTCCCTGCACATAAATGCTAAGGAGTGTGAGGGCATAACCGTTGAGATAAAATGCCATTATCACCATGCAATTGTTGAAATTCAATTGAGAAATATTTTCCCGCTGAATGCGAATGAAGAACTTTAATTCGTTTGGAAAACTAGGTTTCAATCAATTTAACAAACTGGTGGAAGACAACTTTTGAACAAGAAAGTAAAAAATGGACCCGAGTAAATATACTATAGTCATCAATAAGAGAACAAAGTGGAACTCAATTTAGAAGAGCAGCCCATACTTGTAAAACACTGATTTTTATAGGAGCCCTAGATTTCTGTTTCCTTAATTCTTAGCAACAAAAGAGACATCAAGTGTAGTTATGTTTTTGAGAGTGGTCTGAGAAATCAGACGTTCTCGTAATAATTCTTGTAGGCCATCATCTAAAGTGGGAGCAGGAATTAAATTTTGAAGAGCAGCCTGTACCAGTTCAAATTCCTTGTGTAATTTCATAAGGAGCTGACGTTGCCAAATAGTAACATGTAACTTCCATAAGTTTGAATAAAAGGCCATTGGAGAGGGTGGGATCAACGAGGGAACTGTATTCGATCTGTAAGGTCATAAAATTCAGTATAGATGTCTTGAATATTTTTCGGTCCTTGTGTCATTGTATTCAGCAATTTGAGATTCCAAACGAAATCGTTGAGCATTTTTATTCCGATGATATAACTGGAGGAAGCAGCTCCACATACCTCGAGCCTTTTCATATATGCATAGGTTGAGCACAATGGATGAGGTAACAGAACTCAAGATCTAACAGCCCACCTTGTGTATTTGCAGTAGTTATCAATTGTCATTTAAGAAATCTGCTGAAACAGACATGTCTGTTCTTTATCAGTTAAAAAATGCTAGGTTTTATTTTTGTATCATGTTGTTTGTTGTGTATGGGAAATTTTGTAAAGGGTGGAGCTTCTAATTCATACTTAATATCTTGTTCAACTTTGTATGAATCACTATGTTGTCCCAAAAAGTACAAGAATTCTATGGGCATCTGATACGATTGCATCTTTTCAGTTATGACCTTGGGAGAGAAGGCATCGAAAGAAGATGAAAAACGCATAGCTGGTCTATTTGGAGCTATTGGTAAAATATGGACAGCAAACGAGAAATGCTTTGATGCTGTCACTGGCTTGAGGTACGATGTGGTACAGTGGAAGTATCATGTAAATTTTTATACTCGGGAAACAAGCTTGCCAAGCCTTTGCAGAGTTTTATGCAGTTCGTTTATTATTATTATTTTGTAATTCATTTGAGGCTGTCAGTTTGATGTTGATTTTTTTGCTCTTATTTCTGTGCTTTTATTTTCAATTTTCAGTGGTAGTGGCCCAGCATATATTTATATAGCTATAGAGGCTATGGCTGACGGAGGAGTAGCTGCTGGTCTTCCACGTGATCTTGCATTCAATCTAGCTTCTCAAACGGTAAGTATGATCAATTGCATGTACAACCTTTAAGTTGACACCTTGATCCTTCTGTAAAGTTTTTAAGGTAATGAATCCTTCATTTAACTCAAGAATTAAGATGCAAAAAATAACAATGCACATATATTGAAAGTTGAAATAGAAATAATCCAAACATTAAGAACCCATCTAACAAGAAATGAATGGCTTTTGGGAGAAACGTGAAATTTGCAGATCAAGTTCAAATGCATGTCATGAGCTATAGAATGACACCACAAAGCACTCGGCATCAGGCATGTACTTACCCATATGTGGATGCAAAATCCAAGTAGAAGGTAGAAATGTGTGGAAAACATTAATTGATGAAAACATCAAGAGCCCACCCACCTGCAAATGGATGGCTTTTGGAAGAGAAGTGAAAGTTGTACATCAAGTTCAAATGCATATCATTAGCTACAGAATCGAACCACAGAAGCACTTGGAACTAGTGCCTCTGCCTCGTAAATTCAGGATAAAATGCCAAAGACAAAAGATCTGGCATTAGATCAACTATGAACTTGAACCTTATAAAAATGTTGTCGAACCTTAAGTGAAAAGATCAAATACATTGTAGTTCATGCACGGTTTAAAATGCCGGTTGCGGTTGCCCCTGAAAAGTGAGCCGTTGTTGGTGTATGAATTTTTTTGACCCAGAAAATCTGAAATCCAGAAAATTCAGAATATTGAAAAATGCTAGAAAACAATGTTTTTGTTTTTATCCACAATTAGTACATATTATAAGCCAACAAGTCATAACATCTTTTGTCGCTGTTTAATCTTTAACTATTTAATATCTTAAGTCCTAGACTCCTAGTGTTTAAAACCTGGGGTGTCATGATAATTTATAAATTCATGAATATAGCCCATATCTAAAATCCAATCCACTGAAAATAACTGTTACCATTTAAGTGAAGTTCTATGACAATTTTCACCCCATTGGAGTTGGGCTCACTGTCAGATTTATCGTGCCACATGCTTAGAATCATTGGCCTGTTAGATCTAGGACTTTAGGATCTAGCATCTACAATCAGATCCTTTGTGGGTGAAGTTATGCAGTTTAATCATCAATCAGGTTCATCGGCCTTAGATTTGGAAGTTTCAGCGAGATTTACTTGCTTCTTCTGTGGCCAATCTTGTTGCACTTAAAGAAATGGTTGTTCTACTTGTAGATCCATCGGTTCAATCCCTTGATCTAGATGCCTTGGCAGCATTTGACGGTTGGACTTGGATCAATCCAATCTAGATGCCTGTGCATGCGTGCTTGTTTTGCCTTAAAAACACATGAAGAAATACTGTCCACTCAGTAATCTCCAAGTTGTGATTATGTCACTTCTCAAATTTGTAGTGAGGCCTAAGATCCAAAGCAAGATACTTGTTTCTGGTCTGCTTTTCCATAAAAGCTACAATTTCCAGATGCACAACCAAACTTTGAACCCCATGTGCACTGCTTTGGAAGTAATGTTCTTTACGAACTACTAAAAGATTTTTCCATTGAAGTGAACAATTTTAGAATAATTGTTCCCTTTTTGTCAGACCTCTTTAACCTTTTAGAATTAAGAGAACGATTTGAGAGAAACGAGAAGTTGACAGATGACATGCAAATAATGCTTCATCCATCCTTTCCACTTTAAACCAGTGGCACAACTAGAATAAGAATGATATTCTGAAGCTTAATTTGGCCAAATCCCTAAATTTCTATTCTTGTATGATTGTCTTGCAGTCTGGCATTTACTCCAAAATCGGGTGTTCGTTTGACTTTTATGTTAAAATATGAAGTTATTAGATATCCTTTTTGTTTTGTCATTTTAACCCCATTCGTAAAATGATCTGACCCACATTCTTATGGTTGTGAGAATGAGCACCTTCAAACTTTGCAACTGGCTCTTGTCTAGAGTTTTTGTCTTCTAATTTCCAAATTGATAATTCAACTTTCCCAGTTCACCCAAAACACTTTAATTTCGGTACTCCAACATTTCCCTTAGACAAATATTCCTATGTATTTCTTTTTATTTGAATAACTTGATGCAATAATAAAATGCACTTATTTGATAAGTGCAACTACTTATTAATCAAGTGATACATGGATGCAAGCAATAGTTGCTGGCTCCCTTGTCCTACATCTAATGATTGAACATCTTCCAATTTTTGCCCTTTTCTTTTAGTGGTAGTTTCTGTCCATTTTAACCACCAACTAGTTCCTGCTTGGTGCTCAAGACCATCTCATTGTGGATGGAGTGGACTACACCACAACAATCTTGAATGTAAAGTATCTTAGTCACTTTTGGCCCTTTTCACAGATCCTTGCTATTATCTGCTCTTGACCATCTGAATGTAGCCAAGCATTGCACAACTAGGCTTTTCCGACCTAAGTGATTGTCTGAACATGCCCCACCATTGGTGAAAGACGACCATGTTGCAAATCAGATACTGATCCATGTTCTTGACCAGTTTTCAGGTGTTTCTGAGTTCTCATTACTTTTCTAGATTACATCAATTGTGTCTGAATAAGACCGATAATTTGGTGGGCCATATTGTGGATGGAGAACAGCCTAAATCTTACATGATGGAAGGCTTCGAACCATTGAAGCTTTGGTCTTTTTCGCGGATCATTGATTTAGTTTTCTCATGATAGCTGAAATTGTAGGCAAGCGAAAGCCTCGCACAGGTTGGTTTATCCAAGTCGAACAAAGTTGTGGTCCCTGAATAATGCACACCATTTTTAGTGGCAACTTTCTGATGTTTCAGAAACCTAATTACCCCTGGCAGTTCATCCTGCACTGCATTTTGATACTACTTTTGCATGTTGCCCATGCTGCCTTGACCATCTGCAACTAGGGTCCTTGTCACCATCTGGCATTCTGGTTAATCCATAAGCCCATATTTTTTTTTACTGTTTTTGCAGGTTTTAGGAGCTGCTGCTATGACTATGAAATCAGGAAAGCACCCAGCTCAGCTCAAAGATGAGGTTGCATCACCTGCTGGTACTACTATTGCTGGTGTGCGCGAATTGGAGAATGGTGGATTCCGTGCAGCTCTAATTAATGCTGTGGTTGCTGCTGCCAACCGGAGTAGCGCACTCTCATAGAGGTAGTCTTGATTTAGATGTCCACTTTCTTAATTATAGAATGATTAAATTATTTGGCATAATTAAGCGGAGGAAACATAGATCTATGAAGTTTGTAATTTTCATTTGAAACTAGTGCACAATATAAGCAATCATTATTTAATGACACCTGAATCAATTGTCTGGCTCATAGTGCAATCAGTTGGATTGGCAGGTTGAATAATGAGCATGGACTCGATCCGAAGTCCGAACCCAACCCATTTATTCATTGGGTCAGTAACGTCCACTGAGCCAATGGGGTGTGATTTTCAAGACCTCCATGCTCAGCCTTTTGGTGAGATTTCATAGATACAGATAGGAGAGGATCAAGTTTGTTCTCATGCTATGGTCTTTTGGGGGATCATCTGTGGTTTGTCTTTGGCTAACTCCACTAGAGAATTAGGTTACTTTGTGTGGGAGCAATTAGATTTGGTCGACCTTAAATCACCCTATCAATAAGTCAAGTGAGCTCAAGTTAATAGCATGCAATTTTGGCCCACCTCCCAAAGATGCATCTGCTGCGCTCCTACCTGTATAGGTCCAAGTTTTAGTTCCATCACCACAGTACAATTGGGCAGGTTGTGAAAAATAAGTGATTGAATCCAACAATACATGACTGTCTATTTAAAAATTCAAATAATTTGTACAATGGGGAACACCTTTATTGATTAGAAGCATTTAAAAAGGCAATCAAATTGCATTTGTCCAATGCAACGGTGACTATCACCTCGATGGAACCAAAGAATGTTATCTGGTGATGCATGAACCAACTTTGCATCACGTGGAAGGTTTGGATCCTTGAAAAGTCACACTTTTGAATGAAAATCGTGTTTTATTGATAATGGTTATGTATTATCTGTTTAATCACCTTTTCTAGCCGATGGTGAATGTCACTCTAATGGAAGTGGAGCTTGAATGGTTTTAGATCTTTGAATGATGGCTCTGACCTTCTCAATTGGGTCAACCTTATGTGTTTCTCTACTTTGTGTACATGTCATTAATATGACAACAAAAATAATTGTACATATCATCTCTATTTCTTTAACCCCGAGGGGTAGCTCAGTTGGCCTAGGACTACGGTTTGCATCCGGATGTTGTGGGTTCGAAACTACACTATCACATTGGGATCACAGGGTAATTTTACCCTGCTTTATCTTCTGGACCCGTAGGGATTATTTTGCCCCAAAGGGCTACAAACCTTGTGTTATCAAAAAAATAAAATAAAATATAACAACAACAATAATTAGAGCAGCAGCAACGATAAGAAATATCAAATTCTAAAATTTACAGTGCTTTATCATTTGACATTTGGAAATTTCAATGGGGGAGAAATGACCCTGCAGCTTTCTCTAATTGGATTTCTGCAGTTTCATCATGTTGCTAGACCTAAGGATGGCTATTCTAACAAGATCCTCTGACCCTGGGCTAAAACCAAAAACCAAAACCTGTTTAACGTCTGACCCCTGCAGAGAGAGCTTACAGAAAAAAAAGGGGTTTTAAGATGGCAATCATTTCAAGATGCATTAGGTATGGAGAAAAAGGATTCAAGGGCGTGGCGTGCATCCCTGCATGGGCTGAAGTTGTCCTGTCCAACCATGGTACGTAGAGCCTTAATATTTAGGGCCAGGCACCGTTCAAAGGTCATAAACTTAGGCTGTGGCCCAGCCCATTTCGAAAATGCACATCGTCCTTTGTGCTAAACACGGGTCTTTAGGCATATATGGACGCAGACCAGGCCCACTGAACATTGGGTCAAAAACGTTAGATTCCTATCCAGCCTCTGGGACTAAAGATATAGCCCGCCTAAGCTTGTCATGGGTCCTGTTCCTCCTAGCATAGTGATGGGACTCAAGATGGTGTGTGGTCAGGAAAGGAAAGCTTGTTAAATTAGCTCTCTCAAAAATTACTCATTAGACTTGATTACCCATGTAGTACGAAAAAATGACAGTGGAAGATAAATATGGAAGTTGACCAATCTTAAATAATCATTCATTGCCTTCGATTGAATGGTCAGCAATGACCAGTGAACTCAAATCATTTGTAGGGAGCACATCCACCAACCTTAAATTTATAGTGAAACAAGCGGGCCTATAGTAATGCCATGTTTTTTTAACCAAAAAAAAAAAAAAACCACTAGTGCCAAAGTGTAGTGCAGTCCATTCCACTAGCTGCACATTTTTCAGGATCCAATCAATTCTCTACTGTTACACAATATGACACTCAATGTTATTTTTTAAGATGAAATACATGGCAAAGTTTCAAGGCCCAATAGCAATCGATCAGAATACGATGACTGTTCCAATCCCACAGGCCAAAAAAATCAGCTTCACATCAGACAATGCTAGCAAGCACTCTTTCGTTTCATTGACCCAGATAACATAAAAGTTCATGCAAATCTCAGCTGTTAGATTTCCAAAGAAACAAAATAGAACCTGAAATTTCACTTCTTATAATTTAAACAAAACAGGACCCTGAAAGCCTACATGATAGAAACAAAAGAATTGGGTAAATACCATACTAATTTACGATACACTGACTGGGATCCAGTCCATCTTTATTGCAGGGGCTAAGTAATGCATCAGCTTGGGGATTGAACAGCAGTTGCAGCTGCATTTAAATCAAGCGATGTTGATAGTGAAGGATACATATGGATGAGAGTCTGCATCACCACCTAGACCAACCATCCCCACATCGTCATCAGACTTCCAGTAGGTGCTGCAACACATTCAATGAGGTTAGTGAAAAAGAAACTATATATCAAGATTGTACTACTTGCTGGCTTCCTCAGAAAATGACTGCAAGATTATATACATGGGTTGCCATTTAGTACAAAGAGGCCCATTTCCAAAGCTCCAGCTGATTCTAACTGATGGAACCCTCCTTGGGTACGCGATGCACCAAAAATATCCCCCAAATAAATCCCAGTCAACCATCCAACTGGCGACCCTGTGCCTGGTGCCAATGGATCATAAAATTTCTCTTCTTTTTAGTCAACCATTTGCTTGGCTAGGAGTGACTGTCAGAAATTCATAGTGGCATCACGTATCTATAGTGTGGTTTCCAGATGAACAGTCTGTAACACTGAAAGGTGGGCCACACCTGTATGAGATGGTTGCCCCCGAACTTCAGGCTAAGAATTGTGCTGTCATTCTATAGAAAGTTTTTTTTTTTTGAAAAATGCCTATAGAAAGGTTCATGGGACAACCTACATCCTGAAATCCTTACTTCCTTGCATTATTCCTGTTTTGAACCGATTTACATATGGAAAATAAGCCTCAAGGGATAAGAACACATGTGCATTGATTTGAAAATTTATTGACCTAAACCATTTTAAGTAATAAGAGAAACGGCGTACTTAGAATACGTGATGAGTCACCATGGACAAATCATCATCGTCGTCGTCGTCATCATCCTCCTAGCTTTGTCCCAACTATGCAGTCACCATAGACAAATAACACCCCAAAACTCTTAAATGAGACAGTTGTAATCAAGGAATAAAACCTCAGTTGACACCGAGTCCACTCAGATATATGACTGACATGATACCTTACTCTGACAATTAGAAATGCAAACAACTCTTTCAGTCTCAGCCCAATACAGGTGTCTTGTCTCATCCATTTCAAAAAGAGCCATCATTAAAACTCCTATTATCCAAAGGACTCAACCTAAAAATTCAGGTACTGGCTCCACGTTTTTTACCATTAATAATGTGGTTCAGATTCAAGTTCACAAGGTTTCAGACCCAATTAATAATTCAATCAGGCCAGGGTCCATTTGGATCCATATCCCACGACCTATTTATGCAAACAGTACCTTATGAAATATGTATGAATGTAGGTGTTTTGTTAAGTATATAAAATAAAAGATATGGATAACCTCATTTCTGCACCAATCCCACCACTCATGCTCTCGACAAAGGAGAAAGAAAATCTCACCCCTCTCAGGTCCGACGAAGTCCAAGGAGTCTTGTTCACTGCTGATCATCTGCCCCGCCTTGTCTAAGCTCTAAAAGACCTAAACCCTAACAGGTCTTCCCTCACTCTCAACAATATTCAAAATTCCCTCCACTTTTGGATTCTGGACTCTGCCACAGAGATTGTCAAGTGAAGGGGCGTGTTGACTCTGGTGGTCCATAAAATTGCAACAGAGCAGCCAAGGAAATGATGACGACACTAGTATCTCTATATTCAGCTTCTTGTAGTAGTAGTGAGATAAACTGGGCGAGTATGCACACAATCTTTGCGGATTTCGTACTTGAGGATTTTTAGGGTTCGAGAGAGATTTCGTACTTGCAGATTTTGGGGGACCCTGTTTGTTTAAATTAAAAATACATAGGAATTCATGCTGAAATGAACTCTACGGAAGGATTATTGAAGTGGTGAGGTGAAGGATATGAGGCCTTCACTTTCCTATGTATTGAGTTATTAAGGTGATGGCTTGGTATTCATTTCCCATTTTCTTTTCATACTATTTCCCTAAAAAAGAAAGGCTCTTCAATGCTGATTTTTGAAAATTCATCTTTGACCTTCATTTTCAACCACTTATGGTATGGATCCTATATATTCTAATGCAAACCAAAAGACCCTCAGGAGATCTGTTGAAAATGTAGTTAGTCCAGTGGTGGACTGTGCCAGTCATTTCTTGTGGTTATCAAGAATGCTTGCCTTTGCATCCTAATATATATATATATATATATATATATATATATGGCCCTATATATATATATATATTCTTTGCATTTGCAGGGACAAGCCTGATAGAAGACTATGGGTCCTGATCTACCAAGGGTGTTTTTGGCAAAGTTATGGCCTAAACCAAAGAGTAAAAATGTCAAATTCTGGATAGCTAGGACTACCCAATCTGGGGTTTTTCTCGTGCATGATTTGCCCAAAAAGGGCCCATCTTACAATGTATTCCTCCAAACCATGGGCATGTAGAAGTCATCGTTTTTTTTTTGATAACCAGGCATGTAGAAGTCATCACCTAATAAGTGAAACCAATACCTATACTTGTTTTAAGGATAATATAATTTCTCCATACAGAAATAACTGTTATAATAAGGCTTAAAAAAGGAGCAAAATGATAACTTTACCTATTTAGGGTGCCACAAAGCCCCTCCAAGATAGAACGAACTTTCTTCTCACTTTTCGGAGATGGAGCTAATACTGCTGCCTGAAATCAGTTCCAAAACCAATATGCATCATATATGATATGTCAATTTCTGCGGCTACCATAGTAATTTAAATATTTGTTCAAGATACTCTAAATTCCACGTATTCTTTTCTAAATGAGCAATGCATGTTTAATGTACCAACACAGATTTCCAGGTCAAACTATAGATTCTCCACAGCAAATCTAGATTCTTCTAAAACTTGTTTACACATTTTGTAACTGACAGAGTATAGCTACTTTTTTTCCTTAAAATTATAAATAAATGTTTGAATGTTTAATGCTTGACTGTTTACCGTTTAAGATTTGTACATTCTTATTTTGAGCTGTTTTCATATTATTCTTTTTTAAAAAGGTGTCATCTTAGACCCACATGACACTTGACAAAAGTATATCTAGATTATTAGAATACACTATAATCATATTCATGCTACATAAATAGAGCCAAAATGCAAATGATTTTTTTTTTAATAATGAGAATATAAGATGTTCAATCACACCATTTGCTTGGACCTACAAACAGTGCATTCATGGGCCACCCCTCAGAAACAAGCAACATTGGTGACACCATTTGCTCTGGCCAACAAACTGTACATGGAGAACTTCTTTTTTTTCCCAAAATGGATGGAGAACAAACCTTTCAGTAAAACCGTTAAATTGATTGGCCTTCAAATGGATAGTAGGTACTTCAGAATTCAATCCCATTGGAAAATCCTAGACATCCAGTATACCCCTTATTTAATGTGAACCCTTAGGTACATTTCTCAAGCCAATTATCAGATGGTTAGGATCATCAACATCTAGAATGCCACATCCGGTAGTAAAAATCATTTAGAAGGACAAGAAAAGAGCCCCTTCTATAGTAGAAGGTGCTCACTTTTGCAACCTTACGGTTGTGGGTAGAGTCATGTTTTTCTTTTCTTTTTTCTTTTTTCTTTTTTCTTTTTTTTTTTTTATAACAGTAAAATTTATTAATAAGAGGGAAAACCCAAAAGAATAAAGTATAGGAAGAAACTCATAACAAACTATACATCAAAGGATAAAGAAGGACGAAGCACTCCTTCCTTAGCGAGGATATCAGCCGAACCACTGGCCTTACGTAACACATGATAAAGGACAGCGTCCAAGTGACTCAAGATATCTTGCACTTCCTCCACCACATCAGCCAACCGCCAAGGATAAGAACAATTGCCTAAGTTGCACTGAATGGCAGAAAATGAATCTCCTTCAATGATAATTTTAGAAACTTCCATCTTACGCAGCTCACGGCAACTAACCAACAGAGCATTCATTTCATATTCATTAGCATCTAGAGAATCTACCGGCCTAGAAAAATTCCTTACGGTAATGCCATTCCAGTCTCTAATGACACCTCCAATACCACCTCTTCCAATGGCTTGAACATAACTTCCATCAAAGTTTAATTTTAGAAAACCCTCAGGAGGACATTCCTAAGAAACACTATTTAAAAATTTAGAGACCCACCCACCTTGAAAATGAGCTGCCCAAGATCTACTTAAATCCTCCAGACACACCCCTTTAAACTCTTTCCTTAAAAACACCCACTCTGAAACATACCAGATAATAGATGCAACAACATCCTCCACCGAGTTACTCTTATTCTTGAAAACACGATTATTCCTTGCCAACCAAATTTTCCAACAGACCGCATACAACACCGCCTTCCAAAGAATTCTCATACGAACATATTTGGTTCGTAGACGCCATTGATGAAAAAGATCCACAACTTTCATGGGCATTACCCATTGCATATCAAACTCTTTAAGAATTGCAGACCACACTTTATGAGCAAAAACACAATGGATAAGCAAATGATGCACTGATTCCTCATCCTGAAGACACATAGGACACCCATTAACAATATAATGACTACGCCTCCTCAACTTGTCTAAAGTAAGAATTTTATGAGACCTCGCCAGTCGCCACCCAACAAAAAGCTAATCCTCGAGGAGGTATTGTAGATTCCCAAAACCTTTTCCCCCCTTGAATAGGGCTAGAAGAATCAAGCAGAGCATTGTAAAACGATTTAACTGAGAAATTACCTTTAACTGCCGGCTTCCCCCCATTAATATTAACATTGTCTAATAAGGCCATCATGCAAGTGAAGTCAACAACTTCTCTATCAGAAATATCCCGACGAAAATTAAAAGAAAGAAGAAAAAAAAAGACAGCTGGAATTATAAATCATGCATGCTAAGCTTGAAAATCCATAGATACCCCTTTATAACAAACACCCATTCTTTCTACTCTTGGTCATGTAATGGTACAATTTTTTGCTATTTGATAGCTGTAAATAAAGAATAGATATTTCTATTAAAATCCAAGGATGCCCTGTGCATGCATCATCTTACTTCTGAAAAAAAGAAAAAACTAAGCTACTTTTTTTATTTATAAAGAAACTATAAAACTGCAAGATCTGAGTACAGTAAGATTCTAAGTGAGTAAAGCAAGATTCAAACTGTAACTAAAAAAAGCCACAAAGAAGAAAATGTATTCTTGAAATAGGAATTCAAACACAAGACTCAAATCGACTTTGACAAGATTCAAATTGATTCCCATAAGATTCTTGTAAATCATAAGATGTCAATAACAATTGCAAGGATCATCTAGTAGTATAGATGTAAGATGGCATTTGTCTTCAGAAACTACCAAATGAACGGAGTAAATTATTAAGAGATGGGTCTTGTACAATCAAGCTCAATTGAAAAACTGTTTTTCTCATACCCAAGCATCAGATAATACCTCTTTGGCTCTTTCATGATAGAGGAAGACATGTTATAATGTCAAATTTATTTATTTTTTTGGAGAAAAACAGGCCCTCAAAAGTTGAAAACAAGTATACATTTAAAAGCAGTGCAGCATAAGAGTTATGTTACCATCCATTCAAAAGAATAATTAAATAAATAAAAGTTATGTTACCAGGAATGAGGGTGGCAATCCATATCTCAAAATGCTCTCAGCAAAGACACGTACAGCACAAAAGTGCATCCAGGAGCTGAAAACCTGCAAGGAAAATGCATCTAATAAGATAATATAAAATTTTAAAATAATGAAACTTATCCTATGCTTCAAGATGGAAGTTCATTAGAATTTGTGGTTCGAAGATGGCATTGTACCAGTCAGACAAGAAAGCAAATGATTAATTAGAACCTTAAAGGCAAATAGTTTCTAAATTAGCAGAACAAACACAGAAATATATGGAGCGCGATTTAGTGGATCATAGAATAAAGAAGATACGTTGGTAAAAATTATAGATAGCTTAGCATCAAAGAATGATAGATTTTGATATATAGGGGGAACTAAAGAACAAGATGGAGGTGTTGACTTGGATAATGCAAATAGGAACATCACAGGTGGGCAAAGCGAAGTCAATACAGAGCGAGTGGCATGTTAAAACACGTCTGGTGTTTTTTGACCCGTGTCTGACCTGTATATATTGCAGGCTGGGTGGGCAAAGAAAAGTCAATACAGAGCGAGTGGCATGTTAAAACACGTCTGGTATTTTTTGACCCATGTCTGACCTGTATATATTGCAGGCTGGGTTTGACATGTCAAATTTGGGGTGGACATGGAGGTCAACAGGTTGGATCACGCTTTGTCACCTCTAATTGTACTACCCACACCCCACCCCACAATTACTTAATAATACCCAACCAAGGAGACAACCTCTCGACCCCCACTTGGCTAGAGCATCTGCCAGAGTTGGCATGACTGGAAGTAACATTTATGATACAAGATAAAACCCAGATTTCATTAAAATGGAACTGGGATTTCCAAGGGTTTGCCTTCCTATTGGACACCCATGCAATTGCATTAGATGAATCTCTCTCCACAATAAGGTCACCGTGAAAATTTCTCGAAAAAAACTGAAGAGCTTCCAAAATAGCTAACACCTCCGCTTCATTAGAATCACAAACACCCACAACCAAAGAGACTACCTGTACTTGCCGCATAGGATAAGGATTAGAAATCCTAGAGCATTCAGTATTCAGCCACTCTATTTCTAAGAAAACAACTTAGTCAATTAAACACTATACCCAAGGAACTAGCTTCTAATTCTCATGAGTCATGATGAAAGACTTCAAAATAAGACATTAAGGACAACTGGGAAACTTACCCCTACTAAAAGAAAGACTTTCAACAGAAAAAAGGACTTAAACAAACACAGTAGATCATATAAGACTGATCAATTTCCCACTTTCAATGGGACTATGTTCAATCCTTCACCTGTCCATGCAAAATTTTATTATCACATTGGTTCATATACTCAATCTCTTATTATGCATTCTACAAATGCAGCCACATACATAACATGTCATTGCATATAATCACACCATTCATTAAAAATAGATGAAAACAAATATATACCTCCCCATAACTAGCATAGCACCACTGCAGAAGAGAGCTTCTCATGGTTTCTTGATCTTGCACCAGCTTTTCCAACTCTTTATTTCGACTTTCTTGTGCTTCCGGACTATATTCAAAATCACGTATCTGAATCACAAGAAGAATAGAAACACCCGTTGGCAATGCATTGGCTAAGAAGAATTTTAATACCTCTTCAAGAACAAATATTCAACAAAAAGATAATAACAATAACCAATTCCAAACAATCCATCTGGCAAGCAGTTCCTTGGTAAGTACCGCCCGAAAAAAAAAAAAAAACACACACACACACACAATGGATGTAACAGTCAACGATAATATATATTTGAACATATAAGTAAATAAATATATATATAGAGAGAGGAAATTATAAAACAAACTCACCTGGAAACCTTTCTCTCGTGCACTAGTCTTGAAGTTGTCAGCAACTTTAGCAAATAAGGTAACTGTGTAAAGAGCATATTCATTGTCCTCATGCAACTTCTTGGAGGACCTAGGAACCTAACAAAGTTTATCTTAATCATCAATTTAAAATTTCTGAACTAGGAAGCACAAAACAAAGAACAAGCATAGACCTGTGACTCAAACCATTTCAACATTGAGCAAAATCGACAGCCCATGGATCAAAATACCTTGAAAGTAAGTCACTTCCATTTTATTGTTCTGCAAATTTCAGAAATTAAGGTTTTCAATTATGAGAGATTATAATATCATGACCCTCGTGAAACCATACAGCTTCTGATCCTTAATTTTCATAAGTACATCTGTACATGGACCGTTTTTTCATGATAACACCATTAAATGATGAGCCCCAATGATAGTTGTGCTTTTTCTCGCATACTGAGTTCAAAAGAAGAAAATCTTTAGAGAACTCATAATTAAAGAAGAGATCATCATTGTGACAACAGTTTGAAACAGTCAAGGTGCTATGGAATATAATTTGTGACAGATAAGAAAGATTGAATTGAATGCAATGATAGTCTTAAGAAACCGTAGAACTTTCTCACTTCTTTCTTTTTCTTCTTCTCTTTTCTTCCTCTAGAAATCATATTCATGATTCAAGAGTACTTTCTCTAATTTTGATTGTCCAGGAAAACAGCGAAGTACATAGTTTTTTTAATACACCAGGACATGCATTGCATTGTATAAGCAGATGTAATGGTTTTTCTTTCTTTCTTTCTTTTTAATCAGTCAAGCAGGTCCAGTGGTGAAGAGCTGGATGAGTATCTCCCATACAAGATAGGTCCATACCATTCCAAATATATATATATAGGGAAATGTTCAAGTGCATCTATCCCTCACCATAGGGTGAGGAATGCTTCCACAGATGAAAATTTTCAATTACAAAAGGGGGATTTCAAGTACATAAGGTGAAGTCCAAAAGGGGGATTCATGTGCAAAAAAGGAGAAGTGCCCTCACCCTATGGTGAGGGATGGATGCACTTGAAACTTTCCCACATATATATATATACACATAGTTCCATCAGTTTTAGTTGATAACAAACAATGGGGCCCATTTCTACAGAATGGTTCCTCGGGATATGAATGAAGGCATCAGTGCTTAATATTCCACATGAATGTGCATCATTGATTAAAAGGTTTTAGCAATAAACAAAAATCCTGAAAGAGTGTTCGGAGCAGTTCTTTCATATGAAGTTCTGAAATCTGAATATAACTAATTCTTGAGATAAAATTCTTTTCACCCTCCACACAAGCACGTGGATGAAATGGACCAGGTAAGACGCACAAAATTTGAAACAAGGACAACTAAAAGCTGGGGTCCACTGATCTACCATACAACAGATGGTTCAACCTACTACAGGTGATTACAGCTGCGCCACCTTTTAATATAAAATTTAAACATACAAGCTGCAACCACTGGATGGAGTTCTTACCACATATTGAGTTAGAGTTTCATAGCGCGACAGCCATTCCTTCTGTGAATACTTGGGAACAACTGCAAGCAGAGTCACCAAATGTTCTGATGTGATAATATCCTCAGGCTTCACTAAACCGGAAAGATCACGAACAGCTAAACTGAAGCAGGCAAGAGAGTAAATCAACACCAACCGAAATCTTATTTGATGATATAATATTTAACATATTTTAGAACTAGAGAAGAGAGAGAGAGAGAGAGAGAGAGAGAGAGAGAGAGAGATCCCTAAGGCATAAACATTTCCAAAAATTAACTTCCAACATCTAGGCAGCTGTGCACCAGAAATCCATCCCAGATGGGAATGATCAACCAATGAGCTATCTAAAATAATCAAACGGACCTTCCACTTTGCTTTCTATTTATTGCATTAAGCTGACTGCGGACATTGTTATATTCAGCAACACGAACCTGAAGAGTACAGACAATTAGAAAGTAACATTACAAAGATGAGTCTTCAACCCAATGGAATTATAAATACATGTCACATTATCAAAGTACCAATAGCTAGAGGATTTGATCTGGTTTCATTGGTTATAATCATTCATTGGAACCAAAGACCTCTCTCCTCCTCTTGAGATTGCCATGCTGCTCATATTATTCAGTGAGCTTCTTTGTTTACATAATAAAAAATGATAATTGAAAAGAAATGATTAAGGCACAGGAATGGAAAGAAAAAATAGAAAAAATAGACAATGTAATATGTAGTAAGGAACAAGTGACTTAAAAGTCTTAAACCATTAAATATTTGCTAAAGGGTTGAGGTGCACTTGATAGTTTCCATAGAAATGGTACCAAGAAAGATATTAAAAACTTCCTTTGTCGTGAAAGCAAAAAAGATCATATAACAACAAAGAGGAAGAAAAAGAACCCACAAACTAAAGGGCCATAAAATTTGGGTGCATGCAAAGCTATACTGAGGAGGACGTCGGATGGAGCTAAGAAGCATCCAATTGGTGATAGATACTATAAGAAAGAAATGCCTCACTTCCTTTCCCTTGTTACTAGTGGCGGATGGAGTATATTAGGCCCCCAGTGGATTTCTAAGTTTTAGTTCTAATTTTGGTGAGGCCCACTAATTTTTTCCATAAGGCCCCCAATGAATTTTTGTAGCCCAATATTAACTTTAGGTATTCCATATTCTTGTCCTCCCCAATTTTGATTGTTTTAATCACTTTCTTGTAGCATCACCGCGTTCTCAGTCTCCTACAAGGGCTAATGCCAACGAAAATCAACAGCAGTCATCGCTGAGTCGTAGCCATCACTGGTTGCTCCTTGTGCATTTAGAAATAACCAAAAAAAAAATTCCGGGGGCAGCACCCCCGCATTCTTTCTGTGCCCCGAATGACTTTGAATCCTAGATTCGCCACTGCTTGTTACTCTCCCTGTTTGTTGTTGTAGACAAAAAACATTTATCCTGTAGGCCCAGCTATGAAAGAGACAAAAGATCCCATGGTTATAGAATCTCGCCATGCCATGCATGTAAAAGCATAAAACATTCACTTATTCTGTGAAAGTCTCAAGGGACTTTCGCATGTGGCCCATCCAAGGTGGCACTTACTAGAGGCACCATCTAGGTTGCCACTTGAAGCAGGGTAAACAGCCAGCCAACAAAGGAGAGCACATTTTATCACAAAAAGCAGCACTTAGAAGGTCAACGACAAAATGTGTGGTGTGTAAATTCAATGGATTTGAAAAGAGTAAAGTTAAGATAATCAAAATTGAAAACAACATTAGAACAAAACAAAGGGTTTGAGTTATATATAGCAAATAGAGCAACAACGAGTTGGTAGAGTGGAGACAAGCTAATGGAAAATTGTGCAATCGTCATGTACCATTTTGATTAAAGGGCATTTTCATACAACAGCAGATAGACCTAATTGTGTTTTATGGAGTAGAATGTTGAGCAAAGAAGAAACAAGAAAAAAGTTAAAAAAATATATGCAGCCAAGACGTCCATGCTCAGAATGATTTTATGAAGTTATTAGAAGCGATAGAATTAGGAATGGGCAGATGAAAGGAAACATGTTGGTAGCTGCAAGAGCAGAAAAAAAAAATCAAGGAACATCACTCGAGACGGTTTAGGCATGTGGATAAAAGACCGGAATCAGCTCCTCTTAGAATAGCTGAAAGGAAGCATGTTCAAGGGACTACTAGAAGAGGGAAACCACTAAAGGCATTTGGTGAAATAGTAGTAAGGAAAAGACGTGTCAGTTTGTAAAAGTATCATCCACAAAGAGCAGTGCTTCTAATAAGATTGAGTAGAAGAGCAGAACTCAGATATATGACCTTAAATAGATAGGTTATTAGAGAGAACATACACTCTGAATGTGTTATTATGTGTTGGGTGGTACAAGAATCCATCACAGTGCTCACCCACACACATGCGCATGCATATGCATGAGAGAGAGAGAGAGAGATTACCATTATGGCTTCACAAATAGATAAGAACCTTGGTCATAGCCAAGTTTTTTGTGTATAACTCTTTTAGGGACCCCAAATTGATGTGATAAAGCTCTAACCATAGATGAATACGATGATTATGATGAATTAAAAAAAAATCTTGCTACCAAATGGGCACTTAATGTGCAGATGGTACGGTTATATTCAAGGAAGCCTACCAAACCTTAGGTCAATATCCAATTTAAAACTTCCCGTTGAGTCAATGTGGAGTGGTGTTAATGTTGGCTAAAATTATTCAAAGGCTTTGACATTGGTCAAATTGCAAACCAAACACCATCCAAGGACTGCAACGGCCATGATTTGCATCACAAAGAAAAATATCAAAATGAAAAATGTAAATGAGCCCCAAGAACTAAGGAGATAAGAATTGTCAGCTTCGAATACATGCTCAGACCATGGTTTGTTGATCTTTCCTAGCCTTTGGCAATTTGACATCGTGAGCCACAATATCTATAGGCAAAAGACCAAAATTTTAATCATCGTGACAATCCTAACTTCTCAATAAGTTCCCGATGAATACGTTAATGAAAAAAATTGAAAATAGTCAAATTTAAGTAAAGAAAAACAAGATTCTATATGAAGGATCTTCAAATATCAGAGACTAAAATTTTTTCTAGGCTTGGATCTTTCATGATTAATTTGATGACTAATTATACTATCCATAAGCTAACACCAAAGATCAAATAATTTCTAACAAAGCAACTAAATCTACCTTTCTTTAAATAGAAAGTGATCAAATATATCACCAAAACATGGTGAAATAACCATGTTTTTACCTTTAGATCATCCTCAATCTTGGCTACTTGAACATGAATGCTGTCCACAATTTCTCGAAGAGGTGACATAGTTGGATACTTTGCGTCATCCCAGACAAACCTACAAATTCAAAACCAATGCACTTATCCAAATATCATAAAAAAACATGTGTTTTTTTTTTTGTGTGTGTTTGTGTTTGTGTGTGTGAGTGTGTGAGTGTGTGTGTGTGTGTGTGTGTGAGAGAGAGAGAGAGAGAGAGAGAGAGAGAGAGAGAGAGAGCAGTGTAGTCACCTAGTGAGATAGGAATCAACTGGAACCCCATCGACAGTTAGAGCCCCAGTCTCCACACCAGATGCTCTCTCCAATTCCTCAACTTGACGCCTAATCTTATGTGAAACTCCCTCAACAAAAGTATTGGACTGCACACAAATCCAGACAAAAAAAAATGTAATCAATGACTAGCCATAACAAGAAGTATCTGAGTTGCTGCAGAATTTTGCACATGCAGGGTCCACCTTACACTGATACAGACAGTTAACACAGTAGCCCCACTGTAGGATAACCAGTCCTATCAGTCTGATAGCAGCATGTAAATGGATTGTTCAATTTCACACACGTACACCATAGCGTGGATAGCCAAAAAAACAGCACCATAAATACTGGCTCAACCAAATTACCATTAATCAACACCAAACATCACATAATAGTAATACTCCTTGAGAGACCAGATCCTCTGGTGCTCAATTCTCTTATGCCAGCACCGTAAATCATCAAAAGCACCTGCCTTTAAAATCGAAGAAAGACCTCTTAAATCAAAACCCTCTGTGTGTTGGCATCAGGTCAAGTTCCACTCCAATTAGAGCCCACCTTGAAATTAATCACTTGTAAAAACTGCGATTAAATATACAACCCAATTCAGTGAATCCCACATAAATTACCTCCTTTTTCAAGTGATCAATCCACAGAAGTGGGCCGAATGCAATTCGATTTGATGCCAATACACGGCGGGACCATGATTTTATGCAGCTTGGATATTAGAGGCAGAAAACTTCTAATTGATTCATAGTGATTTCTTTCATGCAAGGTATCATAGGATCCAAACTTCCTCCTCAATGGATGAATTACTACATAAAGAGAGAAAGAAAAAAAAAAGGGCAGAAAAAACGAAGTTTCTCACCTTCAAGAGATCGTCACTGAGAGATAGAAGAGAATCTAGGGTTCCAACGCGAAGATCTGGTACATTAAACTGCAAATCCACACACACGCACAAAAAAAAAAAAAAGCATCAACTCATTGAATTCCGATTAAAAGCAGCAGATCTGATTAAAACAAACGTAAAAAAGGGGATCGTGATTAGGGTTTTTCTCTTTGATCTTTCGTACTCTGTATAAAGGAGTGTCGAATGACTGCTTGGAGATCGATTCCTGCAAGCGGCTCCACAGAGATGAATGTGAAGTTTGAACGGGAAGAGACACTGTCCAATATCTCGAAGCAGCCATTGCAGAGATCTTTCTCTTCTTCTTCTTCTGCTGCTGCTGGTGGTGGTGGTATTGAGGATTTGAAAAGAGAACGATGAAGGATAAAGGAAATTGAAATCCCCGTTTGGATGGAAGATAAAAGTAGAGAAAGAGATGGTGAGGAAGAAGTGCGGAATTGTAGCTCGTGAGATCGAGTAGAATAAATAATGGGCGTCTTGAGCAGCTTGTAGAGGATCTAGGCCGTCCAATCTTCGGGTTTGTTTTTCACTGCTGATAATGGCCCACCAATTGGATGGTTGGGATGGATTCACGTCTGCATGAGTTTAGTTTCTTCATTTTGGGTGATGGACCGTTTTGGGTGATTTTCTGAATGTGAAATGATTTGAATGGTTGGGATCATCTGTGAAAGTTGATATGGTTCATTTCGAGATCGTGGCCCACCGATTAACCTTGGCAGGAGTCTGGATCACCTATTTATTATACTTTCACGGTAAGTGAACCAATAGCAGTCCGCCACGTCGTATAAAATTTTAGTTGATTCAAATGAAAAAAAATTATATAAATTTTTTGATGACCTAACAGACGATTATTGATTCACTCATAATAAAGATATAACAACTGTTATAGGTGATCCAGACTCGTGGTAGTAGATGTAGGCCTTTTACTTCGGGTTAATTTTAGATATGGTTGTGGTCATTAATGGACTCAATTGAGGCTTGTATATTGTAATTTTGGATGTGGGTTAATTATTTTTATTTCTTTATTTAATATTTTTGACTTGATTAATAAATGAGTCGGTTTTATTCCCGCCCTTTGATTTGATATTTGACCTAAAACGGTTAAAGTTTAAATATTTTCTATAGAGCTAGCTCTTTGCACATTAAATGTGCTATATTACACAACTTTAAAATACCTCATCATCTGTGTGTTATCGCCTTGGTCATAAGATATCTCATGAATAACTTTATAGAAAATATTTAAATTTTCACCTTTCAAAGGTAAATACTGGATTTTAGGGGACATGTAAGGGAAAAATCCCTCTCTTTTTTTCACCCCAGCAGCCACCCTTGAGAGAGCTTGGTCGATGGGCACCCCCAGGCCTGCTTGCCAATTGGGTTTGTGTCCATATGTAAATACCTGTTATAGTATGTACAATGTGTAATATATAGTGATGATATATGTTATGTATGAGAAGTTTAGAGATACGATCAAATTATCCCCAGTCAAGGAACCAGGTCAACCCCACTCGTTTGAATTTCCATTGGCTCAATTTTAACTGTACTAGGCCCGTTTGTTTAATAGAATTTATGGAATTCATGTCTGGAGGTTGTCTAGGATTTTCAAATGCTGAAATTCTGAAATGCCATTGAATTCTGTCATTTCTGAATTCCCTGTTTCTTTTATACCTGAATTCTTACCTGATAATTTTTGAATTCCTAAATTTTATGAATTCTTTGTTTCATAACTATGAGGATTTCTGACTGGATATTTACTCTTGCATGCATTGTTTATATATCAATTTAAGTTTAAAGTGCCCACCAATGTATTTATATAACTCAATACACACATGGGTCCTATTAATGATAAAATGCAGGACTCAATGTTGGGGCTCGCTTTCACCATTCAAGAAGAAAATGGACTAATCATAGGTTGGCCTTTCGTATTCGACGAAAAGGAATAATGATTCAAAAACAATAAATTTTTGGTGGGCCTCAACCACAAATGGCATTCAAGAAGATCGGAGCGAAATCTCCTTGCCACGGCCAAAATCGTTGGGAAAAACAAGATTTGCAAGCATAAAGATGATTGCAGAAAGATCGTTACTGACGGCCTTTTGTGCTCTCGGATACGATGCCTCAATTTGCAGATCTCGTTGGGAGAAATCCCCTTCCTTCCCAGCTAGTACTCATCTCTCTCTTCTACTGGGATTCATTCGTGTGTTTTTTTTTTTGGGGGATTTTAGGGGAATACGAATACGTTGATGTGATAGTAGAAGGCGAGCGTCTGTTGATAGACATCGATTTCAGATAGGAATTCGAGACCGCGTGATCAATCAAGAACTACAAAGCGATCCTGCAATCTCTGCAGTCGATCTTCATCGAAAAGCTAGACCGCTTGCAGCAATTTGTTTCCGTTGTTTGCAAGGCAATGGAGTAGAGCCTGAAGAAAAATGGACTGCATTTTCTGCTGTGGAGGAAACCAGAGTACATGAGAGGGAAATGGCTCTCTCCTTACCAACGCCTGAAACACAATCAACAATGATTGTTGATGCTGTCAGAGTTTTTGTCAGGCTTCCTGGAATCCCATAATTCTGAAATCCTATTGGGAGAGTTGGCATTTGGAAATGCTGGAATTCTAAAATTCCTAGAATTTTAATAAAGGAACAATGAATTCCTTACAGGAATTCCGGAATTCCCAGACAGCCGGAATTCCTATCAGGAATACTTACAAAGAAACAGGCTAGGCTAGGCCCTCAAAATCATGCCACCCATTTTTGTGATCATGCAATCCCCATTTTTCACATATAGCTAGTTGTTAGAGAGACCTCTCTAGTAGATGTTTTCCTTAGGGATGTAAATCGGTCCCCGATTCTCCAATTATCCGGAGGTTCCGACCCGTTAAAAACCGAGTCTGGGTCCTTATTCAAGCCCCAATAAGTAAATAGGTCCGAGTCCTGTTCCACCTTGGTTCGGACCCGTGGACTTGATACCTGACATATTGCCTCAAATTTCTAAAATCTCCCATAAAAACCATATTTTTCTTAATATCATTCTCTACCTAGACCCGAATTTGGATCTAGACCCGTCCCATATATGGTTTTGGTTCCGGTTTTAGAGCCAAGAAATCGGTTTCGAAACGGTTTCGAGTCCGAATCCAATTTCACCTTCTCCTTAATAGTTCTGGGTCCGGGTCTACCATGGACCCGGATTGGAATCGACCATTTTACAACCCTAGTTTTCCTGAGCTTTATGGTCCAACGTATCGATGCTGGTCGTCACAAGCATGATGGTGAGTTTAGGGGGGTGACCTTTCAAAATTCAAACCACTAACACTACTTACATGTTTTCAAGTGGGACCCATTGAGATTGTCCCAATAATGAAACTTTATTAATAATGGGAACTTATTATAAATTATATGTAACAACACACAATAGAGATATATCACATTTACTATGGTCATTCGATTAAATATAACGTTGCAACGATGGGATAAGACTCCAATGGTGATGATGAACTAATATAAGTTAGGAATGTACCAAAGATTTTAGTCAATCCCAAGTGCCATACATTATACATGTTTTGGGTCTGAATATATAAACAAAGGGCCCGAATTCGGTCCCTCAGTTGGTCCATATAGCACGCCTGATGAACAAAATTTTCATTTGCTCATGCGCTTCACAGTTTATTTGGACCGGTGCTGGTCCTCAGTAGAAGGTGAGTGAAATTCATGGGCGATCTTACCTTTGAAAATGGTAGCGTATGCTCATTTTCCTTAATTATGCAAAACATCAAGTAGCTCAATTTTACTTGATCTTAGGAGCAGGAGTATACTCGATCGGCTTGTTTACTAACAGGTTGGACTCGGGTCTAAAGACTCAACCCGCCCTGTGAACGGGTCGGTTAATCGATAACCCAAACCCCGGGTGAGACAAAAATCCGTAAAATGCATACTTATTTTCACACGGCCCGACCCGAACCGACCCGTTGCGGGGCTTCACTTCATGTAGAAACGAAGCTCTGTTGTTAGAGCCATGAGATAACGAGATCTGAGACCATGGAGTTTCAGATCTGCAATGGAGCTCAGATCCAAATTTCTCAGATCGCCACTTGATTTTGTTGCATCTGCATCAGATTCATAGACTACATCAACAACAGGTATGGATATGAGATCTTCTCATCTCATTTCCTCCTTCGATTCGATCTTTCTCCTCTGCAAATGGAGTTTTGCTGCTGCAATCGATCTCAGTCTTGCAATCTCCATCTCTTTCTTTCCTTTAATCCATTGTGACCATAGCTTACGCTTCCGAAAGTTCAAATTCAAACCAGCTAGGGTTGATTGCCACTGCAATTCAGTAAAAACCGATCAAACCCTAGTTGTTAACTGCGTACGTTTTCATTTGTGTTGGATTTGTTTGTGCCCTAGATCAATGGTCCAGGTGAATGGCTTTTTATTGCTGTTTTGAATGGTCTAAATCTACAAATGGACTGATGGCATGGCAATTCATCATTGATAGTGATTTTTTTTGTTGAAAAGACCGAGTCTTTCTCTAATTTACTTGATCATCTAGGTTTTTTTTTTGTCTGCTCAACGAGAGGGATTCAAAGATGATGGTTGATTTGGGAGCGTTCTCGGATGAGAAATTTGATCCCAAGAAATGGATCAATGCTGCTTCCCTATCTCGGCACCCTCAAGATGATCCCATTGACAAGCACCTGGCAGATCTGGAGATGAAGCTTCAGGTCCTGGCTGAAGAGATTGCCTCCTCCTTGGATGAGCAAAGCAATGCAGCTTTACTTCGTGTACCACGTGCCAGCCGTGATGTCATCCGCCTCCGTGATGAAGCCATCTCCCTCAGATCGTCAGTTTCTGGAATCCTCCTCAAGCTTAAAAAGGTTAGATCTAGGGTTTGTTGTAAGGTTTGCCTTGATGTTTTCATGAATTGAGCATGTTCTTTGAAAGTTTGTGTATGAATTGATTTGATTTGCTTTTATTCCATAAATGATGATAGTCGCCATGAAGATAGGATTTGCACTTGGATGTTTGGATTTCAATGGAAATGTACCTTTTCTATTACAAAATGAAGTTAATTTCAATACGAAAAGTACACTTGAAAACCCTATTGCCTCCATGTCATTTCTTTCTTATTCCCTCATTTGGGGAAGAGACGGGAAATATCCTAGACGTTCTTGTGGGGAGTGAGACACCATTACTTTTTTCCATTTCCTGAAAATAAAGTACATTTCCATAGAAATCAACATAGTCAAACACAGCCACATGGTTTGAGAATGAGGTAAAACAAAAAGAAGATAAGGGCTCGTTTGGCATCATTCCTATTCTGGAAATAGTTTCATGCTGAGCATGAGTTGTTCTAGAACATTCCCATTCTTAGAATGAATTTAGTAAAACTTGTTTGGTAACATTCTCTCAAAATTTGTTCTAAAGGAATAAAATTTGAGAACGTGTTTGGCAACGTTCTTGAAATATATTGTACTAATAATGGACAATACACTCATTCAAGATACATAAATTAAAAATAATAAATTAATTCCTAAAAAAAATATTCAATAATATATATTTCACCCATTAACTTTGGACTAATTTAAATATAATCATTCAACTGAACATAAATCAGTCTCCTCATGCACAATAATGTGCAAATTAATTATTCTCTACTCTTGCTGATGTTAGCATTCGAAGTGAGCTGGGAAAGACAAACACTGCTCTTTGTCTATTACCCTTATATTTAAAGTTGACAAGTGTCATGCCAGCATTATCTACTGACGATTTCTCTACACTCAATTTCTCTACACCTAGTAAAGACTTGCAAAATAGTTAACTCACCCAAGCAATACAAAATATCTTCCCAATAAATTAGTGTTTGTAGTGAAAGCTAGCTGTCAATAATGCCAATGAAGATCTATTTATGGAGGTGAAGTTAACTGGCCTCCATACGTCACGCATGCATGACAGCAATGTCTGCCATTAAATTGTTGTGTCATAGAAGTTGCAATTTACACTTCTGAGGGAAGGGCTACATAGTATGGTCCGGCCCACCACACTACAATGCATTGAACAACAGTCATTCAACATGGTTAGATTAATCATGACAGTCCACATTTTGGGTACGGTTCTAGTAATGAAAGAAGTGAAGGCAAGTGCTAGTCACATGACTATTTACCCCTGGGCATTACATTTACCCTACAGGTGGGGGTGTGGAGAGTTGATAGTACACTGTTTGACACCCAACAACTAATATAAAAATTAGAGTATTGTACACTAATAAATGAAGAGCACATGTTGAGAAAGAGACATTCATTAAAAAAACACTAAAGAAAGTCTCCTATTTCAAGAGAAATTATTAAAAAAAATAAAAATGGAGGCATGCTTTTGCAACGTCAGTCATTGTGAAAGAAATAAAATAATATAAAAATGAATTCCATCACATCCATTGAAGAGAGTAATATTAAAAAAATAGATGGTGAAACTCGTCATACAAGGAGCACAAAGACGGACGAGGGGAGGGGGGCTGCAGAGAAGCTGAAACGTGAGTTGCAGAGAAGGAAACTCGTCAAACCGAGAAGGAGAAAAAAAAAAAAGAAGAAAACTACGCACCCGGTCAAAGCTACACTGAGAAGAAGTATTGCAGAGAAGAAGTGCAGATGCGTCGACGTTTTGGAGCAAGAGGATTTATATTACGATTGCTTGAAGTAGCGGGAGCGTTATGGGCGGCTTTCTGTTTCGCGCCCCATCATTCCGGAACAAAAAAAAACGAAATCCGATCGTTCCGATTTTTTTGTGCTAATGGCGCATATTTCTGCGAGAACTTTTCGGGGAAATAGGTCTTCCGTTGCAGCCAAACACTGTTCCGGCGGTTATTTTCTATGAGAATGCAGAAATAATCTCAGAGACTGATGCCAAACGAGCCCTAAGTTTCTGGTAGTTAAGCGCAACTGCAGGAAAATAGTTATGAAACTCATGTTGGTTGTTATAGATACAGACTAACCCATCTGATGAGGAAATCCAATCACTATAGGAATTTTGTCTCATCTTACACAAATGGGAGCCAATTTTGGAAATGATGTGATGCTTTACTCGTGTTTGGATGTACTCCGGATCACAAGCAAAATGGGTTATCAATGCCAATCAACCTTAACTGCCAACATGATTAGTAACAACAGTTATCCCACCTGCCATTTAAGTGATAACTTATTTGGTCTACACGCGCGCGCGCGCACACACACATTTAAATTATGCTGTCTGTCATCAAAATCATTATCACCATTGTTAGCAAATCCTTATCTCATCAATCTATATGGTTGTCTTTGTGAGCACTGCTGGAAACTATGCATGATCCTTGCTCTTCTCTACTTCATTTTCCTTTAAGCTTTTGACTTTGTGCACCGCATGATAATTACAAACTTGTTTTTCTTGTTCTAGTTCACCATTCATTCTTATTTAGTGCTTATTCGCTTTCAGTTCACATTCTAATGTGTTACTTTAGACTGCTGCATTTCTAGTTTTTACCGGTCTACCCCTTCCTCTAGCTTCTTGTACTCGCAACAGTGTTACCAAAGTACTCCAGTTTTGCGATGGATCAATGACTCTATGCAGTCATGATTGCTTTATCAATTTTCTTTTGGTTGATATATCAGTCCCAATGCTTGGTATTTTTGTTGGTCATTTCTGTGAGTGTTTGAAGTAAAAAAAAAAAAACAATTTATTACTATTAGTGCATTTTGTCTTAATACTTGGATTGAATTTTGTATCAAATTTCAAATTCACTTGCAATTATAAAACTGAATATAGTCTAGAAGTCAAAAGGGTATTTTGGGAATGAAATTATCTTCTCTCCTACACTTCCACAAAATACGAGTAGTGATATTTTACTGAAATTGTGAAAATTAAAAACATTATTGTAACTACTTTGTACTGTGGTTGATTTGAGCTACAGGCAGAGGGTTCCTCAGCTGAATCTATAGCAGCTCTTGCTAAAGTCGACACTGTTAAACAGAGAATGGAAGCAGCATATGAGACACTGCAGGTAGATTTTTGTGTTGAATTCTGATTTCTTGAATCAATATGTCACCATTTTAGCTGGGGATGGATTGAAATATTTGTCCTTATTAGGGGGAGTTATGCATGTGTCTGATTTTTATTTTCATTTCAAAACAGGATGCTGCAGGGCTGACTCAATTAAGTGCAAGTGTAGAGGATGTTTTTGCTAGTGGAGACCTTCCACGAGCTGCAGAAACCTTAGCCAACATGAGACACTGCTTATCTGCTGTCGGTGAGGTAATTTCTTATGTGCAAGATGTTGTCCTGAAAGCACGTTTCCTTTGGGTTTTAATAAGTATTGATCTTCAGGTTGCAGAGTTTGCTAATGTTAGAAAGCAGCTTGAAGTCTTAGAGGACAGGTTAGAAGAAATGGTTCACCCTCGTTTATCAGATGCTCTATCAAATCGCAAGGTAATACTGTCATATTAACTCATATTGTTTCTTTTTGATATTTTCAACCATATCAACAATTTCATTTATATTTATATGGTTTTTTATTTTTATTTTAAATTATGTTTACAGCTGCTTCTTATTTGAATTTGGGAGTGCCATTATATGGTTTTAAGTGATATCTAATGTTTTTCATGTTTTTTTTATGCTGCCTTCTCTCCAGGCAGTTCAAATACAATTATATAATGATCCTTTTCCCCTTCTTAATGTAGGTAGATGCTGTGCAAGATTTACGTCAAATCTTAATTCGAATTGGGCGTTTTAAATCTGTAGAGTTGCAGTACACAAAAATTCACTTTAAGCCTATACGGAAACTATGGGAAGAATGTGACTCCAGACAGCGAGCTAGTAAGCTTGCTAGTGAGAAGCATGATGCGGATAGGCTATCCAGTACTGCTGACTCATCGTCTCATGTACCATATCTTTCATTTTCTAGCTGGTTACCGAATTTCTACGATGAAGTTTTACTTTATCTTGAACAGGAATGGAAGTGGTATGATGATTATTTTCTCTGTTCCCATTCTCTTAAGTTTATTTCCATTTGATAAGTAATTATTAATTAAATGATCCCATGGTTTTATGGCCTGAGTTTTTCTATGTAAATGTGATTAAATGTGATGCATCTTGATATTATATCTTATACACAAATGATCCTTCGGGGCAAACTCAATTAGAACTGGAGTATTTTATTTTCATTGGATTGGCATCAATACTTGTCATTTAAGTCGTGGAGTGATCCACATGCAAAGCACCATTATAAGATATTAAAGCCAAGGGTTTTTGCTTTAATTTTGACCAATGGTTATATCTTTTTATTCAAATGTTCCACATTCTCTCTCCACTACTTATCTCATAACTATCCACTCATGTTTTTTTTCACCAAACCACTCACCTCTACTCTCCACCAAATCACTGATGTCTACGCTTCACTTTTTAAAGTTGCAATTCTTCATTTCTGTAAAAGCTCTCTTCTTTCAGTTCTTCATTTATGTAAAAACTCTCTTCTACCCCCATCTCTTCTATTCCATTTGTGCCCTAGTTTTCCTATTTCTATTTTATGCAACTTACCCCATGGAAGGAGGTACTTTCATAATCTTTTTAATCTATGATTATTTATTTTGAAATGCATGGAGATACTGTGCTAAGCACGGGTTACTGTGCTAGTATTGTTGACATGCTCAAGATAGATGCTCGGATTACTATGCCAGACCCAAAAGTATATCAGTGCACCAGCTCAATTTCTTTCTCTAAAAAAGTTCTTCCCATTAAGTATGAAATTTGTTGTGGCATCAGAGCCAGGTTTGTAGTAGCAATCTATCTGGCACCACCAACTTTCCAATGTATCTCCAGGTTAAATGTCTGACATATCAATATGATCTAGTTCTTTACAATGTACAAAAAACATTGAAATTAATTTAGGAACTAATTTCTCACAAACTTGAGAGGGAATATTTCAGATTTATCAACTGATGCCAAACCAAACCAAACCAAACCAAGCGTTTTCCCACTAGGTGGGGTCGGCTTTATGGATTTGACGACGCCAATCAAATCTGTTTAGGGCCATGTCCTCCATTAGATCCATGTAGGCAAGGTCATGTTTAATAGTTTCTTTCCAACTTCTTTTGGGTCTTTCTCTCCCTCTCTTACTCCTGGCAATCTTTATGCTTTCACACCTTTTAACAGGTGCCTCCGTTGGGCGCCTTCTAACATAGCCGAACCATCACAGTCGATTTTCTCTCATTTTATCTTTAATCGGTGCTATTCCTACTTTGCCCCTAATCTCCTCATTCCTAATCCTATCTCTCCTTGTGATCCCGCACATCCATCTTAGCATTGTAGACAAAAATCCCAACAGAAGCTAATAAACTTCTGAGGATAGACTTGGTAAAAATATTCATCTCCTAAGAAAATATTCCAAGAATAATCTTCAAATGGGAAAAACACACTTTTGAGACCTCGACTTTAAAGTCTTTCAACAATTGTAACAACACAGATATAGGCCCAATACAAAAAACACAGAGGCACTTGGAAAGACTAGTCTAATGATCTAATTATAGCATACGATCCTCTCCGACCAATTTCCAGATTATGTCCTCATCTCAGTTGAGCAACCCCAAGCTTGGCTTGTCAAAATCCATGATAGATGTGGAAGTTGGTCAAATGATTAACAAAGATGATTTCTCAAATCGACTCAGAATCCCACCCAAAGAAATGCTTTACTTGTCACCACCAAGGATCGGTCCTTGAACTCAGCTCTGGTCCATGATAGAATTGCTATATTATTGCGCATGATCACTGATTTTTGAATTATTATTATTATTATTATTTAAAAAAAGACCAGCAGAGTAGTCCTAGAAAGCTGTAGTGTACTACATGATTGGAAGAAATCAAATGAGTAGGCCCCTCCATACACTGTCAACACCTCTAATAATCTGAATTGGAACCACCCAAACCACACGCCCACATGAACATAAACACCAAAACCCCAACACAGACACAATAAAAAATAATAAAAATAGAAAGAAAAAAAAAACCCACCCTTGAGAACAATCACCAAGGATTAACTTTTGCCCTAACCTTTGTTGCCACAACAGGATGATTCTCTTTCCTATTATTGCATACTCGATTATTTATTTTCAACTAAACAGACAATAAAAATGCCAGCAATTACTTGTTAGAAATGTTAATTAATTTAATTCTTGGGGTGCATCACTTCTGCTGCTGGTCATCGTGTTCTTATTCAGTCATGTATTTCACGTATTCCAAACTTACGTATTGGTATTGGCAATCCGCCGTCCAAAGCTAGGCATAGAATTGAGTCTATTAACGCTAATTTCTTTTTTATCTTTTTGGTCCAGTAACCATCAAATGCACCATAATTTTCATGGCATCAGTTGGGATGGCATTCATGATCTAGCGAATTAAAGTTAAGCTTTTAAGCTGGAACAAGCATTGTTGCTCCTTTCTGAGGGAGAAGATCTACACCTCCGACGGTGAGATCAAGCCTTAAGACTCAAAACTCTAAGATCACTTAGGAAGTAGCTATACTAAGCAACTATACTAATGTAGAAAATATCTAAACTAATGATAGGGATCTCAAAATTAGAGATCATGTGGATCCCATCAAGCGGGTCCATTAGGGCCTGCAGGCCCTGGCCTTTGATCAGCCTGCATCACTTTCCAACCCTACTTTGCTTTGGTTTTGACTGTTATCTGAGTCTTACATACTGCATTTTCTCCACACTGATTCTAAAACCTCTCGGGGAACAGTTGTATTCTTGCGACTCTGATTATAGTACCCCAGTCCTGGGTAGTTGGTATTTGGTAATGGCCATAATATAAATATGCAGACTGACAACTCAGTACTAGGATTTTGGCCTCAGAGGACTATTCTCTCAATTTGGGGGTGTGTCAGAAATTGGCTGGGTTAAACATCTCATCCTTTACTCAATCACTCTTCTTGGAAGCTTTCACATCCAATCCAACTGAGAGCCAACACTGTTAGATAGTATCCATATAATCACTTTTTTCCAAGGTATTCAATGCTGGAGTGGAGCCGAGGATGGTGAATGCCATATGAAATGAAACAGTTGTGCGACTGTGGCAAGAAGGTTTGATCATCATCTGCAGAAGTGTGTTTGAAATCTTAAGTGCACAGCTAAAGTTGTTTTTGGTTTGGAAGATTCTTAAGGATCATCTACCCAGAAGTGCTTTCCTTTATATTTCCATCAATTCCTTCAACATGTTCTCTCTGCCTGAGTCAGAAACAGTGGTTCATATTCCTTTCCATAGTCCCATTATCTGGACTATCTGGCAGTCAGTCACAGGTTTAATCTGAACATCAAAGTTGCTAGATTTATTCACTAAGAAAGATAAATGCAATAACAAAACAGGAAAAGACCTGCTCAAGCAATAGATTAGTACCTCAAAAGCAAGGGAGACACAGCAACATCCCTATTTTGCTAGCCAATCAGCATTCATTTTTCCTTCCCTCATAATATTCTTATATTCAATATTCAGTTGACCCGTCCTTTGTGGATCTTCTCCTTAGTCAGTTTGGTTACCCCTGTTAGGGGCAAAGCAAAAGCGATCTGGCTCATCTTCTGTACGCCATTTTATAGGTTGTATGTCCAGAATGGCATTAACTGAATTTTCACAATATTGCTATTCTGTTAATGACTTTGATCGAGAAAATGAAGGGGAATTTATGAATTTATTTCAATATGCCCTGTGACTGAAAGAATTTGTGGGGAGTTTTGATGATTGAGGTTTTATTAAATTGGGATTCCATGCTTGAGCAAGGATAGGTGTCTCTTTCTGCTTAATTTGGGCTGTTTGAATTGTTTCCTTTGATGTTTCAGTTTCTTTAGTTTGTGTTTTCCAGATAGCTTATCCTCCTCTTCTTTTCCCTCTTCTCATTTCAAGAAATATTATCTGCTGTTGCTTATAGAATTGTTTAAAACAACAGATAACTGGGAGTCATTTGCCCCTTCTCTTACAAGTGAGGAACTCTTGAATGGTGATAAAGCTGGACCGGCATTTTCTGACTATTCTTTTTGCCATAATGCTCATTTATGTCTAAGCCGTCTTTAAGAATATTACAGAGTACCATGTTGTATTCCAAAGAATTAGAACCATATGCAAAACCACAATAGTTAACTCAACTGCTCTTTCATATTGTGTGTACTGCTTGCCATTTCAGATAGCAAATTGCTGCTCTACTGCCTGGTGCGTAACTGCTATGCATTTGACAGAATGCATATGCTTTACAAATAGTCAAGATTTTGGGAGTAATTGGGTATCTGGAGAAATGCAATCTCTCTCCTATCATCCTATTTATGCTGATGGATCCAACTTTGATTTCTCCTCTAATTTGCAAGCAGGATTAAAGCAGCCTTTTTTCCTTCTTATTTATTATTTTATATCACTTGAGAATTGAGATTAAGTGGAATGGAGCACACCAATGATGTTCGACGGATGACAAGGCCATCCAACCATAGTGTTGAACGTACATGAAGTGTTTCACGAGGTTTAAGATATCAGAACAGAATTACATATCAGACAGCTTCAAATCAATATGCTTTGGATGATGAGTGGTATATATTGGCAATTTATCTGTGAATTTTGACCACTTATGTGCTGCCATACATTAAAAAAAAGTGACATACCTACCATTAGGTCAAAGTTCTATTTTGTTTCTATCATACCTACTGTTAGGTCAAAGTTCTAATATGCTTCTGGTGTCATGGAATGTGTACAAATATTTTGAGCGGTGATTTAAGACCCATTTGTGTGGCATGCTCATTTTTATTTGTTAATGCTTTTGTATATTTATAAACTATGATCATATCATTCAAAAAAGTATATAATTTTTTTTTTTGCATTTTTAAGCTTTCATATTTGCACACGAGACTCATTGACCTTTATGCAATTACTGAATGTCATCTGACTTTCCAATAATGCATGCAGGTGTATGGTTGCTTTCCCTGATGATTATAAAACGCTAGTACCAAAGCTACTTATTGAGACAATGTCTGCATTGGGGGCCAGTTTTGTTTCTCGTATCAACCTTGGAACCGGAGATGTTGTTCCTGAAACAAGAGCATTGGCAAAAGGTTGCATCTTTAATATTCTCTCAGCTTTCCATTCGTGCAAATAATGTGTTTTGGATGCTAGCCATCCTGTTTTTCCCTTGATCTGATGGTTTCAGCTAGAAAGGACAATTCTTTATCATTTTCTTGTTAACATGACAGTGTCATGAAGATCCTATTTGAAGGGCCTCCAGTTACAAGGCTTAAATTCCTTTTCAGTTGTATTTCTATACATGTCATCTTCAGATGCGTCTTCTTTGGATCAATTCATTTGTTTATTCACATTTATCAGAATTCTACATACAATGCTTCGCTACTATAGTACTTCTTCTGTTCAAGCTTTGTGGGTCTGTCATGAGCATAATGTTAAAGGCCTTCCATTTCAGGCGTGCTAGATATCTTGTCTGGAGATATGACAAAAGGTATTAAGGTTCAGACTAAGCACCTGGAGGCACTGATTGAACTGCACAACATGACAGTTGCTTTTGCAAAGAATATTCAGCACTTGTTTTCAGAATCTGATCTTCAAGCTCTACAAAATACGCTAAAGGCTGTCTATTCTCCGTACGAGTCGTATAAACAAAGGTGCATTATTAAACCGAGTGATATCTCTCATTTGTTAATGTTTGAGGTGTTAGCTTTGTCGATATTCTTGATTTATATTGTAAACCTGTGTAGAATGCTTGAATTTCTGGTCTGCCTATTCTCCGTATAAACAATGGTTCATTATTAAACCGAGTGGTCTATGATGCCGTGATATGATATGGTCACACCACAGACACGGCAAGGACACAGGTTTTACAAATTAAAATCGAAGTATCAGATATCATATGACATGATGTGTTGCCCATTTTGAAGTATCTGTGCATCATAGCTAATGATACTTCTCATTTATTAATGTTTTGAAAGATTCAAGTAGGACTGATCTATATATCAAATTTGAAGCCCAGCCCCTAACCTCTTCATCCGTGACCCACAAGTTTAATGGCTTTATATCAAGAGAAAAAACATAATCCTCGATAAAAAAAAAAGTCCATTCAGATCGGTGTAAACCCATGGGATTGGTGAATATGGGGAGGAGGGGGGCATTTCATTCGGATGGTTCATAAGGTGGGCCCCACAAAGTGGAATGTAACATAAGGCGGTACATACTGGATGTACTATAGGATCATTTGTTGATCCTCGATACAATAGTCCATTCAGATTGGTGCAAACCCATGGGATTGGTGAATATCGCGCTGGGGGGGTGGGTGGGTTTGACTAGGTAGTATGTACCATAAGACTGTACATACTTGATGCACTAGAGGATCATTTGCCTCGTGTGTGTAGAAGTTGTTTCCTTGAGGCTGGTCTAGGAACTAATCTTCCCAAAATGCACCGCACCTCAAGTCTGGGGCGTGGCTTGCATTGGCTTGTCTCTCTTATGAGGCATATTTGAGCTGTACTCCCTAGATGATGTAAGCACTTAGGAGTGAACCTTCCATTTTATTTAAACCTGGCCCTCCTATGATCCATCAACCACCCCAGTGTTATTTAAGGCGTTAAGCGAGCCGAAGCGACCAAGGCTCCTAACGCCTAGGCGAGAAGCGAAGCGAAGCGAACAGTTAAAAAAAAAAAAAAATTCAGTTTAATTAATTCTAAACATCTAAGTTATAATTATATATATACTAAATATTTAAATGCAAGTAAAACCATAAACATTTAAATTAAAACAAACACTAATAATATCTCAAATCTTAATAACAGTCATAACTTTAACATTTAAATTCAAACAAACACTAATAATATCTCAAATCCTAATATTTAAAAACATAAGACACACAATTCAAGCAACTAAAGAAATCATCTCAAGGACTTGGAAATTAATCATCATCACTAAAGAAACCATCTTCTTCATTATCCTTAGATTCATATCCCTCTGTATCCTCCTCCTCTGCCTCATCTGAAATTATGTCTTCCTCATCTATGAGTCCAGTGGTCGATCTTGTACCCCTTGGTGTTACCCTAGTAGATGATGTTGATCTAGTCCGTTGGCTACTTTCGTGAACTCCAGAAGCTCGAGCAACTTCACCCCAAGTCAAAGTATCATCACCAAACACAAGCTCATCATCTTCATCTGTTTCTGCATCCACTCTCCCAATCAACCACTCATTGCTATCATCAATATCCTTCAAAGATATTGGATCAATTGTGTCACGGGAATCATATCGGCGTCTCAAAGCTCTATTATACTTAACAAACACCAAATCATTGAGGCGAGATTGAGCTAGTCTATTTCTTTTTTTTGTGTGTATCTGCAATAATTTATTAACAATACATTAAAATTTATAATAAGATAAAAAAAAATGAAATTGAAGAGGTTTGAGGATGATACTCACATGCTCAAACACACTCCAATTTTGCTCACAACCGGATGCACTACAAGTAAGGCTTAAAACTTTTTTTGCAAAACTTTGCAAATTTGGAGTTGCAGACCCGTATGCACTCCACCAATCAGCTGTGAATAATGAATAACAATTAATTAACTAACATCTTTAAACAATGATAATGAAATAAACTTGTGGGATAACTTAGATTACTTGGTGCCCTCGTTGTTCTTTGTCTAACCGCCATGGGCAACTTAAAGAGGTTTTCACATTTCATGTAAATACTCAACTCTTGACCAATTTTATCTTGTATAGCAAGATTTGGGACCAACTTTTCTAAACATTTATATAGGCCATTCATGACTTCTTGATCTTTCTCAACCTCTGGATTGGAATAGAAAAACTCTGGGTTCAAAAAATACCCAGCTGCATGCAAAGGCCGATGCAATTGAACTTCCCACCTTCGGTCAATGATTTCAAAGATGTGTTTGTACTTCTCTTCATTGCCATTAAAAGAATTAGCAATCGCTTCTTTAGCCCGGTCCATAGCTTCATAAATGTACCCCATGGGAGGCTTCTTCTCACCATCAACCAATCGAAGCACACGAACAAGAGGGCCAGTAAGCTTAAGAGAGTAGACAACATTACTCCAAAATGAAGGCATTAAAATGATTTGTGCTGTCCTTTTGCCTTGTTGTTCTCTTGCCCATTTACTTGTAGTCCATTCCTCTGAAGTAAACATTTTTCTCAAGTTACCTTTTTGTTGGTTGATTCTTGTTAGAGTAAGAAAAGCCGTAGCAAATCTAGTTTTTGCGGGCTTAATCAACTCCTTTGACTGGGTAAATCGTCTCATCATATTTAACAGAGTTGGACGGTTATAAATATAACCGTGTAATGCTATTCCTCTCTCAAATGTTCTCTTGAAGTTTGGCAACTTGAAGATATCTTCCAACATCAAGTCCAAGCAGTGGGCAGCACATGGTGTCCAATATAGGTTGGGTCGTTTTGCCTCCAAAAACTTTCCTATTAAACAAAGATTTTTTATCAACTAGTGTACATAAAAAAATTCAATGTAACAAGTAGTTATCTTTCTTTTTCAAGAAGCTCATACCTGCTAACACATTTGCTGCCGCACTATCAGTGACAATTTGGACCACATTAGCTTCACCAATACGCTCCACAAAATTATCAAGCAATTCAAACATTTTTTGCCCATCCTTTGAGTATGCAGAAGCGTCAACGGATTCAAAGAACATGGTCCCTTTTGGACAATTCACTAAGAAATTAATCAAGGTTCTCCCTCTCTTGTGAGTCCATCCATCGGACATTATGGAACATCCATATTTTGCCCAATCCTCTTGGTGATCTTTCATCAATGACTTGATATGCCCTACTTCTTTGTTGAGCAATGGGACCCGAATCTCATGATAAGAAGGGGGTTTCAAACCAGGACCATACTGTCCAATAGCTTCAAACATTGCTGCAAAACTCTCATAGTTTACAACATTAAAGGGAATTCCCGTGTCATACATCCATCGAGCAAATGCTGTGATGGCCCTTTCTCTCATTTCCTTTCTGAAAGGATCGTTGGCATCAATCTTCGTTTGTCTCCCCTTGGTCTTTCGATTTTGCACCACAACATTCGGATCAGGGGTGAAGTATACATCCATAGGCCCCTTTTGTCTTGGTTTTTTTTGTTTGGATGTGGCTTGTGTAGAACCTTGACTAGAACTAGCCATGGATCTATTATGATGATGCGCAACAATCTCTACAATATCATCTTCATCCTCCTCCAAGTCATTAGGCATCTCATCAAAGTCGGGAACCATGTTCATTAGATTCTTCTCTTCCTTTTTTTTAGCCATGTATTCTCTAATCTCCTCTCTAACATGTGCAGGACATTTTGGACAAGTAATAACACTTGTAGAGTTCCCCGCAAGGTGTTGCTTGACCCGATAGACACCTCCATTTGACTCTTTTCCACAAAAATTGCATTTGAACTTGTTTGGGTTTGGGGGATTGACCAAGTGTGCATATTTCCATGCCGGATCTTTTTTGTTCCCTTCGGACGACGATGCCATTTATTTGTTTATGAATGACACTATCACACACACTACAATTAAAGGAACAAAACAGTACAGGAAATCAGAAAAATCAGCACATCAGCATTTAGCATTCAGCATTAAAGAAGCAGAAACATAAACAGCAGCAGAAACATAAACAGAAAAAAAATCAGCAAAAACAGAAGCAATTTACAGAAGCAGCAGCATTAAAAAAATTTACAGAAGCAGTATTATCAGCATTATCAGCAGTTCAGCACTATCATTATCAGCAAAATCAGCATTAAAGAAGCAGAAACATCAGCAAATTCAGAAGCAGCAGAAACATAAACAGAAAAAAAATTATCAGCAAAAACAGAAGCAGCAGAAACAGAAAACAGGAGAGAAGAAGAAAAAAAAACAGAAACAGAAAAAAAATAAAAAAGAGGAACCAGAACAGCAGGCAGCAGAAACATAAACAGAAAAAAAATTATCAGCAAAAACAGAAGCAGCAGAAACAGAAAACAGGAGAGAAGAAGAAGAAAAAACAGAAACAGAAAAAAAAAAAAAAACGAGGAACCAGAACAGCAGCACCATTACAGAACCAAAACAGCAGAAAAAAAAAAAAAAAAAACCAGAAGCACCATTACAGAGAACTAGAACAGCAGAATCAGGAAAAAAAAAAAAAAAAAAAGCAGCACCATTGCAACCACAAGAGCAGAATCAGGAAAAAAAAAAAGAAACAGAGAAGAAGAAGCAGAGAAGAAAAAGAAAAAGAGGACCAGCCGAGAAGAAGAAGAAGAAGAGAAAAGAGAAGAGAAAATAAATCTGAGACAAACCTGTCACCGAGGAGCAGCCGCAGGAGAGGAAGGAGCAGCAGCAGTCGACCGTCGATCGTGATCGTGAGGGAGGAGTACCAGTCGATCACGGGAAGGCAGGCGAGTCCTGAAGGCCAGTCGATCGTGAGTCCTGAAGTCCAGCTCCAGTTCGTTGTCTGATCTGAGGAGTACTAGTCGATCGCGAGTCCTGAAGGCCAGCTCCAGTCCGTTGTTTGATCTGAGCAAAATTAGGGCTGGGTTTTATATTTATGGGACAAGGGGGTAATTGGGTGTATGTGCATCTTATAAATTTTTTTCCAATTGCCCCAATCCAACGGTTGGTTCACAATTAAAATAAAATAATCCAACAGTCCATAATAAAATTAAAACACAAGCTCGCCTCTCGCTTAACTAAAGCGCTCGCTTTTTCGCCTCTCGCTTAATTTCAAGGCGCTCGCTTTTCTCGCTTTTTTCTCGCTTCAGGCATATTCGCTTCGCCTGGGGTGTTGAAGGCGACCACACCTCGCTTCGCCTCGCTTCTCGCCTGTCAAACTGGGTGGGTGCCAAATCATTGGGGGTGGCATAGCACGTCTGGGTGGTTCAGTGATTTGAAAAGCTCGCCTAGGCGCTCGCTTCTCGCCTGTCAAACTGGGTGGGTGCCAAATCATTGGGGGTGGCATAGCACGTCTGGGTGGTTCAGTGATTTGAAAAGCTCGCCTCAGTCATCCAACTGTTATTCACCGTTGGATTGAAAACTCAAAATCTCGGTGCCTTTAAAACTATTGGACTTTGATGTCCAAAGATCAAGGTTTAAGATGATGATGTGTGGGCCTGATTTTTTGCACAGCCCTAGGCTCCAATTAGGTCTTTCGGTTCCACATGATTGACATGCATCCAACTGGACCCCACTGTGAGGTTCAAACTAAGTTAGGTCTGAACAGACTGCAGTGTTCCATAATTATATAGGGCAGCAACAAACTCCTAGGTGATGTTGCCCACGGAGATGACAACCCAGTGAGGCTCACTGGGGGTTGTGGGGGTCGCAAAGGGCTTGGCTTGGATAGGGGGCCCACCAACATATGGGTCTTAAGGGCTTGTCTTAATTTGAGATCCAATTTTTTGTACTATTGGACACCCAACCAATAGTCCAAAAAACTGGATCTCAAATCAAACTGTGAACACAGTCTGTACAGGTGTCAAATTGGATCTAGTGGAAATTGAAGGGGGTGCGTGAAGGTGGGCCTAGATCAAGTGTGGCATTGGACTGGGCCGCACAGGCATTGTCATCCTATGGGTGATGTCACTGAGGGGATCATCCCCTGTTATATATAATTATGTATACAGAGATAGACATATTCCAGAACTATAAGCATTCACTATCCACAATTATATCAACCATTGTACTTGAATGCTTTCACATGTCTTAATGTTTCATTGACACTCAGTTTATCTATTAAGCAGGTGACACTTCTGGTGCAGTCTGGGTTCCTATTGATGCAACTCTGAATGCTCTAATGCCACTCTATCGCAATTGGAAATCCTGCACAGATCAAAATCTAGGGTTTCAAATTGAAACCACATCTTTAGAGTAGAAAGAGCTGGGTAAAACCAAATGAGCAAGAAATAAAGACATTAAACCCTAGAACTCACCTATGGATCCGCACCAAATGGATTTTGGATATTCACAACCAGGTTGTCAAATTTTTTTTTTCTTCTGTTTCTATCAATAAATGAATTGATAACGTCTCCGATCCTAGTACAGTCATGTTCACTAAGACAAATCTAAACCATCCATTGAATAACGTCTGGGCTATAGATTTTTTTTAATCTCAGCCATTATGACTAAACAAAAGCAATATTGAAAAAAATCGCAACTCTAGTTATCCTATGAGAAAGTGGGTCATGTATTGCTTAATCTCCTTTTGGCAGTATATAAAATTAGGCATTGTTGGAAAGCTCATTGAATAATCCGTCAAACACACACAATGCAGAGTTGGACAGTCATTTAATGTAATATTTGCCCATCGGTGAAAAAAATAACGGTTAGACCTCTTTTCCCAGGTACGGACAGATGGAGCGTTCTATCCTTTCCTCTGAGATTTCTGGAATAGATCTTAGAGGTGCTGTTGCTCGTGGTGTGGGGGCACAGGGAATTGAACTCAGTGAAACAGTTAGAAGAATGGAGGAATCCATTCCGCAATTCATTGTGCTTCTTGAAGCAGCTGTTGAGAGATGCATCAGTTTTACTGGGGGTTCAGAGGCAGATGAACTTATCACCACACTAGATGAGATCATGCTGCAGTACATTTCAAGTCTGCAAGAAACTCTAAAATCCTTGAGAACTGTTTGTGGAGTTGACTATATCACACATGGTGACAGCAGCGGTCCAAAGAAGGAAATGGGAGACAAAAGGGAAGGAGCACACAACACACGCATGGTGGATATGGTCTCAGATGAAGAGGAGTGGTCCATTGTCCAGGGAGCATTGCAGATTCTTACTGTTGCAGATTGTCTAACTAGCAGATCCTCAGTCTTTGAGGCTTCATTACGATCTACTCTTGCTAGGCTCAGCACTAGTCTGTCTCTCTCAGTGTTTGGTTCAAATCTTAACCAGTCACGAATGATGGGTGATGATGGGGATGGTGAACTATCTTTAGCTGGGAGGGCAGCCCTGGATGTGGCAGCTCTGCGCCTTACTGATGTGCCTGAGAAAGCCAGGAGGCTTTTCAATCTCTTAGATCAGGTAAGCTTGTACCCAGAACCATTAGTTCTCTGTGAGGCTCTCTCTGATGCTATTGTCTTGAAATTAACATATACTTGACAGAGTTCATTTTTTTAAAACATATATTCTACTGAGTTATGATCTGAATGCACTATGCATTTTTTCTTTTCTTATGAAAGCATGTGGAGAAAGATGTTCTATTCTTTTATATGGCTGTAAAATCTGCTTGAGTATATGTGGCATATAGTTAGGTTGCACAGTTGGCAAATCAGGTAGCACTCCTAAAGCTATAACTAAAGGGCATTAAGTTTCTGATTTTTTTAATCATTTCTTTGTTCTTCATCTATTGATTATTGGAAGAGGAAAAACATATTTCAGGAGTTCGCCTTGTTATGTTTGCTGCCATATTTTGAGGCAATATGAGAAGAAATTTCCGTTTTATGTGCTAGTGGGTTTGTTAACTTCAAAATGCTAATCTAGATGGCATTCTAGAAATGGAATGAGTTGAATGGGAGACTGAAGTTTTGCAAAATTTGACATCTCAGTTTTGGTGAGTCCTATAGTTTTGTAGTTAACAAAGATAATGAGTGGGTCATTGGTGAATAGATCATATGTTTCATTTTCATTCGTTATTGTGTTACTGGAATTACTGCATCAGAGTTTTGTGTTTGTTGTGATGGAAGGAAGTGACCAGTTAGCTGTTGGGTCAGATATGGAGGTAATCAGAGAGATCTTGAAATATCCTTGAGGAAGAATCGTGGCATTTTATTGTGAAAATGGAAAAATAGATGCATTATATCATTCGTCTACCACCGTGCCTTCCTCCATCAATAAAAAAGAAAGGAAGAAAGATTTGAAGTATTGTGGAATTAAAGTCGTACACAGGGCTAAAGCGGGTTAATACATAGATCCAAGTTTGGCTAAAGAGTGATACAACTTTCTTCTTCTATCTCTCCTCTTTACTTTTTTTTATCCCGCAGAAAAAAGGACCCTATTCTGCCCCCAAAATTGAATAGAGAGACTGGAATTCAAAATCCCCCCTTATCACACTCATTCTCCATTGCATTGGAAGAACAAAAGTGGTATGTGCATCTTCATGTTTGTTTGCACTCACTTACGCATGTAATGTGTAAATGAGGTATGAAAATGGTGTGTAAAGGCCCTTTTCACACCTAAATAGGTGTGAAACACTTTCACATCTCACTTGCAAAAAGGCGCCAGTACAACTCTTCACATGGTGATTGCATTTGGTTATGGAGTTGGTCATGGGATCAAATTCTGTCAACCAATTAATATTCTAATTCTTGTGGGCTCCATATTTGTAATCGAAATAGTTCTTTTTGTTTCTTGAGCTAATAAACCCCACGACCTTTTCTGCACTTTTGTGGGCCCTCATTTTATGATTTGAACGGTACAATATTCTCATAATAATGACGAGCATTGAGACGTTTAGTTTCATATAAAATCTTCATGAATTTTGAGAAATTTGTGGAAAATGTCTAAAACATCTAAACGCATCTGAAACTGTTGGATGTGCTTATTTACTAAGGTGAAAATTGTGATTTTGACAAACATGGTAATGTGTTTCACATGTGTTACATATGCATATATAATATTTACATATGAAACCCATTTTCCTATCTCATGCGTAAAAGACAGATGACCCCTTTTCTCTCAAAAATTATTACTATCAAGGTAGAGTAAGTGAAGCTAAAAAATAGTAAGAAACACAATTAGCAATTACCCCATTAAAATAAGTAACAATATGAAGGTTGTGATACTGCCCACTTGCCTCCTGAGTCCAGAGTCCAGAGTCCAGATAGAAAGCAATGCTGCCACTTCTTGCAGCAGTGAACTTCCTACAGTTTCTTGTTGTCAAGATACCTTATTAAAGTTGCCAGACTGTTCTTTGGCATGAATTATAGATACTTATAAACAAAAAACAAAGAACAAATTAAACTGAATATGAGGGATTGGTTTTTACAGACCATTGATTTAGTGTAATGAGGAAGTTATGTATTAAGTTCCCTGCTTACACTATTTGGTGACACTTAAAATCTTAGCATGCTACCATGTAATCCATGCATACTTGTTATCCTAGTTTCAATTTTCACCATGCTTCCATGTAATCCATGCAAATTCCTTTTTTACTTTGTCCATATTTCTATCCGTCTGTAATTATTCTGCAATATGTATGCTTACATTGTCAGCTTTTTAGTAGTTCCTGGAACTCTCGAGTCTTAGGTTCTAGCTTGACATTTACTTTTCTGATGTTTTCTAGGCTTGGTGGCCCTCACATGTAGTTTGGATGGTCATTAAACTGTCATCTGTTTCTATGTATAATATTCTGCTAACATTTAATCCCTTTTCTGCTATCTTGCAGTCCAAAGATCCACGGTTTCATGCACTTCCTCTTGCATCTCAACGAGTAGCTGCGTTTGCAGATATGGTGAATGAACTTGTTTATGATGTTCTCATATCAAAGGTTCGGCAACGACTAAGTGATGTTGCTCGATTGCCTATCTGGTCATCTGTGGAGGAAGCTAGTGCTTTTCACCTTCCAAGTTTTAGTGCTTACCCACAAGCCTATGTGACCAGTGTTGGTGAATATCTTCTTACTTTACCACAACAGTTGGAACCATTAGCAGAAGGTATCTCAAGCAGCGAAGCCAACACCGATGAGGCCCAGTTCTTTGCAACTGAATGGATGTTCAAGGTAATATATTTCTTGTTCTTCTGTGGACAAATCTCCCTTCTTTTACTTGGGCTGCATCATTTTCTGGATTCTCATGACTACAATAACAGCCAGATGATAAAAAAAAAAAAAAAACCATAAGTCAGATGATTTTATAAATTTGTTATATCAAAACTGCTACTGCATTACAGAAATAAGACAACCCCAAAAGAAACTTCTCTCTTGTGCATCCACCTTCTGCTATTGACAGTGGTGAACCTAAGTGTACGTCGCACCCGCAAGAATTGAGAAACTCTTTAGATAATAGCTTAAAAATTCTTGTGTTATTGTTTTAACATTTTCACTTGAACATTGCCCATACCACCCAAATGAATATCCTGGGTCTGCCATTGGTTATTAACGAACTTGCAGTTGTTCCATATTCTCTGCACTGTTATCCCCTTGTTCTTCACAATTTCGGTTCTTGATTAGTTGATTTGGTTTCTATTGAGTTCTTTTATATTTTGTAAATTGGCTAATCTGTCAATGTATCTCTTTGTGGTCTAAAGGTTGCAGAGGGTGCCACTGCTCTATATATGGAGCAATTACGGGGAATTCACTATATAACTGATCGAGGTGCGCAGCAACTTTCATCTGATATTGAATATCTCAGCAATGTGCTCTCTGCTCTATCAATGCCAATACCACCAGTCATGGCTACATTTCATACCTGCCTCTCTACCCCAAGAGATCAGCTCCGTGATCTTGTGAAATCAGACAGTGGAAACCAGCTTGATCTTCCGATAGCCAATCTTGTCTGTAAGATCCGAAGAGTGAATCTAGATTAGTAATTTTTTTCCCTTTTTTTTATAAGTTGTCTATAAATTGAGAGAACGAGCTGATTCCGCATGATAATTGGTTCTCTTTTCATTGTTTCTAGTCACATTACATCTAATCTTTGGCTTTGCTGTGCTTCTTGTGAAAGAAAAAAATATGTTTCTCAAATTTCTTTTTAATGTGAAGAGAGCTTCATGTCTGCAATAGTGCAATTCCAGTAAACTTGATGGATGGCTTTCTTCCAAAATCTCTTTGGGCGTGGAGTAGGACATTTCCTTCCAAGTATCTTTGCTGGCTATGAGTGGGCCTCTGTCTATGGCGGGCTCCTCCTCGCCAGGGGCTCTCCGTTTATGGTGGGCTCCTCCTCATCAGCAGGCGGAACCATATTCAAATCGAAAACTGCACCTGCAACATCTCTGCCTGCAGCGGGCGGGCTCCTCCTCCTCCCCAGGGGCATATGCGGCGGCAAAGGTGGAGGCAGAGGAATTTGGTCCAAGGGTGGGGCTTGTGCCGCACATATTGGTTTTTAAGCGCGCTCCCCGTTCGGCCATTAAAATGTACAGCTAAGGCTATTTCTCCCGGTGTCCAAGGCTGACCTGAGTTGTGAATCCCCATCTGCCACAAATATTGGTTTCTAAGCGCGTTCCTCATTTGTTCTTTAAAATGTACTGCTAAGGCGGCCCGCGTACCTCCAATAGCACCAACCAGATTAAATAGCCTACCGTAGGTAGTGGCCGCCTTAGCAGTACATTTTAAAGGCCGAGCGTGGAACGTGTCTTAGAAATCAATATTTGCAGCAGATGGGGATTCACAATGCCCCGCCCTTTCCCGGAAATCATCACGCCCTCCTCCGCCAGTCGGTCCTTCACAGGAGGTACGTGGTCCTCCTTAGCAGTATATTTTAATGGCCGAAGGTCCTCCGCAGGAGTTACGTGGTCCGCCTTAGGAACGGCGAGCATGCTTAAAAACCAATGTGTGGCTTCACAACGCCTTGCCCTTGGACCAAATTCCTCTGCCTCCACCTTTGCCGCCTCATATGCCCCCTGGGGAGGAGCAGCCCGCCATTGCTACAGCTGCTGCATGCGGAGGAGGTGCAGGTGCAGTTTTCGATTTGAATATAGTTCCGCCTGCTGATGAGGAGTCCGCCATAGACGGAGAGGCCCCTGACGACGGAGGCCGCTGACGAGGAGGAGCCCGCCATAAACGGAGAGGCCCACTCATTTGTGAAAATAATGAAAGAATAAATTGTCTACATGCAAGAGCGATTAATTGTTAGCGGGCGAAGCTGTAGGACTGTAGAAAAAATTCAGTATCACTTCAAAACCAGATCGAAGCGACTGAACTGGGCAGTTCGGATCGGTTTTATGTAAATCGGTTTGGTCAATGGTTTGAAAATTATAAAAACTGTCTTACATCGGTCGGTTATCGGTAGACCGTATGAATTAACTAACCTTAACCTTGACCTCAAAGAAAGTGAACTATAAATAGACCTATTTCAATTAGTTTAAAATTGAGGCTACATTCCACTCAACCATCTTGTTGGAAAAAAGAAAAAAGGAAAAAAAGAAGAAGCTAGTTCCTTTGTGTTAATTTTTGTTGGTGTATTTTACCAGATTGGCCTGAAAAGTTGGGTCGAATCTAGCCTGGTCTATTTAATCAGGCGACCGAATAATGGATAATGGATAGAAAGAGTTTATCCATCGTTTGATGTATGCTTCCTTGGTTGAAATGAATTATGAAATATATTTTAGTGTTTATTACAGCTTCTCCTCTTTCCATTTGATGAACCTTTTTTTTTGTAAAAAAAAAATGCAAAAATAAATAAAAACTAAAAAACCGGAACCGAACCAATGTGGTTCGGTTTGAGCACATGGCGGTTCGGTTCGGTTTGAGAAAATAGAAAACCGATGGGACGATTTGGTTGAAAATGCCCATGTGCAGCCCTAGGAGAAAATGTCTATTATTTTTTAAACATTTTTTAAAGCATAACTTATATGTATCACTTACGTTATATTTTAGCTGGTTTTACATTATATATTTTTCCAAAATCACAACATTTGAACAATCTCTAACTAAATGTTCGATGCGGTAAAAACAGAAAACGAGTTTTTGTTACCAATCTGAATTACGGGGGTGTTTGCATCATTTCAAAGGAATAATGTATGCATTCTCAACTTGTAAGAATACATTCGGTAGTATTGTTGTTCCCATTGAAGAGAGAAATTCCAAGCTTTCAACTCTCTGTCTTCTCTAATACAAACAAACAGAAAAAAAAAAAAAAAAAAAACCCTTTCTTCTTCCTACCACCAAATCTCCCCCCCCCCCCCCCCCCCCCCCCCCCACACACACACATCATTTCGATGTAGTTTGTTTTGGCTTTATGATGTATTTGCTAATTTTATTAAGAAATGTGCCACAAATGGCATCCTAATGCATATAAATGATGCCCACACAAATGTGGAAAGAGTGGCGTACTCAGAAATTAACCGAGGTGACATCCGAGTTATCAACCAACTGAGCAGCCATATGTTGTCAGGCTCAAAACACATTTAATACGAGCTTTATTTAGAAAGTCAGACAAACTCAAAACAAAGTGCAAAAACACAAGCCCCATATTCTATATAGTTTTTTTTTTTTTTTTTTTTTCACTTTTCATATTTATTTATTTGACAATGACAGATACAAACCAGTATCTGGCATGGTTTGGGTATAAATGGTTAAATGAACAGGCCTAAAATCTGTGACTGATGTAGGTCTAAATCATTGACACAATTTAACCAAAAAAAGGTGATACTATATGAGCTTGTTATTAACATGAAGTGCTAATCAGTATAGGTTAGAATCTATCATACTAAGAAGCTTGTTATAGATTAAGAATTAATGTTGGTTTTGCTAATAAATAACATGGATGAATGAATATTTCACATACGCTTCAATTTAAAAATGTTACCAAACAGGCCCTTCATAATTCAATGGTGAACACCCCCACCTACAGCTAGGTCTTGATTTATCACGTGTGAAGCCCGCTTTGGACGGACCTCTAGCTTGATATGGATACCTCTGCAAATCATGAATGCATGTAAATATATGTGTATTTCTATTTTATAAGTAATGAATTCATTTTAAAATTATTTTGAAAAGAAAAACACACTCTTCCGAGTCTCTACATTATTGTCCCTATCCGAGTCAAACTTGTTTGCATCGGGAATCGACCTGTACTTGTGAAATCATACTAATTATAAAAGCTCAACCATTTCAGAAAAAAAATAAAATTATTTTAACACTTCCAATATTGTGGTAATATTGTTTGTCCTAGTTTAATTGTAAATGAAGACTAATTCAGTCCAGCCCATCAACAATAATCATGCATAAAATGTTGCTTTCAATAGGAAATAGCCCTACCTTTTCCTGGAGATTGTTTATACATGATACTTATTAATGGAATGGTAATCACTAATGACTAAGATGGACTCAGAACATAGACACATTAGAAAGAAGTGCCATCTTCAAAGGACCAAAAAAAAAAAAAAAAAAAACAGGGAAGGATAGAGAAGAAGAGAGAAAATGGTATATGTAATTCACTGAGCTTCCCTGTTGCATGCCATTTTAATTGGAATGGGTGGGTCAGAAAAGGAACCATCAACAATCCTGTCAAAAACCCATTTGTTAGCAGCTTCAGTGTAGTGAACTCCATCCCAAATGATTTTCACTGATGGGTCTTCACATGATTTTCCAATTAGCACTGCTGTCCCATTTACATAGATATATCCTCCGCAGCCCACTTTGTCGTTGTAGTTGTACTTGCCCCCATGCCCACAGCAAGCCACAAGAGGTTCCTTAAAACCTGCAAATTCAATTAACAGTGGTATCATAACATACAAAAGTAAATATACTTGAGATACATAGCCAAGCATGACATAGGGTGCTACGAAAAAAGAAGCTCTTATTTTATTATTTAGAGCTTAGTTACGTATTAGTATTAGAGTGTTTCGTAAGCCTCTAATTATATTTTCTATTTTAAAGCTTATTTACAAATTTAAACTTTGGCCTCTAAAAAGAAGTTAAAATGCAACAAGCTTTAAAGTGGGGGTGAAAATCAGAGTCTGATCATAAAAAAAACTCAAAGCTAACAAGTGATATCAAAGTCCAATCAGGCTCTTGAGATACAAAAAACCAATTGTGCTTGCGCATTAGTGTCACCATACTCAGTATTTGTCAAATGAGTATTTCTGGGTTCTAGACTAGTCCTTACACATTAGTAAATAGATTTTTCATAATATGTATATATATGATAATTCAACCTTTCACTCCATTGAATAAGGAGCAATTGAATAAGGTAAGAAATATTTCATTTAGCCCCCTTATTTTTTTCTTTTATTTGTAAATGGTACGGTTAACCACATATGGTTAACCGAATTGTATTATAGGTTCGGTTCGGTTAATAACCGTGAATTATTATGAAAAAACGTAACCGAACCGAACCGAATGGTGCGGTTTTTGGATTTCATTAACCGTAATCGTAATTGGACCATAAAATACGGTTATTAACTACGGTTCAATTCGGTTAAACGGTTTTCGGTTTTTTTTTACACCCCTAACCTCTGATAGCAAAAAAAAACCCTTTTAACTCCATTGACAAACCAACAAAGAAAGTAACTGGGTGAGGACTTTACCGAATTTGGAGGCCTGGCTTATCATAGTGTATTTCAGAGAATAAATGTCAACATAAGTGAGTGCAGCCAATGGAAGATCCTTTCTTAGCTGAACCACCACTTCCTTCAATTTCTCATTGAAATATCGGGCTACTGAGTTGAAGGGATTTCCACAACCATACTTATCCACCTCTGGAGTCCTAAGGGGGATTTTATCTAAAACATATGCAAGACACCCAAAAGGGCCTGTGTTGTGAATCCAAAATGACCTCCCTCCTTGCCAATAAATGTTCTGTCAAAAAAAAAAAAAAACTCGTATTTGATTAATATCATGGGTCATATGAGAGAAACAGAAGAGAGAATTTCTAGATAATCTTATGGACAGCCCAAACCCCACCCAGACACTATTAAAAGCGTTCAACCCGAACCAGAATTACCCAGTAAAATTCATGTTAGATTGAGTCAAAGGCCAGCACATTTGGATAGAAGAAATTCAATCCCAAGGGGTAACTCAGTTGGCTTAGGACCACGGTTTGCACCTGAACCAACCAACCAACCCCAACCCCCCCCCCCCCCCCCCCCCCACACACACACAAAAAAAACCATTATTTTGATTAAATGGACCATTGGCATGGTATAGGAGGCCCATAGGCAGCATTAAAATAGAGCCTTAATCTGTTTTTTACCTTTACTATGTTGCTAAACTGGTTGAGAAGATCAGGCACAGCTGCTTTAACTTCATCAGCAGTCATCTCACCAAAAAAGCCTGATGTAAGATCATTCTGACCAATATCAAATGTATATAGACCTTCAGAGAAATACTCCTCCTTTGGTAACAACCCCTCGAAAATTTCTGCATGGATGATTAAAAAAAAAGTGAAAAAAAAAAAAAACTATTACAATAAATTAGGAGAAATGATTAGGTACACTCACACCTTATGATAAAATCAAAGCCAAATTCATGGATATAACTCCACTTCTAGCTAAGACAAACTATTAGATCTCACCGTAGAATCGAGCTATTCATTGGTGGACGCTCGACATTATCAATAAATTTTTTTGATCGGTAACAAAAACTTTCATTAGAAGATTAATTATAAAACAAATGACAAAATACCTTTCTTAGCGGCTTCTTTGTATCTAGTTCTGAACTGAGAATACTGTGAAAACTGCACATCCAAAGAAAATGGGCTAAAGCCAGTTGTGTTTGGTCTTCTTATGGTGGATCCTGCTGTGGCAAAGTTGATTCCATGGCTAGAATTAAATTCAACTGCGTCAAGGTAAGAATGAAGAGTGTGCAAACCTAAGCTCTGCGCTGAAAAACCAACAGCATTACAATTCAAAGTAGAGTGAGTATGCTGCCTCCTTCACTGCATAAAAAAAATATCACTCACATTGCTATTTGATTAAAGAGTCCATTCAACATCTATCATTTATTCATTTGCAATAGAATTAGAAAAAAACTATACCTATAAAATCAATCATTAGACGTCCATCGCAATATCTTCCGGCCGGATAGTGAAAATAGGTCTCACCGGCGGGCGATCCTGCTCGGCCAAAACCCGCCGACCAACCGCCTGTATCAGAATTTGAGTCGCCGAAGTTGAAAATGGCCGGAAAATTACAATCAGCTGAGAAACATGGAATGGTTAGAGTAGCTAATAAAATGGCAATATATAAGACCTTGGACTGATGAGAATCCATGGTTGAAGAGGAATATAGATGAAAATATTATGAGGCTGGGCTCATGGGTTGATGAGGGAGGGAGAAAGTGTTATAAGAAAGAAGAAGATGAGAATTTTGTGGAGAAAGTACAAAAATCTAGAGAAGTATTTAAACAGAAAGCGACTGGATAGAGAGATAATTAAGTTGTTATTGTGGATATGTTACGTAGGGGTACTGATAAGTGTTTTCAAGTTGAAAAAAGGGAAATGGGATAAGGTAAGAGTCCGGGTCCTGTGAATGTCTGTTGAAGGAGTGGAACCCACAGTGGGGGCCCACCTATTGAAAGTCGTAGCCCCTTCATTGGGTATGGGCATTTTACAAAAAAATTACTCTCAAAAGAATTAGCCCCACCGTAAGATTGATCATAAAATAAATTGCTGGATAGATGAATTTGTAAACATAGGGGACCTATATCAGCTGCTCCGTGTTCAATCCCCAAGTTCTCCCCTGGGGTGCAGGTGTTTCTATTTTTGTGTGTGTGCTGATGGTCTTCTCCCCCAACATGTTCCAGGATTCACTCTCAATCAGCCTGGTCTTTTAAGGGCTCAGCCACAATGGTTAGTACATGAAAGAATAACTGAATTATCTGTTGAAGGGCTCACTTTTGTTTTGATAACCGTTGGTGAAAAAATTTGCCTTCCTCTTATGTGCAGGTTTATCTCCAAATTTTTTTTTTCCTGAAATGGAGTAGAGCAACAATGTAGCCCCCCATTTGAAAATCGGGCCACTTTGTATTGGATGTCTACAAATGTTACTCCAATAGGAGTTCATCTCACCATAAGATTGACGATATGATGGGTAAAATTAGATTTGAAGACATCTAACTTGTTTGAGGATTTGGCTCGTGATAGATTAAAATAAAGAAATAGAATTCATATATTTGAGATAAGGCTCTGATGATGATGATGATAATGATGATGTAAGTTAGCCCCATTATAGGATTTAAGATTGTACTAACATAGTACAATACCTTGTACCATGGAAACCCAACGGATAGATGGATGGATGGATGAGTACATTTGGAACAGAAACAAGACGAACTCAAACATATTTCCATCATCTGGGACCAAATCAACCACAATTGCCCTAATTGGTTTCTACCCAAAAAAGTTGCCCTAATTGTGGTGGCCCTCCATATTTTCGTTGGGAGGCACATCGCAATTCCAACTTTTGATGTGTTTTTTTTTTAATGGTAGGAAAAACTTTTGAGTTTGGTTTTCATATAATTTTAGCATTTATGTGGGCTATCAGGCTATGGTGACTTTGTTTCTTCGAGTAGGCGGTATGGTTGGGAAATAGATATCCAATTAATCAAGTATTTCACGCCTTTGATTTTGAATAAAGTGGGTATATATGAAACCTCTTTTTAGGATCTCAAATAAACATGGATCTGAAACCTAATCCTTGTATGGTTTAAAGAGTGGATCTGAATTTAGGAGGCTCACACATACACATTTAGGTTTTTGGGGCCTACATAGCTTTTATTGTATTCATATTTGAGAGACTAGTGCTGCATATGGGCGGTTCGGATCGATTTAACACTAAAACCAACAATCAAACTGAACCTGCCGGTTTTTTAATTAACCGATCCGATCCGACCGATGGAGAGAGCTTAAACCGAACCAAACTAAACCAAACGGTTCGGTTTGGTTCGGTCGGTTAAACCGTTGTTTTTTATTTTATCTTTTTTGAAAATTAGACATTGGAAATTTCAAAATGATGATATCCCATCCTTTGCATTTGTTCCAATGTTTGGTGCAAATATAAAAATCCAACAATCATACTCGACTAAACACATATAAAAAATAATTCTACTAAAAAAAAAAAAAACAGCTTGCAGTGAAACATTCATTCCACATGATACCCTATGAGGTAGTGTTGACAATTGAGTTCATGTGAGAATGAAGTTGTCGACTCTAATTATGAACTTAGTAAAAAACGAAACCCTGATGCTAAAATAGTAAAAAAGTAATAATTAAGTTACCACATACAGTCGGTTCGATTTAAGTGGTTAACCATGGTCTCAAACCAATAACCGACCAACGTAAGCGGTTTTTATGATTTTCAAACCATTAACCGAACCGATCCACTATAAACCGATCCGAACCGCCCGGTTCGGTTTTGCGGTGATACTGGATTTTTTGTGTAGCCCTATGAGAGACTACTTAGCTTTAATCATATCCCATTTAATAGCCCACTTGTAGTTGTATGTACAAAAAAGTTTATTTTGAAGCTCTTTTGTCCAATTATTCTAACTATGGGTGTTCATGGGCCGGGCCGGGCCGGGACACCCTGAGGCACACCTAGGGCCGGCTTGAATTTAGAAAGATAGGCCGGAGTCCGGCCCAAGTCAACACGGGCCGTAAAAAATTCAGGCCCGATCCCCGCCCATTCAATACATTGGGCCATGCTGGATTGGGCCAAACCAGGTTTTCTCCCAATTGTTTGGAAAATATACACTAATTACAAGCACTCATGGGTAGGGCTGGGCCAGGCTTTAGGCTCTCTTTCACTTAATCCAAGCCAGCCCAAATTATAATCGGGACCAGTTTATATGTCAAAGCCCTTCCCAAAGCGGGCTAGGCCCGGATCAGACCTGTGTTGGCCGGGCCCATGAACACCCCTAATTCGAATCCACTTGACATCTTAATTATTTCAAATCTGGAGTCCAATTGGTTGAATTCGTTATTCAAAAATCGATTCCAGAACTGGATAAAAAACATAGGTGAAATCCAAACAGGCCCTAAGTTGAAGTTAAAGTCGAGTACTTCACTTCAGTCCATTTGGATGCTTATTTTGAAGTTAAGGCTTGGAATAGAATCCACTTTTACTCAAGGAAATTGAAGTATTTAGAGTTGATGTGAAATAGAGTACATGTGGCTTACAACATTGCTTCATCTATCGGGCCAGACTCATCTAAACGGGGTAGAGTTGAAATTTTAGACGGTCAGGGCCCATTTAACTTCACTCTATTCCATTTTTGGCCTATCCAAACAGGCCCTAAAGAAGAATTAGGTCCAAATCTACTATGGTTCTTCTAGGTTTGAAAATGGGTCAGGTTTGAATATTGACCTGCCCCAACTCAACCCACTCCTATGAGAAGCAGGTTTAATAGTGAGTTGATCGGGTTCAGGGCGGGTATGGGTTTGACCTGAGTCAAGTTTGGGTTTCTGTTTGGTGGTTAGTGCATATTGCAATATATGTTGGAAAAAAAAAATCTAAGATTACAAAAGCATTTTATTGATCAGAGTCGGATTATTTATCAATTAATCACTTACAAACCGCTATATTTGTGCATGCTTAGTCTCTTCAAATCCATCATTAAGACCTACCATTGATTTTTAAAATTTTTTTTTATGCTGTCGGAGGGTTCCCAACCCTTTGCGCTGGACTAATCCCTCCGGGCACAGAGAGAAGTCGGGTAAACTCCCTTATAGCCCCAGTGTGGTAGTGCAATTTCGAACCTACCTTTGATTGGTGTGGGAGTTTTTGGTGGTTGTTACATCCTCTAATGGCTCCATCACATAGATTGGATATACTTAAACTCAGTGGGTGGCCACACCTGATCTGGGGTCCACTTTTTGTGCCCTTTTATAATTTG